>CM062808.1:388741903-389941903 GCA_031772625.1 Pinus tabuliformis | reverse complement strand
AAAGAAAATTGAGTTGTAAGTTGAAGACCCAATTTCGTGGGCTAAAAGCCCAGGGGGTAGTGTCATGACACCTTATTAACCTACGTTTGTCAATTTCTGACAATGATTCTCGCTGCAATCTCATTATGTATAAGTTGAATAACTTTAAGAACCATAGACAATAAACCAATCATTGACTTCACAACCTTGATAGGACCAAATGCACTAAGTCAATCATTGATTTCAAGTTATAGTAGAATTAAAAATATTTCTTGGCATAATCTTATTAGTTGTAGACATCAAATATCAAGCATATGAGTTCCTTGTCATATTTTGAGGAGAGGTCATGATTAGAAAAGTATCCAATCAATGAGCATCCAAAAACTCCTTAATTAAGGTCAACTTTTCATCATATGGGATTTGCTTTTCTTAAGGTCCAAATTGATATATAATGCAAACCAACTAAAGTTATAACAAATTAATAATATTTACATTCCTAAAAGGTGCCTAACCTTCCTAAGTTTCCTCAACGACTCTCTTAAGAAGCCCTCCCCTTAACACTATAAAAGACATTCACATTCCTCACCAAATCACATCAACTTATGACCTTTGATCTGAAATTATTCGACCTTCTTTCTGAGGCAACGAAATTTTTCTGAGGAAAGTAGTTCGGATATTTTTTTAGAGCAGCAGTTCAAATCTCTCTTTTGAGGCAAAGTGGATTGCATTTAAGTGTTTCTAGCTTAGCAAGTTCTGAGGTAAGGTTAAAATCTTCCCTCCTATGATGTTCTTTTGTCACATGATTTTCGGCACCTCTGATAGGGCTTGACCGTAGGCTGAGTAGATGACTTTTTGTGGATTAGGGCACTCAGATCTATGGAAGTGTGAATCAGTTCCTTTTATGTTTGATTTTGGGTGATTTCATTGTGAACACAAATCTAGGACCTCTTGAATGTTCTGTAACCTCACTACAACACTTATATACATCATGCCAAGAAGTGATTCGACTCTCATAACGTTGAAGGAACAACACTTTTGATGGAAATATGATTCTTAGACCTAACGTAAAGTTGCTTGAGTTGATGCCACTATGCTTGTGACTATTAAAAAACAAAAGAGCATCAAAATCCAACTTCAACAGTCATTCCAACAATTATGATTACAAAAGAAGAAGAGAAGTTACTTCTACTCGCAGAGGAAACTACCGTTCCTCAAGGAACCAAAGGTATGATAATAATGCAGTTGAGACTCAATCAGAGTACTTTCTTGTTTATGCTCTTTCTAGTTCATCACCTGTAGATTATTGTGATAGTTGGTTGGTTGACAGTGATGCTTCAAGGCATTTTACCGGTTACAAAGAAGTACTCTCTAATCTGGTTGAGAGGAATATAGGTTTGAAGATCATTCTTAGAGATAACTCTACATATCCCATAAAGGGATCTAGTTCTGTTTGTTTCCATTTTGATCAAGGTAAAACTTTGACGCTTCAAGAAGTTTTATATGTACCTGGTTTAAAGAAGAATCATGTGTCCATATCAGCTTTAGAAGATAAAGGAATGAAAGTTGCTTTAATAAATGGTAAAGTTTTCACTTGGCCATCGAGATCCAACATGAGAAATGCCCTCACTCAGGGATGATTTTTCTCGCAAAACATGGATTTTTTTCTTTTCTTTTTATATATTGTTTGAAAAATAAAAGTCAAGCTTTTAACATGTTCAAAGATTAAAAAGCTCTAGTAGAAAAACAAACTGGAAAACAAATCAAAATCTTCGGATTTGACAATGGAGGAGATTTCACCTCTAATGATTTCATTGAATTCTGTAAAGAATGAACAAAATGGTGTGCCCGAGAGAAAGAATAGAACATTCATCATTCATGCTTTCAAATTGATCTTCAACAAATTAGGGCATATTCTATTTTGAGAAATCTAGGGGCAACTAGATTAGGTGATTTCTCTTATTTTTATAAATGCTTGTAATGTACTTTTACTTATCTTATTGTTCTTGTTATTGGCTTCATCTTTCACTTCATTATTATTACATTCTTATCATCAAAACAACTACCAAACAATGAAGATCAATGAGACAAGGGTACACAAAATTTAGGCTGCTAGCCAAAACCAAAACCTCTCCTCTTGAGAGAAAAACCCACAAGAATTCTTCTCTTCTTATAGAATCTTCAAATGACGAATTCCAAGACCTATGACCCAAAACCAAGACCCCTCCAAGACCAAGTCAAACCTCTTCTTGATGAGTTTCTCTTCCACAAAGTCAATGTCAGTCAAACTAGTTTCCCTTTCAACAATTTAACATAACCTAGAATCAATAATTCCATACATTACACATTTAAGAAATAGATATTCAACAATAAAATACACTAGCAAGATAAGATGCAAGATTTCCATCCAATAGACCAAAGAATAGCTCCAAAGAATATCCAAAATCAGCTCCAAACAACAAAATGCATTTAAAGATCTCCAAACATTCATAAAAGATGAAGTGCGAGTGCCTCTAAGGAGGTCAAAATTACAATGTGTGATGATGAAAGATCACAATGAAGTGATCTCTAATCTATATGTGACTAACTAAGGCCTATTTTAGCCTACAAGTGTTGGAATTTCTAAGTCTATCTGTTAGAAATCCTTCCTGTACTTTCTGATTTATCTCTTCCTACTTGTTCTATTAATTAACAAGTTATTTACCATGTAAATACTGAAAATAAATACAAGTACATTCTCAACACATAGAGATCATCAACTGAAGGAGAAACAACCACAAAAGTGACATCGTTAGTTTTGGACTAATGTCCCCGGAAAAACCCAAGCGGGAAAACAATGCAGCTATCTGAGGGTTTTACTATTAAGCAGTTTCAGAATATAATTTGGGTGCCAGAAATGGCTCACCCAACAGAGAATGCTCCCGACGGTAGTACGTCTTAGTCGGAGACAGATATTAGCCCCAATTTGCCCCGCGAAATCTCCCAGCATCAACCTCTAGGGTTTGCGTCAGCCAATGTGGAAAAAGTCGAAGTCGGGATTAATTCGGCAAGGGTCCAAAAGTTGAAAAGCTCGTCAAAGTCGGGAGTTTTTTTAAAAAGTAGGCAAAATTAAAAAAACACAAAATTATTCATTTTTTTTATTCTTTTTAACATCTAGAGTATCCACAACATCAAATAAATGCATTTCCACATAAACATGTAAAGAAAGCTAATATATAATATGTATATGAAGTCTAGTGTTACATCACATGTCAAAATAGTGAATCAACTCCTGAATTTTGAGTCCTGTCTAAGTCTCAACTCTCAAGAGTCAAAATATCAACAAAAAATATAATAAATGTATATCATGAGTCATCGAAAAGTCATCAAGTAATCAGTGACTGAGATCCTCTTCCCCTTTTAATTTTTGTTTCCGCTAATTTTATTAAGAAACAAGTCATGCATTTATTCAGTAGATTGTAATTTGCTTGGGTAATAAGGTGTCAGGTGGTAGGTCCAATGAAAATTAACAGTGAGTATCACAGTAGATGTGAAAATTAACGCTTGGTGACTCCAAGCTGCTTATTTTATGAGAAAACAGTAGATGTCAGATTACTAACCTAGCCTTGGCATCTATTATTCAAAAACTCTTGGAGGTAAAATCCACTTCTGATACATAACCTTTCCCCACATTTACAGAGAGTTCACCACTAAAGAAGATTCCTTTCAAAACGTGCTCTCATTGCAGGAAGGATCTTTGATGTCACAAGATTTCACAGGTACTTTGTTCTTGTCTGAAAAATGGGTTCTTTTTTGAGGCACTAGTTTTGTTTTTCTTGGACAGGTTGTTGTTGTTTGATCTTCATGACCTCCTCTTTGTTGTTTCTTCTGGAAGCATTCAACAATTGTAACAATGTTTTTGATCGTGTGGGGTTCTTTCTACGGAAGACTGTTGTATGCCTATCCTTTTGGTACTTTTGTAATCTTTTGAACGAGCAGTGGATGTTAGAGTCTGGATCACTGAAAGCCTGGAGGCTTAGCCAATGTATACTTTGCTTTCTAACTAGAAATATGAAGTATAAAGATTTGTTTTTCCTTGGAAAACAAGAACATATCTTAACCTCAAAACTAACAGATTACAAATGAGATTGCTATGCTTGCAAGAAGTATGACAAACAATATAATGCAATAACTTGAAAATGCATGGATGGAAGCTTCAATTTATAGTTTTTTCACCATTGCGGCCTCTTTATCCGCGGCCTGGGAAGGGAGGCAGACTTTTTGGGTCGACTCCCGATTAAATCGGGAGTATAAGGAAAACATCGCGATTTTTTCCTTCGTGAAAAAGTCGCGAAGAAGTCGGGGGATTAAATCGTTTAGTTCAAAAAATCGCGTTTTTAGGATTAAATCACAATTTTTTCAGACTTTTTCCACACTGGTGTCAACCTCTCTGGTCCAGCGTCAGCCTCTCTGGGCTCTGCGTTAGCCTCTGGAGCCTCTGTGTCTCCCACGCTGGCCCTCCTTAGGCTCTGTGCAACTCCTGGCTGCCTTTGCGTGGCCTCTGGTTGCTTCTGCGTGGTCTCTAGCTGGCTCTGTGTCAATCCTCTCCTGGCTTCTGCGCTGATGCTCCTGGTACTATCTTTGCCTCTCTGCTATTGCATTCACTCCCCCTCCGCTGCAACTCTAATCAGTCCTTTGATTTCCTCAGCAAGCCCTGCCCCAGAAAATATAATTCTTGATCAACTCAGTGTGTTCCCCAAGTGACCCTCAAGCCTCCTCTTATACTTTTCTCGTTGACAATTCAATGACTCGGATTAAGTCCCTAATCAACGACTAAGATTAGATCTGGCTTGATCCATGACCTTTGGACAATTCTAACTCAATTTTATATTAATTCACATTGATATTTTATTTTCCCTAAGTTTAGACTTAGGGACTCCATTAAAAATATTATTTATTTTAATATCTCCGAAACTGGTTAGATTTTGCCCAAACCATTTCTGGGTATTGGAGATCTCATGTGCTTTAGTCTCTTCACCAATTTTCGTGGCTAGAGCACATCCGATGCTACTCCAAATCAACACTCCCTCTTAGCGAGGACTGTGCTTTAGTAATACTCCTCACTGAGCATCACCCTGATCATCCAACATCGGTCCTTGTGCTGATGCTAGGCTTGCTACCCAACATCCTCTGCACTGTTGCATCATGTACTGATACCCATGGCCCTGCCACTGCCACTGCTGCATTTGTACAATAACTCCTTCTACATCCATGCTGCTACCCATGGTCCTGCCACTGCCACTGTTGCATCTGCATTGTAATCCCTCTCATCATGCTACATCATGTTGCCCATAGCACTGCCACTGCTAACTGCTGCACTGCAACTCAGTTATTGAGAAGTAAGTAACTGATCTCCCAACTCTGACATCTCCATCAGTTCTGCTACTCCTCTTCGGGGCTCCCGTAGCAAGGTATAATCCAAGAGGTTGGGTACCTCGAGGATCCTGCCCGTCATCGTCTATAGTCCGTCTGATTACAGCTCGATGTCTCCCCACTTCCTCTCACAAGGTGCATGAGCACTCATGGCACAATCATCATCTGTCTCCACTTCTTTCTCCACCCTTGTTGGCACAGCTTGGGTCTCAGAAGCCTCTCCCCTACTCTTCTTCCTCGGACACTGGCTCACATAATGACCCAGTTCCCCACAGTGGAAGCATTTGAGCTTGTAGAGGTCCTTTCGTTTCTCCTGCTTTCTCTCAGATGTCGCTGCTTCTTGCCTTGGATAGCCTTCTGATCTCTTCTTGACGAAGAGCCGCCCATAGTTCCTCCCAATTTGGAAGGGTCGATCTACCCAGTATGCTTTGGACAAATACCTCCCAGTCCTCTGAGACTGTGTTCAATGCTATCCTCACCATTAATTCCCGATTCGGCGTGGCCCCTATGGAAGTCAGCTGATCCCAGATCTCCTTCAATCGATCGAGGAATATGTCGATCTGTTCTCCTTTCTGCATCAGATATGACCGCAATTGATTTTCTAGTAGCATCTTCCTCTGCACGGAAGTATGTTGATACAATTTTGTCAGGGCCTCCCACATCCCATTTGCAGTGTCCTTTTCGGCAATATGTGGTACTACATGGTCCTTGACCCTGTCAAGGATGATGCTCTTGGACCTCGCCATTGCCTCGTACTTTTCGTTCTTGCTGGGTCAACTGGGATCGCTATCGTGTTCAAGGCGAACTGCTTGAGACGATTCCTATCTAGAACGGACAAGATCCTGGCCTTCTAGACTACGAAGTTTGAGGCTTTGTCCAGTCTGTCCTGATCTCTTACCCCATTCACTGCCATTTCGATTCTCTTCCTTTGACTCTACCGAGTCTCTCTACTTCCCTCCTGGAAGTTGTTGGTGTGACTCCCTCTGAGCTTTGATTTCCCTCCTAGAAACCCCTCTGCCAATGTCGATATGCGCCCACTCTGATCATTAATGCAGCTACACCATTGATCCGGATTTCTTGGCTAGAAATCCTCAGTAACAACTCCATCCTCCTTGGTCTTGCCCTGTTAGGTACTATTCTGACCACAGTGCCTGACCAACTTCACTCCGCAACTTACCCACAGCTTCCTATGCCCCGACAAATTGAAGGTTAGAGCCTCTAGACTCTGCGCAATCCTGACACCAACAAAATCTGCACTGCCTGGCCATAGGCGTCAATCCTTCTTGATGAGAAAGATGACCGGGCACTGCGTAGGTTAGGTCTGCTCCTTTCTGCCACTACGTTGATCCTCTTCCTCGCTCGAACTGATGACGCAAGGACTGTGTCACCCCTTCCTTGCTGCTTTTCCACTAGGTACAACTTTTATCACTTAGGACAACTGTTTCTGCTGCTTCTGCTTTGCTCGGCTGATGCCCTCAGTTATCCTATGATTTGCAACAACCCTCTGATACCATGTTGGAATTTCTAAGTCTGTTTGTTAGAAATCCTTCCTGTACTTTCTGATTTATCTCTTCCTACTTGTTCTGTTAATTAACAAGTTATTTACCATGTAAATACTGAAAATAAATGCAAGTACAGTCTCAACACATACAGATCATCAATTGAAGGAAAAACAAGCACACAAGTGACACCGTTATTTTTGGACTAATGTCCTTGGAAAAACACAATGCGGGAAAACTAGTGCAACTATCTGAGGGTTTTATTATTAAGCAGTTTCAGAATACAATCTGTGTGCCAGAAATGGCTTGCGCAACAGAGAATGCCCTCGGCAGTAAGACCTCTTAGTCAAAGACAAATATTCCGGCTGTAACCCCGAATAAACACTCCGACAGCTCCTAGCTCGAATAAACACTCCGATAGCTCCTAGCTCCAATCTGCCCCACAAAAATCGAATTCTTGATCACTCGGTGTGGTCTCCAAGTGACCCTCAAGCCTCCTCTTATACTTTTCTCGTTGACAATTCAACGACCGAGATTAAGTCCCTAATCAACAACTAAGATTAGATATGGCTTGATCCATGACTTTTGGACCATTCTAACTCAGTTTTATATTAATTCACATTAATATTTTATTTTCCCTAAGTTGAGACTTAGGGACTCCATTAAAAATATTAACTATTTTAATATCTCCCAAATTGGTTATATTTTGCCCAAACTATTTCTGGGTATTGGAGATCTCATGTGGTTTAGCCTCTCCACCAATTTTCGTGGCTAGAGCACATCCGATGCTACCCCAAATCAACAACAAGCTCCTCAAACAATAAAATATTGGGAAAACTACAAAGAAAGTCACAAGTCAACCTTGTAGCTTTCATTAGAACATAAACCTCTCCACAACTCTGAGCCAAAGTGAGCAAAATGGTGATATCATGCTAGCGGATTACTCTTCTAGGACTTGCATTGGGCCCCTCAAGTGCCATGACAAGTGTAGAGGGCCTCTAAAATCATAATCTAAGGGTTTTCCCCTATATCTCTGTGAAAACAACCCTGTAAAATCTGCAGTCAAATTCAACCTTAACCAAAAAGTCAAAGATGGTCAACGTAACAACAATACTTCCCCTTTGAAGATCGGTCAAAAGCAATCAAACACGACCTCCAACAGCGGTCAATGTCAGCTCAAAATGTGATAAAATATGTGGTCAAACTTCGTCAACCTGAAGCCAACCCTACAGTCAAACAGGGTTTCGGTTAACGTAGGTCAAATAGTGCAGAAAATCTCGGTTTCTGTCCAATCAATGCGTGTTGGTCAAACAAAGTCAAGCCCTCCAAAATCGCAGTTACACTTGGTCAAACAATTCCTGGTCAACATTGGTCAAATTTCAGACAACTCCTGAAATTTTTGGCCCTGTACTTTTGTCTGAAATTCATCCTCCTTGCCACACGTGTGAGAGAAAGAGAATGCCCAATTGCTGTATGAACCAATAAGAGAAGGAGAGAGAAGAATATGAGTGATGATGATCCCAAATGAGGTGATAGGTCACTTGTATTTATACAAGTCATTGAGGGTGAAGTGACATGTCTCCTGGGCTTCATTAGCCTACATGATGATGACGCTGACTTTGACAATTTACACATGTGGGCTTAAATTCAAAAACACATTTCTGCTTGTCCAAATTTGGTGATCTTTAGATCAATTTTGGTCCTCTTGAAAAGAGGAATTCAATGCGATCATCATCTCCATCAAACGAGCTGTCCAAAGTGGAATTTGGACCTAGTTTCCAATTTTAACACTCCCTTTCAACTAGGGAGAATTCCACTTACCAATCCATCCATCATCATCGATCATCATGCCATCTTGTCGTCATGTACCATCTTTGTATCTCATCTCATCTCTACTTTGCTGAACAATGATATGAATAATGAAGAAGAATTGATTGAGAGTGAGTCACAAGACCTTACCACTCTCCACTAACAAAAGTCAATCCAGAGATAGAACCTCAATCAGACTTGATCCCCGATCAAGTTGTTGAACGCCATGCATCCTAGACATAGGGAGTACGGTAGTACACAATGTGTCCATCGGTAGTGCTATCGCCCCTATCCACTTTCCCAACTGATAGGCTAGATGAGAGGTACTTCCCATGAGTCCCAGACTACATGGGTAAGATGTATGTGTGGTATCAACAGGAGAAGGTGAACCACTCACCCTACACACATGTCAACCATCATGGGTAATAGAAGGAAAGGTGAACCACTCACCCTGTACACAGCGGAAGGTGAACCATTCACCCTATGGTCGCTCATAGCTCCAAGAAGTACCCCAAGCCCCCACGATCTCCTAGAGCTCAATGTCCAACTCAAGCTGGACCCTCATGGGAGGGTCTTTCCACAACTCCAAGTCTCTCTGGAAATGCTAAGAATTTGACCTTCCCTAAGGGCTTTGTGAGGATGTCTACAACTTGCTCAGCGGTCCTAATGTGTTGGAGTCTTATTGCTCCTCGTTGTACCATATCCCGGATAAAATGGTACCTAATATCAATGTGCTTGGTGTTGAGAAATCAATGCAAGTAGATTAGGGTTTGATTCCTTTTACTTGATAATTACTTGTGAGTTATGTTGTCTTCTTTTACTTCTTTATTACCTTATATTTCATCAAGCAATTACCATATTATGTGTGGATGAATATCAAAAAACAAGAGACATAAGATGTAGGCATTATGCCAGGGAAAAACCCTCTCGAGCGAAAACCTAATAAAATTTTTTCTTCTTTTCAATAATATTCTTTGAGACTCTTCACCTTAGACAAAGACCAAACCTTCCTTCCACACCAAGTCAGCCTCCCAGATCTTCGACCCCTTTATAGCAACACTTACTTCCCAACAACTTCAACAATGCAACAACTTCCGGCATCAGGGAACCAAAAAACTTGGAAGACTTCAATCTACCAAACTAGGTCATGAAACAGAGAGAGAGAGGTTCCAAAATTTTGATTTTCTTCTTCTCCTTAGACTTGACTGTTGATTTGTGGTAGCTTCGGATGTGCTCTAGCCATGAAAATTGGTGGAGAGGCTAAAGCATATGATATCTCCAAGACCTAGAAATGGTTTGGGAAATTCCACCCGGTTAGAGAGATATTAAAATAATTAATATTTTTAATGGAGTTCCTAAGTCTAAACTTAGGAAAATTAAGATATTAATGGGTATTAATATAAAATTGGGTGAGAATGTTCTAAATGATATGGATCAAGCCAAACCTAATCTTAGCCGTTGATTAGAGACTTAATCTCGGTTGTTGAAGACTCAACAGGAAAAGTATAAGAGGAGGCTTGAGGGTTAGTTGGAGATACACCATGATTAATCAGTCAGTTTGATTTTCTGGAGTGGGGTTTGCTGAGGAAATTCGAACAAGTGATCTGAGTTGCAGCGAGGGGTAGTGAGTACATAACAGAGAGGCAGATATAGTGCCAGAGGGCCAACGCAGTGACTGAGGAGGCTATGCAGAGCCAACACGAGCTACGCAGAGGCAGCCAGAGACTGTGCAGAGTCTGAGGGGCCTGCGTGGGTGATGCAGAAGGCCAGAGAGCTGACACAGAGAGGCAAAAGGCCAGAGAACTGACACAAAGAGGTAGAAGGCTGACACAGAGGGTTCCAGTGCTACGCAGAGGCTAGCTGTTAATTATGGTATGTTCTATGCTTAGAGAAGTTTACTTCTTTTCTTCTTATTAGCCACAGATTAGCAGTCACATATACATTAAGTAAAGTGTAGATAGAACATTAAACGATCAACAGAAAACAAGCCAAGACAAGAGACACAAGATGTGGCGGCTAGCCAGGGACTAACCCCAATGCGGGGAAACCTTTTGATCAAATCTTCTTTATCTTCAATAGTTCAGCAGAGAGAAATAGTACAAAATCAGAATTCTGTAATTTTATATCAGCAACAGCAAACCGTAGATCAATTTCCGGTCAACTAGCCCTTGAACAGCCTAAAGAAACAGCCCTTGAACAACCCCAAAAACACATTCAAACTGCTGTTGACTGAAGTCAACCTGCTGCCCAAAACTAGGGCAGTCAATGCTGGTCAAACCTGTGGACAGATTGCCTTGATTTTTGTGCCAAAATCTGCGGCCTGCCTAGGAGAGGCAGCCACACCAAAACCGCACCCTTGATGAGTCAACGCTTGGTCAACGCAGGTCAAAGAGACCTTCAACAACTTCTGCATCCTCCTTTCAGCGTCCTCCTTGCCCTAATGCGTCCTCCTTCTTCCCACGTGTGAGCTGCTCCTTGTATAACCCAAAGCTAAGGAGAGAGAGAGAAGAATGAGTGAGATGAGATGATGAGAAAATGAATCAACCTCTCTTGTATTTATATGATTCACTAGGCATGTGTGTCACACATTTAACTGCCCGCTGACCTTGACAATTTGTCAAGTAAATACAAATAAATTCATATCTCCATAAATACTTGTCGGAATCGGATGATCTTTAGATCAATCCTACACCTCTCGACAAGAGGAATCTAGGAAGAATATCAGCTGCCATAATTGAGGTGACCCATATGGAGTTTGGCCCTAGTTGCCAATTTTAACACTCCCTCTCAACTAGGGAGAACTCCGTCTACAATCCGTCTGACCGTTGCTACTATCCTAGCCATCAAATGCACTGCCCTGCACTGCGTGACCCTGCTCTGCTTTGATCGAACTATTAAGAAGAAGAAATGATCGAGGATGTATCATACCATCCTCCACTGACCCGAAGTCAGTCTCAGTGTGTGTCATACCACTCTCACTGATTCCAGATCAGTGTCATTGATCCAAGATCAATGGAGGTCATCCTAGCATAGGGAGTACGGTAGATACAATGATGCGTCCATTAATCGTACTACTATGGTCCCTAACCCCATTTCCCTGCTCATTGATCAGATGAGAGGTACTTTGTAAGGCTCTGAGTCATTTAACTAGAAATGTAAAGATCTAAAACATAATATGTGTTTTCTTCAAATCTTCTTGCAGCTTAAATGACTTAACCAACATTCATATAACTAAATTATTTAGTTTGGTATGGAGTACCTACCTGTATTCCTGCGGTTGATGATGCCTCAAGCTGTTCCCGCTTCTGTTACCAAAAGACCGAAACCACCCAGCCAAACTGAGCATAACCTTGATACTCAGTCTAGTAAGCTTCTCAATTGAAGCAGACTGTTCCCCTGTGCCCAGAAACCTCAGAACAACAAGGCTCTCCTTCTGTTGGTAACTCTGGTTTATAAATTTTGCCCCTCTTCAGTATGTTTCTTCCCTTGGTTCTTTTTTCTGCTCCCGATGCCTCTCCAAAACTGTTCCCTGCCCCCTATATGTTGTTTCTTAGCGATGGCCGCCCCCTCCACCAGCAACCCATCGCTTCTCCTTATGGTGACACCCTTCCCATGTCACGTGATATGTATTTCTTTTTAAAGGTATAGTGATACATATTATGAGTTTTGGTGAATTATTCTTTTTTGTTTGTTTTTAATATAAAGGTCCTAGGTTCATACTAGGTACCTTATCTTTAATTTATTTTTTATCATTTATTAATTTATTAATATAATTTATTAATATTCTAAGAAATATAATTATATAACCATCTTTTAAGATTAGCCTAATTTTTAACATCTATCTCTTTATAATTATTTTTACGTTATACATTTTAAATTTATATCATTGATATTTTCCCATTAATCATGATGCATTAAGCAATATGGGTGTTGATGGGTGAATATAACTTCTATTTGAAGGAGTGTCATGATATTTAATACTTATAGTTAATTTATTATATAAATACTAGTAGTTAATTTGTTATATAAATACTAGTGCGGTGCATGCGATACATGCATATGTAGCTATCATATGCATGCATCGTATGCATGCTAATATTCTTGTGTTCTCTATATTATAGATAGGTTGTTACATACTTCCCATGAGTCCCAGCTTGCATGGGTAGGATGCCTCGATAGGAGAACTAATCATCTTGTCCACAAGAGAACGAATTATCTTGTCCAACAGTTGCCACAAGAGAACTAATCATCCTGGCTCACAGGAGAACTAATCATCCTATTCCACAGTCGCCACGAAGAACTAATCATGTTGGCCCACAGGAGAACTAATCATCCTGTTCCACAATCACCACGGAGAACTAATCATCCTGGCCCACAGGAGAACTAATCATCCTGTCCTACAGTCGCCATGGGGTGTCACAGGTGAAGATTGAACCTTTCAACCTGTACATAGTGCACCACCAGGGGATGGTGAGTCGCCCTGTGGTCGCATGTCGCTCCAAGAAGTACCCTGCGCCCCCCTGGAACTCCCAGAGCTCAATACATCATACTCGACCCTCATATTCAAGAATTTGACCTTTTCCAGGGGCTTTGTCAAAATGTCGGCGACCTGTTCATCTGTACCAATATGTTGGAGCCTTATTGCTCCCCGCTGCACCATATCCCGAATATAGTGGTACCTGATATCGATATGATTGGAGCGATCATGAAATACAAGATTCTATGATAAACGAATCCCGCTTTGGTTGTCACACAAGATCACGATGGTATCCAATGTAAATCCAAACATCTCACTAAAGAGCTTTCGTAACCAGATTGCCTCACAAGAGGCCATACTAGCAGCAATGTAGTCTGCCTCGGTGGTGCTCAAAGCCACTGACTGCTGCTTCCTGCTCATCCAGGATATTGAGGCAGATGCCAAAGAGAAACAACACCCAGAAGTGTTGTTTCGGTCCACCACACTGCCTGCCCAATCAGCATCGGTATTTCCATGTATTCTCACATCTCCGACAGTGTATCTCAACCCATGAGTGATTGTGCCACGAAGATATCTCAATAGATTCTTGGCACCAATCCAATGTGAGTGGTTAGGCTCAACCATATGTTGACGCAAAACATATATTTGGATGAGAGTTCACCAAGAACATTAATGCTCCGATGAGTTGACGATACTTGGTATCATTTCGTAAAATGGGTCCGGCAACACTACCGCTTAACTTCTTGAAGTCAAGCTACATTGTGGTAGTCACGGGCTTGCAATCCACCATACCGAATCTCTCCAATATTTTCAACACATATTTCCTTGAGATAGGAAAATCTCCCCTAGCTCTTGCTAAACTTCAAGTCCTAGTAAATAGTGCATCAGTCTTAGGTCCTTCATCTGAAATTTAGAAGCCAACTCCCTATTGCATTTGTGAATGAGAGGGTCTGCACCTGTTAGAAAGAGGTCGTCAACGTACAACACCAGTATGAGAGGATTGTCATCTTCAACCTTAAAGTAAAGGTTAGGTTCGGCTTCACTCCTAGTGAATCTCAGCTTCATCAAGTAGCTATCAATCCTCTCATACCACGCTCGGGGTGCTTGCTTTAGCCCACAGAGGGCCTTCTTCAACCTGCACACATGAGATTCTCAATCATGAATCTCAAATCCTTCAGGTCGCTCCACATAAACCTCTTTGTTGATCGAACCATGCAAGAACGCGGTCTTGACATCCATCTGATGTAGGTTCCATCCTTGGGAAGCAACAAAGGCTATGATTGAGCATATGGTGGTATATCAGGCAATAGGTACAAATATCTCATCATGGTCTATACCTTCCATCTGAGAGAAGCCACGAGCGACATAACGAGCCTTATACTTTTTCCGCACTTCCATCAATTGCATGATTTATCTTGTAAAGCCTTTTCAAAGTGACAACTACTTTGTCTTGGGGTCTGGGGACCACATCCCAGACATCATTTTTCATGATGGACTCATGTTCCTCAGTCATAGTATCCTTCCATATTTTATGCTTGACAACTTCTGTGAATGACGAAGGCTCATTTTGGATGATCGTGCTCATGATAGTCAAGTATCCCTGATACCTGGTCGGCTTCTTACTTTCCCGGAAGGTTCCCCCGGGTGCAACGTGCCCTTTAGCATCATCAAGTGTCCCCCTTCGCCATGAAGGCCTCTTCCTAGAAGAGGAAGGCTCTTGCAGAGGGGGATCAATAGGATCCATAGGTTCTTCCACTTCTGGCATTGTCTCATCTTCCTTTTCCTTTGGTTCCCTAGTGTAAGCTTCATTAGATCCCCTTTGAGTAGGAAGATTGTCAACTTTGCTAAGAGCCATATCTTCGTCAAAGGTGACATCATGGCTAATCTCGATTCCCCTTTCACCAGCCACATAGATTCTATAGCCCTTAGTGTTTTCACTATAGCCCATGAAGATTCCTTTCTTTCCTGATGCATCCAATTTATTCTTCTCCATCGGCACATGAAAATATATCGGACTTCCAAAAATTCTAAAATGAGATACATCAGGTTTCTTACCAGTGAACATCTCTTCGGGAGTCTTGGAACCCAATGCTTGATGAGGGCATCGATTTTGCACATATACAGCAGTATTCGCAGCTTCGACCCATAGAAACTTCAGAAGTCTTTGATCATGGAGCATAACATAGACAACTTCCACAATCATAAGATTCTTCCTTTTTGCCACACCATTTTGCTCAGGAGTATATGGTGTTGTAGTCTCCCTCTTAATGCCAGCCTCTTTGCAAAAGTCATGGAACTCATTGGATTCATACTTAGTGCCATTATCAGTCCTTAAGATCTTGATCTTCTTTTCGGTTTGATTCTCGATCATGGCTTTGAGGTGACGAAACCAAGTGAACACTTCGTCCTTCTTTTTCAAGAAGTATATCCAAGTTTTGCGAGAATAATCAGTGAGGTAATATAAATATCCTCCCAAAGAGTTCACAAATTCACAGGCATCATACCAAATATGTCTGAGTGAACCAGCTCCAATATATCAGAGCTTTTGCTTTGGCTTGAGGGGAATGGTCCCCTTTTGAGCTTCCCTTCGGCACATCCAGGACATACACCTTCTTGCTCTACGTGGAACTTGGGCATCCCTGTCAACATTTGTCTTGCATTGGGTAGAGCTTTATAATGAAGGTGAACAAACCTCTGATGCCATAATTTGGACTAAAGTGATGTGTCACAAGACATGACACCCAACATACTTGCTCCGACCTAATATAATGAATCGACTCGAAACCCAAGAGTGAAAGCTTCCTTAAAATTCTTTTTCCATACACGTACCTTGCCATCAATGAAGGTTACCTTGTAGCCTTTGTCCTCCATTGCCGAAACGGACACCAGGTTCTTTTTGAGATCAGGTACATATAGGACTTCTAGCAAATGAATTGTATTATCTTGATTCAATTGAAGAGTGACATTCCCTACGCCTTTCACAGGATATTTTACGTTGTCCCCAAGAACAATTTCCAGGTTGGTCTCCTTTTCTATCATATTGGAGAGAGCTTCTTTGTAGCCAGTGAAGTGCCTTGAGGCACCACTATCAATAAGCCAATTCCCTAGCAAGTTCGAGGGAGCAGTGGTATAGAGGGTCGCTGGTAGACAATATTCATCTTGCTTATTGTTAACAACATTAGATTCATATCTGGAGTTTCTTGCCTTTTTGAAGGGTTTTCCTCTTCCTTGATTTATGACATTTCTTTTACCTCTGCCATTGGACCTGCAATTCCTTTGATTGCCTTGTGAGTGATTTTGGTCATCGTCATGGTGTGAGGCCCTTTTATCAGGGAACTCCCTCGCATAGTGGCCCATTTTGTTGTAATTGTAACATCGACCTTTTCTTCCACCCTTTGGTCTAGCCTTTCGTTTGGATTTAGCCCCAGAATTGTTTCTTCTTTTAGCATGAGAAGAAAAGGCAGAGGGATGGCCTTTAAGTGCGAGCATTTCTTGCTCTTCCATCCTTGTCTTTTCTTGAATACATCTAGCCACCAATTCCTCAAATCTTGGGATGACATTATTGTTGAGAAGAGTAGTCTTGAATATATACTATTCAGGTGGCAGTCCTCCAAGAGTTGTGATAGTCATTTCCCTGTCAGGAACTACTTCCTCAATAGATAGGAGATCATTCTTGATCTCGGTGATCCTTAAGAAATATGCTTGCATACTCTCATCTTTGCCCTTCTTAATTTCCTTTAGCTTATTTCTAAGGAACGAAACTTGATTTGCATCATTAACTTTAAATAAACTCACCAGTCTATCGTAGATTTCCTTGGAAGTTATCAGCTCAGAAACATAGGCCACCAGGCTCTTTCAATACAGTCCCGAATGATCTTCCTTGCTTTGACTTATCCCTTGGACCACTTGCTTTGGCAACAACAGATGCATTTGATGGAGGTGCAACAATATTGCCTTTCACATGGTCCAACATTTCCTGATGTTCTAAAGTCAGATCGAGAGACATCTTCCATCTGTGATAGTTAGACTTCTCACGGAGTTTGTCTTCTGCAGGGAAGAGTGTTGAGGACCCCATGAAGTTTTTAGGATAGCCTTGCCAACCTTCTCTTTGGTGATTTCTCTTGCTCTTGCTTGGGCTTTGTCTTCACCTCAGCTTTGATACCATGTTAATTATGGTATGTTCTATGCTTAGAGCAGTTTACTTCTTTTCTTCTTATTAGCCACAGATTAGCAATCACATATACATTAAGTAAAGTGTAGATAGAACATTAAATGATCAACAGAAAAAAAGCCAAGACAAGAGACACAAGATGTGGTGGCTAGCCAGGGACACACCCCAATGCAGGGAAACCCTTTGATCAAATCTTCTTTTATCTTCAATAGTTCGGCAGAGAGCAATAGTACAAAATCAGAATTCTATAATTTTATATCAGCGGCAACAAACCCTAGATCAGCAAAGTCAAACTTGGTCAAACGAGTTGAAATTGACCTCCAATATGCTTGGTCAATTTCCGGTCAACTAGCCTTCAACATCCTGAAGAAACAACCCTTGAACAACCCCAAAAACACAGTCAACTTGCTGTTGACTGAAGTCAACTTGCTGCCCAAAACTAGGGCAGTCAACGCTAGTCAAACCTGTGGACAGACTGCCTCGATTTTTGTGCCAAAATCTGCGGCCTTCCTAGGAGAGGAAACCACACCAAAACTGCACCCTTGATGAGTCAACGCTTGGTCAACGCAGGTCAAAGAGACCTTCAACAACTTCTGCATCCTCCTTGCCTTAATGCATCGTCCTCCTTCCCACGTGTGAGCTGCTCCTTGTATATTCAAAAGCTAAGGAGAGAGAGAGAAGAATGAGTGAGATGAGATGATGAGAAAATGAATCAACCTCTCTTGTATTTATATGATTCACTGGGCATGTGTGCCACACATTTAACTGCTGGCCGACCTTGACAATATTTCAAGTAAATACAAATAAATTCATATCTCCATAAATACTTGTCAGAATTGGATGGTATTTAGATCAATTCTACACCTCTCGACAAGAGGAATCTAGGAAAAATATCAGCTGCCATAGATGAGGTGACCCACATGGAGTTTGGCCCTAGCTACCAATTTTAACACTAGCTGGGCTGATGCAGAGCCTCAGAGAAGCACTGGAAGGGTTTTCGTGGGGCAGACTTGCTGAATATCTGTCTCCGAGAAGAGGTATTTATGCCGGGTAGAAATATCTGTTGGGTGAGCCAGTTTGGTAGCCTAGTTGTACTCAAGAAATCTGCATAATAATAAAACCGTCAAAACTGCTACATCAGTTTTCCCGCATTGGGTTTTTCTGGGGACGATTGTCCAAAAATAGTAGTGTCCCTTGTGTGTTTGTCTAATATTTTAGTTGATGATCTATATATGAGTTGAGATTGCATTTGTGTTTATTTTCAGTATTTATATGGATAAATAATTTGTTAAGGAATAAATAAGTAGGTGAAATAAACCAGATAATGCAGTAGGAATTTCTGATGTGTTAGATTCAGAAATATCAACATTGACCCAACTTGCACTTTCTTTTGATTCCTTAGACCCACTTCACAGTTCTCCAATTTCCTTAGGGATATCGAACTAGCTTGAGATGAGATGCTCAAAGTGAGTTTGACTTCCTTCTATTTATAGGCTCCAAGTAAGGTTGAATTGGTGTCCTTAGGCCGACTTGATCTCTTTTAGACCGACTTGGTGTGGAGGTTACATAAACTATATTTGACTCAATAGTAAACCTTTTTACATCATTCAAAAGCCCAAGAAGGGTCTCTTTGAATGTACAATGACTCTATGAACTCAATATTAATCCTAGGAGTCCACAATGGGGACTTTGACTAATATAATGATGACCTAAACATGAAACCCATGCTTTAATAAGTCATTGATACAATAATACAAATTCTTTTCTTTATTCTTTTGACAAGTACATTTCATGATGAATCAAATACATTAATGAAGACTGAACCTAGTTACATTTTCCAACACTCGCTCTTAACTAGGGAGGTATTCATAATATACAAATACAATGGAAGATCTCAAACTATATGAACAATGAAGAAGTCTAGGCATCACAATGCCATGGACTAGATTCTTGACCAGGGCAATCTATCCATTGGTCTCTCATCAATTTAGGCACCGGAATGCCACGGACTAGATTCCTGACCAGGGCAATCTATCCAAGTGGGAATAAGGTGGACTCAAGCTTTCACCCTCTCCGGGTACCAGCAAGCTTACTTGCTAACCACCAACCTAGGGACCTAGGTTCGTATCCATGGTCAGAGTTCTATGACCAACACCACCTTCTCTACTTTGGGACCTAGACATCAACACAAAGTGTCGACCAGATGTCCTCCCAGGCAATGCTTCACTTGCGAAGCCTCAACAAATTTCTTCCAATCTCTTATCATCAATACAATCAACAATATCTACTAAACCAAGTAGGCTCCATAGATATTCAAACTTCTTATCAGGAAGAGCCTTTGTTAGTATGTCTACTACTTGTTCATCCATCAAGACATATCCAACTACACGATCCCATCCTACACCATGTTCCTAATAAAGTGGATTGTATTGTTGATATGCTTCGTTCTCGCATGAAACACGGGATCTCCAGACATCTTGATATGACTTTGATTGTCACAATTAATCACAGTAGGACCTAGAGATTTCTCGAACAAATTTGTCAGAAGCTTTCTTAACCAAACAACCTCCTTTCCTACTTTGCATGCAACCACACATTCTGCCTCACGGATACTTAAAGCAACAAGATCTTGCTTCCTACTCATCCATGAGACCATAGTAGCTCCTAGAATAAAACATCGCCCAGTAGTGCTCCTTCCATCGGTCTCATTGCCACCCTAATCATAATCTGTGAAGCCAATAAGCTGGACTTCCTTATTATCATACTTTAGGCAGTGATGTGTAGTGCCACGAAGATATCTCAATATATGTCTGGCAGCTATCCAATGATCATGACAAGGCTTCAATTGAAATTGACTGAGAGTGTTTACTTCAAAACATATATCTGGCTTAGTATTTACCAAATACATTAGGGAACCCACCAACTGTCAATAGGAGGTAGGATCCATGAGACTAGAGTTAGAGCCCCTCAACATCTTGAGATTGGTGATCATATGAGTAGTCATCGACTTGGAATTCCTCATCTCAAATTTCTGCAACAACTTGATGATGTACATTCCTTTCCCCAAATATGTCCCATGTAATAGTTCATCAGTCCCAAATCCTTCATTTCAAATTCAGCTGCCAACAACTTCTTGCATTCTTGAATTCTTCGCTCCACACCTGTGATGAATAGTTCATCTACATATAGTAGAATAATGACGGGCTCATTATTCACGACCTTAATGTAGAGATTCGGATCAACAAAAATCTTCACGAACCTAATTCTAAGTAGATATGCATCCATCCTTGCATACCATGCCCTAGGTGCTTGCTTCAAACCATATAGGGCCTTCTTAAGACTGCAAACATGAGGGAACCTGCTATTAACTTCAAAGCCTTCGGGTTGTTCGATATACACTCCTCATCAATGGTCCCATTCAGAAATGCGACCTTCACATCCATTTGATAGATATTCCAAGCCATTGTCGCAGCCAATGAAACCAAAGATCCAATGGTAGTGTACCTTGTTGTGGGAGCAAAGGTTTCTTCATAATTAATGCCTTCCTTTTGAGAGAAACCCCTTGCAACAAATCTCACTTTCTACTTGTCTATACTTCCATCAACAACATGTTTGATCTTATAGATCCATTTGGAGGTGACAACCGATTTGTCACTAGGTCTAGGAACGATTTCCAAAACCCCATTCTTCATGATGGATTGATATTCTTCCTACATTGCTTTCTTCCAAATCTCTGGATGAGCAACTTCCTTGAATGTAGATGGTTCGACTTCAATTAACTTTGTCATGTATGCAACATAACTAGAATATCTTTTTGGTTTCTTACTTGACCTTCTTGTTCCAGCTTCCAGCAGTGTTGATACCTGTTCTTATGTAGTTCATCAAAGAGGGGGAATCCATGCCAACAAAGTGATCTTCAACTTTCCTTGACCATAGCTCTGATAGCATGTTGAAAAATCGATGCAAGTAGATTAGGGTTTGATTCTTCTTACTTGATAATTACCTGTGAGTTATGTTGGCTTCTTTTACTTCTTTATTATCTTATCATTCATCAAGCAATTACCATATTATGTGTGTATGAAGATCACAAAACAAGAGACACAAGATGTAGGCACTATGCCAAGGCAAAATCCCCCTCGAGGGGAAAACCCAGTAAAAAGTTCTTTTCCTTTCAATAGTATTCTTTGAGACTCTTCACCCTAGACAAAGACCAAACCTTCCCTCCACACCAAGTCAGCCTCCCAGATCTTCGACCCCTTTCCAGCAGCACTTCCTTCCCAACAACTTCGACTATGCAGCAGCTTCCGGCATCAGGCAGCAACAAAACTTGGAAGACTTCGATCTCCCAAACTAGGGCACAAAACAAAGAGAGAGAGGCTCCAAAATTTCGATTTTCTTCTTCTCCTTAGACTTGACCCAACTCGCACTTCCTTTTGCTTCCTTAGACCCACTTCACACTTCTCCAACTTCCTTAGGGATATCAAACTAGCTTGAGATGAGATGCTCCAAATGAATTCGACTAACTTCTATTTATAGGCTCCAAGTGAGGGCGAATTGAGTTCCTTAGACCGACTTGATCTCTTTCAGGCCGACTTGGTGTGGAGGTTACATAAATTATATTTGACTCAATAGTAAACCTTTTTACATGATTCAAAAGCCCAAGAAGGGTCTCTTTGAATGTACAATGACTCTATAAGCAATATTAGTCCTAGGAGTCCACAATGGGGACTTTGACTAATATAATGACCCAAGCATGAAACCTATGGTTTAATAAGTCATTGATTTAATAGTACATTTTATGATGACTCAAATACATTAATGAAGATCGAACCTAGTTACATTTTCCAACTCTTGGAGTGGTTGTGGAACACAAGATTCTCTGCAAGGTGAATCCCACTCTGGTTATCGCAGAAGATCACTGTGGTATTCAACACGTGCTCAAATAACTCACTAAAGAGCTTCCTCAGCTAAACAACCTCACAAGATGCCATACTAGTTGCAATGTATTCGGCCTTTGTAGTGCTTAGAGCAATCAATTTCTTCTCCTTGCTCATCCAAGAAATTGAAAAAGACTTGTTAAATTTGGCAACTAGGGCCAAACATCACTTTGGACAACTCTTATGAGGCAACTAATATTTTTCTTGGATTCCTCTTTCCTAGAGGTGTAGGATTGATCTGAAGATCATCCCATTCTGACGTGCACAAATGAAGTTATGAATTTATTTTGATTATGGACAAATTGTTAAGGTCGGCCAACCATCAAATTAGCCTCCTCCAGCCTTCAACGTTGCATATAAATACAAGATACCTCCTCCTCATTTTGGCATCTCATCTCATTCATCTTTCTCTCTCTCATCTTGATTGGGTATGGATTTCTGGGCCTCTCTCTCTCCACACGTGTGAAAGGAAGACTGTTTATTCTAGCTGCTGCGTTGACCAGATTTGACCGAAATTTCAGGAGGCCTAAATTTCAAGAGGTTGAAATTTTAGGAGACCGAAATTTCAGGAGGCTGACTTTGACCAATGTTGACCTTGTTTGACTTCGGTTTTGTGAGGGAGACTTCTATTTGGGTAGGTCGTTGTTTTAGGCACAAAAATCGAGGCAGTTTGACCCCTGCGTTAACTACCCTAATTCAGGTTGCTGCGTTGACTTTTGTTGACTAGATTTGATTGGTTATTTTTAGACTATTTTGGGTTGCATTATCTTGTTGTTGGAGGCCGAGTTGACCAAGGTTGACCGAGCTGTTTTGAAGGTCAATTTTAGCGTTATTGACCAACGTTGACTTTCTGGTTAGGCATTTCTTCTTTTGCTATTTTCACTGATTAGTTTGGGCAAGTGAATATTGTAACTTGTACTCTCTCTCTTTGCTGAACTTTTGAAGAATTATAAGAAGAATTGATCAAGGGTTTCCCCACATTGGGGTTTGTCCCTAGCTGGTGCCATATCTTGTGTCCTCTTGTTTTGGCTTGTCTTCTACTGTTATTGTTTATGTTCTATCTGCATTTTACTATCATGTTGATGTGATTGCTATACTGGATATGATATTGGGCTAATAAACAAAATTGAAGTAAAATTGCTCTAAGCATAGAACATACCATTGTTATCCTAAAATTAACAAGACCCCAATGAGAAGCAACATCTAGACGTGCTTTTACGATCCACCACATTGCCAGCCTAGTCAACATCAGTATATCCATGTAGGCTTAAATTTCCGACAGTGTATCTCAAGAGATTCTTAGTAGCAATTTGATGTATGTGATGAGGCTCGACCATAAATTTACTCAACGTATTCATAATGAAGCATATATCCGGACGAGAGTTTACCAAGAACATTAGGCCCCCCACGAGTTGTCTATATTTAGAAGGTTTGCCAATTCGGGCCCAACAACACTTCCACATAGCTTCTTGAAGTTGAGTTCCATCGGTGTAGACACCGACTTGCAATCCACCATCCCACATATCTCGAGCAACTTCATTATGTATTCTCCTGGAGAAAGGAAAATCTCACCTGGCATTTTCTAGACCTCTAGGCTTAGGAAGTAGTGCATCAGTCCTAGGTCTTTCATCTCGAACTCAAAAGGAAACTCTCTCTTGCATTGATAGATGAGAGGGTATGCACATGTCAGAATGAGATCATCTACATAAAGGACCAAAATGAGATGCATGTCCTTTTCAACCTTGAAGTATAGCTTAGGATCAGCATCACTCCTCGTAAATCCCAGCTTCATAAGATAGCTATCAATCCTCTCATACCAAGCCCTGGGGACTTGCTTCAACCCATAAAGGGCTTTCTTCAACCTGCATACGTGTGTCCTTCGATCTTGTACTTTGAACCCTTGAGGTTGTTCCAAGTAGACTTCTTCCTTAAGCGAGTTATGTAGGAAAGTAGTCTTAACGTCCATTTAATGTAGGCTCCATCCTTGAGAGGCAACAAGAACAATAATAGATCAGGTAGTGGTATATCAGGCAACCAAATATCTCGTCATAGTCCATTGCTTTTTGAGAGAAGCCTCGAGCAACGAACCTGGCTTTATATTTCTTAGCACTCCCATCTGCTCCATTTTGAGGTGACTTCGGACTTGTCCTTGGGTCTAGTGACCACTTCCCATACATCATTCTTCATGATAGATTCATATTCCTCATTCATCGCATTCTTCTAGACTTGGTGCTTTACAACTTCTTCGATCGTACATAGCTCAGTTTGAACAATAGTACTCATAACAGCTAAGTACCCTTGATACTTGATCAACTTCTTACTTTTACGGAATGTCCCTCTTGGAGCAATATGTCTTTCAACATCTTTGAGAGTATCTTTGAGCCGCAAAGGTCTTTTCCTTGAGGTAGAGGGATCACCAGGAGGTGGATCAATGGGATTCATCGCGCATTCAACATCGGGTATAGGCTCATCTGTTGGAGGTTCATCCTGTTTTTTTGTAGCATCATCATTGTATTTCCTTGGGATAGGGAGATCTCTAGCTTCCCAAGGGTAATATCTTCATCGAAGATGACATCATGGCTTACTTCCACTTCTCTTTGACCAGTGTTACTTGGGAGCGGGAGCGAAAGAGGGGAGTGGGAGTGACAACGGGAACGGGAACGACATTTTCAGAAGTTCCCGGTTTGGGAGAGAATCCCGGAGCGTTTTTTATATAATATATATATTTTTTATATTTTGATACATATGTCAACAAAAACATGTAGAATAATGAATTAGATATAAAAAACATAAAAAAACATAGATTGAACCATATAATAACAATCATCTAGAAGTTATAATCTTCATCAACCATGTCGACAAGTTAGTAACATAGTAACATACAACATATTGAGTTTCATGATTTATCAATCTTAAAGTTTCAAGCTTTCAAAATTCAATATATAACATTTATCATTATTGATCACCAAAGTTGTACTTGTAAGCTAAGTGTAACCATTACAACAAATAATATCTAACATGAAATGAAATGTTATAAAATGAAATGAAATGAAATAACTTTCAACTTTCATGAAGCATCATATTTATAATTCATTACTAATGAGCTATAATTGCCAACTTCAAACTTAAATTGTCATATGTTGTTTTAAAAAATATCATAATAAATATGAAAGAGTCAATAGTTATAAAAGCTACTAGAAACTAGAAAAGAGAAGTAAATCTATTATCTATTTCTTATCCTTGGGCCTCTTGCCATTAATATCACCCTTTAAGCATTAATATCTAGAGGTATCCTTGTCATTACTGTTGGCATTATGATATAGGTGTTGTCCTTGATGGCAACTCACTCAGAAGCATGATACAGGTGATGGCAACTTAATCAGATGGCAGATCTAGTATACGCAGGTTCATTGTGACAAATCAGCGTATACACGCAGGTAGGACGTGCCGAAGACGCGTATGCGTATACACGCACTTTCACGCAAGGAAAAGTGCGTACAGGTGGGAAAACTTATGACTTGGTCCGTGGTAGTTAGTCCTCGGTATTTGAACCTATGGTTTGGACCATGGTATCTCGACAAGTGTGTTGAACCCAAGTATTGGGCTCTTGGTATTGATTTATTATGGTTTTGGACTGTGGTATTGAAAGAAACCTAACCTATATAAGGAGAAGATCATTAAGCAAAGGGAGGAGAAAATGAATGGATGTCTGAAGAAGCGGGAAGATCTAGTATTGCTGGTTATCTGTTTGTGACGCTTGGCTAAGGTTGGATCTGACAGTGAAAGTATAAGTAATTATCTTTAGATCTGTACGCGGGTTGTCTCTGGTGAAAGCGCGTACACACGCGGTTTTGATATAGTCAAGTAGCGTATGCATTTTGAGATTTGGTGTTTCAGGTTGCTGTTGATTCTAGTGGTTGTTGCAGAGTTCTGGGCTCTGGTTTGTGTTCTGTGACAGGGTTTCAGTGATTCAGTGTTGGGTGATTTAGAGATTTATGATGCAAGTATAAGTTGATGATTGTATTGCAGCTGTGATTGTTTTGTACTTGTGGACCCAGTCTGAAAATTAATGAAACGTGGTCCCTGAAGAAAAGAAGGTTGTAGCCTTCTGTAGGTCAGCACCTACGTACTAGTATATTAGCTAGTACAAGAGCTAAGAGGGTTGTAGCCCTCTGCAGGTTGAAGCCTGCGTGCTGGTAAAGGACTGCACCAGTACATTGTAAAAGAAGTTTCTTATTAAAGGAAGAAAGAGACGAATTGCAGCAGGTGGTTTTCACCCACATTGGGTTTCCACCTTATATCTTGTGTTCATGTGTGCTTCTTATGTGTGATGATCTGTTCTGTTTTACTGCACCTGATTACGGTTATTATGGTTAATAATGTTCTGATGAATTTACTGAAGATAAGCTAACTGAATCATAAGATTACTGCATATACGCTAGTTGCATTTAACACAGTCGCGTATATACGCTGGTATACTGAACTGAAGCCGCGTATATGAATCTGGGTATGAAATTGAAAAGTATCTGATTTGATAATACTGATTCACCCCCCCCCTCTCAGTATTATTTCCAACAATTGGTATCAGAGCAGGTCCTTCAGAGGTAGCTTGATCGCTTGAAGGAAAAGATCCATCAGAATGACTAATCCAGAAAGAGAGGCACACATCAGGCCACCAATCTTTGACGGGAACAATTTTACCCACTGGAAGATAAGAACCACTGCATATCTACAATCTCTTGGAGCAGAAGTTTGGGGAATCGTTGAAGGAGGATACAAATTCCCATCAGGAACTCCTACAGATGCAGCAGAGAAAAAGCAATATGAGCTCAATGCCAAAGCTGTTACTCTCTTATTGGGAAGTTTGACACAATCAGAATTTATGAAGGTCATGCATTTCAAATCAGCTAAGGAAATATGGGACAAAATCATTCTGAGCTACGAAGGAGATGATCAGGTAAAAAGAGCAAAGCTTCAAACCCTCAGAATCCGGTATGAAAATCTTAAGATGCATAGTAATGAAAGCATAGCTAATTATTTCCTACGTATGGATGAAATTGTAAATTGTATGAGGGATCTGGGTGAAGAATTTAAGGAAGTTGTCTTAGTTGAAAAGGTTTTGAGATCTCTGTCTGCTAAATTTGATTCCAAAGTGTCTGCCATAAAAGAAAAGGAGAATCTACAGAAAATCACCATGTCACAGCTTCACGGAATCTTAACTGCTTTTGAAATGCGAAAAGAGGGACCATCGGAAGTCGCATTCGAAGCGTCAGGATACATGTCAGAGGAAGAAGATGAGGTAAATCTTGTCAAGAATCTTGAACGGGGAACTGGACGGTTCAAAGGTAAGCTACCTTTCAAATGTTTTTCATGTGGTAGAGTTGGTCACTATGCTGCTAGATGCCCTCATAATAAAGGAAAGATGTCTGAAGAAGGTAATAGAAGCTATTATACCCATGTTAAAAGTAATGACTCTTTCAATGGTAGTGAAGACATTAGAAGTCTCATGGCATATGAAAAGAAGAATGTAGAAACTGAGGAAGTTACCAAATTAAACGAACAATTGGAGACAGTAACCAGGGTAAGGGAGAAATTGCAGGATATAGTAAATGATCAGAGCATAACAATTCAGAGACTTGAATCAAAGATCCTCTCTCTAAAAGAAGATCTTGAAAAATCAAGAGAGCAGAACAGAGAAGCTCTTGAAGATCAAGAACATGAAGTGATCAAATTAAAGCAACAAGTGGAAGAAGGAAGAAAAGCTGAAGAAGATCTAAGGAATCAGTATCTGGAAAAGGAAGAACAACATCAGGTTGAGGTAAATATCTTAAAAGGTAAATTAGAAGAAAAGGATAAATTGTTGCGATTTCAAGATAGTTCTAAGATTTTGGATGACATTCTTGGTAGTCAAAGATCCCCTATTATCAAAACTGGTCTTGGTTTTTATGAATCCGTTGAAGGTGAATCTAGCTCACAAGGTGAGGCAAGAAACTCTAATGAGAAATCTGAAATGCTCAACAAGGAACAACCAAGGAAAGAAATTCCTCAAGGAAAATCCTTTACTCCTAACTATGTTAGTGATAGACGATTATTTCCTCCACTGAATAATGTTGAATGTTATGTATGTCATAATCTTGGACATGTTGCAGCCAGATGTAGAAGTAGAATGGTTCAAGACCATCACAAAAGATCATCGCATCCCAGGTATTTCAGAGGTTATTGCTTTGCCTGCAATACATATGGACACAAAGCAATTGATTGCAATAGAAGGAACATGAAATATGTAAGATGTTATACATGCAACAAACTTGGACATAAAGCAAGGGAATGCAGGAGCAAATTTCAAAATTCAAAACAAGAGGACCATACATCATCACAGTTCCAGGAATTGAAGAAGAAGACAGAATTAGAGACAGAAAGGTGTGACATAACTCAGTTAGCTGACATAACAGACACAGGGGAACCTGAAAGTGAAGAAATACAGTATTCCATTTTGCATACGCTGATATAATGAAGATAAGTCGCGTATATACGCGAGTTTCAGGCTGCAGAGTCGCGTATATGGAGATCAGAAGAAAGGGCAGCAGAACAGACCCAGGAAATGGTTCGGTCATGGTTGGCTCAGGCTCAGGGGGAGCATATACTTCAAATAATGTATTGTTGGCATTATGGTTAGCAGTTGTGGATAAAATCTATGAAGCTAAATGATACGTCCTGCTGTTTGATCAAAGGAATGGTATTGCAGGTTTGGATGCTGATGCTTATGGTGCAGATCATATATAATGAATGATAGTCATGGATTGCTGGCCTTAGAACTGGCATGTGCTCAGGGGAAGCATGGACGGATTGGTACATCTTGGCATGTACAAAGGGGGAGCTCAATCAGAAATTCTAGCAGGTACTCAAGGGGAGTATGGACAGCAGATGGAGATCAAGAAGAGAATATCTTAGTCCGCCCTTTGCCCTTGATGTCAAAGGGGGAGAGTGACTTGGTGTGGTGGTTGCCATCAAGTCCAAAGGGGGAGATTGTTGGCATTATGATACAGGTGTTGTCCTTGATGGCAACTCACTCAGAAGCATGATACAGGTGATGGCAACTTAATCAGATGGCAGATCTAGTATACGCAGGTTCATTGTGACAAATCAGCGTATACACGCAGGTAGGACGTGCCGAAGACGCGTATGCGTATACACGCACTTTCACGCAAGGAAAAGCGCGTACAGGTGGGAAAACTTATGACTTGGTCCGTGGTAGTTAGTCCTCGGTATTTGAACCTATGGTTTGGACCATGGTATCTCGACAAGTGTGTTGAACCCAAGTATTGGGCTCTTGGTATTGATTTATTATGGTTTTGGACCGTGGTATTGAAAGAAGCCTAACCTATATAAGGAGAAGATCATTAAGCAAAGGGAGGAGAAAATGAATGGATGTCTGAAGAAGCAGGAAGATCTAGTATTGCTGGTTATCTGTTTGTGACGCTTGGCTAAGGTTGGATCTGACAGCGAAAGTATAAGTAATTATCTTTAGATCTGTACGCGGGTTGTCTCTGGTGAAAGCGCGTACACACGCGGTTTTGATATAGTCAAGTAGCGTATGCATTTTGAGATTTGGTGTTTCAGGTTGCTGTTGATTCTAGTGGTTGTTGCAGAGTTCTGGGCTCTGGTTTGTGTTCTGTGTTTTGATGACAGGGTTTCAGTGATTCAGTATTGGGTGATTTAGAGATTTATGATGCAAGTATAAGTTGATGATTGTATTGCAGCAGTGATTGTTTTGTACTTGTGGATCCAGTCTGAAAATTAATGAAACGTGGTCCCTGAAGAAAAGAAGGTTGTAGCCTTCTGTAGGTCAGCACCTACGTACTAGTATATTAGCTAGTACAAGAGCTAAGAGGGTTGTAGCCCTCTGCAGGTTGAAGCCTGCGTGCTGGTAAAGGACTGCACCAGTACATTGTAAAAGAAGTTTCTTATTAAAGGAAGAAAGAGACGAATTGCAGCAGGTGGTTTTCACCCACATTGGGTTTCCACCTTATATCTTGTGTTCATGTGTGCTTCTTATGTGTGATGATCTGTTCTGTTTTACTGCACTTGATTACGGTTATTATGGTTAATAATGTTCTGATGAATTTACTGAAGATAAGCTAACTGAATCATAAGATTACTGCATATACGCTAGTTGCATTTAACACAGTCTCGTATATACGCTGGTATACTGAACTGAAGCTGCGTATATGAATCTGGGTATGAAATTGAAAAGTATCTGATTTGATAATACTGATTCACCCCCCCCTCTCAGTATTATTTCCAACAATTACCTCTATATCTGTATAGGGATCTTTGTCATTAATATCACCCTCTAAGCATTGACACAAGATAGAAAAAGCATAGGATGTCAAGTCAAGATTTTGTTTGAGTGATGCGTACATTTTTAGGAGGGTCATGATAGAGGAGTTCGACAACCAATGCATCAAGGTACATAGAGGGATTGGTGCTCTTGATTAAATACGAGTTCCAAAACCTAATACATGACAAAATTCAATGGAAACATTGCAATCCCCCAATCCTGAAAAATTGATAAGTGTGCTGGATTTTGAATGAAATCTAAAATTCTACTTTCTCCATATGAAATCCAATGAGGCCAAAACCACTCTCAAACATCCTGAGTCATTTCATGGTAATGTTAAAAATCTAAGTAAGAGGATGAAAATGAAGATTAAGGAGAATGTCACTTTTACGTTAAGAATTTAACATTACCATGAATAGCATATCAATACTAGGGTCTAGAGTTGATCATCCCACTCAAAAATTATTTGTTTCTTTCACAAAAAATTGCATTTCGAACATTACTACAAAAAATTTTTGCAAAAAAGACAAAACGCTCCCGAAAAGGCAAGGAGCAAAATTTTTTTAGGGAGCATGCTCCTGACCCGCTCCCGAGTCGCTCCCACCCGGAGCGCGGATTGGGAGCGGGATGGAGGGGAGGGGGGTGCTCCCCCGCAACACTGACCAGGCATATAGATTCTATATGCCTTTGAATTTTCACTGTAGCCCACAAATATACCTTTCTTCCCAGATGCTTCTAACTTGTTTCTTTTCTCTTTAGGCACATGAAAGTATATGAGAACCAAATATTCTAAAATGAGAAACATCAGGTTTCTTACCAGCGAAAACTTCTTCGGGGTACTTGAAATCCAGTGCTTGATGTGGGCTCCTAGTTTGAACATATACGACAGTGTTGGCAACTTCTCCCCATAAGAGCTTTGATAGACCTTGATCATGGAGCATGGCATGTGTGGTTTTGCTCAGGAATGTATGGAACAATTGTCTCCCTCTTGATGCCAACCTCTCTGCAAAAGTCATTGAATTAATTTGATAGATATTCGGTTCCATTGTTGGTCTTCAATATTTTGATCCTCTTCCCTGTTTGATTTTCCACCAACGCTTTTAAAGAACGAAAGTTCCAGTGTTGCAGGGGAGTGCTTCCCCCCTCTATCCCACTCCCAATCCATGCTCCAGGCGGGAGCGACTCGGGAGCGCGCTCCCAAAATCGCTCCCTAAAAAAAAATGCTCCCTACCTTTTTGGGAGCGTTTAGCCTTTTTTGCAAATTTTTTTTTGTAGTAATGTTTCAAATGCAATTTTTTTCAAAGAAGCAAATAAGTTTTGAGTGGGGCAACTTAATGATCAAGCCTATGACCCTAGTATTGATATGCGTTCATGGTAATGTTAAATTCCTAAATTAAAAATGACATTCTCCTTAATCTTCCTTTTCATCCTTTTACTTAAATTTTTAACATTACCATGAAATGACTCAGGATGTTTGAGAGTGGTTCTGACCTCATTGGATTTCATATGGAGAAAGTAGGATTTTAGATTTCATTCAAAATCCAACAGACTTATCAGTTTTTTTAGGATTTTAGAATTTCAATGTTTCCATTGAATTTTGTCATGTATTAGGGTATGGAACTCGTATTTAATCAAGAGCACCAATGCCTCTATGTACCTTGATGTTAGAGACATTGGTTGTTGAACTCCTCTATCATGACCCTCCTAAAAATGTACGCATCACTCAAACAAAATCTTGACTTGACATGCTATGCTTTTTCTATCTTATGTTAATGCTTAGAGGGTGATATTAATGACAAAGATCCCTATACAGATATAGAGGTAATGACAAAGATAATGACAAAGATACCTCTGGATTTTAATGCTTAGAGGGTGATATTAATGACAAAGATCCTGATTTCCAACAAGACTAAAAAACTAGACATTTCTCTTGGTGGCAAGAGGCCCAAGCATAAGCAATAGATAATAGATTTACTTGTCTTCTTTAGTTTCTAGTAGTTTTTATAACTATTGACTCTTTCATATTTATTATGATATTTTGTTAAACAGTATATGACAATTTAAGTTTGAAGTTGGCAATTTTAACTCATTAGTAATGAATTATGAATATGATGCTTCATGAAAGTTGAAAGTTGTTTCATTTCATTTTATAACATTTCATTTCATGTTAGATATTATTTGCTGTAATGGCTAGACTTAGCTTACAAGTATAACTTTGGTGATCAATGATGATAAATGTTATATATTGAATTTTGAAAGCTTGAAACTTTAAGATTGATGAATCATGAGACTTAATATGTTGTATGTTACTAACTTGTGGACGTGGTTGATGAAGGTTATAACTTCTAGATGATTGTTGTTATATGGTTCAATCTAAGTATTTTTTTTTTCTTCCTTTAAATATCTAATTCATAATTCGACATGTTTTTATTGACATATATGTATCAAAATCTATGTTGCAGGAAACGTGGGGTAGAAGGGCGTTTCCGTATGGAAACGGGTACGAAACGCTGAAACGCGTTTGGTACGGCCCTGAAACGCGTTTCAGGCCGTACCGCCACATTTCACGAAACTGAAACGTGGCCAGTACGGCCTGAAACGCGTTTCAGGGCCGTACGACCCACGTTTCAGCATTTACTTGTTTTTTATTTTATTTATTTTATATTTTATTTGTTTTCTAATCTATTCTTACGTTAGCCTAGTGACTTCTAGTTGCTTCCAGATGCCTGTCTAAAGTTATAAAAGTGAACTTTTGCCCTAGTGTTGATATGCAGTTCATGGTAATGTTAAATTCTTAAAGTAAAAGTGATATTCTCCTTTATTTTTCATTTTCATCCTTTTACTTAAATTTTTAACATTACCATGAAATGACTCAGGATGTTTGAGAGTGGTTTCGCCCTCATTGGATTTCATATGGAGAAAGTAGAATTTTAGATCTCACTCAAAATCCAGCAGACTTATCTGTTTTTTCAGGATTTTAGGATTGGGGGGATTGCAATGTTTCCATTGGATTTTATCATGTACTAGGGTATGGAACTTGTATTTAATCAAGAGAACCAAGCCCTCTATGCAAAGGAGACTCCCAATAATCAAGAGAATGTAGGGTACTAGGGTATGAAACTTGTATTTAATCAAGAGCATTAAGGTCGTTCGACTATGTAGGAGGAGACTCCCAATCAAGCACGAGACAAGAAATTATAAATTTCTCGTTGCTGATTTTGGATATTTCTATTTTCATTATGTGATTATTCATGAGTAAATGTGATGCAAATTTAGATACTTATAGTTTATGCATTGACAATTGACAGTTTTATCATAATGAAATAAATTAGAATGTATCATATATGCTTTATGATTGCACATATTTCTTAAATGTCCTAATATATATATATATATATATATATATATATATATATATATATATATATATATATATATATATATATATATATATATATTCGCGTTTCCCCGTTTCCAAAATTTGGGGAGGTCGTGTTTCGTATCGCTTCCCGTTTCGGAAACTTGTACCCGTTTCCCCGTTTCGTGCAACCTTGATCAAAATATAAAAATATAAAAAATATATATTATATATAAAAAATGATTTGGGATTCGCTCCCAAACCGGGCGCTGTTAAAACTGTCGCTCCCACTGCCCGCTTTCGCTCCCGCTCCGAAGTAACACTGAACGAAACCATTTGAACACTTCATCCTTCTTCTTTAAGAAATAGATCCATGTTTTGCGAGAGAAGTCATCCACAAAAATTGCATAGTATAAGTATCCTCCCCATGATGTGATGGGCAACATACCAGATAGGTCAAAATGGACCACTTGAAAAATATCAGTAGTTCGACTTTCACTTGAAGGGAATGGTCCCCATGTATGTTTCCCAACTGCACAACCTTGACAAAGTGCTTCATGATTCATATTGAACTCGGGCATACCTATGACCATCTTCCTTACCATAAGGCTTTGTAATGAAGTTGGGCAAATCTTTGGTGCCATAATTCTGATTGAAGAGAAGTATTGCAAGTCAAGGCTCCCAAAGGACTTGCTCAAACTTGATAGAGACCATCAACACTAAATCCAAGTGTAAATGCATCTTTAGGGTTTCTTTGCAGAATACGTACGTTTCCATCAATGAATGCTACCTTGAAGCCTTTATCTTCCATCATTGAAATAGACACCATGTTCTTCTTCAAATCGGGCACATACAATATTTCTTATAGATGAATGGTTTGACCTTGATTCAAGTGAAGAGTGACAATACCTATCCCTTTGACGAGGTAGGTGGCATTATCTCTAAGTATGATCTCCAAATTAGTCTTCTTTTCAATCAAATTTGAGAGGGCCTCTTTGTACCTAGTGAAGTGCCTTGAGGCTCCACTATCAATCAACCAATGATCCAAAGTATCCGGAGGAGAGGTAGTAGATAGAGCAGAAATAAGATAAAACTCCTTTTGTTTTTCTACAACATTACTTTCCTCATACCTGGAATTTCTCGTCCTTTTGGGAGGTTGACCATTTCCATATTGAGAAACGAGAGCATTCCTCTTTCCTTTATTGTTGAATCTTTTGTTCCTTTGATTGCCATTGCCTTTGAAATTGTTGTTGTTGTTATTGCCATCCCTTGGAGAATCCTTCTTGTGAGGACAATCTCTAGCATAGTGGCAAAACCTGTTGCAATTGTAGCACCTTCCTTTTCTTCCTTCTTTGAATCCTTGACCTTGTTTCCTTGGACCAACATTATTTTTCCTCTCAGCATGAGTGGAGGAAGCAGTGGGTTCATTTCCATTTGAAGGCTTGTCTCTCTCCATCATCCTCGTCTCTTCTTGAGTGCATCTAGCCAATAATTCATTGAAACTAGGAATCCTATCATTGTTGAAAATGGTGGTGTTAAACACATTCCATGCTCTTGAAAGACCTCCAAGTGCAATGAGAGCGAGCTCCCTGTCAGCAATAACTTCTCCAATATATAGTAGGCCATTCTATTGTGTTATTCTCATAAAGTAGGATTGGATAGACTCCCCTTTGTCCATCTTGATGTCCTTCAACTTGTTCGTGAGAAAGGGGATTTGATTTGCATTGTTCATTTTGAACATCCCAACTAGCTTATCATACATCTCCTTAGATGTTCCCAAATCAGAAATATAGGCAACCAAATGCTTTTGAATGGAATCTATGATAATTCTTTTAGCTTTGACCTCACCTTTCTTATAATTTACCTTTGCAACAACCAATGCATTTGAAGGAGGCTCCACCACTCTTCCCTGCACATAGTCCATGGCATCATGCTCTTCCAAAGTCAAATCCAAAGTCATCTTCCATGCATGATAGTCAGATTTGTCCTTGAGCTTATCCTCAGATTTGAAGTAAGATGTAGTAGCCATTGAGGCTAGTCCAATAATCTTGTCTAACAAATCTCCCTTAGTGATTTCTTTTCTCTCTCTTGCTTGGGCTTTGTCTTCACCTGTGCTCTGATACCATGTTAATTTTAGTTAACAATGGTATGTTCTATGCTTAGCACAATTACTTCAATGTTCCTTTAGCAGCCCAATGACAATTTCCAATTTAGTTTTCCAATAGCAATCACATTAACCATAAATCACATTGATAATAACTGTAGATAGAACATAAAATAAAATGTAGAAGACAAGCCAAGACAAGAGGACACCATATTTGGCGGATGCCAAGGAAAACCGTTGGATCAATTCTTCTTATTATTATATCAAATATTCAGCAGAGAGAGAGTACAAAAAGTCAAAGTTGACTTGCCAAATCAATGTCAAAACAACCATGTCAAATTTGTAGTCAACTGTAGTCAAATTTAGCCTTAACCAGAAAGTCAAAGATGGTCAATGCAACAACAAAACTTCTCCTTTGAAGCTTGGTCAAAGGTAGTCAAACTCGGTCTCCAATAGTGGTCAGAGAGCGAAAAGCAGTGATAAAATTTGTGGTCAAACTTGGTCAACCTAAAGTCAACCCTGCAGTCAAACAGGCTTGCAATCAACGCAAGTCAAACAACCCAGTAAATCTCGGATTTTGTGCCAGTCAATGTGGCTTGGTCAAATAGAGTCGATCCCTCCAAAATCACAGTGAAACTTGGTCAAACAGTCCCTGGTCAATGTTGGTCAAAATTTAGTCAACTCTTGAAATTTCTGGCCCTATACTTATGTTTGAAATTCATCCTCATTGCCACACGTGTGAGAGAAAGAGAATGCTCAATAGCTGTACGAACCAATAAGAGGAGAGAGAAGAATGTGTGAGTGATGATGATCCCAAATGAGGTGAGAGGTCACTTGTATTTATACAAGTCATTGAGGGTGAAGTGACATGTGTCTTGGGCTTCATGAGCTTACATGATGATGAGGCCGACCTTGGCAATTTACACGTGTGGGCATAAATTCAAAAACGCATTTCTGCTTGTCCAAATTTGATGATCGTTAGATTAGTTGTGTTCCTCTCAAAAAGAGGGATTCAATGCAATCATCATCTCTATCAAATGAGCTGTCCAAAGTGGAATTTGGCCCTAGTTGCCAATTTTATTAGCATTGTATACAGGGTTTGGCAGCTGATCTGAGGCCTAGATGAAGTTTGTCTCATCCTTGAGACATGGTAGTGAAATTGCCATCTATCGTGCCCTCATTTGGACCAGTCTACACGCTTATTTTACACCAAGAGACCCATGAGACCACTACTTGTGCCCCAGAGCCACTTTGGAGCGCCACATGATGTTTTGTCATTGATCCTATCATTATTGGTTATGTCCTTCATACCAAGACTCTTGCCATCGGTGAAACCCGTAAAGAGCATGGGACACTGACTGAGGTGACAGTGGGTCTTTGTCCCATTGTTGTCATTGGGTCTAGTAGTTGCCCCTTAGGTACCCCTCCTAGGACACCTGCCAAATTGTTTGGCAACAAGCCATATTGAGAGAGGTAGAGCTCATGCTTGGCTTTTTGCTTCAAGTCTAACACCAACCCAGGGATCTAGGTGCATATCCAAGGTTGGAGCTCCAAGACCACTCCCACCCTCCCTACTTTAGGATCTTGGCATCATCACAAGCTGACCAAATGTCCTCCCAAGCATCTTGTCACCCTAAGATTCTTGATCTCTCCCTATCTACTAAATCTGTAATATCAACCAATACAAGCATGCTTTTGAAATATTCAAACTTCTTATTTGGAAGAGACTTTGTCAACACGTCAGCTACCTGTTCATAAGTTAGAACTTAGAATATATTATAGCTTCACAACCCCATCCCGCACCAAACTTCTAATGTAGTGGTGCTTGTTATTGATATGCTTCATTTTGTCATGAAACACGAGGTCTTCAGACATGTTGATGTTGCATTGATTATCACAATTTATCACTATAGGATCTAGTGACCCTCCAAACAAGTCTGCCAATAGTTTTCTTAACCAAACTGCTTCTTTTCCTACTTCACATGCAACAACATATTCGGCTTCAATGCTACTTAAGGAAACAAGATCTTGTTCTCTACTCTTCCACGAAATCATTGTAGATCCCAAACTAAAACAACCACTGATAGTACTTCTTCCATTTGTGTCACTGCCACCCCAATCAGAGTCATTAAAACCTGTTAGTTTAACTTCCTTTCCATCATACTTTAAGAAGCGATGAATTGTTCCTCATAGGTATCTCATAATGTGCTTGGCATCATGACAAGGTTCCAATTGAAATTGATTAAAAACGTTCACAACAAAACATATATAAGTTCTCGTGTTTACTAAGTACATCAAAGAGCCCTCCAACTTACGATAACTTTTAGGATCAATGGGACTAGAGTGAGAGCTTCTCAACTTCTTTAGATTTGCGATCATGGGAGTAGTCATAGGAGTGGAGTCCATCATATCTTGATTATGTACTTTCCTTGACCAAGATATATCTCATTGGGTTTCTCCCAAACTTTCAAGCCCAAGTAGTAGTGCATGAGCCCTAGATCTTTTATTTCAAATTTTTCTACCAATATTTTCTAATTTTGCACTCCACACCTGTAACAAATAAAGCATCCACATATGAAAGTATAATAACTGGTTCATTCTTCACTATCTTGATGTAGAGGTTTGCATTGAAAGAATTTTTGGCAAAGCCAATCCTTAAAAGATAGGCATCCATTCTTGCGTACCAAGCCCTAGGAGCTTGCTTCAAGCCATATAGAGCTTTCTTTATGTTGGCATTATGGATAATGTGTTCTCTTTGATGGCAACCTACTTGATAAAGATGTCAAAATTGTGATATCATGATGGTCATGCAGATTGGAACATATGCTACAGAGGTGATGAATAAAGAAATGACAGTTCAAAGACAGATGAATGTTAAATATAAAGTTTGAGAAAGTATATGCGGATCCTATGCAGAAGGGTCGTGTACATACACAAGTCCTATGAGAGAAAGTTACATACATAATCCACACCATGGTAATTTGAATACCAGGGGTCTTTACCATGGTATTGGCCCATAGTAATATGGAAGCAACAACGACTATTTGATCCTATCAAAGAATACCAACGACATTAATAAGGAATTGGCCTAAGGTATTGGCTAAGGCTAAAGCTATATTAGGAGATGTAGATCAAGGTGTTAAGCGTGCAAGTAATGTGTTATTCATGTGTGATCTAATCTGAAACACTTGTGCACCAGGGATCAAAGAGAAGACTTGGAATTGAAAGATCTGAAGATGTGTTGACATATATGTTTGAGTGATTTGCATGTTGAAAACTTGAAAATGTCTAAGTAGCTAACAATGATAGATTTGTGGTTACAATGATCCTGTGATCTAAATGAATTATTCAAAAGTTTGTAGTGTTGACAATGAAGGTTGCGGAGTGTGAAGATTATGTTTACAACGAATGTTTTCAGATTTGTCCGCAGGTTTGTCTTAGGTTAGCCATGTACATATGCGGATCTGCTTCGGGGTTGTCACACATATATTTTGCAAAGTGTTTTCAATATGTTCAGATTTGTACGTGGGTGTTGTGTATGGTAAGTGCGTACATACATGGATATGTCTTATGGAAGTCACATATACAAACTAGGGTTTGAAATGATGATTGATGTTTACAGTTGATGATGTCTGGTTTATTTGCTGTTGTCTATTGATGATGTCTCTATCATGATAATTTGTGACTGACATTATTGATTGAGTTAAGTTTGTTATGGAATGGAACGCTGATTAGCAATGATGATACATTGTGGTGATCTGTAATTGGTTCAGTGATTTTTGATTGATTCAATACATGATTCAGTGGTTGTTTCAGTGTTGTAGTGATTCAGATTCAATTGTAAGTGATTTAAGATCTGTACGCAGGTCTTATACATGGGAAGCACATATATACACTGATATGCTTTAGAACAGTAGCATATACATTCTGATGTATATATGATCGGGGTTTACAGGAACAACACTATGTTGCTGTGATGATAACTATGTATGATTTGGTATATGATTGTGCATTGGTATATCTCTTATGAATTGGTTTGATCTTATTGCAATGGTTGATTGAGGTTCAATGATTAGTTTGATGGTAATATAGTGATTCAATTGGTTTAGTATTTGGATTCAAAATTATTACTTTGTATTGGGCTTAATGTTTGAAAATATGATGAAAGGTGGCCTAGAGGTTTTGATGTTTTGAATGAGGTGGATCCAACATGAAATATTATGTAACGTGTTCCACAAAGGCGTTGAGGTTTGGAGCCTTCAGTGAGGGAGTTAGAGCTTCCTTTCAGTAGTAGCTGGTAAATTTGTGCAAGGGGTAGGTGCTCCCTTTTGGTAGGAGCCAGTAAACGAGATCAGGGGGTTGGAGCTCCCTTCTAGTGGGTGCTGGAGAATGAGAGAAGGATGTATCCTTTTGCAGATGGGTGCCTCCATACTAGTAAGAGTCCGCGTAAGTAAATGATTGTAAGAAGTTTTCTTAGTAATAAAAGAAGAAGACAAAGATGATGACACCGATGGTTTTGTCCCACATTGGGTTTCCACCTAAAATCCTGGTGTTCATGTGTGTTGATATGTTTCTTATGTGTTGGTGATCTATCTGCTCTTTACTGCTCATGGTTTCTGCTTAATGAATGAATAATGAAGTAATGATGCATTGATTAAGGATGAACAATTAATGAAATAAATGATAAATTATTTATTTGGATATACGCGGTTTGCATTTACCACAGTCGCGTACATACATTGGTTTCCTAAATGACAGTAGCGTACATAAATCAAAATAAGAAATTGAAAAGTTGAAGTGAGTTTCAAAAAATGATTCACCCCCCCCTCCTCTTAGTATTTTTCCCAACAATTGGTATTAGAGTAGGTCACTTCGAAGAAGCTTGATCACTTGATCACTTAATAGAAGCATTTTCTATTAAGCCACTGTTGTTTAATGGAACTAACTTTGTATTTTGGAAAGTCAGAATGAGAGCATTTCTGCAGGAATTTGGAGTAGATGTCTGGGAAATTGTTGAAGGTGGATATCAATATCCAACCTTTATTCCCATAAATACTCCAGGGAAGAAACAATATGAAACCAATGCAAAGGCTGTAAATGCCATATTGGGAAGTCTAGTCGAGTTTGAATTTGTGAAAGTCATGCAACTGAACACCGCAAAGGCAATGTGGGAACAACTTATCCAAAGTTGCGAAGGTGACACCAAGGTAAAAAGTGCTAAAATTCAAACGTTTAAAATTCAGTATGAGACCCTTGAAATGCATGATGATGAAAACATTGTAGGATTTTTTCTTAGAGTAGATGAGTTTGTTAACTCAACGAAAAATCTTGGTGATGAAATAAAAGATGCTACTGTTTTTGAAAATATTTTGAGACCATTAACTCCAAAATTCGATTCCAAAGTCTCCGCCATTGTAAAAATGCAGGATTTGAAGAGTCTTACTCTTTAACAACTCCATGGGATCTTGACAGCTTTTGAGATGAGAAAAGGGGTCCATCAGATATCAAAGAAGTAACCTTAAAATCCACTCATAAAGGGAAAGAAAAAGAAAAGATGAAAGATACCAGCTACATTTCATATGAGGAAGAAGCAAATTTCATGAGAAAGTTGAAAGTACAAACTGGTAAATTCAAAGGTAGGCTTCCCTTTAAATGTTTGGCTTGTGGAAGAGTAGGTCATTATGCTGCTAAATGTCCTTATAAAGATAATAATGAGAAAGGAAAGAATGTTCCAAAGAGGAATGTTCGAAGTTTTGATAGCAAGAAATATTTTTATTCGAATGAAGATGGTCAAAGAACATTTGATGATCAAGAAATTTCAGATTCAGATTCTAACAATTGTTATCAAGTACTTATGGCTCTTGAAGATCAGTCAAGTGAATCAGATAGTTGTGAAGTAGATGACTTAATGAAAGCATTGGAAGAAAATGATAAACTCAAGAATGCAAACAAAGATCTGGAAACAAAAGAAAGTAGTTTGATTAAGGAAATAAACATGTTAAGAATGGAATTGAAAGCAACCAATAGAAGAACATAGATCTTAAGAAAACAACTTCAAGAAAAGGAAAAGCATTGTGAAACATTAGAATATGAAGTTATGACTCTAAAGGAAGACTATGAGAAAATCAACAAATGGGTAAAGGCATCTGAATCACTAGAGAGGATTATCAATGAACAAAGATCTCCTCTAATCAAGACAGGCATTGGTTACATGGCTTCAGATCCACAGTGCAATAACAAGAACAACCATCATGAGGTGTTTCAAAAGGAAACTGGATTAAGTCTCTCATCTAAAAGAAAATCTCCTAGATCAAAGTCAAGATCAGTCCCTGGGCATAATGTTTGGTTCCATGGATATTGTTTCTCTTGTAACTCGTTTGGGCATAAGTCCAATAATTGCAGGTCAAGCTCTTGGAATGAAAGCAAAAGATGGGATAATTTCCGACACATGATTAGAAATCGCAATCAAATTTGGAGGAAGAAGGAACACCAGTCAGAGACGTAGGGAAGATTGACCATACTACAGTCCATTGCTCTTAAAGCATACTTCTAACAGTGATTGTAGAAGTGATGTGAGATACATGACCTCATGAAAAGTAGGTGATGATTATTAGGTCCACAGGATCAATGAGGAGTGATCTCAAGGGGAGCTATGCACATGTATATCTTGTTGTTGATTCCCTATGTTGTTATGATATTCATTTGATGATGCTTATACTACTGACATTGCATTGTTGAAGTAGCAGTGAACAAGAACAAGTATGGTATGTTCAGGGGTAGTCGTTGTCATGAAAAGCTCAACATTTAACTTTTTGTACGCGGATAACATGAAGGATAGTTACGGATATACGCGAGTTTTGATCTAGACAATTGCTTATGTTTCTCTGAGATGAATAAACAGTGGGACAGATTCAAGAGGAGTCGCTGATATGCTTCAATAAGTTATTATTGGCTTTCTGGTTCTGATATTGACTTGCTGCAAACTGTTAATAATGCTTTGGAATGATAGTTGGTTCATGATGGTTTATGAGTTGAAAAATGTTATTGTTGCTATGGTTCTTTGATGGATTTACTGATTGATGAGGTGGATATGATCAGATTTCATGATGAAGAGTTGGCACAGGTTCAAGGGGAGCATCTGCTATGCTTCTAATAATGCATTATTGGCATTATGGTTTCTTGAGCATTTTTTGTTGTAGGTTGGTTCATGATGAGTACATATCATTGGTGATGTATAGTTGATGCTGCTATTGATGAAGATACATATGTTGCTATCATTCTGTCATTAGTGATGATGAAGTCATGGATGATGCCTACATGTTGCTTGAGCTACATTTGGAAAAGTTGTTATGTTCATTATGATGTTGCCGATCAATTCTATTCTACTCAATGATATATATGTTATGATCATTGAAGATGTTGATTGATGATACTGCTAATCAATTATATGCTTTGTGATGTTGGAGGTACTCTTGGCTCTCACATATGTTGTTGGTGTATGAAAAGAATATGTATATGCTGCTTATGGTGTTGTGCTGCAAGAGATTAATGTCTCTAATGTTCATGGATTGTGGCTCTTCCTACAAATAGAAATAACATGTTGACCTTGATGATATGAGGTCAAGGGGATGAGTTGTTGACAAAACTTAGTTGCACTATCTTATGCTTCTACTTCAGTACTTGGTGATGCTTGGAGTCATTGCATACCTGGTCCCAGGTTGATGATATTATCTTACATGTTGATGATGAGGATGTTCATGCTGTTGTCTATGTTGCTGCGTTTATAGGTTCACGTTGCAGGTTCCTATATGGTGTATGATGGTTGCTGATGACTATCATGGTCTTGCTACCTCACTATTGAGGTATCCGGTTTTGGTTATAAATGTCATATATGTCTCTTGATGTAAAGTTCATGTAAAGAACCATGTTGTAAATCATTGTAAAGTTTTGTCATGTATCGACTATTGGGATCAAGTCACATTATGTATGAAATCCCATTATTTTGGGCAATTGATGTAATGTTGTGTCAAATATGTAACCACATTGTGTTGGGTGATTGATGTAATCTTGAGTCATTGGTCATAGGTGCCATCATACGCTCAGGGGGAGCATGGTTGGTGTGCAGTTCTCATATTCAACTGATCAGACCTATAGTGATCCTCTATACAAAGGGAGGAAGAAGTCTTCATTCAGCATTGGTCAGCTCTTTGTCCTTGATGTTAAAGGGGGAGAGAGGCTTGGTGTTTGGAGAAGAATGCTTGGAGAAGCTTGGTATTTGCAGGTGTTTACAGGTGATGACCAAACACCAAAGTGGTTGCCATCAAGTCCAAGGGGGGAGATTGTTGGCATTATGGCTAATGTGTTGTCCTTGATGGAAACGCACTTGATAAAGATGTCAACATTGTGATATCATGATGGTCATGCAGATTGGAACAAATGCTACAGATGTGATGAACCGAGAAATGACAGTTCAAAGACGGATAAATGTTAAATATAAATTTTGAGAAAGTATACGTGGATCCTATGTAGAAGGGTCGCGTGCATGCGCAACTCCTATGAGAGAAATTTGCGTACAGAAACCATACCATGGTAATTTGAATACCAGGCGTCTTTACCATGGTATTGGCCCATAGTAATGGAAGCAACAACATTTATTTAATCCCGTCTAAGAATACCAACGGTATTACTAAGGGATTTGCCTAAGGTATTGGCTAAGGCTAAAGCTATATAAGAAGATGGAGATCAAGGTGTTAAGCATGCAAGTAATGTGTTATTCATGTGTGATCTGATCTGAAACAAGTATGCACTAGGGAGCAAAGAGAAGACTCAGATTTGAAAGATCTAAAGTGTGTTGACATATATGCTTGATTGATTAACATGTTGAAAATGTTTGAGTAGCTAACAATGATAGATCTGTGGTTATAATGATGCTGTGATCTAAATGAATTATTCAAAAGTATGTAGTGTTGATAGTGAAGGTTGTTGAGTGTTAAGATTATGTTTACAACAAACGTTTTGAGATCTGTATGCAGGTTCGTCTTAGGTTAGTCGCCTACATACGCAGATCTGCTTCTGGGTGGTTGCAGATATATTCTACGAAATATTTTTAGTATGTTAAGATTTGTATGCAGGTGTTGTGTATGGTAAGTGCGTACATGCAGATATGGCTTGTGGATGTCGCGTATACAAACTAGGGTTTGAACTGATGATTGATGTTTACAGTTGATGACGTCTTGTTTATTTACTGTTGTCTGTCGATGACGTCTCTATCATGATAATCTATGTTGACAGTATTGATTGAGTTAAGTTTGTTATGGAATGGAATGTTGATTAGCAATGATGATACAGTGTGGTGATCTGTAATTGGTTCAGTGATCTATGATTGATTCAGTACATGATTCAGTGTTATTGTCATTCAGATTCAGTTGTCGGTTATTTAAGATCTGTACGCAGGGCATATACACATGAAATGCGTATATATGCAGATATGCTTCAGAATAGTAGCGTATACATTTTGATGTATGTCTGATTAGGGTTTGCAGGAACAACACTATGTTTCTGTGATGATGAACAATGAATGGTTTGGTATGTGATTGTGCATTGGTATATTTGTTATGGATTGGTTTGATGAACAAACAAGCATAAGCACCCAATTGCAAAATGAATAAAGTAGCTTTTGATCAGAAGCCCACCTTCCAACATGTTGCTATTGACAAATGGGCGAGGAGACATATGACTGATGAAGGTGGCAGAGATATGAATTGCACTTAACATTGGCTTAATGGTGGCTATCAGGGGCTGCTCACTACCAACTAGAAGAGATGAATAGGAAAAAATTTCTACTAGGAGAATAATATTGATGTTTTCTACAAGTGAGAAATGATGAATGTTACATGGGTTGTTATCATTTTGAAAGGTATCCTTTTTATGACATTGATGATGATTCCAAAGTAATGGAAGCATTTTTGGAAAATTCTCGTGACCTCTTATGACCATACATATGTTTTCAGCTATCTGACCCTCAGGGTCATAATTCTTAAGATCGTCATACCTCCATATGAATACATCTTTGAATTCTTTGAAGAGCTAAATGTACTTATCTTCTTCTTAAGGAGATCAAGTTTTTGATATCTTCATGAGTTTTGGATCATCTTTTGTGCCCAAGTTGTGGGGATCCACTTCTGATGGTTCTGTCTTCATGGAGGGTTTGAGAGATACATCATTTGAGTTGTATAGTCTCTCCAGTGGAACCAGCCATCTTGGAATGAAAGTTGTTTTCAGCTGCATGACCCTCTGTCCTCCGATCATTTCAGGCTGGGATTGATCTCTTGACTGATCAGTTTCCAGCTCAATCCCTTCCTCATTGGAGTAGCAGAGATGATCCAGTTCAGGTGGTCTGAAACTTAGAACAGATTGGGCCAAGCTGTTAGCTCTCTCATTTCTTTTCTAGGGCACAACAGTGATGTCAACTTAGCATTCCTAGATTGCATGCTTGTACTTTCTGAACCTTGGATTATTACTTCGGCATTTGTTTTATACTGATTCATAATCAACTCATAATCTCCAAATATCTTGTGTTGTTTCAGCCCCATCTTCCTGGTTGTTTCTAAATTCTGATCCCAGCGTCAGCTTTTCGTATTCTGCCATGTTGTTGGTATATATGAATTCCAGCTTGAGGCCATGTGGGAACTGTATCCCCTTGGTTGAGACCAGCAGGACACCTGCCCTATTTCCTTCTTTGTCAAAGGAAACATCAAACTGTAAGGCCTGCAATTTCAGAAGGTTTGGACCCTTCTCCACACATTAAAGGAATACAATATTTTTCAGCAAGGTGTTCATGGCTGAGCATCTTGTAACACGATTTACGAGTAAAATGGCAAGTCTGTATTTAATGGATTTGCCAATTTCATGGTCATTTTCTTTTAAAATATTCATGCAGCTTGTAGGCTAGGTTTCACACTTTTGCAAGGCACTGATCTTGAGCTGGTACACCAATGGTTTCATTCACCCAAGCTGTTTGAAAGATTTAAATTAAATGATATTAAATTCAATCACATAAATTTATGTCTAAAACAATTTCTGTAGATAAAAGCTTGAACCTGATATTTGACATAAACTGTTTCATTACATTCTCCAGTTCAAAACTTCAATACTAATGAGATTATCGATTATTCATCCATTATTGTACTTGTCTACGTCGATGTTTTCATTTCTATCAGGCTTATTCATTTATCATATATAGAGAACAATTGCATAGTTATTAGTTTAGATCTTCAAATTCCATATTATTGTTTTATATCATCGTCCCCAAACACCTTGCACTGTCCCTGAGGACTATCCCTTTGTCTCCCTCTCCAGTCTTGGGCGACATTGGAAAATATCAAGTCCTTTGGATGCATTATTGGTGTTGTTCCTCATTCATATCTAATATTACCTTATCTTCTTATTCTCTATGGTGGTATAGGCAAGAAAGTTCTATGAATCAGCCCTCCGCATGGAACCTGGGTATCTTGGAGCTGCGCTAGCCTTGGCTGACCTGCGTGCTGCTGAGGGACGGAATGCAGAGGCTATAGAACTTCTGGAAACATACTTAAAAGATTGGGCAGATGATTCACTCCATACCAAGTTGGCACAAATCTATGTTGCCACAGACAAGCTGGATGAGGCTTTGTCTCATTATTCAGAAGCCCTAAGGTATACTCCTTTGCATTAAAATTTTTCAGAATCGCCATAAGCTTGCAATGAATATGGCACTACCCTAACATTTTACTATACATCTTTCTAGGCACTAGTGCACACTTATGTTAATGATATACTAATGAATTATATAACTGTAATGAGTCCAAGACCCTGGGTAATATAAAGCATTAATTTTTCTTAGCATACTGTTGATATAATTTCCATCCTCAAGTGCTTGCAATCATGGTGTCCCAACAGAATAAATCCGAATAACGAGGCAGCAAAGAAAGGACTTGAACGCCTGGAAAGACAGATGAAGGTCATATTCGCTCCCCTAGTTTCAATTCTTTTTCCTTGATATTATCTTGTGAATTATCCATTCAATCATTCTTCTATCTTTGTAAAGAAATCCAACTCCTATTACAGGGTGGAGATCCAGATCTTGTTGAAGAAGAAGAAGAGAATGAAGAGGAAGATGCAGAGGGAGATCCAGAGGAGGCTGAATATTAGCTTGTGCTATCTGTATGAATACATCAAAATGTACATTAAATAGAGATATCAGGTTGATGCTTATTTTCACCTGTAATATTGTATTTATAATTTTATAGTAATTATTATGTATCTTAAAGGAAAAATCCTAAGGGGTTTGAGGTTAGGGTAACGGCCATCCTAATGGTAGCCAATGTTGGATGATGTAGAATGTCAGTGATGCATCCATGTGAAGGCTATGAAAAAAGAAAAGGATGTAGAAATATATCACCAAAATTTTCCAATAGCAATTTTCCCCTCAAAATTGTTGAATCATCCAAACTAACCGATGAAATATAACTGGCTTGGTTTCTAAAGTTTTTATTCTCAAAGAAAGTCACTGGTTTGCATTGAAAAAATGCTTTTGAAAGTCTCCAGTGTCTGAATCTGTTGAAGCTTTTCAGATTGAGCTTACAGTATGGACATGATAGATGAACAGTAGCAAATTTTTAACTAATTTGTGCAATTTTATACTGAAATTAGAAACCCAGCCAAAAACACCTTGCAAGGAATAGATGCTGACTCTTTGACCAAAATGCGATTGATGTTGGACAACCCACATTAGTAAAATGTTTTGACTGCTGAAATATAATTGTGTGCCAAATGAATTACATGTTAGGTCTCCTAACAATTGAGAGTACTACTTCAAAGGAAAAATACGTAATCTTGCAGCACATATTTTGGATATTGACTAGACTGATAGCATCCCATTTCAGTCGACCAAAGTAAAGTATTGATCAATGACAAACAGTAAAAGAACAACACAAAAGGGCTTGCGACTATTTTATTCTAATCCTTCTATCAAAATAACTCCTAAACTTCTAGTTCTTAGATTTCCAATTATAGTTCGAAAGTCAATTGATTGTTTCTTGTAAGTTAAATGTAAAATTCCTGTTTCAGAAGACTGTTAGACCTTGAAAGTAAAAAAATTAAAAATTCACAACATTATAGATAAAAGCCACAAGGTAAAGTTGCAGTGTGGATTGACGCTGCAATAACAAGGCTGTGAGGTAACCTACACAATGATATAGAGATGTACAAGCCCGGAACTGAAAGTTGTCAGATAGTCCCAAGAGTGCAACTTTTGAGGTTTATGGACGTGATGGAGTTAAAGGAGCAGTTGAACACCTGCAATCCTAATTTGCAGGAAGAGGAGCTCCACAATCCTTGTTATGTAAAGGGAGGATAATGTTGTGGGATTAAAAAGATTTGCAATTAACTTTGGGAGGGCATAGAATCAGAAAACACTCACTTATGGTAGCCAAAGGTTTGCATTCCCCATCAATCAAACCATGCAAGACCATAAAGGATGCAAGACAATATTGCTAAATATGAACCACAACTTTCACCATACTTGCAAAGGAAGTAGGTTCTAATATTTATGCAAGGTTGGTGCCAAAGTTCACAAATAGAATACAATTTTTTTAAACTATTAAAATAATAATTGTGCTGGCCAACAAGAAGGCCTGATTTTTGGGGCGACTTTTAAAGAAAAACCCATACTGAAGCAAATCAAAGCTGTGCTCAAAGGGATCCAATGCTAAATGTGCACTTCTCTACATATGCACATCGATATCCACCCCATAAACTCACGTTCATCGTTGAATCATCCTTATGTAACACAGTCCAGTCCCCGTGATCACAAATCTTATCGATCTCTTTTTTGGAAAGCTAGTTCAAACTATTGTGCTTGTTATTTAAGGGCTAGAAGTGTTGAGAAATGTAACTAGTATCGGTCTTCATAATTGTTGTCTAGCTCATGACATGATGTAATTCATTTGTATTTGTAAAATGAAGAAAATAAAAATTTATTGTAAAAATCAAAGAACATTAGTTTTATAATGCATGGGTTTCATGCTCATTCTATTATGTTTATAGGTCAAAGCACCCATTGTGTGCTTCTAGGGTTGAGTCATGAGTCTCTATTATTGTCATAATGTCCTAGACCCTTATTGGGAATTTTGTATCAAAGAAGAAAAATTATTTTCATGTAATTTGGTCATGTAAACCTCCTCCACTAAGTTGCCCTCATGAACTGTCAAGTCGGGCTCATTAGGGAGCTGCAACCACTATATATAACAGTCCAATTCGACCTATTGGGGCATCCAAGCAAGCAAGTTTATCTGCAATCCAAGGACATGCGAAAGCAAGAAAAGGAGAAGGAAAAGGATAAAAGAAGGAAGATTAACCCTAGCAAAAGGAGGAACCTTAGCGAAGGAAAGAAGATCATTTTCTCTTGTTTTTAGTCCACAAGCCGAGACCTTGAGTTGCAGGAGGGGCCAAGATCTTGAGTTGCAGGAGGGGTCGAAAGTCAACAACAATAAAGACTGAGAAGCACCATCATGAGGGGCCGAAAGTTGATGATGTTAAATTAACAGCTAAGGGATAAGTTCCCTTCATTGGAAAAAATTCCTCATCCTAAGAGACCCAAAATTTCCTTTAGAAGCACTCAATTCAGTTAAGGAAAAATGTATTTTTGATGTGAAAAACCCACAATGGCACAAAAGTCAAGGTCGACCTAAGGGTTGAATTAGCCCTCGTCTAATGCCTATAAATATAAGTAAAGAGCTCTCATCTGGACATCATCTCATCACACATTCTTCTTCTTGGAAGTTTGATACATTTGAAATATTGTAGGTCTTCATCCATACATGCCAAGAGGAGAGAGGATAAATTGCAGGAGGCCAAAATTTGTCTTTTACCAACATTTTGACCAGCGTTGATTTCTGGTGTTTGGGCCTTGTTTGACTTGGTTTGACTTGACCTTTTGGGATTGTTTTGGCAACCGAATTTATGGGCATAGAGACCAAGTTTTTTTGGGCATGTTGATTGCAGTTGACTACATATTTGACCGCATATGTTCTCTTTCCGTTGACCAAGTTTGATCGAGAATTTTGGAAGTTGTTTGATTGAGGTTTGACTAGCATTGAAGGCCGAGTTTTTTGATTGTTGACTGAGCTCTTGGAGGACTATTTTGATTGTTGACTTGCACTGATTGGGGCACATTTGACTGTTGTTGACTTGGATAGATTTGTAGACTTTTACTTTGACTAGATTTGACTTGGGGTAGATTTGACTATTGGCTCATCATTTAGTATTGGTTATTGACTTGTTGGATAGTCAAAGGATTGAATTTGACACATTAATGAATTGGATTATTGTAATCTCTCTGCGGAACATTTTACGATAATCTAATAAGTAGAAGAATTTGAAAGGGTTTTCCCCCTTGTGGGGTTTTCCCCTGGTTTTTGACCAAATTTGGTCGCTTGTCATTGCTTTTGATTGTATCTTATTGTACATTGCATTTACTGTTCTATCTACTATTGTTATCAACTACTGGAGGCTCTTAAATTGATTGCTAATTGAAGTTAAGAATTGGGCTAAAGTGATTGTAACAACATAGAATAGTGGAAAACTAATAAGGTATCAGAGTTGAAGTGAAGAACAAAACCCAAAGAGACAAGAACAATCATAATTGAAAGAATATGAAGGAGTCTATTTGATTTGGACAAGATGACTACTTCTTTCTTCAAGAACAATGAGAAATTGGGAGATTCATCAAAATTTGTTGCTTGGAATATCAGGTTGGAAGTTACACTAGATGACAATGATCTCTTGGAATATGTGCAAGGAAAAATTCTCGAGCCTCTGGAGGATGCTTGTTGCCACGAAGTCCAACTATAAGAAAGGTGAGATCAAGGCTAAGAAAATTATCATTGATGGTTTACAAGATCATTTACTTGTTTATGTTGGTAACTTAAAGAAGTCCAAGGATATGTATGATTAGCTAGTTGGGATGTATCAAGTAAACAACTTGAATCACATCCTTTGATTAAAGAATAAACTCAAAGAAATGAAGATGAACAAGGGGGAATTTGTGCAATCCTACATCATGAGAGTATCTCAACTAAGAGATCAACTGCGGACTATTGGTGAGCATGTATTTGATAGAGAGTTGGTGATGATCACTCTTCAAGGTATTCCTCCTATGTGGGAAATCTTCATTTCTACTATAAGCAACAACAACAAACTCCCAACATTTGATGAGCTCATTGGACAATGTACTCAAGAGGAAGCCAAGATGATTCCCTGTGGAAGAATTCAAAAGCATGAAGGAGAGCCATTTGCCTTTGCTGCTTGAGACAAGAAGATGAAAGCAAAAGGATGTCGATATAATTCAAGAAAGCCTGCTCCAAGGGACTTCAATAGAAGAACCAAAAGAGACAAGGATATGTAAAAGATTGAGTGTTATAATTGTCACAAGTTTGGCCACTATGCTCAAGATTGCCGAGAGAAGTGGGATGATCCAAGGTCAAGGTACAACAACAATCATGGCTTCAACGATATCAAGTTCAACAATAGAAGAAGAGATGATCGAAGAGGAACAAATGATAGAAGAAGAGATGCTCTAGATGATCGTGAAAAAGGCCATCGTCCTCAAAAGAAGTTAAGGAACTCCAGCATGAAAGTAATGCAATTGCTAGTCAATTTGAGTATATTCTTATTTTTTCCCTTTCTAGTTCTTCTCCTCTGGATTCATATGTTGGCTGGTAGATAGTGGGGCTTCTAGACAGTTCTTTGGGTATAAGGAAGTCCTCTCAAATATGGTTGAGAGCGAGAAAAGTTTGAAGATCATTCTTTTGGACAACTCTACATATCCAGTGAAGGGCTTTGGTTCTATCAAATTTATTTTGCACTCAGGAGAATTTGTTCTTCTTCATGAAGTAATGTATGTTCCAGAACTAAAGAAGGACTTGGTATCTATTTCTGCCTTTGAAGACAAAGGGACAGGAGTAGCCTTCATAAAAGGAAAAGTCCTCACTTGGCTGATGGAATCATGAATGAGGGATGCTTTTGCTTTGGGATCTAAAGTTGAAGGATTAGATAGAGTCACTGGAAGACCTTTATTGGCAATGGTCCATGATACCTATCATCAAAATGAGCTATGGCACCGAAGATTGGCGCATCTACATTATGAAGCTCTACAAAAATTGAAGAAGTTAGTCTTTGGGATACCTGATGTTCAAGCTAGTCATAATGGAGTATGTCCAGGATGTGCTAGTGGAAAGAAGGCAAGGTGACCATTTCCCTCCAGCAAAAGAAAGACTAATGACATTCTCCAACTCATTCATTATGACCTATGTGGACCCATACCTTTGCATTCTCTTGGTGGCCATCTCTACTACATAACTTTTATTGATGATTTCTCTAAGAAGACGTGGATATATTACTTGAGGCATAAGGATGAGGCCTTTGATTTGTTCAAGGACTTCAAACAAGAAAGAAAATCAAATAGGAAAGAAAATCAAGGTCTTCAAGTCTGACAATGGTGGAGAATATACGTCAAATGAGTTTGTTGACTTTTGTAAGCAAGCTGGGATAAAGAAGGAAACTATTGTGCCTTATAATTGTTGAAAAATGTGTAACTAGGTTCGGTCTTTATAAGTGTGAAATGTATTCTTGTAAATATTAAATGAAAGGAAGATATTATTATTATTGGAGCATGGGTTTCATGCTCAAGTTCTTTTATTATATAGGTCAATCACCCTTTGAGTGCTTCTAGGGTTTGTCCTAGGTATAAGAGTCATTGTCATATATTGAAGACCCTATGGGCACATTGTAAATTGTAAAGAAAAAAATAGTCTTTAAAGTGTCAAAATACCTCCAAGATCAAGTTGACCTAATGAACTGTCAAGTCGGCTTACATGAAGAGCCACGTCCACCCATGAATAAGCCTATATATAAAGGAACTCGTCGTCCACTTAGATCACTCACTCACTCATCTCTTATGCAAAGAAGCAGAAGAAGAAGTCAAAGAAGGGAGTGCGAAGAAGAGGAAGTTGAAGAAGTCGAAGTGTTTCTGGGTTGTATCTATCTCTCTTGGGTAGATCGAAGTTAGGGCTTTTGCGATGGGATCTCTTGTGGTTTGATTTTGGAAGCAAAAGAGAAGGGAAGGCAAGTGAAGGTCTCTTAGGGCATCTTAGTAGCCCTAAGACTCAAGACAAGGCAAGTGAAGGTCTCTTACGGCATCTTAGTAGCCCTAAGACTCAAGACAAGGCAAGCGAAGTTAAGGGGAAGGTTATTAGAGGGAGATTGAAGTCTCCTAGAGAAGCATCAATAGTTGTAGGGGAGCAGAATTTCAGATCTTTTGGGAGGTCGAAGATATTGGAGGAGGCTGTGGTAGACTTGATCTTGGAGGGTATTGTTTGAGTCTCTAGGTCGTGGTATTTGTCAATTGAAAGATCCAAGCAAAGAAGAGATTTAGGGGTTTTCCCCTCAATAGGGGTTTTGGCTTTGGCTTGTAGCCTATATGCTATGTCATTGTTCTTACTATTTTGGTGGTAGTTTGATGTATTTCACATTGGAATAATAATGAACCAAGCTAATAAGTAAAAGATAACACAAACAATTATCAAGTTAAGAGAATTAACATATTCATTGCCCTATTGAATTCTCAACATGGTTTCAGAGCTTTGGTTCTCTAAGGGTATCATGAAGATCTCCTCTACAATAAAGAAGGTCATCAAGAAAATTGCAAGCCAACTCAAGAAAGGTATCAAGGAAGCATGGAGTTTCTTATTCTCTTCAAAGAAAGCATCAATCAATGAAAGGGATGAAGGTCTCTTCTTGGCTCTCTCTGGTACATTTCGAGACGAAGACATTTGGGTAATTGATAGCCGTGCATCAAGGCACATGACTGACCACCCCAACTGATTGAAGACCCTATCAAAAGGAAAATTCGCTTACAAGCCAACTCAAGAAAGGTATCAAGGAAGCATGGAGTTTCTTATTCTCTTCAAAGAAAGCATCAATCAATGAAAGGGATGAAGGTATCTTTTTGGCTCTCTCTGGTACATTTTGAGACAAAGACATTTGGGTAATTGATAGTCATGCATCGAGGCACATGACTGGCCACTCCAACTAATTGAAGACCTTATCAAAAAGAAAATTCGCTCTCTGTGGAACTTGGAGACAACAAAAGCTATCTTGTGAAGGGCATTGGATCAACTTCCATAAAACTCGAAGATGGAAGCAACATCCACCTCAACAACATTCTATTTGTTCTAGGTTTGGACAAAAATTTACTTTCTATTTTAAGTTTAGAAGACAAAGGAGATAGAGTAGCCTTCATTGATGGAAAAATAGTTGTTTGGGGAAAAGACTCAAGCTTAGATCAAGCTAAAATTATTTGTATCCAAGAAGGAAGGCTTTACAGATTAATATCTCTTATAAACCAAGCTCTAGTTCACATTGAGATTAGTCCATGTGAACCTTGGCCTCGAAGGTTTGGTCATCTACATTTCAAAATACTTCCAACTCTAAGTTCCATAGTAGATGGAATCTCGAATCTAAAGGAAGATCATGAAGGTGTCTGCAAGGGATGTGCTTTGGGCAAGAATACCAAGAGACTATTTGTAAGTAGTGCTTCGCAGTCGAAAGAAATCTTGGATTTCATTCACTCTGACGTCTGTGGCCCTATAACTCCAAAATCACTTGAATTCCATCTATACTATGTCACATTCATAGACGATAATTCAAGAAAACTTTGGGTTTACTTAATGAAAACCAAGGATGAAGTGTTTACAAAATTTCAAGAATTCAAGGCTAAAGTGGAGAATCTTACAGAAAGAAGAATCAAGATACTAAGATCTAATAATGGAGGAGAATATACATGACAATAGATTATAGGATTCTATAAGAATTATGGGATTAAGAGGGAGCTGATAGTCCCATACAATCCCAAACAAAATGGAGTCGCAGAAAGAAATAATAGATTTATTGAAGAAAGTGTAAAAGCAATGTTACACGATCAAGATCTACCTAAGTTTTTGTGGGGAGAGGCAACAAAGACATTGGTCTACATTCAAAATCGATGTCCTCACAGATTTTTAGATAACAAGACTTTTGAAGAAGTGTTCACTAGAAAGAAGCCATATGTAGATCATCTCTGGATCTTTGGGTGTCATGTGTATATTCATGTACCAAAGGACAAAAGAAAGAAGCTGGATCCTTCTGGTATGAAATGTATAGTTGTTGGGTATAGTAACTAATCGAAAGCTTATATAATCTATATGATAGATGGACATCACATTGAAGTTAGTCGTGATGTCATATTTGATGAGAGTATAGCATTCAAGAAGTTAAACGAACTTTCTATAGATTCTGATGATGAAGAACTTTCGATATTTGAGGAACAAGTTGACAAGGAAGGAGAAGAATCACACGATGAAGAAGAAGGGCCTAGTGAACCTGTTCAACCTATGGTCATTCTAGAAACAAGGAAAATACCTAATTGGTTGAAATACACACTACTTGATGCAGAAGGTCATGGGGAAGCGCAAGGATCATTTAGAGAAAGTAAGAGACCCATGAAATATTTTGGGTATGTTGCATACATGACAAAATTAATAGAGGCGGAACCATCCACCTTTGAAGAGGTTGTAGAACATTGAGAATGGAAGGATTCCATGAATGAAGAGTATCAATCTATAATGGAGAATGGAGTCTGGGGGATCGTACCTAGGCCCAAAGACAAATCTATGGTTACTTCCAAGTGGATCTATAAGATCATGCATGCAACTGATGGAAGTATAGATAAGTATAAATCAAGATTTGTGGCTAGAGGTTTTTCTCAAGTTGAAGGCATCAACTAGGAAGAAACGTTTTCTCCAACAACAATATATAAAATGATTCAATCATTAGTCTCTCTGGCAGCATCGATGGGATGGAACATCCACCAAATGGATGTCAAGGCTGCGTTTCTGAATGGCACCATAGATGAAGGAGTCTATATAGAACAACCTTGGGATTTGAAGTCAAAGATAGGAAGGCATATGCTTGTAGATTGAAGAAAGCATTATATGGCCTCAAGCAAGCACCAAGGGCATGGTATGCTAGGATGGATGCATACCTACAAATAATGGGCTTCACAAAAAGTTCTGCTGACTCGATCCTTTATATTAAGGTTGAAAATAATGAACCTGTAATTATTCTTCTGTATGTAGATGATCTTTTCTTGACAGGTGTAGAAGGTCGAATTGAAGAATGTAAGAAACAACTGGCAACAAAATTTGACATGGAGGATCTTGGGTTGATGCATTACTATTTGGGACTAAAAGTTTGGCAAGGACCGAATGAAATTTATTTGGGTCAAGGAAAGTATGTGATCAAGATTCTAAAGAAGTTCGTCATGATGGAATGTAAACCTTTGACCACTCTGATGATCACAAACTTGAAGAGAATGAGGAGTTATGAATCAAGCCCCGTGGATCCTTCTAGGTATAGGCAACTTGTTGGCTCATTGATGTACTTGGTGAATACTTGACTAGACATATGTTTTGTAGCAAATGTACTCAGTCAATTCCAAGTGGAGTCGAAGCATGATCATTGGATAGCAACAAATCATATTATGAGATATTTGTGAGGAACCATCAACTATTGTCTAAAATATGATAGAAGGAATGATGTCCAATTGATTGGATATACATATTTCGACTGAGGAGGCAGTAAACAGGATGTAAGAAGTACTACAAGAGGATGTTTCAGTTTAGGATCCTCCATGGTCTCATGGATGAGCAGAAAGCAAGACACCATTGCTTTGAGTAGTATTGAGGCTGAATATGTTGTAGCATGTGAAGTAAGAAGAGAAGCAATATGGTTAAGAAATATGATATCCGACTTGTTTGAATGACTGATGAACCCTACAGTGATACTTTATGATAACACAAATTGTATTTGTTTGTTTGAGAATCCAATGTTTCATGGAAACTGTTGTAGCTTATATTGTGACTTAAGCCTTATTATCAATTTTATCACAATGTGTGGCCTAAAATCATTAAGGGGTTTCAACCTCAATGAAGTCCTTTATATTTTCTACCCTGCAAAGTCTAAAGTAATGAGGTATTTATTCATTATAATATATCAAAATCACAAAAGGAACAAGTATAAAGGAATTGGCCCATGTGATAAAGTTAAATCGCAACATAAATGGAGCCATAACCGGATATATATGTGCATATCGAAACGTGAAAGAAATAAAGAAATGTAGCAGGTACAAAGGAAACAAGTGTTAAAACATATATAGCCAGACCTGAAAAATATACATTCTGTTTAAAAGTTCGTCGGGTCCGCTGTATTGAAAGGCCCTTTATACACATGCATACGGGTTCCACCGATTGCGATTAGTGATGACGGACCCGAAAGGATATATATTATGTTTATAATACCGGCGGGTCCGCAATAACGATGGTACGGACTCGATATTGATTACGCCATGATTTATAGTTTCATCGGGTCCGCGATTACAACATAATGTTTATGACTTATGCTGATTGCGATTGCAATGGCCGGACCCGATATAATATATATTGCGTTTTATAATTGCGGCAGGTCCGTCATCGCATATATATATATATATATATATATATATATATATATATATATATATATATATATATATATATATATATATATATGGAAAGCACCGATTGCGATGAGTGATGGGGTTTCAGACCCGATATGATATATATTACATTTTATTACTCTGTTACGTCCGTCATGCCGCAATTTATAAAGGATTGGGTCGATATAACAGTTGATAACGCCAATTGTGATTTATGACGAAAAGTCAATGGAGCATTGGATGGCCGGATCTGATGGAGTTATTAAATCAGGTTAATTCTTTTCAGTTCCGCTTTGCGTGTTTGCGTCGATTTTGCTGTGTAAATGTAAAAATCAGTGTTAAAGCCAAATTTGAAGGAAAAGGCAGTTGGTCGAATTTCTTGGTGTTTTGGCCAATCAAAACGCCTAATACATACATAAGTCCAGATTTAAGCATAGCTAACACAATTTATCATGACTAAAATGAATTAATCATTATTTAAGCATTTACAGAAGAACCCAGCGTCTGATTAACAGAGCAAGCCAATAGTTAATGTCATCTTCGAAGTTCAGTTATTTTCCTGTTATTTCATGTTCTTTGAGGTGTCTTTTAACCTCTGTAAATTCTGTAATAGTTTTTAATTCAGATAGTTAGGGAAACAATTTAGTAGTTTGACAGTTTCAGAGATTAGTAACTGTTTCACAAATGTATAAAAGGAGGAAAATTTACAGAGAAAGGGTTGGTGGTTCAAATTTTGGAGAACTCGGAGGCTAGGGCACTGTATTCCTGATATCGTCATTGATTAATGAACGAATCAAAAGTTTCCATGAGTTGTTGCATATAATTTTGTAAGATTCGTTGTTGTGTGTCATGCTATGTTTTCTTCTTTTCAAGTATAGTAATGAAGCAACAGGTCTTTATTTGCTTATGTAGATAAGGTTAAAATTCCTCAAAAGAGCGCTCCTATACTTGAAGTCCTCGCTTCCTTTCTAAATTATAGATAATAGTTTTTGTGAAAGATCAACATATTGTCTATGATTCAATTCTCATTATCATAATTCCTCTAAGTTACAGATAGTAGTTTCTATGAAAGATCAACATATTATCTTTAACTTCCCCTTTAAACTTTCTTCATTCATCATTTATATCTAGCAACAAGTGGCATTCTGAGATGTTCTAGTGATACATGTATTAAGAGTTAAAGACCGTTTTCCAGGTCCTTCATTTGAGAAAACAACAAACAATAAGTGACAGTAAGTAAGATTTATTAATGTATTAAGAACAATTTCCCCACAACCAAGAAATTGGTTTCTAAAGGAACAAAAGAAAGACAAAGCACATCAACAACAAGTATCACTATATTTTAGAGCTAGTACAAAATGGTTTGCTACAACTATGGTATATCTCCACTGATGAACATGTAGCTGGCATATTGACAAAATCACTTCTGAACAAGAAGCTTGTATACTTAAGGGACAAGCATGGTTTGATTGATTTGACCTCCCTAATTGAGAGGGGGAGAGACTACATTCTTGTTTTCACTTGGAAAGAAGAAATGGAGGTTTGGGTAACCATCTGGAATTTGATACTCTTTGAGAATGTGGTAGGACATTCAAGATAAGAGTTGTCATGGATAGATATTATTTGAGGATTAGATATCCAAGATAAAAATAGTCCAATGTAAGGTCATACTCTGTGAACAACTCGGTGGAGTATGTAGCTTGGGAGATAATGATGAATGGTGTCTATATATCATTGGTCTCGCCAACATTGTGCTCTAATCTTGTGGAGAGATAGAGTTGTTAAAGTTGTTAGTCAAGGCCTTGCTATGTGACAATGCTGGTTAATATGGTGCTAGACAGATGGGTTATCAATCTGAATCTTATGAGATTTCTTCAGAGTGAGAATGACCATGTACCTCATATGAATACCTCCCTAGTTAAGAGGGAGTGTTGAAAAATGTGTAACTAGGTTCAATCCTCATAAGTGTGAAATGTATTCTTGTAAATATAAAATGAAAAGGAGATATTATTATTATTGGAGTATGGGTTTCATGCTCAAGTTCTTTTATTTTGTAGGTCAAGCACCCATTGAGTGCTTCTAGGGTTTTTTCTAGGTATAAAAGTCATTGTCATATATTGAAGACCCCATGGGCACATTGTAATTGTAAAGAAAAAGTCATTGCTTTTAAAGTGTCAAAATACCTCGAAGATCAAGTCGGCCTAATGAGCTGTCAAGTTGGTCTACATGGACAACCACGCCCACCCTTGAAGAAGCCTATATATAAAGGAATTCATCCTCCACTTAGATCACTCACTCACTTATCTCTTATGCGAAGAAGCAAAAGAATAAGAATTCGAAGAAGGAAGTGCGAAGAAGAGGATAGCTATCTCTCTTGGGAAGATTGAAGTAAGGGTTTCTGCGTTGGGAACTCTTGTGGTTCGATTTTGGAAGCAAAAGAGAAGGGAAGGCAAGCAGAGGTCTCTTAGGGTATCTTAGTAGCCCTAAGACTCGAGACAAGGCAAATGAAGTCGAGAGGAAGGCTATTAGAGGGAGATTGAAGTCTCCTAAAGAAGCAACAACAGTTGCAGCAGTTGTTGGGAGCATAATTTCAGTTCTATTGGGAGGTCGAAGATATTGCAGCAAGAGGCCGTGGTAGACTTGATCTTGGAGGGTATTTGTTTGAGCCTCTAGGTCATGGTATTCATCAATTGAAAGATCTAAGCAAAGAAGAGATTTACGGGTTTTCCCCTCAAGAGGAGGGGTTTTAGCCTTGGCTTGCAACCTATATAATGTGTCACTGTTCTTATTGTTTTGGTAGTTGTTTGATGTATTGCACATTGGAATAATAATGAACAAAGCTAATAAGTAAAAGATAACCCAAAAAATTATCAAGTTAAGAGAATTACCATATTCATTGCCCTACTGAATTCTCAACAATAATCCCGAACAAAATGGAGTCGCTGAAAGAAAGAACAAGTCCATAATGGAAGTTGTTCAAGCTATGCTTCATGATTGAAAACTGTAGAAGTTTATTTGGGGAGAAGCAACAAATACAATGATATATATTCAAAACAGGGTTCCTCATCAAGCATTGAATAACAAGGCTCCCGAAGAAATATTCACAAGTGTGAAGCCTGACATTGGACATCTCAGGATATTTGGTTGCCCCATATATTTACATGTGTCGAAGGGCAAGAGGAACAAACTGGACGCCAACGGAAGGAAAGACACGTTTATTCGATACTTGGAAAATTATATAGCATTTAGAATATATATACCTAGTAAAAGGAAGATTGATTTTAGTAGGGATGTAACTTTCAATGAAGATGTTGCCCTTGGAAAGAAAGGACCTTCCTCCACCTCCTCCTTCTGAGAAGACGAAAGATGATATGGATCTGTTAGAAGGTCCTTTTGTGTTGAAGTATGAGAAGGACATTGTTGATGATCCCATGGAACCTATGGATCATTTGGACCCTCCTCCAAGTGATCCTCCTGCCAGGAAGAGACCATTGTGGCTTTGAGATACATTACAGGATGCTGAGAGACACATTCCCATAAAAAGGACCTTTAGAGAAAGCAAGAAACCATGCCCAATATTAGGGAGATGTTGTAGCCATGAGCACTATTATTCAAGCTGAGCCTGCGACCTTTGAAGAAGCTGTGAAAGAACAAGTTTGGATGAATGCTATGGCTGAGGAGTATGAATCAATTATGAAAATAATGTGTTGGATGTTGTTCCGAGACTGAAGGGAAAATTAGTTGTGGCTTTGAAATGGCTATACAAAATCAAGCATGGAGTTGTTGGAAGCATAAAAAAGTATAAGGGAAGGTTCGTGGCTTGAGGGTTTTTTAAGAAAGAGGGAGAAGATTATAATGATATATTTTCTCCCGTTGCTCGCTACACTAATGTTAGATTGGTCATTTCCCTTGCTACTAGTCAAGGATGGAATCTTCACTAGATGGATGTAAAGACAACAATTCTTCATGGCATACTATAGGATAGAAGTTTATGTTGAGCAACCACAGAGATTTGAAGTGAAGGATCGAAAGACACATGTTTACGGATTGAAGAAGGCATTATATGGCTTAAAGAAAGGTCCAAGAGGCTGATATGCCTGTATTGATAGTTACCTGGTAAAGCTTGGATTAACAGGAAGCAGTGCCAATCCTAACCTCTACTTCAAGGTGGTCCAAGGTATTCCTGACAAGTAGTGAATCTTTGATGCTCGAGTGTAAGAGGTAGATGGCCTTTGAATTCGAGATGAAGGATCTTGGTATGATGCATTACTTCCTGGGATTAGAAGTTTGACAGAGACTCGGAGAGATTTTCCTTTCCCAAGGAAAATATGTCGTGAATCTATTAGAGAGATTTGGAATGAATGAGTGCAAATTGTTGGCCACTCTGAGGGAGGTGAATTTCAAGAAGTTTTGTGGAGATGTTGCTGGACTTGATTTGGAAAACCCTTTCGAGCATCAACAGTTGATCTATGCATTGATGTTCCTTGTGAACACTCGACCAAAAGTATGCTTTGCAGTGAAAAATTTGAGTCAATTCATGACTGAGCACCTTCATGCACATTGGGTTGTTGCCAAACACATTCTAAGATATTTGCATGGGACAATTAGCCTTGGTTTGACATATACTATGAGAGATGTATGACTAGATGGATACATTGATCCTGATTGGGATGGAAACATTATTGATTGGAAGAGCGCATCAGGGTGTTGCTTTAGCTTTGGATTCACTATGATATCTTGGATGAGAAGGAAACAAAAGTCTGTAGTTTTATTGCTACTAGCATGGCTAGCTATGAGGCAGTTTGGTTGAGGAAGATCTTTAGAGAGCTATTTGAGTAGGTCCTGGATACTACAATCGTATATTGTGACAACAAGATTGGGATCCGATTGGTAGAGAATCTTGTATTTCATGACAAGTCCAAGCATATCGAGATCAGGTACCATTACATTTGAGACATGGTACAAAGAGGAGATGCATGGAATAGATGGACTCAATGATTCAAGAAAGACATATTTTATTATTAATAAATAGATAGATGATACAATTTGTGGGAGGCCACTGGCTTTATATTGCCTTGGGTGCCTCTTGGTGAATAAGCATGATCTTTGATCATGCCCTTTGCTTAATAAACTATTAATTACAATTAACTATTTTTTTTATGTAACATTGCCTTCCTCCCAAAAAAATGCTTTGTCCTCAAAGCATACATAATAATGTGTTGTTGACGAAATGCTTCAGTCTCCCATGATGCTTTTTCTTCTGGTAAGTCCTTCCACTTGATCAAGTATTCCTTGATTACACGAGATCAGAGTTTCTTTTGCTTGGTGGATATGACACCTTCTAGCTCTAAAATGACCCTTCCTTCATCATCTAAGGATGGAAGCGTTGTTTGTGCTGATTGATGGTCACCAAGTTCCCTTTTAAGGCAAGATACATGGAAGACGTTGTGAACACTACTTTTATCTAGAAGGCTTAAACTATATGCAACTTGGCTGATCTTTTTGTTGATCTGGTATGGTCCATAGAACTTTGGTGCCAATTTATTTTTTCCTTTTTGTTTCAAGGACAACTATTTGTATGGCTAGAGCTTGAAAAATACCCTTTCTCCAACTTCAAATTCTTTTTCAGTTCTGTTTCGGTCAGCTTGTTTTTTTTTTTATCGTTGAAACTACACTAATTCTATTATTTACAGTAACAACAACGAACAATTACATCCAGGATTACAAGTCGCCAGAGGCCTGGGGTGGCACCCTGGATCATAGAGCTTCATTAAGACAATTACCCGCGCAGGGGCCTTCTCCTTGTAACTAAGCACCCACGCAGGGGTTATATCATTGTGACCGCTACTAAAACTGGAAGCCCATGCAGAGGCAGAGGAGCTTTGGAAACCAAACAAAGCAAAAAAGACTTTCCCACGCAGGGGCAAAAGAGAGAACTGTAAGAAATTCATCAGAGTCCCACGCAGGGGACGGGACACGCACTGAACAGCAGAATTGTCAAACCAAACAAAACGATTCACGCCATACATTAAGCAATGGCAATAGGGAAAACAACATACAAAAAAACCTGAGTTCGAGCTGAGAACTGGAGCTTGGCTGAGCCAGCAACTATTCATCCGAGTCTTCCTCCGAATCTTCCGGATAGATCCAGTATTCGCCTTCGGGTGGGGGTCCCCAGTCATACTTGGCTTTACCCTTCGCGGATGCTGGTTGAGAGGCTGGTGGAACAGCTCCTGGCTCTGATTGTGCCCCTGCTTTCTCCTCAGCAGCCTTGGAACTCTCTGCGGGATGAGTTGGGGCACTGGGTTGCTCCCCTCCTGCATGATGCATTGGGGCACTGGGTTGCTCCCCCCCTTCTTCTTTCGCTTCTTCCATGAATAATACTGAAACATGAGCTTGAATGCTTGAATTACCTTGGGCATTTCTGAAAGAGAAAATCGCTGAGCCAAACGCCGGCAGCGGAGCAGCTCCTGGTTCCTGTGGCCCGGCTTCCATGAATTGCTGCGTCTGGATGGGGTTGGCTTCCTCCACCCTGTGGCACAGACAGCGGCAGCAATTTGAAGACGGGTTGACAGGGGGGCGTGAAGTTCCGCCTCGTCCTGTGCCGCGGCGACTGAAGGGCCTCTGTCTTGGCGGCATGATATCCAAGCTGCCTGCAATTCCTGTAGCTGCCCTTCCACCGTTTCCGAGAGCCAGAAGGTGTCTTCGTGCTCGCTCTCTGAGCCTTGACACACAGAGTCCCACCTCCACAATTCGAACAGAGAAACATTCCCAAACCTCTCCAGTCTTATGCCGCAGTGGTTGGCATTGGTTCTGGTGAGCCATAACTCGCCTCTGCCACAGCGTATGGTGCTCATCTGTATCCATAAATGGCCGTCCCTTCGGTCTATTGCTCTCACGCTTGCCAACCAGGGCGGCGTAGAGCATTTAAGGTTATGTTTGTGCTTGAGCCCGCCCATGTAAACCATGTGGCGTACTATCCTCCCCTGGCGTGGCACCCGCATCCGGGTGGGCTTTGTCATTTTGGATAAGCTTATCCAGCTCCTGGGCTTGAGCATTGTCTGGGATCACTGTTGGGCCTCCTATGAGGAGTGTATGTTTGTGTTCTGCCCCTATGTTGGCAAGAAGGTCGGCGACTTTGTTGCCTTCTCTTTTTGTGTGAGAAAAAGAGATTGCCCTGTTACTGCGTAGGGCTTGTTCAATTGCTTCTAAACGTGCTGCCAGTCGCCAACTGTTTGTGATTTTTTTCGCGTGAGAGCCATTCTGCAATCTCTTGGCCATGTTTATAAGAATCTGGGAGTCTCCTTCCACGATCAAGGGCTGCAATTGGAGGTTTTCAGCTAGGAGGAGCCCTTGCCATAGTCCTTCTATTTCCGCTGAATTGTTTGTATCCCAGCCCAGGGATCCCAAAAATATTTTCAATGGTGTGCCTTCATGATTTCTGAGGATGCCTCCAAAGCCTGCTTTTCCGGGATTGCCTTTGGAGGCTCCATCAAAATTGAGCTTGTAAGAGTATTTAGGTGGGGCACTCCAGGTATCTTTGCTTGAGTCACTGCTAGTGGAAGTACTATTCCCGTGTTGGGATTGAGAGATGTTCAGTTGCCAATTGCTTAATATGCCTATCTCATTATCCAGCGAGGGAAAATCTTCCTTTGTCCAGGAGTGGAGGTTCAGCGTTTCATTTAGGTTCCCACATAGTTTGATCCAAACCTCCTCGATCCGTGTGCTCTGATTTTTGAAGATCCGCTTATTCCTTTCTTTCCAAATACTCCAGGATATGAGGCCCGGTAGAAGATTCCACAAGCCATTGAGGAGTTCACTCTTGTAAGGGTTCTGCGGCCAGTGCCTGAGAGATTCAGTGATGTCGTCTTGTGTTCTGCATCTCTTTTGACATCTGAAGCCCGCCTTTTCCCATAGTTGATTAGCTAGAGGGCAGGTATCCAAAAGGTGTTGAAGCGTTTCCTCATTTTGTCCACAGTTGGGGCATCGCGAAGGTCCATGAAAATTCCTTCTTCTTAATTTATCCCAGGTAAGGATTCTTTTGTGACTGACAAGCCATAAGAAGTAGGAGATTTTGGGCCATGAACCGAAGCTCCATAATTTGGTCCAGATGGGGTCCGGGTGGATATTATTATTGCAGAGTATCTTATAAGCTTCTGAAGTGGTGAAGTCCCCTTTTGGGCGATATCCCCATCTCAGGATGTCGGCCTCTTCATTATATCGAATTCTTCTTTTATCCAGCTCCCTCTCTAGAACCCCTGTATTCTGTAAATCTGTGGTAGTGGCCCATTGATTTCCATGTTTCCACTCCCTGAATCCGTGTTCCATTACTGGCTCCCAGTAGTGGTGTATCTTTTCTTGCTGCTGCTCCTGTCTGACTTGTTCCAAAGGTAAATGGAGGGTGTGAATGAGCTTTGGCATCTGATTCCAAGCATCTGTCCAAAACCTTGCTGTTTGACCATTTCTCACTTCCCAAAAGCTGTGTTGCTGTATTAAGTGATAGTGCTGTTTGGCCGCATTCCAAACAAGCGAGCCTTTCTCCCAGGGGATGAACCGGATGAGCTCCTCCTGGGGTCTGTTGTTGGCATATTTAGCAGTCCAGAGCCTGGCCCACGGCTTTTCCGGGTTAGTGATCCAGTGCCACCAAATTTTTGCACTCATGATGGCATTACTGTGCTCCGGATCCCTCAGCCCAATACCTCCTTTTTCTTTTGGCTGGCATACTGTTGGCCATTTGACCAGGGCCCATTTCCTATTAGTAGCCGTTCCTCCCCAGAGAAAGCTGCGTTGAAGCTGCCTAATTCTTTTCAGGGCCCATTTGGGCGCTGCAAGAATTGAAAATAGATATAGCGGCATGGCCTGAAGCACAGATTTAATGAGCACAACTCTACTAGCTAGGTTGAGAGATCTATACGTCCATGAGTTGAGACGGGATTCCATGTTCTCTATAAGAGTGCGCCAAGCAGAGTGCTTAAGAGCTGAGGCTGTAAGAGGAGCTCCAAGGTACTTTGAGGGAAGAGAGGCGCTCGGGAATCCAAGGATGCGAATGATGGCAGATTTTACAAGGGGAGGCGTGTGGAAAAAGAAAATCTGCGATTTGGAACAATTTACATCCGTGCCAGAAGCTTCAGCAAAGTCAGTGAGTAAGGATTTGAGGCGGGCAGCTTCCTGGGCAGAAGGGTAGCCAAAAAGCATAGTATCGTCAACAAATTGCTGATGTGAAGTGGCTGGGGTGTTGTGAACAGAGATGCCCTTGAGATGGTGAGATTGGAGAGCTTGCTTGATGTGGCGTCCTAGTCCTTCTGCCATGAGAACGAATAGGAAGGGAGATAGGGGGTCCCCTTGCCTGATTCCCCTTGAGGGCTTGAAAGGCTTTGAAGGGATGCCATTTACTAGGATGGAGAACTGAGACGAGTTTATTAGACTCATAACCCATCGAATCCACATAGCACTAAAACCAAAAGCTTTTAACATTTGCTGTATGAAGATCCAGCTGAGTTTATCGAATGCTTTTGAGAGATCTAGTTTAAGAAGCATACCTGCCTTTTTGGACTGCTTGAGGGAGTGGATGATTTCATGCGTGAGAAGAATGCCATCCAAAATTTGTCTGCCCTCCACATAGCCTGATTGTTCCTGGGATATGAGCAACGGTAGCAGAGGCTTCAGCCGATTAGCTACTACTTTAGATACGACTTTGTATATAACATTACAAAGCGCAATCGGCCTATATTTGTCAGGCGTAATGGCTTCCTTCTCCTTGGGGATCAAGGCTATAAACGTTGTGTTGAGAGCTGGTAACATCCAGTGGAGGGCTCTCGATTCTTCCACCATTTGCCATACCTCTCGTTTGATCAGCTCCCAGAAGGTGTGAAAGAACGTGGATGTGAAACCGTCAGGCCCTGGTGCCTTTCCTTCTTTGAGCTGGAACATAGCTTCATCTACCTCCTGAGGCGTTATTGGGCGAAGGAGGAGCTCATTGTGTTCTTCCTTGACGATTCTAGGCACGTTGCTGGTGATTTTTTCGATTGCTATTTTCCTGTCTCCTTCGGGCTCCTGTAGGATCTGATTGAAGTGATTACGTAATTCGGCTTCGATTTCCTCATGCTTTTCTAGTTTTTCTCCTCCCTGCTTCTGGATGAAAGGGATATTATTGTGCATTCTTCTCTGTATTGTGGTTCTATGGAAGAATTTTGTGTTGCGTTCTCCTTCCTTCAACCATCTTATTCGGGATTTTTGCTTCCAGTATACCTCCTCCTGCTTCTGCCTGTCCTGAATCTGACTATGGATGCGCCGTTCCTGTTCTAGAGTCCCTTCAGTATGCCCTTCTGTGATTATCTTCTGATGGAGGTCTGTTAGTTCCATGTTGAGAGACTGCTGAGCTTTGAAGATGTCTCCAAAGGTTTCTCTGTTCCATCTCTTTAGGTGGCCTTTGAGGTACCTGAGTTTCTGCTGAAATTGATACATCTTGGATCCCTCTGGAGGAGTGAAGGAGGTCCAAATGGATTTTACAAAGTCTTTGAACTCAGGGTGCGTGAGCCAAAAACCTTCAAAGCGGAAGGGTCTTCGCGTTTGATCCCCAGGTCGTTGCCATTGAAGAGCTATTGGCCAGTGGTCCGAGCCCGTGTGCTGAAGTATAGCTGCTGAAAAGTCTCCTCCCAAATGAATCGCATTATCTGAGATGAGGATGCGATCGAGTTTGGAGGTGATTTGGTGTTTTCCAGCTCTGCGGTTGCTCCAGGTGAACGTGCCATTGCAGAACGACATATCTATGAGGGAGGCATTTTGTATGAAGTTCTTGAAGTGGGTGGTTTCTTGTTCCAGTTTGTTTCTCCCTCCTTTCTTTTCCTCTAGCTTCGTGATCATGTTGAAGTCTCCCCCGAGAATCCATAGAGGGTACCTTCTGTTGTTGTTCAGTGCCTCTATGGTATTAAGAAGTGCTATTTTGCTCCCTGTGTCCTGTGGGAAGTACACATTTGAGAGGTTGCCATGAACATTCGTACCCAGAATATGGAAAGCCGCCTGTATTAGATGGTGGGAGGCATGGAAATCTGAGAGGTCTATTGCTTGTTCATTCCATACAATGGCTAACCCCCCTGATGCTCCTGATGCGTCTACTGCCACTGAGCGGCAGCCTGGCCATGCCTTCGTGAGGATACTACCTAAGGTATTACTGTTACATTTTGTTTCCTGGAGGAAGCATATTTGAGGCTTCTCCATTTTAATCATGTTTTTCAACATTCTTAGTTTCCCTGGGCTGTTGAGCCCTCTTAAATTCCAAGAGACTAACTTCATTGTTCACTATTTGCAGTGGGTTTGTAATACTTTGTCAATTTCGCATACCTTCCAGAGTCTAGCAGGAGCCTCCCGATCTCAATGGTTCTCTGCAGATCTGTTTTCCTTCCTCTTTTCTTAGATTCTTTTGGAGGTTGGCTTCCATCCCATTGGCTTCCGGGTTGAATCCCTAGTTGTTGCTGCTGATAAGCTCTTGAAATGACTACCTCCAGCTTATTGAGTTGGGATTCAGTGATGTTGTCATAGGCTTTTGTTATGCATGCTAACTCCAGCTCTTGAATGTTCAAGCCATGCAAGTCGATGCTCTCAGGTTCTTCTTCCATAGGTTTCACCTGATTGCCGTCTTCCTCGTTTGGCAATGTGCTTGAGGGCGGATCCATTGTGCTCCCCAGCTCCATTTCCTTGTCCGTCTCGGCCAGAACCTTCTTATCTCCCCCGGGAAGATCTGGGGTGGTATCCGGGGTCCTGCGAGAGGGGGAGGATGGTGGTGGTGGAGGGGGGGCAGAGGAAGATGGCTGGGAGGGGCGGGGCTCCGAGGTCGTGGGCAGATCCTCTGAGGAGTGAGCTAGGATTTCAAAGCTATTCTTAGAAGCTTGACCGCTAGTGCTATTTTGCTGGGCCTTTTGCCCATTGGTGGTTTTCTTGTGCGCGCGCTTCCTGCTGGGGGCTTTAGTGAAACCATCTTGAGTGGATGTGGCCGAGGGGTTCAGAGACGCTGCTGTGGCATTCAGAGGGCAGTCCCTGAATAAGTGACCAAGAGCATGGCATCTCCTGCAGCGGAAGGGCACATGCTCATAGTCCAGGGGTTGGATCCATTCTTCATCCCAGTGGGAGAGCGTTATCGATTCTGGTAGTGCTTCATTCAGCCTCATGAAAACACATATGCGGGCGTATGAGATGAACCTGCGTGTTTTGGTTTCTTCTGCTGTTCTGATATATTCTCCAACTCCATTTCCAATCTTCCTGAGCGTATCCTCGTCCCAGTATTCGTCTGGAAGCCCATACATTCGGATCCAAACTGGTGCCCAGGTTAGGTCCTCCTTATCCGGGTTGAATCTGGGTATCCAATCTCGCATGTACAAACCTGCTGCATTGAAGAAATGAGGCCCTGTTCCCAGTACTCTGAGTTTATCTTCAACGCAGTAGAAAATAACTGTGAAGAAGCCCTTCGGTCCTAATTGCAACAGGACATCCCCTTTTGGTTTCCATTTGGCTGCAATCCATCCATATAGGGCTCTTTCCGTAGGCCAGAAACCTATGAACTTCCCTATGATGGCGTGTTCTTTCATGAACTCAATTCGAGCATTTATCAGGTGTCCCGGTAATTCTATTCTTGGCCTTTCAGCAGCTACTGGTTTACAGGTAGCCGAAGTGACCTTTGGCGATTCCTCCTTGCTTTTCCCCTTGTCCTGAGTGCCGCTGGCTTGGCCATGTAGTTCTCCTGACTTCTTATTCTCTTGCTGTGGCGTATTTCCATTATTCAAAATCTCCCTGTTGATCGAGCCAAACAGGAAATCGTTGTCCGGATCGTGCTGCATTGGGGAGGGCCCTGACGCCCCCCCCTGCGGTGGCTCCATGGTGTCTGACTAGCGCTGTTCTGGTTCTCTTTTCGCCCAGGGGTACGATTTGGTGTGGGTGCAGGGCCTGCGCTTCACAGTCTGCGCCGTCACGGATTGCAGAAAACCCTAATCGCTTCCTGCAGAGCTCTCGTGCCCTCGTTTCGGTCAGCTTGTTGCTTCATACGATTTCTTGCATTATTTAAATTTTCTTATATGGTTTGGACGATTTTTTGGGTTTCTTCTAGTTGGTTTTTAATAGCTAGTAGATTTGTCTGGATGGTAGCTAGATCCTTCCATTTCGGAGGTTTGTACCCATACAAAGCTTGGAATGGAGTCATTTTTGCTGACGTATGATAAGTAGAATTATATCACCATTCAGCGAGATGCAACCATTGAACCCACTTATTTTGTGTTTATGTAGCGTAACAACGTAGGTAGGCTTCCAAACATTTATTGACAACCTCCGTTTATCCATTTGTTTGAGGGTGGTAAGCGAAACTCATATTCAGGTAGGTTCCTATATGGTTGAACAATTCCTTCTAGAAATTAGCCTTAAATTTGACATCTCTATCACTCACAATGACTTTCGGAAACCCATATAATTTATAAATATTTTTTGCAAAATATCTCAGCGATTTGTTTAGCCGAGTCTAATTTCTTCATTGCAATAAAGTGAATTTATTTGGTGAGTCTGTCGACTACTACGAAAATCTTATCCTTGCCATCAGATACAGGGAACCCTTCAATAAAGTCCATTGATATTTCTTCCCATTTCTGATTCAGAATGTTTAAGGGGTGAAGTAATCCAGGGGTCATAATATTTCCACTTTTATTTCTTTGACACTTGTCACATTCTGCTACATATTTCTGAATATCACGACTCATCCCCTTCCAAAAGAATGATTGACGTGCATTGTAGTAAGTTTTAGAGAATCCTACATGTCCGACTGATAGTGAATCATGTGACTCCTTGAGTGTCTTGGATTTAAAATTGGAGTTTGAATTCAGATAGATTTTTCCTTTGTACCATAGAATATCGTTCTTCCATTCAATTTTTGAGTTGTCTGGAAGGTTATTCATTATCACAATTATTTCTGGGGCTTGGCATACTCACTTCGAATTTCATTAAGCCATTCAAGAACAACAACTGAGGCTGCAAGTAATGTTGGTTCTTTGTCCTTCCTAGGGAGTGCAATTGCTACTATATTGTCTTTTCCCCTTCAATGTAATATCTCCATGTCAAAGACGACACATTTTTCAATCCATTTTTGTTGTTCTCCGGAAAGTGTTTTTTATTGGAGGAGGTGTTGGAGATTGTTATGGTTTGTTCGAATGGAGAACTTACTTCCAAAAAGATATTGTCTCTGCTTGGCTAGTGCGTGCATAATAGTGAGCATTTCCTTGTTGTATGTGGATTTAAGACGTTCTCGCTTATTGAGCTTCTTGCTTTCAAAAGCTATTGGATGCCCCTCTTGCATTAACAATGCACCTATACCGAACTTGGAAGCATCACACTCAATGATAAATGGTTTAGAGAAAAATGGAGTTGCCAATATCGGGGCATTAGACATAACTTCCTTCAAGTCTTCAAAACACCTTCTTGCTTCCTCATTCCAATGAAATGAATTCTTCTTTAAAAGGATTGTTAGAGGTGTAGTTATATGTGCACAGTTTTTGATAAATATTTGGTAATATCCAGTCAATCCTATGAACCCTCTTAGCTTGGATATATTAATTGGTTTGGTCCATTCCTTTATAGCCTTGATTCTATTAAGGTCCACTTTTACTCCATGGGATATTATGTGTCCGAGATATTCTACTTCTTCCTTCCCAAAGGTGCATTTGGATTTCTTGGCATAGAACTGATGCTTTTCCAGTAGTGTAAGAACTTTATCCAGATGTTGTAGGTGCTCCTTCCAAGTTTTACTATAAATTAAAATATCATCAAATAATATTAATACAAAATTCCTAAGATATGGACAGAATAACTCTTTCATAGTGGCTTGGAATGTTGCTGGTGCATTGGTTAACTCAAAGGGAATTACTTTAAATTCATAGTGATCTTTGTGTGCCAAAACGCAGTTTTTGGTATGTCTTCAAACCTAATTCTAATTTGGTAATAGCCTGACCTTAAGTCCATTTTTGAGAAGTATTTTGCGCCATGTAGTTCATCCAACATTTCATTGATAAAGGGAATTGGGAATTTGTTTTTAATTGTTATTTTGTTTAATCCTCTATAATCAATGCATAGCCTGAACGATCCATCCTTCTTCCTCACCAATATAGTTGGAGCAACATACAAACTATTAATTTTTGAGATGATCCCACATTTTAAAAGGTCTTGGATTAATCTCTCAATTTCAGTGTTTGGTGATGCAGATATCAATACAGTTTGCTGTTGATGGGATCTGATCCTTCTTTGACTTCTATTGTATGCTCGATTTCCCTGTTAGGAGGCATTTTCATGGGCAGGGATTGGAATACTTTTTCATGCTTCTGAATTAGCTCTTGTACTTCTAGTGACTCTTCGTTGATCACTTTTGCAGATAACATTTCTAATTGGTGACATTGTACTACATAGGCTGGTGCTCCTTTTCAAATCATTTTCATCATCTTGGATGACGACACAATTTGATTTTCTGGTGCTTGGAATCTGTATAACTTGCACCTCCGCCCTTCCCATTTAAAGCTTATAAATTGCTTTTGATGGTTGGTAGAGTAAGTGCCTAGGGTTTGTAGCCATTGGATACCTAAGACCACATCTACTCCTCTTAATGGTACAGTGTAGAACAAAGATTCTAAATTAAAGTCTTGAATCTGCAATTTGACCTTATGACATTTCCCTACCATTTCAATCTTCTTATTGTCGGCTACCATCACCTTCATGTTGGGCATGGGAAATGTGAAAATGTTGAGTCTCTTTCCCATGGTTGAGTCTAAAAAATTGTTGGTGCTACCGGTGTCGATGAGAACTATTACGTTGTTCTTCTTGATATGTCCTTTTAATTTTAAATTCTGGGGTTGTGATATACCTATCATAGCCAATAATGACACTTGCAGAATGCGTTCATCATCTAGTTCTGGAGAGAATTCTGGGGCATCAGCTATTCCTTCTATGTTTGATTCATCACTGTTTGAATCATTAGTTGCTTCACAGTTATGCAAGTTCTTTGTCTCTTTTCCTTTAGCATACCTATGTTTAGGGTCCCACTTTTTTCCACAACGTTTTCACTTGCTCTCTTTCATCCTTTACATTTCCACGTTAGATTTTTCTCCTTCACGAAGATGTGGTGGAACATATTTTGTATTATCCATATTCCCAGACTGGGGAAATATTTGTCTTGAATATACTTTTTACGTCTTTGAGCACAATATCTTTTCAAATTTCTTTTAAGCGACTTTTGCTTTTTGTCTTGCTACTTCTATTGACGTAATGTCATGAAGCTCAAGTTCTACTCGTAGATGGGTTTTAAGTCCAGAGATGTATGATTGGATTAGACAAGATTCTGATAACCCATGTACTCATGTTGCTAAGGTCTCCCATTCTCGAGTGTATTCATCCACATCTCCTTTTTGTCGCACTCTGATGAGTGTTGAAAAGAACTCTTCTTCCTTGACACCTTGGAACCTTTTTGAAGAACGCATCCTTAAATTTTCTCCAACTGATAGCGAGTGTTGTCTTCTTCGTCCACATATACCAATTATATGCTTTGCCTTCCATTTTCATGGAAGTGTGCCTAATATTTTTGTCGTCATTGTCAATATCGTAAATCTCAAAATATTCTTCTGCTTTATTGAGCCACGCAACGCTGCATTTTTCATTATCGTTGAACTTGGGTAGCTTGATTTTCGCTCTTCGTTGATACGTCGCTAACAGTGGAGTGAAAAAAAGGTATTGATTGGTGAATGGATTCCAGAGCTGCTTATTTTGCAAATTCGCGTTACTATTTTCTTGATGGTGCACGGATGATGTTTTTGGAGACTCAATTTTTACATGAGGATCTACTGAATTCGCTGAATCTGGTGAATTATGTTGTTGATTACCTTCATCATTCTGGGATATTTGTTCTCGTGTAATATTCATCCTGTCACAAATAGAGGTTAGTATCCACATTGTTTGATTATGATCCCTTTTGGATTCGATATGATTCTGCTTGAGCTGTCTTTCTATCCAATTTGTCGTATCCTGAAGCTTCTTGATATCGTTAGAATGTCTCGTAACCTTACTCTCGGGATCAACTAATTTTTGGTTAAAATCATCGGAATGGATAGTAATCCTATTCTCAAGATCATTAAATTTGTCGCTGAAGTTGGCCATTATCATCGACGACATTGAATGGGTTTGTGGGGTGTATATTTTTCCACCAATTTAAGCTTCATCCTTAATTTGAACTATTTTTTTTTTAATTTTATTATTATTATTATTATTTTTTAATTTAATTTATATAATTATATTAATCAAATTTTATAATTAAATAAGTTAATTTAATTAATAATTCAAATTAGTAGAATGAATTAATAATTCGAATTGTTGACCTGTGGTTTCGATAGGTGTGGTTTCGAATTGTTGATATGGGGACACACCGACTGGGAAACATAGTGAGCAGTGGGACATGATGTTTCAACGATGTGATAGGTTGCGCAGAGATGGAGACAACTGACATGACAAAGGTGGAGGACAAGGATGGTAACGAGGGTGCGACATGGAATGGTGATGGAACGACGTGAAACGACGATGTGGTGTGCTGGTCGGGATGCGAGCGATGCCTACATAGTGCAAAAATTAGGGTGGTGGCGTGGTGAATGGAGTGTGAGGGTTGGGTTGACGACTGGTCGGGGTGCGATTGTGATTTACGACATGCGAAAGTTGGAATGAACGAAACAGAGAATGGGGGTGGTTGAATGCACAAAATGAGCTGGTGAGCGAAACACAACGATGAACAAGGCACCTTCAACCAAGAATTGAAATTCCTCTGATACCAAATGGAATAGATGAACTTAATGATTCAGCGAAGACATATTTTATTATTAATAAATAGATAGATGATACAATTTGTGGGAGGCCCTTGGATTTATATTGCCTTGGGTGCCTCTTGGTGAATGGGCATGATCTTTGATCATGTCCGCTGCATTTGCCTAATAAAATATTAATTACAATTAACTAACTTTTTTATATAACACTGTAAGAATCCATCACATATCGACTGATGAGAAGATAACAAACATACTCACCAAGGCTTTATCGATAGGGAAGTTCTTGGTCTTCAGAGAGAAGGTTAGATTGATGGATATGACCTTCTTGGGTAAGGGTCCTCGCTTATCGAGAACACTGAGCTATTCTCTTCCCCCTTGTTTGAGATCACGGGGAGAGGAATTGAGCTTGAGAGCTCCTGGGTTGAGGGATCTCTGGTCAATAGGATGGTTGTGATCCTTACCCTTTTTGGTAAGTAGTATCTCACCTATTGTGACCAGGATCTTTGTCGTTTATGACAAGTTGGGTATCCCCCCTAGTATGCATCCTACTTGTTAAAATTGGAAACTAGGGCGAAATTCCACTTTTGAAAACTGATTTGATGGAGATGTTTATTGCATTGAATTCCTCTTTTCGAGAGGACCAAAATCAACCTAAAGATCATCAAATTTGGATAATGGAAAGTGTACTTATGAAGAAAATCCCACATATGCACATTTGGACAAGTGGGCTCTAATTGTAAATTGGTCACCCTTGGAAGCCTATAAATACAAGTGACCTCAAGCTCATCTGCTCACCACCAAACATCTTTTTCTTCTTCTCTTCATTGATTGGTTCGCATAGGATTGAGGCTGGTTCGACAAAAGAAGTTCACAAAGGTTTGAAATTACAAGGCTCGAAGCTCACATATGTTTCTAGGGTTTTGGACAGTTGATGGCTTGTCAAAGGATAAATTAGTTGCAATCGCTGGCTCACAGGATCAAGGGAGTGATTGAAAGCTCTTAGTTGCTATCACAACTCCTCCTCCCTGCAAATGGGAAGTTGGACTGAAATTTGACGATTGATCGAAGTTGACCGTAGACTGGAAAAATTGTCTTTGATATATATTGATGCTAGAAACATATTTATGAATGTTATTGGGATATTTTTATGGATGATATTGTATTGGGCTCATTGCACTCTCTGCTGAACATTTTATGAAAATCTAATAGAAGAATAATTTCAAAAGTTTTCCCCCTTGTGGGGCTTTTCCTTGGTCTTTGACCAAACCTGGTGTCTCTTGTTGATGTGTTGATTGTCTCCTTTGTCATTGCATTTATTGTTCTATCTTCAATCACTATTGATGATTGGAAAGATTAATTGATATTGAAAGATTTCTAATTTAAGTATTGAAGTTTGGGCTAAAGTAATTGATACAACATAGAACAATATGATAATTTAACATAGTATCATAGCTAAGGTGAATGAAAATCCCAAAAGGAGACAAGCATTGAAGCAACCATCTTTGGGAAGGTTGAAAGAGCCAATTTAATGAAGTCAATATATCCTCCTTCTTCAAGGAAAATGAGAATATGGGCGACTCATTAATTTTGCTGCATGGAAAGTCAAGTTTGATATGATAGATGATAACAATGATGTTTTTCAATACATTCAAGGAAAAATACCCAAGCCTCCGAAGAATGATTTTGCTGCTGCCAAGAACAAATAAAAGAAAGGTGAGTTAAAAGCAAAGAAAATTATAGTTGATGGTTTACAAGATAATTGCATATGTTGGAAATTTGAGGAAGTCTAAGGACATGTATGATAAGATAGCTGACATGTATGAAGTCAACAATTTGAATGAAATCATCTCCTTGATAGATCAAGTCAAAGACATGAAGATAAACAAATGATATTTTGTGCATTCCTACATCATGAGGATATCTCGTTTTAGAGATCAATTGCAAAGAATTGGGGAATATGTGCCTGACAAGGAATTGGTGATTGTGACTGTTATAGGCCTCCCTCCCATTGGGAAACCTTCATTACTACTATAAGAACCAACAATATCTTCCCGTCATTTGATGAGATTGTTGGAAATCGCACTCAAGAAGAATCAAGGATGATATCAAGAGGAAGGATTCAAAAACATGCAGGAGAGCCCATTGCATTCATCACTCATGACAAGAAGAAGAAAGGAAAATGAGGTCCATCAAATTCAAGAAAACCTCCTCGAAATTCAAATAGGAGGAAGGAATTATTGCACGTTGAATGTTACAATTGTCATAAGAAAGACCACTACGCTTGAGATTGCCCCATAAAAAACAATGGACCATGCTACAATACTAGAAGCAACAACAACATGTTTAATGATAAAAGAAGGGAAGCCCGAAGGAATGATCACAATGGAAGAGATGAAAGAAGAAGAATAGATGCTCCAAGTGATTATGAAGAAGATCACAGTCCACAAAAGAAGTCAAGATTCTCTAGGTATGAAAATAATGTTGCAAATCAATATGAATATATTCTTATTTATGCTCTCACTAGTTCTCCTCTAGATTCATGGGATAGTTGGTTGGTTGATAGTGGGGTCACTCATCAATTCTCTAGATATAAGGAAGTTCTCTCTAATTTGGTAGAGAGGGAGTCAAATTTGAATGTTATCCTTGGAGACAACTCCACTCATCCTGTCAAAGGATTTCAGTCCATTAAATTTCATTTGGATTACAGGGGAATTTGTTTTTCTCGATGATGTAATGTATGTGCCAAGGTTGAATAAGAATCTGGTAACAATATCCACTTTGGAAGACAAAGGGATGATGGTTGCCTTCATTAAGGGAAAGGTTCTTACTTGGCCTGTTGGATCACCTACGAGAGATGCATTCAAATTGGGATCAAGATATGAAAGAATCTATAGAGTCACTAAAAGACCACTTCTAGCATTGGTCCATGATCCAAATCATCTAAGCGAACTATGGCACCGAAGATTGACCCATCTACATTATGATTGTCCTTTGGAATTGGCCTTAGGGATTCCCAAGGTTCAAGCTCAACATGATGGAGTATGTGTAGGTTGTTCCAGTGGAAATAAGACAAGGGGACCATTCCCCTCTAGCATGAACAAGACAAATGATATCCTCCATCTCATTCATTCTGACATATGTGGTCTGATGTCTGTGCATTCTATTGGAGGTCATCTCTACTACATTATCTTCATTGATGACTTTTCATGAAAGAAATGGATATATTATTTGAAGCATATGGATGAAGACTTGAAATGTTCAAGGAGTTCAAAGCTTTGATCAAAAATCAAATAGGGAATAGAGTCAAAATATTCAGGTCTGGCAATGGTGGAGAGTACACATCAATGGAGTTCATTGATTATTGCAAGAAGGAAGTTATCAAGAAAAAAAATTTGTTCCCTATACTCCCGAACAAAATAGAGTGCTTGAAGGAAAGAACAAGTACATTATAGAAGTTGCCCATGCCATGATCCATGTTCAAATGTGGTGAAGTTCCTTGGGGGAGAAGCAACAAATGCCGTCGTATATGTTCAAAATAGGGTACCACATCAAGCATTAGACAACAAGACCCCTGAAGAAGTGGTCACATGTGTCAAGCCCAATGTTGGCCATCTCTGTATCTTTGGCTGCCTCGTATATTTCCACGTGTCGAAGGACAAAAGAAACAAGTTGGAAGTCTCGGGAAGAAAATGTACGTTTTTTGGATATTGTGAAAATTCTAAAGCATTTAGAATATACATTCCTGGTCAAAGGAAGGTTGAAACTAGCAGGGATGTTATATTCAATGAAGATGCCTCCCTTGGAAAAGCAAGGGACCTTCCTCCGCCTCCCCCTCCCTAGAAGAATGATGATACAGATATTTTAGATGGTCATTCCATGCCCGAATCTGAGACAGATATTATTGATGATTCCATGGAGCCCATGGATCCCTTAAATGCTTCTCATGTGATCCTCCTACCAGGAAGAGGCTACTTTGGCTTCGTGACTCATTGTAGGATGATGAGAGATGTTCTCCTATTCGAAGATCATTTAGAGAAGCAAGAAGCCATGTAGATACCAAGGATATGTTGCAACCATGAGCACTATGATTTAAGCCGAACCTCCCACCTTTGAAGAGGTTGTGAAAGAAAACGTTTAGAAGGATGTTATGGCCGAAGAATATGGATCAATTATGAAGAATGATGTATGGGATGTTGTACCGAGATCGAAGGGGAAATCTGTGGTGACTTCAAAGTGGCTATTCAAGATCAAACATGGAGTTGATGGTAGCATTGAGAAATATAAAAGCAAGGTTCGTGGCCCTAGGATTCTCCCATAAAGGGGAAGAAGATTATGACGATATATTTGCACATGTGGCTTGATATACAACCATTCGTTCGATAGTTTCTCTTGGTTCAAGTTAAGGATGGACCCTTCATATAATGGTTGTGAAGATAACATTCCTTCATGACATGTTATGAGAAGAAGTATACGTTGAGCAACCGTAAGGATTTGAAGTAGAGGATTGAAAGGCACATTTTTATAGATTGAAGAAGGCATTGTATGGTTTGACACGAACCCCTATAGCATGGTACACATGCATTGACAGTTATTTGGTGAAGATGGGATTCACAAGAAGCAATGTAGATCCCAACCTCTAGTTCAAGGTAGTCCCATGTATGTTGTTGATTTTGGTTTTATATGTTGACGATATATTTTTGACAGGTAGTGAGTCCCTGATGATTGAGTGTAAGAGGGAGCTAGCCTATGAATTTGAGATGAAGGACCTTGGACTCATGCACTACTTTTTAAGTCTTGAGGTGTGGCAAGGGCCCGATGAGATTTTATTTTCACAAGGAAAATATGTTGTGAAGATGTTGGATAAATTTGGAATGCAAAATGCAAGTCCCTACCCACACTGATGGAAATGAACTTCAAGAAGTTATGTGGAGAGGCTGCAAGACCCGATTTGGAAAATCCATCCTTGAGTATAGATAGTTGATTGGGGATCTAGCGTTCTTAGTGAACACCTGTTCAGACATATGGTATGCAGTGAATACGTTGAGTCAATTCATGACTCAACCTCTGGATCGCTGCCAAACACATTTTGAGATATTTGCATGGGACGATCACACTTGGTTTGAGATATTTTGTCGGAGATGTTCGACTTCATGGATACATTGATGCTGATTGGGAAGGAATTGTTGTCCATAGGAAGAGTACATCTGGATGTTGTTTTAGCCTTGGACCTGCCATGATATATTGGATGAGAAGAAAGAAGAAGTCCGTAGCACTGAGTATCACCTAGGCAGAGTACATTGCCGCTAGCATGGATAGCTGCAAAGAAGTTTGGTTGAGGAAGCTCTTTGGAGATATATTTGAGCAAGTCATAGAAACCACAATGATATTACAACAACAAAATTGGGATCCATTGGGAAGAGAATCCCATAGTTCATGACAAGTCCAAGTACATAGAGGTCTGATATCACTTCATTCGAGACATGTGTAGAGAGGAGCCATTAGACTCCATCACATATCAAAAAATTAGTAGATTGAAGATATTATCACCAAAGATTTGCCAAAAGGGAAGTTCTTCGTATATAGAGAGCAACTTGCACTGACAGATGTGACCCCTTCTAATAAGGGGCATTGTTGATCGAGGATACCGAGCCAACTCTTCCTCCCTGTTTGTGCTCCCAGGGCATGGAATTGAGATGGAGGGCTCTCAGGGTTGACAGATCCCTGGAAAATAGGGTATCGCCCCTATTTGTTACCCATAGGGTTGGATATGTTGTTTACCTATCTTGGTCTTTGAAAAATATACCCTAGTTGGCATCATACCCACAAGTCGGGCTTGTTGGAATTATCTCTCCCCATCTGGCCAACGGGTTGAGTAGGCTTGGGGGATTAGATCCTTACCTTTTGGTAAGTCGAGTATCTAGCCCAAGCTCGGATTATGATATATGTGTTTTACCACATGAATCTTGAGGGTCATTGTTGGGAAGATCGATAGGAAATAGGATGGGTTGAGATGTGCTCCCCTATATCACCTATTTCTTGATATGGGGTCGAATATGTTTAACTCCCCCATTAGTTTCAGATTGAGATGTGCTCTTCAACGATGTAGAGGGTGGTAGCATTAGCTCCTCGATGATTCTTTTTCTTTAAATTTGAGAATGTTTCAACATATAGAGTTGATAAGAGATGGGACATGATATGATGACATGATACACATGACATAACGCGGGTGAAATTCTCCCCAGTTGAGAGGGAGCGTTAAAATTGGAAACTAGTGTGAAATTCCACTTTAGAAAGCTCATTTAATGGATATGATGATTGCATTGAATTCCTCTTTTCTGGAGGACCAAAATCGACCTAAAGATCATGAAATTTGGACAAGGGAAAGTGTACTTATGAAGAAAAGCCCACATATGCACAATTAAACGGGTTGACCCTAATGGTAAATTGGTCACCCTCGGAAGCCTATAAATTCAAGTGACCTCAAGATAATTTGATCACCACCAAGTATCTTCTTATTCTCCTCTTCATTGATTGGTTTGAACAGGTCTAAGGCTGGGTTGACAAAAGAAGTTCGCAAAGGTCTGAAATTACAGGGTCCGCAGCTCGCATCTATTTCTAGGGTTTTGGGCTATAGTCGCTGGCTTGTCAAAGGATAAATTCGTCTGCATTCGCTGGTTCACAGGCTCAAGGGAGAGACTGAAAGCTCTAAGTCGCTCGCAAAACTCCTCCCTGCGAGTGGAAAGCAGGATTGAAATTTGACCATTGATCGAAGTTGACCACAATTGATCGCAGACAGGAAAAGCTGTCTTTGATATATATTGATGCTGGAAACATATTTCTGAATGTTATTGGGATATTTTTTTGGATGATATTGTATTGGGCTCATTGTTCTCTTTATTGAACATTTTATGACAATCTAATAAAAGAAGAGTTTCAAAGGATTTTCCCGCTTGTGGGGTTTCTCCTTCTCTTTGACCAAACCTAGTGTCTCTTGTTGATGTGTTGGTTGTCTCCTTTGTCATTTCATTTATTGTTCTATCTTCAATTACTATTGATGATTGGAATGCTTAATTGATATTGAAATATTGCTAATTTAAGTATTGAATTGGGCTAAAGTAATTGATACAACATAGAACAATTTGAAAATTTAACACTACTCACAAGTAGGTTATGTTGGGATTGCCTCCCCGTCTGATCAATGGGTTGAGATGACTTGAGATGGTGTGATCCTTGCATAGCAAGTGGTATCTCACTCAAGTATAAAGGATGTAGGTGTTGTACCACTTGGCTCTTCAGGGTCAACCTGGGAAGATCAGAAGACATTGGGATGGATGTGATCACTACATTATATGGAAAGTTTGGTCCTGCTTGTTGACTAGACAACATGATAGATGTGATCCTTACTAGTAGATGGATCTCGCCCAATTGTAACCAGACGATAAGATGGATGTGATCATTACCTTCCATGGCAAGTTTGGTCTCGCCCGTTGATCTAACAATAGGATGGATGTGATCCTTGCATGGTATATGGATCTCGCTTATTATCATTTGATAGAGGGTTGTAGCTTGAGCTCCCTTATGATGTAAAATTATTATTCTTTGAGATTCAAGAGTGTTCTAAAAATGAGTAGAGATGACATTTGACTTGATGATGATGAGACATTTGTGACAGGACATATTTTGCAGTCAGAAATTTCTCCTTAGATGAGAGGGAGTGTTAATTTGGCAGCTCAGGGATAAATTCGCTTCATTGGACAACATTCCTCATCTTAAGAGACCCAAAATTACTCTTAGAAGCACTGAATTTGGTTAAGGAAAAATGTGTTTTTGATGTGAAAACCCACAATGGCACAAAAGTCAAGGTTGGCCTAAGGGTCAAATTAACCCTCTTCCAACGCTTATAAATACAAGTTAAGTTGCTCTCATTTGCATATTATCTCATTACACATTCTTCTTCTTCTTAGAGGTTCGATACATCTAGAATATTGCAAGTCTTCATCCACATGTGCGAAGAGGGGATAAGAAAAATTATAGGAGGTTGAAATCTAATTTTTACCAACACTTTGACCAGTGTTGACTTTTGGTGTTTGGGTCTTGTTTGACCTGGTTTGACTTGACCTTTCGGTACTATTTCTGAGGTTGAATTTATGGGCACAAAGACCAATGTGCTTGCACTTTCCTACTTTCCTTTTCCTTCTTTCTCCAATTCAAAGTATGCGAATGTGCTCCAAGAAAGCTCTAAGTGTGCAAGAGTATGAGATAATGAGAGAATAGAGAGAGAGCTTCAAGCTAAAACTGAAAAAGGTTGTGAACTGATCCTTAGGAGCCTTTTTATCATTAAGGCCTCTATTTTCTACATTTTTCCTTCAATTTCATCCTCATGCAAATATGTGACCTTTCATCTTCCTTTTTCTCCTATTTTCCATTATTTCATAAATAAAATTCCAATTAATACCACTTTTTCTTTGCCAATGCCTTTTCCAATTTCCATAGCCATTTATTAATCAGTAGCGATTCCCATCACTATGTTTTTCCCAACATTCATCTTGGAATACGTGTCCCATGCCCTTGGTTATTATTTTTATTTACATAGGAAATCAATCAGGGTCTATTACAAATCCCTCCCCCTTGGGGGAAAACCATCTTTGATTTTCAATGACACTTATAAACCAACAAAACACATGTTTCCCATAGAGCTCTATAACATAGCTCAATGCAACATTTACATCATATCACACTGCTAAAGATATAACCAACATATCATGAACACCATACCACTTATTGGAGATTTATAACACATATTGATGTTGTATATATATATATATATATATATATATCAAAGAAAACATCAAACATATATCAAAACGCATCTGCCCAACCAATGGATAGAGAAGGATACATAGCCCTCATTTGATCATCCATCTCGCATGTAGCTTCATCAACCCAAAGTTCTTCCACTACATTTTAACTTGGTAGATTCCAAAGTATGAGCATATTTCACTACAAAATGCACTAGGGTTCCAGATGGAATTCTCCTTCTAGCTCCACCTGCAATACAAAATAGTAAATCACATGATCAACATCTTTCACATGATGGAATTTCATTTTTGAATCCAATTCAAGTTGGTAAGCCATTGGTCCAATCCTCTCAAGGACCTTGAAAGGCCCGCAACATTGAGTTGCCAACTTGGCACATGATCCAATCCTCAAGGAACTCTTCTTTGGATTGACGCACAAGTACACATGTTCCCCAACCTAAAAATCCTCAAATACCTTGTGCTGATCTACATAACTCTTATGCTTGTCTTGTGCCACCTTTAGATTCTTCTTGATAACCTGCATTTCTTGTTCCATCTCTACCAACATATCCAGTCCAATCAATAACTTGTTCACTGGATCACTCCAACTTATAGGAGTATTACAACTTTGCCCATAAAGTGCCTCAAATGGACTCATCCTCAAATATTCCTAATACCCATTGTTACACAAACTATACCAGAAGAAAATAATCTTCCCACTTCTGCTTCTGATGCATAACATACATTCTCAGCATGTATTCTAGAATCCTGCTAACCCTCTCTATCTATCCATTTTTTTGTGAATGATAAGTTGTACTGAAGGCCAACTATGTCCCCAAACCTGCAAATAACTCTTTCCAAAACTGGGAAGTGAACTTGGCATCTCTATCTGACACAATCTTCTTATGAATACCACAAAACCTCACTATGTCCCTGATGAAGACATGAGCTACTTCACTAGCTAAATTCGTAGACTTCACTAGAATCAAGTGAGGTACCTTAGTCAACCCATCAACCACAACCATAATAGAATCATGTAGTCTAGATTTCCTTGGAAAACCTGTAATGAATTCCATGGAAATGACCTCCCATTTCCACTTTGGAATTAGAATCAACTGCAATAAATCACCTAGATGTTTACATTCTGATTTTACATGTTGACCATACAAATACTTCACAACAAACTCAACCAAATCTTTCATCAAGTTCGGCCAATGGTAGAACTTCTTAACCAATGTCAATGTCTTATGATATCCCAAGTGACATGAATATGGCTTAACGTGAAATTCCCACAAGATAAGCTTCTTAAGCTCGCTGTTTTCCAACACATAGATCCTATCCCTAAATCTGACCAAACCATCTGTCATGAGATGATAGTCACATCTTGTTCACTTGTACCCTGCTACTGTAACCTATGCTTAAGCTGCTAGTACCTATCATCATGTTGTCCTGCCTGCGAGATCTAATCCTATAAATCTATCCCATATGAACTCATCGCTGCTATGTGATTTTCCTATTCTCTTCTGCTAAGAGCATCTAAAACCTTGTTCTCTTTACCATTAATGTACCTGATATCGAAGTTGAACTCACTAACTGTAGCTAACCACCTAGGGTTCCTGAAATTCAGACTAGGTTTGTCAAACAAGTATCTCAGCCCACTATTATCACTCATCAGAATGAACCTCTTGCCAAGAAGATAGTGTCTCCACATATTCAATGCATGAATTATCACTGCCAACTCAAGATCATGCGTCACATAATTATGCTCGTGCTCATTCAGTTTCCTTGACTCATAGCATATCACCTGTCCTTCCTGCATTAGAACAGAACCAAGTCCTCTCTTGCAAGAATTTTTACATACCAAAAACTCTTTCTCTGGATTTGCAATCTTCAATACCAGAGCATTTGTAAGTAAGTGCTTCAACTTCTCAAAAATAGCTACACATTCCTTTTTCCATTCAAATTTATTTCCTTTACTCTGCAAGTATGTAATAGGATAGGCAATCCATGAAAATTTCCTAATGAACCTCCTGTAATAACCTTCTAACCTCATGAATGATATGAACTCATCCACATTCCATAGGAGTTTCCCATCCCATGATAGTTATCATCTTTACCGAGCCCACTTTTAAACCTTCCTTGGAAACCACATGCCCCAAATAATGAATCTTTTTTGAAAGAAACTACATTTACTAAGTTAGGCATACAACTGATGTTCTCTTAGCAACCTCAACACCACTTCTAGACGTTCTCCATGCTCTTCCTCATTCTTAGAATATATCAATATGTCGTCAATGAATAGAATCACAAAATTTTCCAGATGAGGACACACCACACTATTCATCAAACACACGAAAGTAGTTGGAGCATTAGTCAAACCAAAAGGAACCACAACAAACTCATAATGCCCAAACCTAGTTCAGAATGCAGTCTTGTAGATGTCCTCTTCTTTGAGGTGTATCTGATGATATCCTGACCTCAAGTCGATCTTTGAGAACACAGTTTCTCCCTAAACTAACCAAACAAGTCATCAATCCATAGTAAAGGGTACCTATTCTTAATCATCACCTTGTTCAATTGCCTGTAATCAATACACAACCTGAGAGTACCATCCGTCTTCTTCAGAAACAATACTGGTGCACCCCAAGGCCACACACTTGGCCTAATGTATCCCTTTCTAAGCATTTCCTTCAATTGTAAATTTAATTCCACTAATTGTGGAGTGCTCATCCTGTATGGTGCCTTCGATGCTAGTGTTACTCCCGACATCAACTCGATAAAAAAAGTCCACTTCCCTTTAAGGCGGTAACTCTAAGATCTTTGCTAGAAACACATCCTGAAACTATTGCAAAACTAGATACCTCTTCAAGACTTCAACATCCTCATCATCTTTCCCTTTGTCACTAGAAATATTAAGTGCCAAAAATACAGATCCTTTCCTACTACTGTACTTGTCCTACATAGATATAATCATTCTCAATGATGTAGGCTTCTTCTTACCTGGTAAGATTCTTCTCTTTGTCATCATCCAAGCACTCAATAGCCTTATCATAGAAAACCACCTTAGACCTGTAAATGTATAACCAATCCATACCCAATAGCATACTATATGATCCTAGTGGAAGCACATTTATATGTGTTGATGTAGAAATACCATTCAACTCAAATGCACAAGCTCTTACCCAATGATGAAATATTTTCCTGGTACCTGGCCAACTACACTAACCAACTTTGCATGCACTTCTTTATTCAAACCACACTTATCCACCAAGTCATGCTTGATATAACTATAGTTAGATCCAAGGTCAATCAAAATAGAAACAAATTGATCACAAAGCTTACATTCCATCTCGATAATATATGTCTAATGATTAGCTTGCCTATTATCCAATGTTGCATAAATCTGAGGGATACTTTGTCCAACATCCCCAACCATTTGTGCCTCTTGAGAATTGTAGATCTGTGGTTTTCCACCTTGATGCTATGGACAATATCTCCTGTGATGATCCTTGCCACAATTCCAACACTATAAAGGCTTCCTACCATCACCCTTGTTTTTCTCCTCATATTGAAATCCTTTGTTAGTTGCAATGAACTTCTTGTGTGGTGGTACATTCTCCTTGTCATTTGTATCCCATTGTTTTCCTCTCTTATTAACCAAATTTCCTTTATTCTTATTGTTACCTTTTCAATCTTGCTTAGAATTAGTCTTGTGCTTCAATTTATGATAATAGTTCTTCAACTTTCTGATGGCTTCCTCCAACGATCTAGGCTCATCAAACTCAATCCTATCCTTGAATGATACCAAAAACCCACTGATGAATCTCTTAATATTTTCTTTCTCCTCCTTAAGGTAAGACCCGTACCTCAACAACCCCAAGAATCCACATAGTGTACTCCTCATCGGTCATGGATCCCATCTTCAAGTCATAGAACTCTTTTTTCCTATCATCATAGTATCTCTTAGATAGATACTTCTTCATGAAACGTATCTCGAACTCACTCCAAGACAACTCCTCTTCCCAAATTCCTCTGACATTCTTCACATCTTCTCACCAAATGTCTTTTGTTCCTTTAAGACTAAAATTAGTTATCCTGGATTTTATATTCTCTAAGTAATGATGCAATATGTAGAACTCATTCATCCCAAGCAACTAAGCTTCTGCATCTTGTGACTTCATTCCTACATTAAATGTAGGAGGTTTTTCTTTCTTGAATTACTCTATCAAAAGCTACTTCTGAATCCTCCTATAAATATGGTAACGTTGATGACAATGTTGTATCTTTGAACCAAATATAGAATGCAATCCACAGTAATTACCTCTCCTATCAGGTTTATCGAAGAACCTACCATCTCTAACTGTATCATCCCTGCCAAACCTATATCTTTACTGATACCTACTACCACATGCCCCTTTGGTCTTTTCCTCCTATCCATGACTAACCCTAAGAAATCCTTGTCTCTGCAAACCTGATAAACTCTAAAGGATCACTACATTAACCTCTACTTGCTTTTCCTGTTCTCTAGTAATTATTTCCTATGACTAAATGATCCTGTCATTATCCACCTTACAAATTTTGATCTCTTCTTTCAAACTTCTTAATATGTATGCTATGTTAGGGGAATACTCATCACCATGTCGCTCATCTAATATGTAGGGGGAATCACATGAACTATAGTCCACCATTTTTCTTGTCATCTTTGATCCTATACTTCCTGTAAACATACCATGTCAGATAAACCAAACATAAACATAATCAACATACCTTAGTGAAGTTTAGGAGGCTATATTGTCTGCAAGATCAATCCTAATTAGCACAACATATATATATTATGAAATCCACATATCAATCATCTCAAGATCAATATCACCAACCTCCGCATGGTAACACAACTACAACAGTGACTATCACAATGCATGCATAACGAACACATATACAACTGACATTCATGAATGGCAAACATGTTCCACCCATCCAGTCCAAGTGTTGAACCTGCGATCTCTAATACCAATTTATAACCACCCCTCCCCAATTTACCCAGTTTAACCAACCTATCAGGGTAAACATGAGAGGAGGAGATACTATGACATGACCCAGCCTCTTAGGTCCCATTAAGGAAGTGGGGCTGACTACTGAAGACAAACTAACATCTTATAACATTCTACAGGGGATATTGGTCACTCAGAGGTTGAGTAACCACCCCAAGTAACCAAAACCTAAGCTAGACACCCTCTTCTTTGACTTGGGCCCTCAACCACACCCACAATATGATGCAGGAGCATTCAACCCAAGAGAAAATAATTGTAATTAAGTAGACATATGGGGTCATGTATTTTAAGGAAGTTGGATTCCTAAGTGATGAATTAATGTAATATTAGGCTCTTGAGTGCATAGAATAGGAATCAAATTAGATAATGTGAGGATGTTGTAAATGCTCTCAAATAAATGAGAACATGAGTGGATAATAAATGCAAAAGAATTAAAAGTCAATAGTACTCTTAAAACAGTTCCATGATTTGAGGAAATAGAGAGAGCACTTAGGAATTAATTGAAGTAGAAGTGAACATAGAGGATTTAGGAATCAGTTCAGTAGATTTAGGAGGGGAACCAGAATTAGTTCAACAGAGCTTTCTGGTATACATGTAAGCCTGGGGGCAGAGTAGAGGGAGGGTGCCACTGATATTGAAGAATAGACCTGTGAGAGACAGAGAAGTCTCGATTGTAATCAGTTGTTCACACACACACACACACACACACACACACACACACACACACACACACACACACACATATATATATAGGTTCATTCAGGAGCTGTGTAATGTGTGAAATAAGGATGTAATGATTGATTTATGTGTGAATTCATAGGTTTTGTAATAAAGGTTGCAGATAGAGTTCTGAAGAATTATGCAGAGGAGAAGAAAAATTCAGAGGAATCATAATGGATCATTGAATCCACTTGAAGGATCGAGAAATGCTCTGAAGTGACATCGATTAAAGGAACATGCGAAGTTAAGCTAGGAGGAAGAGTGCACAGTGAAATAGCAGAAGACCAGAACCTTTTTAAAGAACCGAACCATAGAGAAAAATTGAAGGAACAACGTAAAAACCAAGTAAAAGGGGATGAACGGAGAAGTGAAGTGTTAGCACACAGAAAATGTTGGATCTTATAGATCAACTGTCCAGATCATGTCGTATGAGGTAGTGTTGAATTATTGCATTGGCAAACTTTAATGAAGGTGAGGTTATAACCTTAAGTGGTATTTCGAGCAACAAAGAAGTGGTAAATGGTATCGAAGGTTAGCCTTCTGATTCCATTCATAACGTGACACGTAGCAGAGAAGTGGAGAGGGGAAACCTCTTTATCGAGCGGTTAAACCCCATGCCTGTTGTCTATCTAAATTCATGGTAGACCGTTGGATCTACTAAGTGCAGATAAATGGTGGAGGATTGTCGGTGACTTTACATCGGGAAAGGATATCGACCGTTGGACCGAGAACCGATCAACGGTCATGATCTAATCGCAATCGCATTAGACAAAGGTAAAAGGTTGGAGGACTGTGAAACGTTGATGCGTCGATAGCAATAAAACATTGATCGGCGATTGGAGATTGGGCTTATCGGAGTTCAGAGGAGTAGTGTAGTTGAGCAACTAAAGGTGCGGACTCGACGATATTTGTGAATGCGGGCTTATAAAATTTGAGATCTGGCCCAAAGGCAAAGCGGGTTTTTCCTTTGTTTTCCGGTGTTTTCCTGTGTATTCTAGAAAAGTTATATGTTTTCATATTGGGGAAGGCATGATGAGGCATATATGTAGTGTGCCCATGGAGAAGCAACACCCGATTGCGATAAAGGTAACCTCACGATCTGTGTAGAGGTCGTACCAAAGAGAAAAGGTATGTTTTGTGGGTGTTTTCTTTGTAAAAGGGTTATAAAGGGAAATAGCACCAATAGAAGGTTTATGTATTAATTTATATGTAAATCCAACATTGTCAAGGAATATAAGGATTTCATGCAATATATATATATATATATATATATATAACCAAGGTTTAAAGAGGAAAAGGTCATATATGTGCGAGTTAAGGGATAATGAAGGTTATGAGGAGGTTTAAAGTCTTGATAGGAAGGATTTAACGAAAGACTTTAATAAAGTCTTATATGAAAGCTCGAGGGTTGATAATAGTCTCGATAAGTATATATGAGCTAGGAGTTAGCCTATGTTGGGTTTTTATAAATCATTCCACATAAGAATGGATTAATGGGGCCTTAACCATTAGAGGTTGTAGATTTGACTCCTTAAATTTGACAAGTGTGAGTATAAATTTTATATGCATACTGTGGGTGTAAGCGGGGTAACCCAGTGTCACAATAAGACCTCCATATAATTGGAAGCCTCCAACCATATGCACAAGCCTACATCCATTTAGGAGCATGTGGTCCTGAGATCTGAGCCTAGATTCAAAATCAGCCTCTATACCACTTCCGAGAACTTCCTCTAACTTCTTATAATCAATAATGATGGAAACAATGCTAGACATACAAATTTGAAGGCAAAACTTGACCTAGACTTCCTAGAACACATCAGATATTTTGTCAAACACATGGAAAACAAGCTATAGGTCATGAATGCATATCTAATCATAAAATTTTGAGATTCATGTTAGAATCATCGAGAAGGCCCTATTCCCTCTCCACGTAGTTGCAATAACATTTATTAGTCCATTAATTCATCAAGCAATTAATAGTTAAATAATTCATTACTCGATCCATAGAAGATACACATCATCTAATAGCATATAATAAGAAAATAACCAATATTTAAACCATGGTAACTTAGCCATAATATTGCCAACACATTGCCAATAAATATACATGAATCACAATAGAAGAATAGTTATTATTAACATAGGAAAATACCAACCAAGTCAAGGACTTCCACATACCACCCAACCATATATTGGGCTAAACCAAATCTCTCTTTCAGCCAATCACCCTTACGCCATATTCCAAGCGTGAATGTGGGAACTCATGGAATAAACCAAACAAAACCGAACAAGGGCTTCTAGAGGCCAAACCAACTCAATCCTCAACCAATGATTCCACCTCATGGTTGGACATCACTAACACAACTTAGATTAGTATCTACCCAATTTGTGAAGAGCTAGAGGAACTAGTAACTCAACCTGTAACCTTCCAGGACTCCAAAGCGTTTGTCCAACCTAGCTCCCAGACTAGTAACTCAACCCACCAAGGGCTCTAGAGCGTTTGTCGAACCTAGGCTCTAGGACAAGTAAATCAACCGAAGTTGTTTCAAGGCTTCTAGAATGTTTGTTCCAACCCACAACCATAAGGAATTACAAGCACAAACCAAAGAAAAAATCAATGGAAAAACCCACAACACCATGGTTATCCAGGAAATGGAAAGGCTAGGATAAACCCATTGTCAATCCATGCACCTCCATGCCAATGAAATATCATAACCAAATAATCACATGCATTTACCATGCATCAAGAAAATCATGCATGCAACCTGTTACCTACAAAGAAATCTAGCGGTAGATGTTGATCCACCTATTCCCTTGCACTTTTTTGCTTTCCTTTTCCTCTGTCTCCAATTCCAAGTATGCCAAAGTTCTGCAAGAGTGATCCAAGAAAACTTTAAGTGTGCAAGAGTATGAGAGAAAGAGAGAATAGATAGAGAGCTCCAAGCTAAAACTGAGAAAAGGTTGTGAAATGATCCTTATGAGCCTTTTTATCATTCAGACCTTTGTTTTCTACATTTTCCTTCATTTTTCCTTCAATTTCCTTCTCATGCAAATTTGTGACCTTTCATCTTCCATTTCTCCTACTTTCCATTATTTCATAAATAAAATGTCAATTAATGTCACTTTGCCTTTGCCAATTTCCATACCCATTTATTAATCACCAATGATCCCTATTATGTTTTCCCAAACATTTAGCTTTGAATATGTGTCCCATGAACTTGGTTATTATTTTTATTTACATAGGAAATAAACCAGGGGTTGTTAGAATACATACATCCCTATCTTATATATGCAGGATGTTAGTCCCTTGTTACCCTTTGCATATGTAGTTGTCATGTCACAATTTCTATCATTGAGTGTGGTAGGACCTACACCTCCATCTACACCTGTCACATCTACTTGGGGCATTCCAAAAATCTCATCTATGGCTGATAAAAATTTCCCTAGTGTTCCTATGTCTACTCCTTCATTTGTGTGGACTATGGTTGTTAATCCTAGTCAACCAGTAGGGTCAGGAATATTTACTCCTTGTTTTTTCCAACCTATGGTTCTTGTCCCTAAAATAAGCATGGTCATCTCCAGAAATGTGTGGGGAGGATAATCCATTGCTCATAGCCATCCTGGGGGAAATATTACTTCAAATATGTACCAAATCTAGTATAGTTCATTGTTTAGAGGGAATCCAACCTCTAGTACTTTTCGTGGAGCAACTAGTTTACCTAGGGAAACCCTGCCATTAACACTATCACTTCCATGAGTTTTCCTCCTTATGTCGATGCTATTGCAAAATATTTTCCATCTATCCATTTTAGGTGCAACCCCGTAAGAAGTCATGCTCTCAGGGGTCCTCTACTATTTGGTTGCATTTTCCCTGGGGGGGAACACCTCTCACCGGTCATGTTGGCCCACATGCTTGATATGTTGGGATGAACCCATACCAGAGTCAACAACCTTTATCTCATAATCCTTATATGGGGTGACCTCACGGTTGGTTTGGTAACTCTCCTGCCTATGACCTATTTAGTCAACTCCATAATCCAGTTTTATCCTCTCTTGATTTACTAGATTTGAAAAAAATGACAAACGACCCCATCTAAAATGATCCTTAGTGACCACCTATGCCTACAATGTTACTGTCCAATATCTCGAAGTTTGAAGGGATGCTTGGAGAGAATCCATCCACCCACATTACCACTTACCATTTTTCATGTTTTTCAAACTCTTTAGTGGATGATTCGATCAAATTACACTTGTTCGAACATACATTAACTGGAGATGTTGCCAAATGGTACATTGAATTGGACACTGCATCTTACAGTGATTTCACATCCTTGGTCCAAAATTTCTTAACTAACTTCCAGTTACCTATGAGGCATGACATTGATTCTAAAACTTTTTCTAACTTTAAACAACACGATGCCACATTTATTTTTGATCATATCCATGAGTGACGATGTCACAAGAGGTTGGTTAGAACCAAACTTCTTGATGAAATATTATGAAAATGGTTCGTTCAATTGTTACGACCTCAAATTTCCAAAGATGTCTCTATGTTTAAAGTTTTTACCAAGGAACAAGCCATCTTAGCTGCCCAACAACTAGATTTGATTTATTCTCAGTCGAGCACACTTTATGAAGTACTCCCAAATGCTCCATTCCCTTCCATTGACCCGCCTAAACCTACTCTTGGCCCACATGTTGATGGTGTGATTGGGTATGTTTCTAATTCCATGAGCCAATTTTCTACCCAGCTTCGGAAATTGATTGTTACATCACAAACCTCAGCCAATGTGTCTAGCTCTACAAAAGAACTTTGTCTAGCTCTATAAAAGAACTTTATTTTGAGCAATCCACTGATGTTCTTACAGTGAAGTCCAAAACAACAAAGAACAATCAGTAAACTAGTGGTAAAAATAACAAGAAAAATAAACAAAAGAACCAAAATTCTTTGGAGACTCAACTGAACCCACCTAATCATGGGGGGGGGTCACATCTAAGTGTCTCCATAATATTAAGTTCCCTTGTAATATCTGTTGGGTGTGGAGCATGATTATCATCCTAATTTAGAGGTCTTTGTTTCAGCCGGATGTATACCCTAGGAAGATTGTACACCCCTCCATGCGGGGGGGGTGTGGGGGGGACTTGTCTCCCCCGTAGGGGTTCGAGGGGGAAATCCCTTCCCCTGGCTGGGGGGTCCATGGGGCTAGTGGTCCCCCAGTGGGGGTTTCGGGGGCAACACCCCTGAATCTAGAAACATATGTAAAATTGCCTTGTAAAAGTATAGTAATTTCTAGTCAATTTGGGCCGTTCATTAGGCGGATGATCTGACGGTAGAATTTATGTTTAGTTTAGGGTTTTTTTGACCCTAGAAGGCAACCTTTCTCTTTGTATGAGGGGATTGTATTGAGGTTGTGGGATATATGTGTATTCTTAGAGCGAGAAACAGAGGTGAGACTGTCAGAGAAAACAGAGGATATTATAGCAGATCTGTTGTAGGTTGTGTCTCTTCATTTTGTTGGATAATAGAAAGGAAGGACTAGCTGTTCGTGGTGGATGTAGCCCAAACTAGGTGAACCACGTGTATCTGTGTCTCTCTGGTTTTATGTGTTTGTGTTTTTCCGCATATTATATGTCTTTCATTTCTCTGTCATATATAGTACTTTTCTAACAATATCTGTCAAGGTGAACATTTAACTCACGAGTGCCCTCGAATAGATGAAGCTCATACACTTCTTACACCACCACCTTCTACCAAAAACCTATTGTTTTAACTCATCCAGTCCCTACACAACCTCAACAACAAGTGGTTGCATAGCCTCCTCCACCTCCATAAGGGGGAAATGAGGGACCATTTTTCAATCCTACAAACAATTCGTCCAAATTTATGTGCAAAGAGAACACCAACGTGACTACGCGAGCTAAATATTATGATGTTTATGAGTCGACTTCTTCTTCTAAGGACTCACCCACTCCACATCCCTCCACTGGACCTCTCATGTTAAATAAGCTTGTGGAACCTGTTTATTTCCCACCTAAGGGTGTGGTTCATAAGACCGCAAACAATTCATCTGCGTGGATTTCCCAACATTACAGTATTTTTTAGGACTTAGCCCAAGCTACATGTGCCATGCTTTCCTTTGAGGTTTTACAAAGTTTCCCTCAATATCAAAGTGTTGGCATGGGCTTGTTTAAAAGCTCATCCATTATTGTCATCTTTCCTCAATTACCACTGCCCGACATTCCTTCGTCCTCTTATAAATCTTCTATGCATAAGATCTCTTCTAGAACCTGTGGATCCCATAGGCCTCCTGAGCCTTGGGTGGTGTCTCATTTTCTATGGAAGTCGATAAAGCTAGTGAGCATCCTCTATTAGGTGTGTGTTATATTATTTCCACAAGTCATGGGGTCTAGGGAAGCACCTCGGATTTTTTATTTTATTTTATCCAGACCCAAGGATGTGGGGCAGACCCAAAGAGGGTGGATGGACCTATCCATGGTTTTGTGCATGATTTTTCAGCGCGATGGTTTTTTCCCATGGAATTTGTAGATCTAGTCAAGAGAACTATGGTTATGCTCTAATCTAGGGTTAGTCGATTGGGGTTTTTGATTGCTTCAACATGTATATGTATGTAATATAGATTGAAAGGAATACAATGAAAAATCAATCTTGTATTCCTAGTTTTGGGATCCAGGGGAAAATATTTGTGTATATATGTTTTATGTTCTGACCATTGTATACTTTTCTATTTTAAGAATTCATTTGCAGGTAATTTATGTATAGGGTTAAAACCTTCATCATCTGCCACTTGTGATGGATGAGATTGCCTCTCTGGTAGTCCTGTTAGTACCTCATGATGCTAGTCAGAAACTCCATCATAATCTGGAATATGACCAGGATCCTTTTCACACATGGGTCATCACTCTTCTTGTTCCACATGCCTCCCTTGATGAAAAATCCCCTCAGTTAGTCAACTTGGAGGTCATGGATCTATCCACTAATAATCCTAAGGATATTATGCTTCTTTTTGTCTCTAGTATCCCCGATTCGAAACAATTAGAGCTTGGAAACATAAATATTGAAATGATTCAGGGGGAACCTCCTCGACCTTCCTTGGAAGTACCACACTTGGGCCGAGTCAAGTCTTGGGCTTCTACTACTAAACTTTCCAATGAATTGTCCAACTCCATACCACTTGTTGACAAGCATCCTATACCCCCTTTATGTCTTGATCCTCGCTTATGTACTCAGGCTAATTTTGAAAGTGAAACCATGTTAGAATGCCCCTGGCATGGTCAACCTTTCTAGATTGGGCAGTTTGATTTTGCAACACCCTTCTTGCACATCTACCCAAGTAACCGGCCAACTAAGGTAAACATGTGACGAGAAGTTACTGTGATATGATTCGACCTCCTAAGTCACGTTAAGGAAGTGGAATCAATATAAACACACCATACATACCTTCAACATCAACAATATGACTCCTAGGAACCATCCCAACCTTTCTGCTAACCAACACTTGAGTCCCACTGAGTTCTTAGGCTATTAAACCTATGGATGCTCCCGTGTTATGGGAATTCCAGCATCCAGAGAGCTCTGGATGCTCCCACAAGCCTACATGTTTACATCCAGGGACTATTTCCAGCAAACCTGTGCTAGAGTCTAGAGAATTTAAGGCACTTTTCAAGCCTAGAATTCCAACCACTTCCTAGAACTTGTTGTAACTTTCAGAATCCATTAAACACATCATGACAAGACTAATTATAAACCAAAAAACTATTAGGTCCCTATACTACTAATGTAGCCCCTTATTGTTATTAGTGCAACCCCCTTATTGTATTTTTGTGCCCATGTAATCCCCATGTTGTTATTATTGTGCCCCATAGAAGCCCACTGTTGTTATTGCTGTGCCCTTACAATATTATTGTTATGTAGGATCTGATTATATTGTGACCCCTTAGACTCCTATATATAGAAAGGAGGTATTGTCATTTGTATCATCCAAGAATTGTTTATTTATGTAATGTAAAGGAGTTTTCCCCCTCGAAGAGGGTAATTTTGAAGTCGTCGATATATATATTCTTCTATTTTGTGAGCTGGTTGCATAACAAAAACTAACTCCAGGACTAGCCCTGACCATCCCCAACTAGGAGTGATATTCTGCCAAAAATTTGGCATGAATGAAATCTACAGGTTTAAATAATAGATCTGAACATAAGAGTCTTATACTTATTTGAGAATAGCTAAGAACCATTTCCCCCTTACATAATTAGCTGTAGTACCATCTATTAGGTCATAGATACATTGTTTATTCATTTACAAATAGAAACATGAAGAGATCCATACATAACCACTGTCATAATACATATTCGTAATGAGCATAATGATGCAAAATCCAACTCGGTTTGGACTACCATGTTCCACCCGACTGTAGAATGGCTTAGCCAATCTCTCTTCATCCATTCACCCATGTGCCATATTCCAAGCATGAATGTGGGATCTCATAAAACACATCAATCCAAAACCATCCAGGGCTTTCAGAGGCCATCCACCTCAACCGATCAAATAGTGATTTCACCTCATGGTCGCACATCACAAAACTATCATTAGATTGGTCCCTACCCAAGCCTTCTAGGGCTCCAAAGTGTTTGTTCCATCCAAGGCTTCTAGGACTAGTAACTCAACCCATAGCTTATACTAGACTTGAAAGCGTTTTTCAAACCAAGGCTCCAATACTAGTAACTCAACCCACAACTTATACGAGGCTCCAGAGCATTTGTCCAACTAAGGCTCCAGGACTAGTAACTCAACCCAAGCTATTACAGGGCTCCAGAGAATTTTTCCAATAAAGGCTTCAGGACTAGTAACTCAACCCAAGTTTTTACAGGGCTCCAAAATGTTATTCCAACCAAGGCTCCAAGACTAGTAACTCAACCCAAGTTGTTAAAGGGCTCTAGAGAATTTGTCCAACCAAGGCTCGAGGAACTAATAACTCAACCCAAGCTAAAGGAAACATGATAACCAACCAAAACAAAATAAAGGAATGAAACCACAACACCATGGTTATCCAAGAAAAGGAAAGGCTAGGAAAATCCACTGTCAATCCAGGCAATCCTCCATGCTAATGACAAATCATAACTAAGAAACCACATGCATGTGTCATGCATGCCAAAACTAGTGAGTAAACGTACATGCGACTCGGTACCTACAAGAAAAACACAATGTAGTTGTTGATTTTGATGTCCTCTTGCACTTTTCGCTCTTCCTTTTCCTTCTTGCTCCAAAACTCTAGTATGCCACACTCTCCAAGAGTGCTCCAAGAAAAATCTAAGTGTCAAAGAGAATGAGAGAGAGAATAGAGAGAGAACTCCAAAATTGAACTGAACAAGATACACTGACCAAACCTACCAACTGATCCTCATAAGCCTTTTTATTACTAAGGCCTCTATTTTCTTCATTTTCCATTATTTTCCTTCATTTTCCTCCTCATATACAACCTGTGACCTTTCACCTCCCTTTTCTCCTAATTTCCATTATTTTCATAAATAAGTGCCAATAAATGGCTCATGTCTTTCCAAATCCTTTGCCATTGCCTTTGCCAATTTTCGTAGCCATTAATAAACGAATGAACACCCACTAGGATGATTTTCCCACCATTCAGCATCTAATATGTGTCCCATGTCCATGGCCTTATATATTTTTACATAGATTTTTAACCAGGGTTGTTATAGAACCCTCCCCCTTGGGGGAACACCATCCTCAGTGTTCAATCACACCTATAACCAACCACAATACTGAAAACAAAACATACTTCCCATAGAGATTTATAGCATATCTCATTGCGGTATTTACAATGGCCATCTGCTAAAACATGACAAACATACCATTTAATGGATCTTTATAACACAACTCATTATTGTATTTACAATAATAACCACATATACACACATACACATTTGCTTCACCCAGCAAATAATCATATTGTCTATGGAGATTTATAAATCCAACTCAATACAATATTTACAATAATACACACATATACACACATGCACATTTGCTCAACCAGCAAATAAAAATACAAGATGCCTTCATCCACAACAAGGGAATCCAGAGGCTCACACCTCCACCCTCAAAGTAATACCAGGATTCACCTCCTTCCCAGGAATTCTAAAATCCACTACAAAATTCAAATTTACATCCAATGTCTAGCGCTACAATCATGTGCCACTTGTCCTCTAAGGGAACCATTACCGACTCGTTATTCTAGGGTGAACTCCCAACATGCATTTGATTCCATCTGGCAATGCTAATGACTAAAAAAAAATCATCCCCAGTCTTCCCTTCTCTGCTACACAGTCCCGCGGGCAGTTCGCTCACCCCCTTATGTGCAGTCACTCAACTTCCAGGTTCCATTGTCACCCCCATCCCGAGTAGTCCATCCCTTGGCAAGACTTCCTCACATCAAAATATACAAAAACAATGCATATCCCTGCCTCAAACCATCATACTGGTCATAGCATGCTCATGAAAATAAATGGACACTATTTGGTACCAGTGTCCCACAATGGCCCTACTCTTGAATGCTTTACCAGCACACTATTTCATGCTATAATTCCTTTTTTCTATTGTTTCTAACTCTTGTAGTCAGTTTCAACCACCCAACTAAGCATTTTCGTGCTTCCTGTACCAAGCACATAACTTCCTTTAGATTCAAAATAAATTAAAATAACTTCAAATCATACCTCATTGGTGGCTCGTCAACAAGGTACACTTTCAAGTCTATTCACTTCCTATCACAAAAAATCAAACTAACATCTTTGACCACATCATCATGTATAAACATATCACAATAGTTTAGCTGAAAACACAACCACGATAGATCAAAATCATAAATCACATGTAACCATCATAAACCAGAATCATAGATCACATGTAATCATCACAAAAAAAATCATAAATCACATGCATAGTAAAACTAAAAATAAAATATTGATACTTATCCTTTAATTAATCCTTAGCTTCTACCTTGTCCTTATTTTGTACGCACACCATATCGGTTGCCACACCCGACAAACACCTAGTGCCTTATCCTCAACCATGTGCACAGACACATAGTGTGAATCACAAACATACAACCACACACGACATGCAACACCATGCAATACATGCACCTACACCAAACATACCACACTTACATATACACCCAGTTTACAACACAACACAATACATACACATACATCCAATGTACACCACGACAAAATACATATACATACACAGAGCACAACACAATGAATACACATGTCATCTCCGACTACACCATATGCATACATATTACCACATGCCCTCAATGTAGCATGTATGACCACACGTATGTAGTGCCCGCCCTAGTTGACTGACAGTGATATGACACAAACATTTATTTAGCCATAAGGCCCACACTTTATTCTTTGAGGACCTCAGGTTGAGGATCCGGGCACTTGACACTATTATTAGTAATTGAGATATTCATGGTTGTGATGTTTTTGAATACTTTCCATTGATATTATGATAGCATGAATGGTTATGTATTTTATCTATTGGTGTTCTGATGATTGCAACATTAAATAGTTTATGTATCTTATCTATTGGTGTTCTGATGATTGCAACATTAAATAGTTAAGTTTGGTCTCTAGTTGAATTTATGATGATGAGGGTAGTAAAGAATATGTATGCTCTCTACTAAAAGCATGATGATGATAAATTTGATGGATAGGTATATTTCTAATTGCTGTTACGATGTTGATAGATTAATAAATATGTATTTTTCCATTGATGTTTAATGATGATAGCCATGATGGATGTGTACCTACTTCCTTTAGTTGCAGGCACAAATTAGTTGCTTGACCGAATGACTCACATATGGGTGATGGGGTTGTACAAGTGGATGCAACTACATGGGAGGGGTGGGACAGAGCCTGATCTCACCCACTAGCACTCCCGCCGTGACTTGAGTTGGAAGGGTTGAAACACCTTCGCCTTGAAGATCACGATGCCATGAGGGCAGGTCCCAAAGTTGGGTCGCTCATGAGGAATTTATTGGGGGGCGCGCATCAAGGCGGATTCCTTGATCCCTGACACCATTAGTCTCACTATAGCAGGCAACATAAGAGATGATAGTAGTCTATAACGTTGCACTATACTTTCCCCTCGTAGTCACTGGATGCTTGAAGGGCAAGTGGTGTGGCACCCTTGGAACTTCAGGGGAATTTCTTGAAGGGCACGACCAACTTGGCACCCTTGGCATCACAAATAAACTGTTAGGTGTGGCACCCTTGGAGCTTCTAGGGAAGTTCTTGAAGGGCACAACCAAACTGGCACCCTTGACATCACAAATAAACTATTAGGTGTGGCACCCTTGGAACTTCTAGGGAAATTCTTGAAGGGCACAACCAAACTTGGCACCCTTGGAATCTTTAAAAATAAATAATAATAAATAAATATAAGCAAGGAATGAAGACTAGGTAAATTTACATCAAGGGTAAATGATGATTGGAAACCAATGTAATTAAATAAAAAATAAAACTTGGAATAAGCAGGATCATAGGAAGAATTAAAATAGAGTACCTTAAAAACTCTACCCTTCCCATGTTGGAAAGTACTAGGAAGATTATGTGGTCTAATTAGGAAAAAGGGGAAAGACAAACATAATTGTAAGGATAAATATTAATCCTAAACTAATTTAAACCTAATTAAGAAAAGAGGAAGGTGAATTAAAATGAGAATAATAAATTAAATTTAGAGAAATGTAGAGAAGCTCCATGTGTCAACAACCAACATGAGAATACCCATCTAAGAGATAACCTGAGTTAAATTAGGGAGTAGATTGGGGATAAAATCTTGGCTCATTAATTGACTTCAAGTAATGAACACAAATTAAGGAATAAAAGGGGGGAATAAAGAGACAACTAGGAGAAGAAATATGAATCTTGTTGAGGTGGGGAAAATATTAGTTTTAAATAAAAAGTTAAGTAAATAATTTTGGGTGACCCTTGATGAGAGAGTGACACACGGGTAGGTGAATAATCAAACTTTTGAATTATAAAAAAAAATATATAATTATGCATGACATGCCAAGTGTCATCTAGGAGGACTCTTATAAAAGAAGGGGCAAGCCATAGAAGAGGGGACTTTTTGGAACCCTATTGTTGGATGGATGAGATGATGTCAGAGCAGTGATTACGAAGCCATAGTGAGTTTGGTGAGGTAGAGGATTTTAGAGAGGGGACTCTGGAGCCAAGGTGTGCTCTCCTCTACCGGTTAGTATTTTCCTCCATTGTACAACCCCATTGCAGCTCGGGGGTCCGCGGGGAAGAAGAGTACCCAAGGAGTAGGCTGGGAGGTTAACCAGTGGGTCTTCGCATTCGGATCAAGTGCGTCAACATTCACTCGTGGAGGTGACCAGCTACAAGGGAATACCAGCAACAACAGAGCAAGTGGAGTCTCGACTTCTGTTGAACGGTACATATGTATTTCATTACTATTGATCTTAGTTAAAATTATGAAAATGTTATGATATGTTTCTTGAAAAAAAAGAAAAAGAAAAGAAAGATATATCTACAGTCTGGAACTGGTCCTTACACTTGGTATCAGAGCCATGTTGAACCCTTGAGACCTATGGGCCTATGCATGCATGACTAGTTTTGTTAGATACGATTTGGAGCTCAGCAGTAGTATACGAGGCCAGCTTAGATTCGCATATGAAACTGTACAATTTTTTTCTCAAACTCGATAGTCTTTTATTCTCGTTTCTTGTTTCTTTCCTTCGCTTCGTTGCTTGAGGTTTTGGTTCTTTTGTTTTTTGTTTTCACGCCAATCAATTCGAAATCAAGCGCACCTTCAATCTCTGATAGTTGAATGGTAGGTCGGGCGGTTTGTTGCCTTTCCCTATTCACCACGAGTAGCAGAATTACAGACCTATAAGCCTAGACCTTCAGTACCACAGGGATGCCTGCAGAGGTATTATATAAAATCCACCATAGATATGCCTCCTGCAGGAGCCCCGAGATTGAATCCCATAGTGTCACACGAACCTTACGCCTACGGTTACCCTGCAGACCCTTACTATATGGTTCTGCCTCCGGCTCCATAGCTGCATATTAAGCGGCGACACCGCCTTAAGTTAGTTGCTTACGCTGTCACTCTGGTTATCTGTCTTGGCCTGCTGCTCGGCGGGGCGTTCTACTTCTTCTAGCCCTCTCAACTGGAAATTCAAGTCTTCCACATGTAATTCAATGATATGAATTTCCAGACAATCCCTAACCCTGGCTCCGACGTGCCGTACCTGTTCATGAATACAAGCATGGCCATGTTTCTCTAGATCAAGAATACAGATTTCTTCAACGTGTGGTATGACTTTGTGGATGTAGGGTTAGGGTGTCGGGGGCAGATAATTGGGGTTTTTAAATCGGAAGGTGGCCGCTTGGCATCCCGGCACACTATCCATGTGAATTACATGCTTGAGCTCGATGGAACCGAAGTATCGAATGATGTTGTGAATTTTTTTTGGAGGATCTTTCCCACAAGGAGCTGCCTTTGGGTACTGTTGCGGAATTCAATGGCGGGATTCAACTTTGATTTGCCAAAATTTCGCTAAAGATAGGGTTTAATTCAATTTCAAATTTTCTTTAAACTTATTGAATCTTCAAAAACTGTTTAAACTTATTGAATCTTCATAAACTGCAAGACTGTTTCAATTAACAAAAAACCATGTAGATATTGTCGACAATGTGAAAGCGTTAATCGATCAATTATTTGAATCTTTCAGTACTCGGCTCCTCAGGGGATTTTTTTTTATATACATGCTCTACGAAAGAAAGGAAAATTTAATCAAAATGCGTATACTCAGAAAAAATAAAAACGTTTACATGCCTTGTGAAAATTAAATTTGAAACAAAATGCAGAGGCCCTGTACATCGTACCAACGATTGATAAGCCTAAAACAAAAAAAAAACACCAATAAACATAATAGGTTGCGTCCATATTTGTTTGCCGCAATCCCCCAAAGTATAGAAGTAAAAAATCGCCCAAACATGAAGGATGATCCTATATAGCCTGCATATTATTCAAAATCTTCTGTCTCAGCGATGTGGAAATCCAGCTGTTTGTTTGATTTGATTGCCTCAATATTCGGAAAAACTAAACTTGATTGATATTCCTGGAGGTCTTTGATCTGTAAAAGCAGTTGATTTATTTTATTGTCCTTCTTAGCTGTAATGCTAGAAATCATTTTGTTGATGCCTCGTGTAGTTGTGCACACTCCTGTTTCAGGCACTTTTCAAGCTTTTGAAGCTAATCCTGATGCCATGGGTGTAGAAGATTAGTTGCTGTTGATATTCCTTTTCACTGAGAGATTCCTGTTGTTGTAGTTTGGCTTCAAGAGAATCAATTTTCTCTTTTTGCTTTTGATGGCATCTGAATCTTTAATAGGCCATCTATTTGCATGCGCATAGGCACCAATCGAGTCTGCTATTTTCATCAGCGAATTCTTCTTGATTTAGTTTTGAAACATCCAATCACATAAAGCATTTAAATTGGTTCAAGGGTACACAATCAAAGTTTTAGATATTATATCATGTGAATTGCTAGACTCTAGTTTGAGTCATGCAAATGAGGAGTTCTATGTGCCCCGTATAACTGCATGCGTAAAGATAGAAATCAGACCAAAACGTACTGAGGATCAAAGAACCCTGTTTTCGATTGAAAATGCACATTTATTCACAAGGATAATTAACCAGGACATTAAACAGCATGCACAGAGATGAAAAAAAAAACAGACCAAAATGTACTGAGGATCAAAGAACCCTGTTTGCGATTGAAATTGCACATATATATTCGTAAGGACAGTTAACCATGGCATTAAACAAATGAAGCAGACATTGTAGAGCACAATGAGAATAAAATTCTTGAACATTATAAAAGCAAACAAATAATTTACAGTAATCTTGAACACCTCGATCACTACGATTTCCTAACGGGTCAAGGAATCCGGAAAGTTAACCAAAATATGCGACATGATATCTTGTCTACTCATTGCAGAAGTTACCAGTACATCTTCGTAATTCTAGTTAAAAATAAAAATAAAAATTTAAAATTAAGTGAGCTTAATGGCAAGGGAATCAAATAAAAAAAAAAATTAAGTTAGCTTAATGGCAAGGAAATTTCTTCTCAAAAAAAAAAAAAAAAATTTAAGTAGAGCTCACTTAATTATAGAAAATTAATTAATTATAGGTGTATTCTATAATTCATTAATATCTATGAATTAATTATAGATATTAATTTTTAATTTAATATTTTTTAGTATTTATTATCATGTTTTTTTTTTTAAAGTTGTTTTTCTGAATAGTTTGTAAGGATATTGTTTATATAGAGCTCACTTAATTATAGGAAATTAATTAATTATAAGTGTATTCTATAATTAATTAATATCTATGAATTAACTATAGATATTAATTTTTAATTTAATATTTTTGAGTATTTACTTCTCATGTTTATTTTTTTTTAAAGTTGTCTTTTCTGAATAGTTTGTAAGGATATTTTTTTATATTCAAAGTTTTCTTCATGGAGTTACCCTTTTCATTTTTGAACAGCAAAAATAAATAAATAAATAAAATTATATATATATATATATATATAAAATATTCAAAGTTTTCTTCATGGAGTTACCCTTTTCATTTTTGAACAGCAAAAATAAATAAATAAATAAAATTATATATATATATATATATATATATATATATATATATATATATATATATATATATATCATTGTTTTACAACCCGCCCGTTTCAACTCCGAATCGGCCGTTTCGAACCGAGTCATCACCATAAACATTGACCCGGCCAGCAACCCGGCTCGGTTGACCGAGTCACATATGACTCGGCCGAGTCATATGTGACTCGGTCAACCCGGCCGGGTCCGTTATGACTCGGCCGAGTCAATGAACCTACGGCTGGGCAGCGTAAAACATGAAAAAAATTCACTTTTTTTGTGATTTTTGGTAAAGTTAAATTCAGTTTATGGATTCCAAAGGGTAATGGTAAATTGTTAAATGCTTTTGGGGTCCATTTCCCCCTCCCAAACCCTATTTAAGACAGCCAAATGCTCTCATTCACTCACAGCAGTCTTATGCATTTGAGTGAGAGTCTTCTTTGAGAATTAGTGAGCAGTTCTTGAGCTTGTTTTGGAGCAGCAGTGAGGAGTCTTGGAGGAGCATTGTAGCTGGAGTGAGGAGCTTCTTGGGCAGCCATTTGGAGCAGCATTGAGGAGGCAGTTTGTGCCTGGAGGTATTTTTTTCCACCTCTATAAATCTGTTTTTGCTTAGTAAATTTTAGGTGCATATCAAGAAAGCTTAGAGAGTGTTTTTTGTCAAATAAATGAACATTGAATCAATTTTTTTTATTTTTTTTTCATTTTCAGATTGTTTTCCTAGTCAAAAAATGGCACCTAGAGCAAAAGATCTTGCTTGGGCATATGTTGAAATGGTTGATAGTCAGATGCATTGCAAGTTTTGCCATAGGAAAATTAAGGAAGGTCCTGGGGGGATTCATAGGCTGAAACAACACTTGGCAGGGATTAAAGGCCAAATTACCGCATGTCCCTCTGATGAAATTGAGGAGATTAAAAAGAATTTGTTGGCCAGTTTTGAAAAATTTAAAGAAGATAAGGCTAGGCAAAAAGAGATACAGGATGAAATTGGGAGGAAGAGGGAGATACAAAGAATGATGGCTACCAACCCCCACTATGATTTTGAGGGTTCTTCCTCTATCCCTCAAACTGAGGCATCCAACCCTTTCCGTTATGTTCCTCCCTCTTTTGGTTCTGTTCAAGATAAGGGAAAGGGTAGAATGAAGGGTGATGTGACTATCAAAAGTTATTTCACTCCCTCCTCTCCATCAGATGCACATGGTCCCGAAGTTAGTAAAGGTCAAATTCAGCCCACTTTAGATGACCATTGGAAGAAAGAATTGAGGGAGACTGCTTGTGACTACATAGCTAGATGGTGGTATGATGCTGATATCCCCTTTAATGCTGCTCGTTCACCATATTATGAGCCTATGTTTGATGCCATACATGCTGCTGGAAAAGGCTTCAAAGGCCCTACTATGCAAGAGCTAAGGGGGTTTCGTTTGCAGAAAGAAATTCAATCCATTAATGAGTATTTGCAAGAGTTCAGGGACTCATGGGCAAGAACAGGGTGTACCATCATGTCAGATGGATGGACTGATCAAAGAAACCGTACCATCATAAACTTTCTTGTCTTCTGCCCACAGGGAACCATGTTTTTAAAATCAGTTGATGCATCTGATAAGGTAAAAGATGACCACTTGTTGTTTCAGCTATTGGATGAGGTTATTGAGGATGTGGGGGTGGCTAATGTTGTTCAAATCATCACAGACAATGCCTCTAACTATGTTCTTGCTGGTAAATTGTTAGAGGAAAAACACAAGACCATATTTTGGACCCCATGCGCTGCACATTGCATAGACCTCATGCTTGAGGATATTGGAAAATTAGATTGGGTCAGAAACACTGTAGATAATGCCAAAAGCATAACAAAATTTATCTACAATCATACACTGGTTTTGAGTCTCATGATGAAACACACTGGAGGCAAGGATATTATTAGGCCTGCCATCACTAGATTTGCTACACATTTTTTGACATTGCAATCTATGCTTTCCCAACATAGAAACTTGCAAAAGATGTTTTCCAGTGATGAATGGAATCAAAGCAATTGGTCTAACAAACCAGAAGGCAGAGAATTGAAAAGGAAAGTCCATGATGAAACTTTTTGGAGAAAGGCAGCAGAGATTGTGAAGCTTGCTGAGCCACTAGTTAAGGTGTTGCGGTTGGTGGATGGGGAAAGGTTGGCTATGGGCTTCATTTATGAGGCTATGGATCAAGCAAAGGAGCAAATAAAGACAGCATACAAGGATAGAGTGGCAAAGTATGGGCCCATTTGGGCAATCATTGATGAAAGATGGAACAATCAACTCCATCGCCCTATACACGCAGCTGGGTATTTTTTGAACCCACGGTATCATTATAAAGCTAAGGAGTCAGGAGCTTTGAGGGGGGAGGTCAAAGATGGACTGGTTGGTTGCATTGAACGCATGATCCCATCGGAGTCTGATCAGCTGCAGATACATCAACAGGTCACATCCTTCAGCAATGCAACAAGTACCTTTGGGAAGAACCTAGCAAAGATTGCAAGAGAAGCAGATGAGCCAGGTAAACAAAAATTTCAATTTTCAATTTCTTAATGGTTTTACAGTTTTACTTTTTTTATTAAAGACTAAAGTTTGTTAAATCATTTATAATTTGAAAGTTAGATATAATTTGTAATTTTGTTGAGCTTCAGCCTTCATCTAACTCATAATTCATTACACTCCTATGTTTTTTGCAGCACAATGGTGGGAGGCCTTTGGTGGCCAGTGCCCTCAATTGCAAAAGTTTGCAATTCATATTTTGAGTCAAACTTGCAGTGCATCTTGGTGTGAGCGCAATTGGTCTGTCTTTGAGAGGATTCACACAAAGAAGAGAAACCGTTTGGAGCAAAAACGGTTGAATGATCTAGTTTTTGTCCAATACAACCTTCGGCTCAGACGGAAGTAATTGCTGAACAAAAGACCTGATTCAGATCCCATTGTGTTGGAAGACATTGATCCAACATCAGATTGGGTAGTGGAGAGTCGTCCACCAGAGTTTGATCCTGATGAGGATCTTGATGAACTTGAACTGGAACATCAACTTCAGCCTGTTCAGTTGAATGCAGATCCCGATCCACCAGCCTCAGTCTCACAGCCAGCAAGGAGTAGGACTCCAGTTGTAGGTGCTTCCTCTGCTCAGCCACGACAGAAGCGCAGCCGCATATCTACTCTATCTCAGCTTGCATCTGTTGCACAGCCTGCTAGTGGTACTGGCACCACTTCTATAGTTGCAGTTGGAGACGATGATGATGAGGAGGAGGCATGGGGCCCCTTGTCTGACTCTGATGATGATGATCTAGAGATTGGTCGAGATGATCTTGGCTCCTCTGGCAGTAGCTACTAGCCAGTAGTACTAGTATTGGAGTCTGGTCACCATCACAGTTTACTTTTGTTGTAGAGGCCATTTCTAGCCTCCTTGGTTATTTGTATTTTGTTTTGAGTCTTTGATCATGTATGACAGTTGACTATGTATTGCCATTGGGTACCATTTTGATATAATGGGTTGGTTCATGAGCCTACTTTGATCATATGTTGTCTTCCATCTATATTATAATGCTGTGTGTTTGGAAACATGAATGAAAATATTTAAAATTATGTTTAAAATATTTAAAATTATGTTTTTTTATAAAAAAAATAAATATTTAATGTATTTTTTACAACGACCGAGTCATTGAAATCGAGCCGGCCGAGTCATTACCGAGTCGGAGTCGGAGTCGTAAAACACTGATATATATATATATAAAGTTGACTTGAGCTTTCAGTAATAGCTAAAATGATTGGAAAGTCGGTTTTATATCAGTATTATTTAAATTTCTAAAGGCAAGTTGTGAAATGAAGATTAGGAAGGTAAATATGTTAGGAGTGATAAGGAAGTTTTCTTCATGGAGTATTTATCAAGATTCGGGAAGTTTGAGAATTTTAATTTAGCATTTCTCAAATTTTCCGTATCTCATTAATAAATTTTAGTTTATTTTGTTTTTGATTGGTTTTTACTTTATAAGGAAAAATCGTATTAAACTGTGGCAGGTGAACCATGGTTAGGAGAGGTACCAGAAGGAGTGGGGCAGCTAAAGGGCACAACATGGCGCCACCACAACAGCCAACTCCTACCACCCCACCTAATGAGGGGGAAAACATCTCCACACAAGAGCAGATACCCGCGGGAGAAGTGTTGAACTTAATGAGATCATTCCAACACATGTCTGAGGCATTAATAAACCGTTTGGAACGGGAGCATGGAGGACAGATCATACAAAATGAAACACCCCAAAGCACCACCAGAAATGATGTACGTCGAGACTTGGAAAAGGTAAAATTTCCAGAGTTTTGGGGTTCCACTGATGGTCAATCTGCAGAGGCATGGTTGGAAAGCATGGCTATGTGTTTTACCCTTAGAGATTACACCTCAAACATGAAGGCCAAGATGGGTATATTCCAGCTAAAGGGAAACGCATTGCTTTGGTGGAAGACATTATTAACCCAATTGGGGATGGATATATCAGAAGTAACTTGGGAGCTATTTGAAGAAAAATTTAGAGAACGTTACCTGTCAGAAGAGTTCCTTGAGAGACAGCTAAATGAATTCAATTCATTAAAGCAAGGGAGTCGCTCCCTACCAGAGTATGAGGCACGTTTCATGGAATTACTTCGTTATGCCCCTCACCTAAACACAGAGAAGCTCAAGGTGAACAAATTTGTGTATGGATTAAATGTTGGCATTCGTAACAAGGTTAGAATCTTAATGCCTCGCACCTTGCACGAGGCAGTTCAACGAACAATCATTGCAGAGGAAGAGATCATGAGCAGTGCACATAGTAAGTCATCAAGGCCCACAGAATCAGGAGTACCAGGTAGAAACAATATGGAACATGGAAATTTACAAGGGGGTCCTGTGCTAAATCATCAAAGGTGGTCAGGAAGAAATCAAAGAACACCATATAGGCATCCAGCTCAGCATTCGCGCAGGGTACCGCAACAAACTCGTCAACCACAACCGCACCAGCCTATGCGACAGCACCAAGTCACACCACCTCAGCACCGATCTTCCTTCCAGCAAAGTTCTAGACCAACTCACAGTTCAGTTGGTAGTAGGAGCCAAGTCCCTAGGAAGGGGTGTTGGAATTGTGGGGGTCCTCACTACGAGAGGGATTGCCCTCAAAAGACAGGTAATATCAACTCAACTAAGAATGCAGCTACAGTGGGGGATCTGGGGAAGGCTCATCGCATCCATGCAGCGGTGAACAATCGCCAGGTCGAACACCAGTCCACTGTGTTAGAAACCTCAGGTAATATTGATGGTATGAGTTTTGTCATTTTAATAGATCCAGGGGCTACTGATTCATTTATTTCTATAAATGCATTAGCAAAGATTAAACATAAAGCAATTCCACAATATGAATTTAAACATGTAGAAATGGCATGTGGTATGAAAAGAACTGTAGGAAAAATGGTAAAGGATTGTGAGGTGGACCTGGGTGTATGTAAGACCAAGATATCCCTGTATTCGACAATTCTAGGAGTTTATGACGTAGTTATAGGAATGGATTGGTTGGAGCGGCATGAGGCACTCCTAGACTGCAAGGACAAGATCCTACATTTCACGGACGATGATGGCCAACGAAAATCATTAAGGGGAACGAACCGAGGGGTGTCCTTGAGGTTCATTTCCTCCTTGCAACTAATGAAATTTAGGCGAAAGGGGTGTCAATTTTTCTCAATGGTCACTCTAAACGAAAAGAGTGACTCTGAAGGTCTTGATAAACACCCAATTCTTGTTGAATTTAAGGATGTATTTCTCGAAGAACTACCCAGGCTACCCCCAAGGAGGGAAATCGATTTCACCATCGACCTTAAACCAGGCGCGAAGCCTATTGCAAAGGCACCCTATCGGATGTCGGCTCTAGAGCTAAAGGAATTGTAGTTCCAATTAAAGGAACTACTAGACTTGGGGTTCATACGACCTAGCACATCTCCATGGGGAGCCCCAGTGATTTTTGTTAAAAAAAAGGATGGGTCTTGGCAACTGTGCATTGATTACCGCTAGTTGAATAAAGTGACTATAAAGAATCAATACCCTTTGCCTAGGATAGATGACTTATTTGATCAAATGAAAGGGGAAACGGTGTTTTCAAAAATAGATCTGAGGTCGGGATATCATCAGTTGAGAATCAAAGAAGAAGATATTTCGAAGACAACCTTTAAAACAAGATTTGGGCATTATGAATTTGTAGTCTTACCCTTTGGACTGACAAATGCCCTGGGTGTTTTCATGAGTTTGATGAACGGAATATTTTGGGATTACTTAGACAAGTTTGTACAAGTCTTTATCGATGACATTTTAATCTACTCAAAGACCCCATAAGAGCATGATGAACACTTGAGGATAGTTCTGCATTGTCTTAGAGAAAACCAATTGTACGGGAAGTCGTCAAAGTGTTCCTTTTAGCAAACCAAGATTCATTATCTTGGACACATTATCTCTGGGGAGGTTATTGCAGTAGACTTAGTAAAGATCGAGGCCATCATGGAATGGCCAACACCAACCAATGTTCATGAAATACGAAGTTTCATGGGCATGGCAGGATACTATCGTAGATTTGTCGAAGGGTTTTCAAAAATAGCAAGCCCCATTACTGAGCTCCAAAGAAAGAACAAGAAATTCATCTGGACTGAAAAATGTGAAGACGCATTCCAAAGGTTAAAGGGGTTATTAACAACAACACCAATTTTGAAGGTGTCGGATATGGAACAAGAATTTTTGGTTTGCACTGATGCCTCCAAAGAAGGATTGGATTGTGTGTTGATGCAAGAAGGAAGAGTAATAGCCTATGCATCAAGGAAACTCAGAACCCATGAAGAAAACTACGCAACCCATGATCTAGAAATGGCAGCAATTGTTTATGCACTAAAGATTTGGAGACACTACCTTCTAGGAAGGAAGTTTGATCTTAGGACTGACCATTGTGGGTTACAACAGATATTCACTCAAGATCACTTAAATGCAAGGCAAAGATGATGGTCTGAGCTGATTAGTGAATATGATTTCGATATCACTTACATCAAAGGAACAATAAATAGGGTGGCTGATGCTTTAAGTAGGAGGCCGTAGATATTTTCAGTCATTCCCTTGAAGACAAATTTGAGGGAGAAACTGCTCGAATTACAAATTAAAGATGCCTGGTATCAGGAGGTTAGAAAAAGTTTGAGGGAGGATGAAATGAGGGTCCCAAAATATGAGGATTACTCCCTTGATAATGATGGGTTACTACGATTTCGAGGAAGGTTATATGTACCACCAAATGAAGATATTCGCCAATTAATCTTAAATGAAGCACATCGCGCTGTATACATGGCACACCCTGGTATTAAGAAAATGAGTGCGGATCTAAAGCCACTCTTCTTTTGGAAAGGGATGAAGAAGGACATCGTGAACTTGGTAGCTAAATGCTTAGAGTGTCAGCGAGTAAAAGCCGAGCACAGGCATCCGGCGGGCTTATTGCAGCCCCATGAGATACCAATACTAGATGTACAACATGTACATAGCACCACCTATACGTATCACCCCCTACACAACATGTACACAACATCACATGTACAAGATACCACATGCACAACGTGTACACAACACCACATGTACATCATACCACTTGTACACCATGTATGCAACGCCAAACATACATAGCACCATATGCACGACATGTACACGACACCACATGTACATAGCATCATATGCACAACATGTACACAACACCACCTACACACAACACCATATGTACAACATGTACACGACACCACATGCTCACAACACCACTTGTACAATCATGCACACATCACCATATGTACATAGCACCACATGTACAATATGCACACAACACCATATGAACATAGCATTGCATATACAACATGCGCCTAAAACCCTACATACACAACACTGCATATCCAACATGTGCACAACATCATATGAACACAACATATCATATCCATCATGCGCACAATACAATATGTACAAAACATCGCATATCCAACATGTACATAGCACCATCTATACCCAACACTGCATATGCAACATTCACTCAATACTATGTGTACCACCCTCTACATAACATTGCGTAAAAAACATGTACACACACTGTTAAGTCCCTATGATACTAGTGATTCCCTCATTACTATTTTCATTGTAGCCCTTTTTGTTATTATTGTGCCTCTTTGTCCCCATATAATTTATTGTGCCCCATAGAAGCCCACTATTGTTATTGTTGTGCCCTTATATTATTATTGTTATGTTGACTTTGATTATATTGTGACCCCTTAGACTCTTATATATAGAAAGGAGGATTTGCCATTTGTATCATCCTAGAATTGTTCATTTGTGTAATATAAAAGAGTTTTCCCCCTCAAAGAGGCTGATTTTGAAGTCGTTGATCTATCTTTTCTTCTATTTTGTGAGCTAGTTACATAACATTCGGTATCTGAGCCTTTGGATTCTAGGGTTTCGCTGCTCCAAACAGGTCATTGTGGAATTTTCGCTATAACTTTTTTTCTACGATGTTTCAAAAACTGAAATTAAACACATGTGATCTGACATCTCTATGCACCTCGGGTCCGAATTTCAGATCATTTATCGCTATATTTTCAGAGATAGGATACAGGGAAGTTAGGAGTTTTACAGGCTCCCGAATTATATCTCAAATAGGTGACCTAGGGAAAATCATCATAACTTTTTCTCTAAGCATTAGATTGAAATTTCGAAACAAGTTACAAAAAGAGGATGACCTGTAGTTTTTGTTTTATAGGTTTCAAGTCCTAAGGTCGAAACAGTGACACATGGCACTTCGTACAAGTTCACTCTACTAAACTAGCCTATAATCAAGTAATCATGGGAGATTTGGGATAACTCTTCCTTGGAGAATCCAAACTTGATCAAACTTGTGGGGTTGGAAATAGGATTCAGAGAACTACTGCAGGACGAAATTTCAGACCTTGGAGATCCAAAATTACAGAGATACAACAAATTCAATATCGAGATCCTTCAAAGTGAAAAAAAACGTGTAGTTTCTTTTTAAATTTTGCATAAGTTTGGTTTAAAAATTAAGTTTGAAGGAATTCATTAATTGATACCCCGAAGAAAGAAAATGGAAACACCTAGTAAGCAACCTGAAAGCTCTAGCATGACTCATGAAGAAGAGGAAGAAATGCAACATGATATATCAAAATTACGAGACCAAGTGCAACAAAATTCACTCTCACAAAAAGTAATAGAAGCTAAGATGGATGGTTTAAAGAAATGCATGGAAGCTAAGATGAATAACGTGGAAGCTAAGATGGATGGTTTAAAGAAATGCATGGAAGCTAAGATGGATGGTTTAAAGAAATGCGTGGAAGCTAAGATGAATGACGTGGAAGCTAAGATGGATGGTATAGAAGAAAAACTTAAAGGCAACATGGAAGATTTGAAGACAGATTTGACAAAGTTGCTACAAGAAATGCTTACTAATGGCAAAAGGGTAGTAAAGGAAACTCATGATGAGAACAAAATAAATGTTAATCATGATTTCATAGACTCTAATGTTGGATTGAAGGCCCACCATGTTCCAAAGATTGATATGAGGAAGTTTGATGGCAAGGATCCCGTAACATGGATACTACAGATGGAGCAATATTTCGATCTCCATAATATGAAAAACACACAGAAGGTATGCATTATAACTTTATATTTGGAACCAAATTAGTTTGTATGGTATCGATGGCTTTTCTCTCGTAAACAAATTGTTGCTTGGGAAATTTTTACGGAAGAAGCGATAGCATATTATCAGGATACAAAAAGAAAAACTTTTTTAGCCAATTAATAAATCTCAAACAAAAGGATTCGATGATGGAGCATATTAAGGACTTCCAAAAATTGAATAAAAGGGTAAAAGATATTTTATAGGAGCATAGGATTTATGTTCTCACAAGGACTTTAAAGGATAACATCCAACATGAAGTTCACCTTTGGGAACCTAATTAATTGGAGAAGGCATTCAGGTTGGCAAAAAAAATCAAAAGAAAAATTATGGCAACAAGGAAGCCTAACACTCACAACTATAAATATGGAAGTGTTGTTTCCCTTAGCCTTCCACAACCTACAAAGTTGACACCACAACAATTGGAAGAAAAAACAGAAAAAAGGGCTTTATTACAGTTGTGATAGGAAATACACTAAAGGTCATAAGTGTGCTGAGAAGAAATTATTTTACATATATTGTGAAGAGGAGGAAGAAAAGGAACAAGAAACGTAAAAAAATGATATACACCAGAAAAAAAACCCTAGATAAAGAAGAAATGAATCTAACCATATCTTGTAATGCATTGGACAGAATTACCACTCTTCAAACTATCAAGATAGAAGGACATATCAAGAAGAAAAAGGTAATAGTGTTGATTGATTCGGGTAGTACCCATAATTTTGTTCATTGTAAGATAGCCAAGGAATTGAATTGCTTCCTATATCCAGCACCAGAGTGTCAAGTGATGGTTGCAAGTTTAGGAACCATAAATCTCTCTTGAAAGTTCCATAATATCAAGCTATCCATGGGAGAATATGTATTGAATATTCCAATGCTTTCCATTCCAATAAGTGGTGTTGATGTTGTACTAAGAGTCCAATGGCTACAATCCTTAGATACAATAGCTTTTAATTTTCATGAATTTTTTTTTCAGAAGGAAAGGAAGTTGAATTAAGGGGTATTGTAGGGAAACCGGGAAGGATAATCATCTCTAACAGAATGACAAAGCTTATAAATAAATAACAACAAGGCCTAATTGCACAATAGAGGTTCCCACATCGAAATAATCTATTTCTCCAGATCTCCAAAAAGTCTTGGACAATCATTCCAAGGTATTTGAGACTTCAAAAGGCCTCCTACCTATTCATGATTATGACCATGTCATTCATTTGATTCCAGGAAGTGTTCCTCCAAACATGAAGCCTTACAGATATCCCTATGCCAAAAAGAGTGAAATTGAACGTATGGTTGCATAAATGCTAGAGGATGGTATAATTCAACCTAGTCAAAGTTCTTTCTTTTCTCTAGTAGTATTGGTGAACAAGAAGTATGGATCATGGTGCATGTGTCCAGATTATAGGGAGCTCAACAAGATCACTATTAAAGATAAATTTCCCATTCTTGTCATTGATTAATTATTGGATGAATTTCATGGATCAATTTACTTCACCAAGTTGGAACTTCATTTAAGATATCATCAAATCAGAATGAAGACTGAAGACATTCCAAAAACAACATTTAGAACTCATGGGGTCATTATGAATTTTTGGTCATGCATATTTGCCTTACCAATGCACCTTATACATTTCAAGGCTTGGTGAATTCCATTTTTAAACCCTTCCTTAGAAAATTTGTGTTAGTATTTTTTGATGATAGACTAATTTACAGCGAGTCTTGGAAGGATGTTCAACATGTTGACAGGGAGCTCAAACTATTGGAGGAGAAACAATTATATGAAATAAACTCAGAATGTTTCTTTGGAGTACAAGAGGTGGAATATCTGGGTCATATTGTATCTCATGAAGGTGTTAAGGTAGACCCTAGAAAAATTAAGGCCATTAAGGAATGGAAAATCCCCACATCCATAAAGCATCTGCGATGATCTCTCGGGTTGACTAGGTACTATCACAAGTTTGTTAAGAATTATAGGAGAATAGCAGCACCCCTAATAACATTATTGAAGAAAGATGCAGTTCCATGGACCCCAGAAGCAATGAAGGCCTTTGAACATCTTAAAGAGGCAATGTGCCAAGCACCGGTCTTAGCTATGCCAGAATTCACAAAAACCTTTATTGTGGAATATGATGCCTCAGGAAATGGAATTCACGTTGTTTTACTGCAAGAAGAAAGACCCATTTCTTTCGAAAGTCGCCCAATCAAAGGAAAGAATTTACACAAAGTTATTTATGAGAAGGAAATGTTGGCAATACGACATGCACTTAAGAAATGGTGACCCTACCTAATGGGAAGACACTTCAAGGTAAAAACAGATCATGATAGTCTTAAATACTTTTTAGAAAAAAGATTATCTTCAAAAGAGCAGAAAAAATGGGTCACAAAGATGTTGAGTTATGACTTTGAAATCATCTACAAAAAGGGGAAGAAAAGTTTTGCGGCAGAAGCACTCTCAAGAAAGGATGAGGATGTGGAAGCATTACTCTATGCCATTTCTATTATCCAACTAGATTGGATAAATGAAGTAAGGGATGAATGGAAGAATGATGAAGAAGTGTGGGCACTCATTCAAAATTTACAACAAGATCCTAGTACATCTGATACATTTAGTTGGAAAAATGATTCGTTATGGTACAAAGATCACTTATACACATGTAATAATTCCCAACTCAAACAAAATATTCTTATGGAATTGCACACCTCTCCCTTAGGAGGGAATTCAGGATTTTTAAAAACTTACCACAAGGTTAATAAGGAATTTTTTTGGGATGCCCTTAAATCGGATATTGAAAAGTTTTTAGCGGAATGTTTGGTTTGCCGACAAAATAAAGTTGAAACAATTAAGACCCCGGGTCTATTACAACCTTTATCCATTCCAAGCGTTGGGAGGAGGTTGTAATGGATTTTATCACAGGTTTACCCAATTTCGAAGGAAAGAGTGTCATCATAGTGGTAGTTGACAGACTGACCAAGTATGCACACTTTTGTGCATTATCTCATCCATTTAAAGCCAGTACAGTTTCTACTGCATTTATGGAAGCAATTCAAAAGCTACATGGAAACCCAAATATTATTGTAAGCGACAAAGATCCCATTTTAACTGGAAATTTTTGGATAAAATTATTTTCTTGTCTTGGTACTCAGTTAGCTCATAGCTCATCTTATCATCCTCAATCTGATGGGAAAACTGAGATAGTAAACAAATGTTTGGAAGCATATATTCATTGCTTTGTATTTGATAAACAGACACAATGGAAATGGTTTCCTCTGGCTAAATGGTGGTATAACACTTCCTTCCATACTACAGAAAAAATGATCCCATTTATGGCACTTTATGGATATCAATTACCATTCATCACATCATATTTAAGCAAAAATTCTAAGGTTCAAGTAGTGGAATATCACATCGAGAATCAACAACAAGTTCTCCAACTCTTAAAGGATAACCTCACTTTAGCGTAGAATATAATGAAACAACAAGCAAATCAACATCGCAACGAAGGAAGTTTTGTTGTAGGTGACTGGGTATTCCTACGGCTACAACCACATAAAAAAATGTCCCTCAAGCAAGCTAAGAAGGATAATAAATGATTACCAAAGTATTCTGGTCCGTACAAGGTGTTACAAAAGATTGGTACTATGGCATACAAATTGTAGCTTCCTTCAACTTTTGAAGTGCACCCAATTTTCCATGTTTCATGCTTAGAGAAGGTTATAGGTGACAAGCTCCCAGTTCAAACAATATTACCAGAACTTGACGATGAAGGAAAAATCATATTGGAACCCTAAGCAGTCACAGAAACAAGAACACAACATCTATGAAATCAATCAATTTCAGAGTATCTCATCAAGTGGAAGAACTTACATGCTGAAGAGTCCACATGGGAGGATGAATTGTTTTTACAGAAGCATTCAGAACTACTCAAGCATTAAGGACAACTCTTTCTTGAAGGAGAGAGGAATTTTATGTCCATATAATACTAGTGATTCCCCCATTACTATTATCATTGTAGCCCTTATTACTATTATTATTGTGCCCCCTATTGTCCACATATTATTATTATTATGCCCCATAGAAGCCCACTATTGTTATTGTTGTGCCTTATATTATTATTGTTATTTTAGCTTTGATTATATTGTGACCCCTTAGACTCCTATATATAGAAAGGAGGTTTTGTCATTTGAATCATCCAAGAATTGTTCATTTTTGTAATCTAAAGGAGGTTTCCCCTCGAAGAGGCTGATTTTGAAGTCATTGATCTATATTGTCTTCTATTTTGGGAGTTAGTTACATAACACACACTATATATATACAACGCCGCATGAGCACAACATAGAAAATGATACATGTATAACATATACAACATATGCACAATAGTAGTACCACACATCCAAAACCACACTATCTTTATCATGCAACCTTTCTTCTAGTGTCTCTCCACCATCCATGCTTATCCTGGCATGCCACGGATCTCACTGCTTTCATTCAATTGATGTATCCCTCAGAGTTACCTACTATAACAAAAACATAGGCATAATACAAGCATACAATATCAATTCATATCCACATAATACTAACCTCATATATTTGTCATGACTACTCTCCCAACTTGATTCCCCATAAGACCAGGAACCTCGTCATGTCATTCACCTGCATAAGCAATCATTCCTCCACAAGAATGATCCCTGACAACCCTGTCGAATAGTGACATAGATACATATACATAAAAATTAGCATAAAACAGTCATGATCCTGTCAAACAACGACATACGTATACACATATATACATATAAACATTAGAATTAAACTACCATGATCCATGAAAACCCTTTCAAACATGACATACACACATACATACATGTATACATACACAACCATCAACATAATCATGATCATAACATAATTACTAGATAGAACAAGTTCAAGGTTAATATAACTTCCTTTATCTATGTACAACATGTAGAACATTGAGAACAACAATTCCCAACATAGCCAAGGCATCTGATGCCTCAAATCCATTTACTTCAACTTTCCAGATAGCTTTCTCATGGTTGTCCTTCCATCATCCTTTTACACCAATGGACCCAACCAGTCCAACTGGATATCATACTCTTACCTTCAACTACCCTTATACATGAACCAAGCTTCATCCAGTCTTACATTACCTGCTAGGTTTCATTTAGATCTCCCTGATATCCATTAAATTTCCTCTTTCCCAACCAATTCCCAAGACTCAAAACATAAAAGGAAATACCAAGAGACAAGCAAGAGAAAACCAAGGAAAACCGACAACAATATGACACCACAGACAAGTGGCATGGGCATGCACAAGATGTAAACAAAACCACAATTAAGCACAACAAATCACAAAAGACCAAAATAACAAGACTAACAATAGAGACCATGACTCAATCCCCATGGTTCCCAAGAAAAGCTCATCTTGAGCCTTCTTCAATACTTCATGGCAATCTCTCTTGTCATGCAACTCCTTGCATCATACTGCCATACACACATAATTGTCAGTGCATAAATAAAAACAAAAACACATCAGTTACCTTATCTTGTTGTGCCAAGCATGATCCCTTGTAATCGAACACATCCATACCATCTCTCACAGGACTCTAGTTCCCTTCACATATCTAGCTATAATTAGACACCAATTGTTATACCTGTCAAATACATGTCCATGAATATAGAACATACCCATATAATGTCAGGTGAAATCAAGGTTAAGAAGGCTTCGCGTATGAAAAACACTCATTTGTTTGGAATTAGGGTTTCCAAACATAGCTAAAGGAATTCTTGCCCAATTCCTTTTCTTTTACCATTTACCTTGCTACAACTGAGTCTTACTATACATAGTCACATCAACCAACTGTTAGTCATATAAACACATCAATTATTAGCTTATCAAGCTAATACCAGGCATGTTTCCCTACAACTACTCACACATGTCAGTCACACATTCCAAAGATCAAGACATCATATATATTAATTTGAAATCAAACTTTACCAAGTTTAACAACCATGTCATACTAAACGATCAACTCACGTTCATCAATCATAATGCTACAACTATCACCTACGTACACTCAAGTACATATCAACTGTCTCAACACATATGTATGAGTACAACCAAAATAAGATCATTTTGGCAATAAATCTTATATACACATACTCATATCATTCAAATAATCAAACATTCAGACAACATATAGATGACATAATAAACACAAAACAATCAAAAACCAAATAAACAACATAGTTAAACATTCAAGCACAAATTAGATGACATAAGCAAGCTCATACCTTAATGTATATTAGGGGAGGCTATCTTGTATGCACAATTAATCTAGATTAGCATGATATAAATTCACAACATATCAACTCAACACAAATAAGGCCATGATATCCATAATAGTAACTAGCTAACATGTTCACATCATAAGTTCATAAAAATTTATTGTTCATACATAATAATCACATCTGCACAGTCAATCTAGATTAGTATGACATAATATCACAACATGTTAATTCATATCTGAATGCCATATCCCTAACCACTTGGATATACCAATCCAAATTATTATGATACATATAAAATCAATATCTTAATGTAATAACCCTAACCATCAAGTTACTAACATATAACAAGCTGCGCGCGCGATTCAAACTTCCTCCCGCCCTCGCCTGGTTCTGCCCCCCAGGCCTGACTGGCAGGGCTGCCGACAGCCCCTGCCCTCCCATCTGCCTGCTCCTGACACGGGCCTCCTGCCGGTGCTGCTCTGGGGCCCCTGCGCCTTTGTTTCTTCCATCCTGGCTTCGCAGTTCTAAATGGCTGGGAACGCCATCCCCACCCCTCCGGACCCTGAAAACTATGAAGTTCTTTTCGCCTCGTTGCTTCCTGAGAGAGCTGCATCAAGACCGCGACCCTCTGAATCGAAGTTTATCAAGCGTCTCGATGAAATACCTGAGGTCTCGCTCCCTCCATCCCTTCCACGAAAATCGGCAATAACACTCGCTGAAAGAGGCCTGGTTGGCCAGTTTACAGGTTTATGGCCATCTCCAAGAACAGTGCAAAAATGGGTGGAGCGCAACTGGAACGCCATGATCCAAGGGAAAATAGCTATCAGATTCTGCGGAAGGGGCTATTACACCTTCATATTCGAATCCAAGGAAGACAGGAACCTCATATTCAGAAATGGGCCTTACTTTATGGACTCAAGAGGCCTCTACCTAAACAGATGGACCCCAGACTTCGATCCGGAAATGGACATCCCAAACGCAGTCCCGGTCTGGGTCCGCCTCCCACATCTTCCGCTCCACTGCTGGGGGGACGAATCAGTCAAGGCAATAGGGAATGCAGTAGGAAAATTCATTGACAGATCTGAGCCAAGGGAGAACATGCATGCATGCGCCAGGATTTGCGTTGAAGTAGACCTCGGGAAAGGCCTGCCGGAAGCCATCAAGATTAAAGTTGATCAATGGACGCACATCCAACAACTTGACTACGAACAGCTCCCCTTCAAATGCAAGGTATGTCACGAATATGGACATTTTGCAAATAGATGTAGCAAGCTAAAAATAAATGAACCCACTGAAAATGAAGAACAATCAGAAGGTCACTGGGAACAAGTCAAGAGAAAAAAACCCTCAGTCAACCAAGGGACATCCTCTCAGCCCCCTTCAGGAAACCTCCCTCCTCCTCCTCCCCCTCCTCCCACCTCCACTCCATCCTTCCCATCCTCCTCCAACCCTTTCGAATCTCTGGAAGTCGAAAACCTCCCCTCCCCCCCTCCATCCCCCCGAACCACACTCGCTGTAATTTCCTCACCCTCAATCCCTCCTCCCTCCCCCCTCCAACTATAGAGAGAATTCTCACCAGAAACAAACTGAAAGAAACCAATATTCCATTAGACCCGCCAAGAAAAGTAGGCAGAAAATCAAATAAAGAGCTCAGAGATGAGGCAGCAGTGAAAGATATGGCAACTGGAGCACAACAACCAATGGATTCCTACCTAGATAAGCAAAAAGGAAGTGGAGAAAAATCAAAGGAGCGGATTGGGACTCATCCAAAGTCTGGGAAATGATGAATCTGGTCTCTTGGAATTGTAGGGGGATGGGCTCCTCCCCAAAAATAAACGCAGTCCGCGATCTAATAAGCCAGGAGCAGCCAGAAATTTTCCTCATCCAGGAGACCAAGTTATCAGACCAAGAATTCCAAAACCAAATAAAAAGATTAAATATTTTTGAAGGTTTCTCTACAGGCTCAGAAGGCGCCTCAGGAGGCATAGGAACACTCTGGAACAAAAATAAATGGACTCCCACCAACTTTCAGTCTTGCAACTGGTGGATCAAATCCGATCTCAGAAACAAAGTCTCACAAGAAGTCTTCAGCATCTACAACATCTACGCACCTAATCACTACCGGGACAAAGCATCTTGCTGGGACTCTTTATCCTCTGAACTACTAGCCTCTCCGGATAGGAACATAATCCTGGGAGGAGACTTAAACCTCATAAGAAACACGGATGAAAAGTTTGGAGGAAATTTTCATTCGGACCCCTCAAGAGAAGTGCTGGAAGTCATAATCCAGACTCACAACCTCATCGACATCCCTCTCTGCAACGGGAAATACACATGGAGTAATAAAAGAACAGACAATCACAACATAAAAGAAAGGCTTGACAGATTTCTAATACAGGAAGGAATAGCAGCAAGCCACACTCTCATTAAAAGCAAAATAATTCAGGCTTTGGCCTCTGACCACAAACCTGTGGTGTTGTATATGGAAAAAGGGTGGAATCTGGGACCTCTCCCATTCAAATACAACAAATCGTGGGACCAGAATGAAAAATTCAGCTCTCTCATTCAAACTCAGTGGGCAAAGGAAGTTGTGGGATCCCCAAGCTATGTCTGGGAAACCAAACTAAAAAATCTGAGAACAGTAATTAAAAAGTGGGCCAAGGAAAATGCTGCAATGGAGAAGAAGAAAAAGGAGGATCTCAAAGAGCAGATGGAACAGTGGAACAAAGAAAAAGAAAACAGCCAGCCTACAGCTGAAGACATAAACCATGAAAACACAATGTACAGAGAATTATACAGGCAAAACAGACTTGAGGAAGAAGACCACAGGCAGAAATCAAGATGCCTATGGCTAAAGGCTGGAGACAAAAATACATCCTTTTTCCATAATAGTATAAAGCTCAGGCGTGCAAGAAATCAGATAGACAAAATAGTGGTCGATGGGAGAGAGATCAATGAGCAAGAAGAAATCAAAGAGGCAGCTTTCAACCACTTCAACTCCCTTCTAACAGCAGCCCCTCAGCAGTCGGACAGCTCAGACTTTCTCAGTGCGGTAGAGAACAAAATCTCCGACCTTCAAAATCAAGAGCTGGATCAGGAGATCACAGAAGAAGAAATCAGACTCGCAGCATTTAGCATGCAACAGGATAAAGCCCCGGGGCCGGATGGCTTCACGGTGGCCTTCTTTCGAAATCATTGGAATACCATTAAGAAAGATTTTGTAAGGATGGTCAAGAATGTCTTCAAAAACTTCAAGATGGGAGACAACACTAAATCCTCCCACCTTGCTCTTATCCCCAAGGACCCTAATCCCCGTTCCTTTGACCGCTTTAGACCAATTTCCCTTTGCAATGTCTCTTACAAGATTGTAACCAAAATCCTAGCCAACAGACTTAAAAAGCTTCTCCCCCATCTTATCTCTGAGAACCAAGGAGGTTTTGTCCCCCACAGGCAGATCACTGACAATGTCATCCTCATCCAAGAGGCAATTCACAGCAGTATCAGCAGAGAGGAAAGAGGCATGATAATTAAACTAGACATGGCAAATGCCTTCGATAGAGTCGATCATCACTTCCTATCAGTTGTCCTCAAAAAATTTGGGATCTCAAACAATTTCATAAATATCATTTTTGGTTGCATTTCCAATCCATGGACTGCCCCACTGATTAATGGCCGCCCGAGCAGATCTTTCAGAAGCACCCGGGGGCTGAGGCAAGGCTGTCCTCTCTCCCCGTTCTTGTACATCATCATGGCAGAAACTTTGAGCGCTCAACTGGAAAAACTCCGCAAACAAAAACTGATCACTGGAATTGGCATAGAAAGAGGGACCAAAGAGATCAATCACTCTCTCTTTGCGGATGACACCCTCCTCATCGGGGGTGCCTCAAGCATAATGGCCAAAAGATTTAAGAATGTCCTGAACGCCTTCCTAGATGCCTCAGGAGGATTATTGAATAACAAAAAATGCAAGATTTACACTTGGAATGTCCCTGACCAAATCAAGAAAAGAATCTCCAATATTCTGGACATTCCAATTCAAGGGAATTGGAGCTATTTTTCATACCTTGGCTTGCCTTTAGCCAAAGCAACAATCAAGGCAGAGATCTGGACCAGTCATATTGAAAAAATGAGAGGCTTACTTCTGAGCTGGGGAGTTTCATGGCTCAACCTAGCGGGCAGATCAACCTTAATAAAGGCAATCCTTTCGGCCCTCCCCATCTATCAGTATGCGGTCACCTTGGCTCCAGCCAGCATTCACAAGCATATGGAACTGCTCATGAGAAGTTTCCTGTGGCAAGGGGGGAGGCAAGACTCAAAAAAATTCAGTTTAGTCAAATGGGAGCAGGTCACTCTGCCTTATGAAAAGGGAGGCCTAGCCATAAAAATTCCAAGCCTCTCCAACCGCGCCATGGGACTCAAACTGACCTGGAGATTACTCACTGACAAAGGCGCTTGGTGGGTGGATGTGCTATCAAAGAAATACCTCAATGGAGCAAACTCAAATCTTCTCTCAGAAACAATTGCTGAGCGGCCTTGCACCTCAGTCTGGAAGCTCATTAAAAAGGTCCTCCCTCAGTTTAGGGACAACATATCCAAAGTGCCGGGCAGTGGCAAGGAGATTAATATATGGAAGGATAAAATCATGGGCACAAAACCGAGAAACCTCAACCAAAATCTCAGGCCCTTGCAGACTTGGATGGAATCAAAAAACTTACACACCTTGTACGATATTTCTACCTGGGAGCACAATGTTTGGCAGGGCTGGAAGGATATAAAGCCTCCCATAGATATTGAAGATTTGTGGCTCAACCTCAAGGCCTCGCTCTCAGGTGCCGCTCCTACCAATTTAGGGGCTGTTGACAGGTATATATGGGAACCAAGTGGAGGTAAATTCACGGTCAGAGATGGATACAAATTCCTTCAGACTCTCAATCCAACAGAGAACTGGAATCTCTCCACAACGGTTTGGAAAACAGAATGCATTCCTAAGGTCAAACATTTCAACTGGACTCTCCTCAAAGGTAAAGTGCTCACAGCTGAAAACTTAAGGAAAAGAGGCATTGTAGGGCCTTCAATTTGTTGTTTCTGTAGAACTGAGGAGGAAAGTAGTCACCACTTGTTCTTCCAATGCCCTCTTGCTCAAAGTTGCTGGAAACAGATGACCAGCCCTTTGGAAATCGAAGAAACAAATAATCAGCTTCCATCCCTGCAAAAAAAATGGGCAAGACTCTACCCCTTCTCCAAGAAAGGCAAAGGCATCATAACCCGAGTTTGGAAATGCATCCCAGCCACTCTTTGCTGGCAAATATGGCTTGCCAGGAATAACTGTATCTTCAACGACAAAAAGCCCAATCCTGCCCAAATTTTGGCCAAAACAATTGCCCTCATCTCTGAAACAGTAAGCGCAAATTTAGCAGCTCCCCCAGAGCGAACCAACTGGCACAAAGAAGAGGAGGAATGGCTCAGCAAATTCCATATCAAATTCAGCAAAGTATGCTCGGATTATCCCAAAGGCAGCATGAGAAGAACTCAATGGAAGATCAGGGGCACAAAGGAAGAAGTAAGTCAGTGGATCCTTGACCAAAAACGCCACACTCTGTTCTTCGATGGTGCCTCCAAGAACAACCCAGGGAAAGCAGGAGCCGGGGGTATCATAAAGGATAGCCAAGGGAAAACCTTAGTGAGCTATGAATGGGGATTGGGACAAATGTCCAACAATTTGGCAGAAGCATACAGTCTCTATTTAGGCACCTCCATTTTGAACAGGTTAAAACTCAGGAACCCTATAATAGTTGGAGATTCGGCCATTGTTATCGCAGCCATGGTGTCGGGGACACAGTTCAAAAAAGAGGTTCTTAACAACGTAAAAACCAGAATTTTAGACAATCTACAGGAACTGGGGGATACATTATTCAAACATGTTCTGAGAGACAATAATAAGGAAGCAGATCATTTTGCCTCCATGGCAACATCCAGGCAGATCGGTCAAGTCAAGGAGAACGAGCTCATCTATGGCAAAGCAATCCCGTAATCAATCCAGAGGTCAGTCAAATCCTCAGACAAGTCTAATCAGCTCCTCTTTAAATTCTGACGCAATCATTCTCTGCAATCCTTCTCGTGATCTCAGGCCACACTCAATCATGCTGCAAGTAATCCGTCCCGCCTCGAACCAAGCTCCTCCTCCTGCATCGAGCCTCACCCGAAGGTACTGGTATGCAAACAGGACCCGTATCTCTCAATATTCCCGTGATTTATCTAAGCTATCTCCTGACATCAGTCATTTCAAGATCTTTATAAACTACGACAAAAATCCTTCCCCTGATCTTCATCCAGTGCAAATCCACATCTTCACATCACTCCCATCGCCCCCTTCCACCTCCGCTCTGATTTATACCCCCCTCAACCCTCTCAATCTTGTGCGCCTCAGTATTTCGATTGTCTTCCTCCTGGAGATCAGAGACCTTTCTTCACACAATCGGATCCAGAAGCTCTGCAACAAGCGAGGCAGTTCCCTGAGCATCATTGAAGTGCGCTTCCCCTCTAAAGTATTCAGGTATAACTTTTGTTATCTTCAGGTTTATTTGTCGCTGACTCTCTTCTCCTCCACGGCTGTCCTCTTCTCTTTTAGCTCCCTAGCCATGGCAGAGACTTCAGAAAACAGAATGCAGAACGTGAACCAGGAAGGCAGAGACCAACCTGAGAACCCGCTGGACCGTGTGCTTGGCAACAACACCTGCACGCTCTGCAAACAACATTGCTTCATGATAGCCAGGTTCATTAAACATTTCAATGAACTCAAAGAAGATTTTCAGGCAGATAGTCGATCCAAGAGAAAGAAACTGGAAAAACAAAGAGCCGAGATCGAGAGCCTAAAAGAAAAATGTAATCACATGGAAGAGGCCATATCTCACATCAAAAATATCACTCAGAGCATGCAAGCTGAGGCATCAACCAAAGCAAGCATCAAGAAGGAACCTCAGATCGAAGACTCTGTCAACCAGTTTTGGTAATCAATCAAATGTCCAGTAAATTTTGCTTACTCGCAGGTCTTTTTGTAAGGCAATACAGCCGCTTCTTATTTCAATCTATCCTTTTTAAGTTTACTCTCAAGAAGTCAGGGTCTGCGCACCCATTTTGGACTTCTCTTCTTCTTCCTCTTTCACTCTTTGTAACAGCACTCGCTATTAGCAGTTTTTTATAATAGAAAAGTACCCGATCGTGTTAAAAAAAAACATATAACAACAAGTTATATATCATGCTCATCAACAACATATAACCTAACCATCAAGTATATCATGTTCATCACCAACATATAACCTAATCATCAATCTAACTATTACATAACAACAACAAGTTAACCTATAACATACTCATCAACAACATATAACATAATCATCAAGTTATCTAACATAAAACAAAAATAACAATGCATACAACCATAGGATATTATCATTCATGACTATCTGACACATGTGCATATGACTACACTAATCAACTAGAATATATCATGTATGTAACCATACCATCAATATAATGAAAGGCATACAAATAACCATAATGCATATAACAATACTTAACATACATGCCTGCATGCCCAACATACAAACCTGTATGACAACATACTCTTGCCTCGAGGTCTAATGCTACAACTTCACTTTGAGGATCTACACCTCCATCTCTATCTCATCCAACACATTAGCATTATAACATACTAATAGCATCATGATGACCTAAAATGCATACAATTACCTCAAATGCATGTTTGACCTACTATACATCCATAACTATAACCATGACAATGCGTGCATAAAAACATATAGACACCAACATGCATAACAAATGCATATACAACCATAAACTCATGACGACAAATTCTACAACAAAACCATCAACCTCCACATGGCGACATCACTACAACCATGATAAACACCATGCAAATGAAATAAGCTCATGGAATATAATCATAAGGGACACATATGCAACTGACATAAACACATGACCAACACACCGTCCGTCTAGTCTTAGGGGTGAACCTAGCTACAATACCACTCTATAACACCCTCCTCCCACATCTACCCAAGTTACTAACCAACCATTGTAAACATGTGATGATAAGTTACTATGATATGATTCAACCTCGTAATTCATGTTAAAGAAGTGGAACCGATGTAAACACACCATATAGACCTTCAACATTAGAAATAAGACTCCTAGGAACCATCCCAACCTTTTTGCTAACCATCCCCTGAGTCCCACTGAGTTTTTTAGCTATTAAAACTCTAGACGCTCCCATGCTATGGGTATGCCATCATTCAGAGAGCTCTAGACGATCCCACAAGCTTGCATGTCTATGTCCTGGGACTATTTCTAGCAAACTTGTGTCAGAGTCCATGGAATTTAAGGAACTTTCCAAGCCTAGAATTCTAACCATTTCCCATAACTTGCTGTAACTTTTGGAATCCATTAAACACATGATGACAAGACTAATAAATAAAAAACTAACTCCAGGACTAGGCCTCGCCATCCCCAACCGGGACTGACATTTTGTCAAACACTTGGCATGAATGAAATCTACAAGTTTAAATAACATATTTGAACATAGGGGTCTTATCCTTATCTGAGAATAGCTAAGAATCATCTCTCCCTTACATCATTAGTTTTAGTACCATCTATTAGGTCATATATACATTGTTTATTCATTTACAAATCGAAGCATGAAGAGAGCCATACAAATGCACTGTCATAATACATATTCGTAACAAACATAATGAAAACAGAAATACTAAGGAAAAAACAGCCATATAATCCACATATAAACCAATATAATACTTATGAGGTAACAAGGAGAAATAACCTCATATTAATGATGAAAAAGCCAACCCAGTATGGGACTACCACATTCCATCAGACCATAGAATGGCTGAGCCAAATCTCTCTTTAGACGTTCACCCCAATGCCATATTCTAAGCATGAATGTGGGATCTTATAAAACACATCAATCCAAAACCATCCAAGGCTTCTAGAGGCCATCCACCTCAACCCATCAAAAAATGGTTCCACCTCATGGTCGAACATCAAAAAGCCATCATTAGATTGGTCTCTACCCAAGTCTTCCAGGGCTCTAGAGTGTTTGTTCCAACCAATGCTTACATGACTACTAAACTCAAACCATAATTTATACCAAGCTCTAGAGAATTTGTCCAATCAATGCTCTAGGACTAGTAACTCAACCCACAACTTATACCGGGCTCCAGTGCATTGTTTCAACCAAGGCTCCAAGACTAGTAAGTCAACCCACCTAGGGCTCTAAGAATTTGTCCAACCAAGGCTCTAGGACTACTACCTCAACCCAAGATGTTACAGGGCTCCAGAGTGTTTGTCCAACTAAGGCTTCAAGACTAGTAACTCAACCCAAGTTGTTATAGGGCTCCATAACGTTTGTCTAACCAAGGCTCCAACACTAGTAACTCAACAGAAGGTATTTTAGGGCTCTAGAGCATTTGTCCAACCAAGGATCCATGAACTAATAACTCAACCCAAGCTAAAGGAAACATGAGAACCAATCAAAACAAAACAAAGAAATGAACCCACAACACCATGGCTATCTAGGAAATGGCAAGGCTAGGCAAATCCACTACCAATCCAGGAAATCCTCCATGCCAATGACAGAGAAAACACATGCATGCCAAAAATAGTGAGGAAAACAGAAATGTAACTCGATACCTATAAGAAAAACTTGTTGTAGATGTTGATCCTGATGTCCTCTTTCACTTTCCTTCTCTTACTTTTCCTTCTTATTCTAAAACTCCAAGTACGCCACACTCTCCAAGAGTGATCCAAGAAAAATCTAAGTGTCCAAGAGTATGAGAGAGAGAATAGAGAGAGATCTCCAAAACTAAACTAATCAAGCTACACTAACCAAGCCTACCAATTTATCCTAAAAAGCCTTTTTATTAATGAGACCTATATTTTCTTTATTTTCCATTATTTTCGTTCATTTTCCTCCTCACGAGAAACCTGTGACCTTTCAACTTTATTTTCTCCTAATTTCTATTTTTTCATAAATATATGCCAATAAAGCCTCACAAATCCTTTGCCATTGTCTTTGCCAATTTCCTTAGCCATTAATAAACTAGTAAGCACCCACTAAGATGTTTTTACCACCATTAAGCTTGGAATACATATCCCATGACCACGGCCTTATATATTTTTACATGGATTTTTAACCAGGGTTGTTCCAAATTTCCTTTGACATGTACCCTAATTGTTGAGCCATATGGTCCCCTCACCCTCGATGATCTCGTGTATACAAACCCTTGGTCCATGCTCAACTGTGGGCACACCTTAGCGTGACCTAATGGACTTTGTTTTTCTTGTATATATTGTATGTAGGAGTATGATGTTTTTACCCTTTCTAGTTTGGTGTGTGATGCAAGTATCTGTAATGCCTTATTCATGCCAAAAATTCAAAAAAAATTATAAAACCCAAAAAATAAAACAATATGGTCTTGGTTTACCTCATCCATGTTTTATTTATTTGATTATGTGATTTAACCATGGGTCTAGTCTTTCTATATGGTTTTTACAAGACATGGTGGCATTTTTATTGTGACATCCATTGGACCTTATGTGTGTTTCTCTAAACTTGACATACAGGGGTAGGTCATATATCACCATCATTGTTCCATTATTGACTATCAATGCCATCATTATGCCTTAGGTCCGACCCCATCAAGTTGCAACATTAGCCACTTCTTTATGCATGTAGTATCTTGGTCGTAGAGCTTACCAGGTCATGGATACCCTAGCTAGCAACCCTTTTTATGTTTTGGTGTCCATGTAGTCATTTTTATTCTCTTTCATAATCCCTCCATATGAGCCTCCATGACCTAGAATTTGACCTATACCCCAAGAGGATTCCACCACATTATCCCTCGTGATTTCCACTTCCCATCATCCTATCTTTTCATGATGAGCCTTGGATTCTTCATTCCATCATCATAATCTACTTGGCCAACTATTCACTTTCAATTTGTTCTTTACCCTTTCCTGGAGGAACCGTTGCTATGAGTGGTCCTATTAGCTAGCCTCTTGTCCTATTTACGCCATGAGTAGTTCCACCATTACCAGAACTTGTTGTTATCCCTTATACCACTCATTCCTCCAGGAGTAGTTTCTTTTAAGCTCTTTTCAGACTCCTTAACTCAGAAAAGATTCTTGAGTGAACTTGTATCCTTCACACTCATTAACGTACTTGAAGGGATGTCTATTCAATATAATTTTAACACTTTTCGGGATTGAGTAGAATAGTTACAAAAAATAAATACTCTACTCTAGTATGGCTAGAAGGTTCTCCCTTGTATTTTTTTATCTCCTTTTCAGGCTTGGGGGACTAACTTTATGAAAAAGGAACCTAAAAAGAGAAAAGGGAAGGGAACATTCATCTCCATTAGTCATAAAAATGGAATCATTAGTCTCGTCACCATTGAACATAGAATTTGTATGCATCATTATCTTATAGTTCTATTTTATCTTGCCTAGGAGTCATACCATACATATGAGCCTATCTACTCCTCATGTTGGTTACTCTTTCAGTAATATGGAGTGAAATTCAATGCATCCTGCATCATTTCATGATATCATATGGTGCTCATTAGTCTTGATGCCAAATCACTCTTTTGTCGTGTTGTTATATGTCTAAGGGAAGTCTCAGCATATGTCTACCATCTGTAGTAGCTTGTTGATGTTTTTGAGTCGTCTGTCACTATGTCAGTTGTAATTCATCATTTCATGACTTCATCCATCCACTACAACATCTTGGTCTTTCCCATGTCAATTGATGGGGGATAAATAAATGCCCTCCTTTGACGAATATTCTCCTCTCAACTTCATCTCATTGTCCAAGAGTTTGATCTGGGAAATAGTAGTACCTTGGAGCTTTTAGACTTTACTGGTAGGTTTCCTATTTATCGACAACGTGTTTCCATTATTGAATCCTAATCGGTTGAGTCCACGAGTGTTTGATGTCATATCATCTATTCACACATAGTGGAATGTACTAGGTACCTTGGGGTCCATTTTCCACATTGGTGGATTCCCTCGTGTTTTCTATTGGTTTACCTCATTGACTAGTAGTCATGCAGTTTCTACCATGATCGACATTAACACGTCTATTCACATCTCATAGATTCATACCATCGAGGTTACGAGGAAGACACTAGGCTAGGGACATTTCAATCTTATATGGAACCGTTCCGAGGCTGTGTTGGAGTTATGTATCATTATGTATATTGAGGGCCATTTTGGGACACTTCCTATTTTTTATGTGTCCATAGTCCTCATGATGTATACTGTGACATAGATCCACATTGTATTTGCTGGTGGCTATGATCTATCTGATGAGTGCCATGGATCCACTGGGTATTCTTCATGGCAATGTTTAGAATTTCATGTCATGGATCCGCAGTGTATGTTTTGGCGTCCATGTTTAGTATCTCTTTATGACCAAGCATGGGTATTCCTGCCTTGGCGATGTTATCAATAGAGTTGAGACTTCATCAATTGAGTTATTCTGATCCAACTTTGTAGTCTTGGCTCCTTCCTCCCATTTTGAGCTTTGAGTATTATTGTAATGCATTTCGGCCATCAATTTATCTTCTGACCTCATGAATTAGGGGGAATCTTTTATAACCTTATTTTACAGTCCATTATAGTAATAGATACCCACGATCAACTTACCTCAGTTGCTAGCTAGAATGCATCCCATTTCACCTTTTCTTTTACTTATGTGAGATTTATCCCATGTTAAAAGGGTGAAATTACATAATTGAGCATTTCCTTGTAATTATTTTTTCCAAAATATTATAATTATGAGATAATAATTATTTTATAATTGGGATAAATGAGAAAAATCTCATAATTTTGAAAAAGGTTTTTATAGTTTTCCATTCACAAGGATATCAACTTGACCCACTTGTGTATGAGTTGGCTAGGGGTCCATTATTATAGAAGTTTCCTAACCTCTCAAGCCCCTAGGTGTTTAGATACATTCTCGTAAAGGATAGAATGAGCCTATATAATCTCACTAAGAGGAAAGGAGGTTAGATCTAGTATCCACACTATAGCATGAGAGCTCTGTTGTATTGGGAGAGGAGACCATGCTACAACCTTGAGGAGGGGATCTCATTTGTTGACAGTATAAATTTACCATTTGGTTTATGATTAATGAAATTACATGTTCCTGTTGATTTTTGATAGCTTGGGAGGTACTCCAAAACCTAAGGTTCGAGGTTTGGAGGTTGGAGCACAACAAGTGTCACTTGTAAGATAAAACCAATGGTTGGGGTTTTTTTATCTAGAGGAGTTCGGCCAAAACCATGAGACATATGGGAATGAGAAAATTTGAGGTGATAGAGGATGGTGTGGAAAATCTAACACTTTGAAATCACTCAAATTGGAGCTTTAGAACTTGAGATATGAATTTTTGAATGAAATTGGGGGTTAATGTGGCACCAAATGGAGATCAACTTGACAATTTGAAGTTTCAAAAGTCATGTGTTAACACCACATGGATTTGTATATATATGAGTGATGTTGGAGGTCACTTCTCATCCATCCAAGAGCATCAAGTCATCATCATTTCATCTCTGAGGTGGTCATAGGAAAAGAAGGACAAAGATGTGGAGGTTTAGGGATGTTTTGGGCATGTTTTGACTTCATCACAAGTCCAATTTTATTGCAAGAGGAGGCTGAATTACAAATAGGGGTTATAAGGGTTGTTTGAGGTGAAAATTTGTTGTAGGGTGCCTCTGTTTAAGGGTTGCAGAGGATAGTCTCCTTGTAGGGATTCGAAAGGCCTAGTTGAAGGGTGTTAAGGGTTGTTGTAGGGTGCTGCAGAGATCTATAGGAGTTCTGGACAGTTAGGAGAGGTATGAGAGGCCTAATCTAAGGAAATTATCGTCCTAGAACATAGCCCTAAACAATAGGAGAAAGGGAAAACAAGACCGCAACTATAGAAGGCTAGTTGTGTAAGGTTATGAGGATTGTAACAGGGGATCACAAGCCCTAACCAGAAGAAACAAATTACAATAGTAAACAACCTTTCAAACCAAGGTATGCTATGGTATGTTTGGGTTGATTTGATTTTGGGAATGGTGTCCTAGTTTGGAAAGTTTTTGCAGCTTGTGGGAGCCATGTGTTGAGATTGACTTGGGTAGTTGGAAACATCAAAAAGGAGAAAATTTCACAATGAAGTATTGTGCATCATTGGAATGGTGGAGGGCACAGTGTTGATGGCCCAAAGTATCCATTAAAAAGTAGTCATAAAGTGACGTTGACAACTGAAGTTTGGGTGAATATTGGAGCCTAATGTGCAACACTTTGATGGACAAAAATGACTGCTAGATTGGAAGATTGGAGCTCAGGGATTGGCCATCCAAGAAGATAATATTGAATCAACTCATTTTCATTGTAGCAGAAGCGACTTGCAGCAGTGATAGGTGGAATACCTCCTAGAGTCTCAATGTGTTGTCCTTTGATGAATAACGGGAAACTAGAGAGAAGAATGGGAGCAAAGGACCAATAGGACAAGATACCACATAGAGACTGCAATAAGATTGTTAGTGTATCTTGTATTCTTGTACTTGTGAATAATTGAGGGCCATTATCCCTTTTACAGGAGCTCTAGAAATTTGTATTATATGTTGTTTAATATAACGAAGTTGGGTTGATATTTTGTAAAAAGTTGTCTATAATTGTGCATATGTGATTTACTACTTTATATTTTTCGTTAGGAAAAGTATTTCTATTGAGATTCTTGGTTTGGTAACATCAAAGACTCTAAGATTCTATCCTAGACCCATGGAAATTCAACATGGTATCAGAGCATGTATAAGCTAGTTTGGAAGATAGTGAATCATCAGAGTGCAAAACGAAGTACAACCTAAGAGGGAGTTGGTTATATTGTAGGTGACAATGTCGAAGTTGCAGGTTGGTCTTCGGTATCAGGACAAGTTGGAGGGGTTTTTAGACTATAGTCTACAGAAGGAGAAGATCAAGTTGGTGTTGCAAGTCAATAATTTAGACTATAGTCTACAGAAGGAGAAGATCAAGTTGGTGTTGCAAGTCAATAAGATCTAGGAGTTCACTAAGAAATGCATCAAGAATCCAACCGACCCAAAGGAGCTAGAAGTGTACAAGGATTTGGATACGAGGGTAAGATTGATCATCCTTGATGGTGTGAAGGATTCCCTAATACCTCATTTGTTTGGGAAGAACACTGCACATGAGATGTGGATGGCTCTTTATAACTTGTTCCAGAATAAGAAGGAGAACCAAGTACTGGTATTACAGGATAAGTTGAATTCCACCAAGATGATACAGGGTGAAGAAGTGACTTCATATCTGATGAGATTGTCTCAGGTCAAAGATGATCTTACTACCATCAATGTGAATATTTCAGATTCTCATATGGTGAGGATTCCTTTGAAAGGTTTTTCTGAGGAATGGAATCCCTTCATCAAGGGGATCATTGCTGAAGAGAAGTTTCCAAATTAGAATAGGCTGTGGGATGACTTCATTCAGGAAGAGTTGTGAGATGAGGATCTTCATCCGAAGAAGAGGGTTTCAGATTATGACATGGCACTTGTAGAACAAATGAAAGGTAAGCAAAAGGACTTGATTAAATTCAAGTGTTTCAACTATGGCGAGATGGGCCATTTCTCATTGAGATGTCTAATGAAGAAGAACGGAGATGAGGAGAAGAAGAAAGGGAAGAAAGTTGTTGGTGTTGCCACTTTTGCTGAGATAGATGCTCTCACCAGAAGATTGGAGGAGGAGGACTTTGTAATGATCTCTCATTTCTCACAGAGTACTATCAAGGAGGATGGATGGTACATGGAGAGTGGTGCATCAAAACATATGACATGGTCACAAGAGGTTTTCGAGACTCGAGCTAAATGTGACTCGAAGTTGCACATGGTGTTGGGCAACAAGAGTCAGAAGGATATTCGAGGATCAAGAGTTGTGCCATTCATGATGGAAATAGAACGGGTGATGCAAGTCCAAGATGTATTGTTTATACTAGGACTCAGATATAGGGTGATATCTACCTCGATGATTGTCAAGAAGGGGTTTGAGGTCTTGTTCCAGGATGGGAAGGAAAGACTTAAGCCCAAAGGCTCTAGCTTTGTAGGTATTGTGCTTAGAGTTAGAGAGAATGGCCTATACAGGCTGACGAGAAAGCCTATGGACCATGGAAGAAGAAGAAAGAGGACTAGGTGTAGGATCCAGAGAAGTAGGTGCAGGCTTCAAAGGGGTAGGTACAAGTTCTAGAGAAGAAGGTCCAGATTCTAGAGACTCGGAGGGAGTCGAGTTATAGTGGGATCTTGCAGTTTCAAAGAGATACTTTGCATCCCAAGAAGAGCGTGTGGTTAGTGAGGAGAAAGGGTGCTTCCACATCTGCCAAGAATGAATCATAGAGGGATTGGAAAGTGATATAGGAGAATAAGAAGAAGTAAGATGCATCTAGTGACAATGACATTTCTGAGAGAGTTATAGTTCATACTACAGGGATTGCTGCAGTGGTGAGCACCAAGAGTTGGGCGAGTGTTGCAAGTAGTGATGATGATGAGTTACTTCATACTCTTGGAAGTACCTCCCTCGCAAATAGAGAATGCTGATTTTTGATGGCTTGGGAGGTACTCCAAGCCCTAGGGTTTGAGGTCTAGAGGTTGGATCACCACAAGAGTCAATTGTGGGCTTGGAACCTAAGGTTGGGGTTTTGTACCCAAAGGATTTGGGAAAAAACCATGAGATATATGGGCATGAGAAAATTGAGGTGATGAAGGATGGCGTGGTGAATCCAACGCTTCAAAAATCACTCAAATTGGAGCTCTAGAAATTGAGATATGAATTTTTGAATGAAACTATGAGTTAATGTGGCACTAAATGAAGGTCGGCTTGACAATTTGAAGTACCAAAATTCATGTGTTAACACCACATGGATTTGTATATATATGAGTGACATTGGAGGTTACTTCACATCCATCTAAGAGCATCAAATCATCATCATTTCATCTCTGAGTTGGCCGCAAGCAGAGGACAAAGACTTGGAGGTTTAGGGATTTTTTGGGCATGTTTCACCTTCATCACAGATCCGAGTTTATTACAGGAGCATGACACATTACAAAGAGGGGTTATAAGGGTTGTTTGAGGAGCATATTTGTTTTAGGGTACCTCCTTTTGAGGGCCGCAAAGGATAGTCTCCTTGTAGGGGTTCGAAAGGCTTAGTTTAAGGGTGTTAAGCGCTGTTGTAGGGTGTCGCAAGGACATGGAGGAGTTCTGGACAATTAGGAGAGGGTTGGGAGGCCTAATATAAGGTAAGACTCCTCCTAGAACATAATCCTAAACAACAGGAGCAAGGGACTGCAAGACTTCAGCTATAGAAGGCTAGTTTTGCAAGGTTATGAGGGATGTAATAGTGGGTCACAAGCCCTAACCAAGAGCCGCAAAGTACAATAGTAAATAGTCTCTAAAACCAAGGTATGTTATGATGTGTTTAGGTTGATTTGATGTTGGGGATGGTGTCCTAGTTTAGACAGTTTTTGCAGCTTGGAAGCCATGTGTTGAGGTTGAATTGGGTGGTTGGAAACCTCAACAAGGAGCAAATTTCACAGTTAATTATTGGGCAACATTGGAGTAGTGGAGGGTAGTGTGTTGATGGCATAAATCAGCCCTTGACAAGAAATGATAGAGTGATATTGACAACTGAAGGTTGGGTGAATATTGGAGCCTAATGTGTAACACTTTGATAAACGAAAGTGACTACTAGATTAGCCGATTGGAGCTTAGGGATTGGCGAGCCTAAAATAGCAGATTAAATAAGCTCGTGTTCATTGTAGCAAAAGCGACTTGCAACAGTGATAGGTGGCAACCCTCCTGGCGTCTCTATGTGTTTTCCTTTAATGGACTAAGGGGTAGTTAAAGAGCATAACGGGAGCAAAGGGCCGATAGGATGAGATACGACATAGATACTCTAGTGAGATTTTCAGTGTATATTGTATTCTTATACTTGTGGATAATTGAGGGTCATTATCCCTTGTATGACAGCCCTAGACAGTTGTATTATATGTTGTTTAATATAACAAAGTTCGGTTGATATTTTGTAAAAAGTTGTCTATACTTATGATGTGCGATTTGCTGCTTTATATTGTTCCACTATGCAAAGTAATTTTGTTAAGATTCTTAGTTTGATAGCATCATAGATTCTAAGATTCTATCTTAGACCCAAAATCGTGGAAATTCAACAATTCCTTCCTGTTAATCTATGATTATGACTGATTATACATGTTAATGTAATTTTTACTAATTAATTTTAGTAAAGTGCTAACATGAGTGTGTTGTGAGTTAAACAACTTGTTGACATTATCTTTTGTTTTCATGAATATAACTTTAGAAAAGTTTGTTTTTATAATATGGCTTTAGACAAGTTTATTGGTTGAAAATACATGAAAATACAACAAATTTAACGAATATAACGTGGCGCGTAGGTCAATTTATCCGCAGAGTTTACACAAAAAGATCAAAAGTCGATTAGTGGGGGATCTTCCTCTTCTCCTATTATTTTATCATACAAATTAGTTATATGCTCTGCCACTTCCCTCACGATGGGGTGGTCGTCAGTAACGAAACGTGACAACACATCGTATTGGCTGTGAATGACCGTCGCTAGCAGTGGAAGATATCGAGCATTTATCAAAACATTGAAGATCGTAAATAAAGCCGGTAGTACATGGCTTTCCTTATGTCGCGGCAACGTGTACCGCAAGAGAGCTGTGTAGAATGATAATATGTGCATGTAACCACTGCGTCTAATCACTCTCACAATCTCCAGACGCCCTATGCTATCCGCGCTCAGGTCTTGAAGCATTTCGAAACATCTCATAACCACGTTTTCTTCTGCTAACGGGGACGTTAGTTCGCCCCTTCGGAGCCACCCGTCTGGGTTACTGAGCTTTGTGTCGGCCGGGAGCGCTGCGTAGGCCAAAACACCGAAGATTCGGCTAACCAGGCCTGAACGGGTCAAGGCTTCCAGGGGCACGGGCAATGACGAGAGAAGGGTTTGTCGTTCCAATGGGGTGTCTAGCCTGGTTGATATTGTTCGCAGTAGAAAATTATATTGTACCCCATCAATCTGGGCATGCATTGGCCACACTAATGAAGCCACTGCCTGTGAAAGGCGGGGATGCTCGAATGAACCCTCTATGCCCCAGAGCTCCATGATTATAGAGAACAGTTTGTCGAAATAGATTTTGCTTTTGCTAATGTGACCGTGGTCGGGCCTTAGAATGTAAGAAGACAAAGCTCGTATGATTCCTCTGTGATTAATTATTTGCTCCTTGGACGCCATTATCGAATATATTAAGTTTACCAGGCCCAGCTGAAAGTCTGCATCGTCAATTCCGGCACAGTCTCTGTCAAGAACTGCTAGGGTTTGCTGTAGATAAACCCCGAGGTCGAGCTCATTCTTGAAGTTGTCGGCAGTAGCCAACATGCCCACGGAATACCGCACCCACTTAGCCGAATTAGAGATCGAGTCGACGGGGCATCCTGCTATTAGCTTACTCAACAATAAAAAACCCTCTCTCGAGTTAACGATTGCGGGTTTGCCTTCAATTACAGAGCTCAGTTCACGGAGAAATCGTAATAATTTCCGATCGCTCAATTGATGTTGCTGGCGATCTAATAAAGCATCAACTGCGGCTTCTAGGTCTGCGGGCCTTGAGATGAAGGAGAACGGAGGCATCAGCTTGTAGAAGCGCCGCCATGCTGCGATTGTCCGTCTGAACTTGTGATCGGGCAGCACGGACTCGTTTTCGGGTGGCAGAATGCCGCTGTCGCCGTTGATTTCGAGCGTGCCTTCCCTGACGGCGACGAGTGAGTTCCGGTTGTATGTTCTGTTCGTTGTGGGAGATTTGACGGGATCCTTAATGAACTCCTGGCTTATGGGACAGAAGAACTCCCTGGGGACTTTGTGTAGGCATCTCCGAGGAACCTTCGGCACGATTTCGTTATGCCGCCCCAATGTATTTGAGTAATCTCCAAATCTTTCTTCTGTGGTTGTGGTGCACAGGTGAGATTTGATGGCATGTATTTATTGCTCCGGTTTCTACCCAATACTCAATCGCACCTTCCGTTCGGAACAACACGCCTTTTCGTCGGAAGCCAAGTAACTACAGCATTTGGATTTAGTTACGATAGTTATGATAAAACGATTGAATTTTTAACTTATATTCCAGCATTTTTATTTTTTATTTTTTGGAATATTTGAGAATCTGATAAATATTCATCTAATTTGTAATCGAAATAAATTTAGGGTACATTCAATCATATGAATTTACGTGAAAAGGTTAATTATCTAGTTTAAGTGAAGATTAATTTGTAATGGTTAATTTTCAACCAATAGTTTTTCAATTATTGATTTTGGATTAGGCTATGATGCAACCTTGCTATTTATTTTTTAAGATTGTATGATTTTTTTTACCTTGTTAGGAGGATGAATCATATTAATTGGTTCGAAATGCCGACCAAATATTAGTGTGTGTGATGTGTGTGTACACTTGTACATATACATTATAGTAATTTAAACTTTTTTCATTATTTAAATTGCATTTTTAAATGTATAAATAAATTCAATGTCATATAGAACTAATATGCATTCATTTTGCATTCTAAAAAAAGTTTTTGCCTCAAGAGATTGGATCACTCTAAATGCTTATTACATCCATGGTTAAAATAGATGTTTACTAGTTTTAATTATGATAATAATTTCTAAGACATATTAAACTATAGAAAATTAAAATGAAATAATAATAATATATTCCTATTGTTACATACACCAAATTAGTGTAAAATACTTTTGTCTTTTTAACTTTCAAGAGAAAAAGTACTTTTTAACATAAACATCAAAATATTTGATTTATAATTCCAAGATTGAAAGTGCAATATTTTTACCACATTTCTTTTATACTGGATTGTTGTGATATCACCAAATCTTGTGAATATTTTATTTTTACTGCAGAACAAGCAGACTATTTAATTTTATCTAGAAATTTTTTTGTTTTGAGTATTTTTATTGTGCTCTAATAAAGCAATTATTAGGGGTAAATATATTTTTTTTACTTGAGAAACAGTTGAGAAACAGTTACCTATAGAAACTGATTTCTAAAAAGATTTATTCCAAGGATCAAGAGGATAAGGGTATCGAAGCTTTGGAGGAAGGGAGGAGATTGTGCTAAAGAGTCAGGAAGTATGGAAATGGCTATGTCTGGTTAGGACTAGATAGCACTGAGGATTGGAAGTTCTCATCGCTAGAGTTCCTGAATTTGAGGATTGGAAGTTCTCATAGAAGGAGTTCCTGAATTTACAAGAACAACTAGGGGGAGACTTGGAAGTTCTCATAGAAGGAGTTCCTGAATTTACAAGAACAACTCGGGGGAGACTGTTGGACTAATAGTCTCAAGGTTGGGTGGAAGAGTAAACCAAAAGTCAAATTCTAATGTGAATTAATCTGGAAGTGAAAAGTGGATTGAAATTACAAGAACAAGAAAAGTGGATTGAACTTGGAAGTTCTCATAGCGAGATTTCCTGAATTTGAGGATTGGAAGTTCTCATAGGAGTTCCTGAATTTACAAGAACAACTCGGGGGAGACTGTTGGACTAATAGTCTCAAGGTTGGAGGTTGGGTGGAAGAGTAAACCAAAAGTCAAATTCTAGTGTGAAATAATCTGGAAGTCAAGGTTGGAGGTTGGGTGGAAGAGTAAACCGAAAGTCAAATTCTAGTGTGAAATAATGTGGAAGCTACCGTCCAAATAAGTGGATGAAATCTATTTCTATACTAGATAAATTCTTAGTTAATGGATTGAAAATTCTATATATATGTGATGTAGGTCCTAATCTCTAGTAAATAAGTTCCACTTATCAAAATTAGTATGCAAATGTGTTAATATGCTTATTTAATAGCTTATTCAGTAAATAAAATTGTCTAGATCAATCTTGGAGAAAACTTGTATTAGACAAAATGTCATAAACATGATTAAAAAAACAGAGATAAGAAAATATTTGTGTAACAGAACTCAACAATAGTGGATTATTATTTTATTTTGTAGGAACCAAGGGTCAAAAACAAGCATTATTAGTTATCAACAAGAAGGAATGACCATTTCTGCATTATCAACCCTACGATATAAAAGTAAATATATAAGGAACAACAGAAAAGGGGCAAACCAAGAAAACTGCAACATCAGGTTAAGCCTCACAATGTCATATATAATATGAAAATACAGACTTAAAGGGGCAAGCAAAACCATAATTTATTAAAAAGAGAGATGTTCTGTAATTCTAGAAAAAGGAAAGATAGCAGTCGTATTGACCAATACGACAAACAAATTTCTTTAAAATAGTGTAAAAGATGTAACTCTACAATATTAAAACAAGTGCGAAGGGAAATTCCATGAATCTAGAAGAATGTTGAACAAGAAGAGAAAAACTCCCTTGCTTTCACTTTAGCAACAAATGCATTCCATAATCCACACAGGGGCTTAACAAGTTATGCATGGCTAAATCCAAACATAATTAGTTCATAAAGAAACAGTACAGAGGAGGTCGTGTCCCTCATAGTCTTAAAATAAATTTAAGAACAAGAATAAACAAACAACAAGATAAATTGCATTAAATCCGAATGTTTATAACAAAACTGTCAGACAGAGTCTAGGGTTTGTAGGGTTCGAACCCTCATTAAAAACCCTTCTGGTCAAAACCCTCTTAACAAACAATGTTACTCAGATGGCTAGAGGCCATTATGGTCCTTTATAAATTCAAACCAAGGGCTGAAGAGGCCAGCAAAATAAATTACAGACAAAAGATGAGAAGGCTAAGAAAGAAACTAGAAAAATAGTCGTGTCTTTTGACTTCTCCAAAACTTAAAACAAATAAGGATGAATTCTCCATATAGTGAGGATGACCCTTAAGGCATTATTACCCGAAGACTGCCACGAGATAGAAACTAGGAGAGAGCTCAATCCAGCCACCACCACCTATGCCTCCTGCACTTGTCACATTAACCACGGATAGGAATGAGAATCCCCTAAGCCCTACAACTAAAATGATATATATAACAGTGGAATAGACACAAGCGATAAATCCTTACCTAGCTAGGCTGGACTGAGGAGGCCTTCTGCTGGTTGATGGCGGACTCAGGATGCCAGACTTGTTAACAAAGTCAGTAAAACGATTGTTAATAGCTCCCTGTGTACATTAAAACAGTTTAAGTTCAGGCCCATAACCCAAAACATGTAATAGATTGTTTGATACTTGTACAAACATTCAACTCCACAACAATCCACCAAAGATCTCGTTTGTATGGAGGAACAGAGGAGGAGGCTAGCTCCCACAACAAGCGCAGTTACCAAGGCTAACAATAGAGAAATGAGCAACCGTAACCCTCTACCCATAAGAAAATGGTTTGGAGGTTTCATCTCCACCATTCGATTTCAGATCTGCATAGAGACAATCGATCTATGAGGAAATCCTGAGAAGAAGATGTAAAAGTACCACCATAAAAGTAGTCGCGAGGGAGCATAGTCACCCAGGTTGATGAAACCACAGTCATAAAGGCGACAAGGACGCACAAGAATAACTCGACGTGACAACTAGAGACATTAACCCTCTAGCTGTGTAAGCCGCGAAAAGTTCAATTCATGAATCTCATGTGGTAGGACAAGTGTCACTTTATTAAATCGACAAATTAGTGCAATATCCAATGTAAAGACATGTACAGTGACTCTCTCGGGTTGAAAATTAATGTTATGATAAGTATCTAATACTTGTATAATAATCAATGTGTAAATTATTGACAAGCCAAATAACTATATATAAAGTTAGGCCGTAATAAATTGGTTATCCATGCTATAATAAAGTTCAGTAAAGTAATTTTTTTTTATGGTCTTTTATCATTTAGAGATGTATGACATATGGTATCAAAGTGACTTAGGTTGCTAAACTGAGACCTCTAGAATTAAGTAATAACAATACTCTGTGATATGCACGTAGGAAGAAGGAAGCTGACAGTATGAGGAGAGTTGGAAGTCTACCTCATAGGTCCATAATAGGAACCGGACCCACAACATTTCAAGAGGGCAACCCTGAAGTGTGGGTGTAGCTGGGTGATGAACCAAGAAATACCAATCCAGATATTATGGTAACAGTACAAGAATTAAAGGATGAAATGGCTCGATTGTGAGAAGACAATGAGAGACTGATGCAGGAACAAGAGAAAATCATGAAAAGTCTATCAGATAGACAAAACCATCAGTCGTTAGTTCCCAGCCCAGAACATGAGAATATGATAGGGGAGCAAGAATTTCAGATTGAAAATGTGGAAACAGAGTGGGGAGAAGAAAATCACGAAGAAGAATCAGATAATGTGTCCAATCACAAGATACTGAAAAGACAAAAAGTGGAACTTCAAGGAGAGTTCTGGAAAATTAAGCCTCCTCTCTTTGATGGGGAACATGAAGAAGCAACAGAAGCATGAATCATCAACATGAATAAATATTTCCAGTTGTACGAATATGACCATAATCTGAAGGCCTGCTTGGCCATCTTCTAGTTACAAGGGAAAATTACATTATGGTGGGAGGAAGTAAAGACAGTACGCAGAGTTAGTGAACAAAGTATAACCTGGGAAAAGTTTCAGAGATATTTCAAGGAAAAATTTCTAACAAAGAGGTTTTACGATGAGAAGGCAAAGGAGTTTCACGATCTATGATTAGGCCAAATGACCATGGACGAATTTATAACCAAATTCACATCATTACTTTGGTATGTTCCTTACATACGCGAGGAAAAAGCAAAGGTGCCTCGGTTTATCAGTAGTCTTCCACTGTTCATGAAAGAACGACTGGAGTTTGAAAATCTGAAAACCATGTATGAGGTCATTCGTAAAGCTTGCATTTGTTACCAGCAGAACAAACCAAAGGGTGACCCGAGCAAAAGGTGCACTGACAAAAAGGGGAGTAAATTTGTTTCCAATTACAAGGGAAATAAAGGTCCAAGAAATAAAGGAGTATTTAAAGGACATTCCAACAAAAATGCGAATAAGAATCAGCCTCGATTTAAAGTACCAGGTGAAACCAGAGTGAATGAAAAAGTTGGCAGAACTGAAGCAGAAACAACTAATAGATCAGTTGTATAATGTTGGGGATGCGAAGGCCCTCATTACGTCAAAAACTGCCCACAACATAGAGGAGCCGATCAAATTTCACATATACAAGAAGCATCTACAGTGGGGGAAGTAGCAAGAAGCATTCCTAAGATTAATGCTACCCTTGAAGACCATTAAGCAGAATTTCAGCCAACCATGGTTGAATTTGAAGGTAAAATTTTTGACCGCCCTATTTCCATTTTAATTGATCTTGGGGCTACCTTAAGTTATATCAACCCCAAGATTGTGGAACAATGTAAATTACAGACTGTTAAATTTAAAAATCCCTGGTTAGTACAACTAGCCACAGGGGCCAAAAGAAGAGTTTTGGCTAAAATAAATAATTTCCCTTTATTGATAGCTAACTAGTCTATTATGGCAGATCTGAACATATTACCATTAGGGTCCTATGATATTCTTATAGGCATGGACTGGTTGGAAAATCATTGGTCTCTTATTAACTGTAAAACTAAGACCATCAATTATCAGGATGAGAAAGGTGAAAGATAAGAAATGCAAGGTATTCAAAAACCTCTACAAATAAGACCTATAATAGCTTCCCAGTTAGCAAAATGCATCAGAAAGGGGTGCCAGATTTATGCAATACAAGTAGGATTCGCTGATTCCAAGGATAAGTCTGACTCTTTTGAAAACATACCAGTGGTACAAAATTTCCGAGATATAATTCTTGAGGAAATCCTGGGTCTACCCACAAAAAGAGACATCTACTTTACCATTGACTTAATCTTGGGAGCTGCTCCAGTCTCCCGAGCCAGGCACCGCATGAGTATTCCAGAGCTGATTGAACTAAAAATGCAGCTGCAAGAGCTACTACATAAAAAGTATATCTGACCGAGTGTGTCCTTGTAGGGAGCCCCCAGTTCTCTTTGTTAAGAAAAGGGACAAAACCCTATGTATGTGCATGGATTACTGTCAGTTAAACAAGCTGACCATTAATAATAAGTACCCTCTACCCCGTGTTGATGAGTTGTTTAACCAAGTCAAGGAAGCAACTGTTTTCTCAACAATTGACCTCTGCTCTAAGTATCATCAGATCTGAATCAAAGAGGAAGATATAGCAAATACAACCTTTAGGACTTGTTGTGGACATTACGAGTTCGTAGTTTTACCTTTTGGATTGACTAATGCCCCGGAAACAATCATGTGTCTCATGAACAATATTTTTCATCAATAATTAGACACGTTCATATTAATCTTTATAGATGTCATATTGATATACTCTTGGAGCATAAAAGAACATAAGGAGCACCTCTGTATTATTCTTCAAGTCCTAAGAGAACACCAGCTGTATGCGAAATACAACAAGTGCAACTTCTTTAAGGAGCAAATCTAGTACCTAGGACACGTCATCACCAAGGATGGAATCGCGGTAGACCCAGAGAAAATAAGGACCATCATGGAATGGCCAGTACCTAAAGATGTAGCTAACATAAGATCCTTTATGGGTCTAGTTGGATATTATAGACATTTTGTGGAAGGTTTCTCTAGAGTGGCTTATCCTATTACCTCTCTTCACAAGAAAGGGAAAGCTTTTAGATGGACCCTTGACTGTCAACAGAGCTTTGATCAGCTCAAACATCTATTGACCACCACACCCATTTTGAGCATTGTTGATCCCAATAAAGAATATGTAGATTGTACGGATGTTAGCAAGGAGCGTGTTGGTGGCATACTAATGCAAGAAGGCAGGGTGGTGGTTTATGAGTCAAATAAGCTTAAAGAATACGAACAAAAGTATTCGGCTTATGATTTGGAACTGACAGTGGTGATTCATGCCTTAAAAATGTGGTGACATTATTTAATGGATAAGAAATTCCTACTAATGACTGACCATCATAGTCTAACAAACTATTTCAGGTAGCCCACCTTAAATGCAAGACAAGCTCGATGGGCAGACTTCCTAAGTGAATTTGATTTTGAAATAAAACATTTAAAGGGTAAAGAAAACTGGGTTGCAGATGCCTTGAGCTACAAGGTGCATTTTTTATATGAGATTTCTTTCAGTGAATCTTGAACAACTTTTTATGAGCAGATCCGTGAATGCGTTATGCAAGATTTAGCATATAAACAAATATGGTAGCAAGCAAAGATATCAAACAACCATGAACAACAAGTAGGATATGAGGTAAATTCTAATGAATTGTTGGTTTATAAGAAAAGCCTATATGTACCTAACCAAAGACAGGTCAAGAATTTAATCTTGGATGAATTTCATAAGATTCCTTATGTAGGCCACCCTAGATACCAAAAAATGATTTCTTCTTTAAGAAAATAATCTTTCTAGCCTGATATGAAGAATAAAGTAGCAAAATACTTATCCAGATGCCTAGAGTGTCAGCAAATAAAAGCTGAGCACCAACACCCAACAGGATTACTTCAACCTCTGCCAATTCCGAAATGGAAATGGGAAACCATATCCATCAATTTCATTACTGAACTACTAAATTCCAGGAAGAAAAATGACTCCATTATAGTGGTGGTAGACAAACTGAGAAAATCTTCCATTTCATACCAGTTCAGTCGACTTATAAAGTAGTGCAGATTGCTAATATTTTTATGCAAGATATTTTATAAATGCATGGGATCCCTAAGATTATTATCTTAAGTATCTTAAGGGGTGATTAAAGATGAGCCCTTTTGAAGTGTTGTACGACTGAAAATGCAGGACACCCCTAAGTTGGAGCAGATCGAAAGACAAGTTGATGTTAGGACCTGATATGTTGCAAGAAATGGAGGGAATGGTGAAAAAGGTAAGAGATAATCTGAAAGCCGCTCAAGATCGGCAAAAGAACTTTGTTGATTGGAAGCAAAGATCCCAAGAATTCTAAGTGGGAGACCATGTTTATATTAGAGTTCTAGAAAAGAACTTCGACTTTGCCGGCCCTTCCAAATTTTAGCTCGAACCGGACCAGTAGCTTACCAATTGGCCTTACCCAACCATATTCGTGTGCACAATGTCTTTCATGTTTCTTTACTTAAGAATACATTTATGACCCTAAACACGTTATCAATTGGCAAGACATTTAGGTTAGATATTTGTGAAAATTTTGTTGGAAATAATACTGAGAGGGGGGGGGGGGTGAATCAGTATTATTAGATCAATAATACTTTTTCATTTCCATACTTAGATACATATACGCTACTTCATTCAAGGGAACCCGTGTGTATACGCAGCTGTGTCTAAAGCAACTAGCGTATATCCAAAATACTTATGATTCAGTTAATCCATTAAATGTTGATCTTTAGTTAGTGCATCAGAACTTCATTAACCATATGAACAGTAAGCAGGTGCAGTAAAAATAGAACAGATCATCACACACAAGAAGCACACATGAAAACCATGATATAAGGTGGAAACCCAATGTGGGTGAAAACCACCTGCTGCAATTCGTTTCTATCTTCCTTTATTAAGAAACTTCTTTTACAATGTACTGGTGCAATCCTTTACCAGCACGCAGGCTACAACTTGCAGAAGGCTACAACCTTCTCTCGTTCTCCAGACTCTCCAGGAAGGGAGCTCCAACCCCCTTTGCTCTTGTACTAGCTAAGATACTAGTACGTAGGCGCCGACCTACAATATTCTCTCCTCCAGGTACCACGTTTCATCAATTTTCAGACTGGATACTCCTGAAGCACAACACATAATCTGAAAGGCCACGTTTCATCAAATTTTCATACTGGACCCATACATATCACTGAAGCACAAAACAGTCAATACTAACATCATCAATTTCTGAATCACTGAAACACTGAAACCCTGTCAATAACACAGTCACCAGAACACAGAGCAGATAACAGAACTCTGCCATAACCATCAAATTCATCTGCAACTTCAAATATTATCCTTCATAATGTATACGCTACTATAATGAATCAAACCCGCGTACATACGCGCTTTTGCCAAAGACAACCCGCGTACAGATCTAAAAATAGTTTCTCATAACTTGCAGCTGTACCAAACATCAGTCATACTCATAACACTTATAGAACAATACATGCGTCAGTATGTAGATCTAGAATAAGCATCATAAAGATAGTTCATTTCAAACCATTTGATCCCGATCTCTCCTTAGATCTTGTTCTCCATCAACCGTTGAGATCCCTCCTTAGCTCAGATCAAGCAATGTATTGTCAACCCATAACCTGAATACTGGATCTCATACTTCATCAGATATTCAAGTCTTTTTTTTTGGATGCCCTTGCCTAATGATCTTCTTCTCCTTTTATAGTCTTAGGCCTTGCTCAATACCACGGTCCAAAACCATAATAAATTAATACCAAGAGCCCAATACTTGGGATCAACACACTTGTCGAGATACCATGGTCCGAAACCATAGGTTCAAATACCGAGGACTAACTACCACGGACCAAAAGTAAGCTTTCCAACATGTACACGCTTTTCCATGCATGAAACTGCGTGTATACCCTACTTGGTATAAGCGAACCTGTGTATACGTGACTTGGTATATAGTGAACCTGCTTGTATACCCTACTTGGTATATAGCGAACCTGCGTATACGCGACTTGGTATATAGTGAACCTGCGTGTATACCCTACTTGGTATATAGTGAACCTGCGTATATATATTTTCTCTTCATACTTGTAGTCTGATCATCAATTCCTTGCTGCTATCCTTCTGCACTATGATTTGTCATCAGTGTGATTTGCCATCAAGGACAACACGTGTCTCATAATGCCAACAATCTCCCCCTTTGGACTTGATGGCAAAGCTAACTTGTCACACTTAGAACTTGATCTTCTTATTCCTTTGAGTTGTCCTGCATCCCATGCATTTAGTCACATTTGTAGATTGATCTAGTTATATGTAAGTGAGTTGTTCTTCTATGAGAGGGTTGCCATCAAGTACAACACATGCATCATAATGCCAACAAATTTCTCTTATTATGAGTTTATTAAAACAAACTAAATAATAACTGGCATTGCTGCTGATATGTGTAGGTTGAGTGGAAGGCGAGTTCCTGGTCAAACCTTAGGGTATACTCGATCAAAGAGAAGTAACGTTGCAGAAACGAGTTATCACCTAGGTTAAAGTGCAATGGCATCACTTTGGCCCCAACGAGGCCACCTAGGAGGATGAGCAAGTTATGAAGGAAACCTTTTTGGGATTGTTTTAGAAGGAAAAACATCGGGACGATGTTACATCTTAGGGGGGGGAAGATGCGTTATCCCCAAATCTTGTGAATATTTTATTTTTACTACAAAACAAAAAAACTATTTAATTTTATCTAGAAAAGTTATTGTTTTGAGTATTTTTATTGTGCTCTAATAAAGCAACAATTATTGGTAAATATCTTTTTTTACTTGAGAATCAGTTGAGAAACACTTACCTGTAGAAACTAATTTCTGAAAAGATTTATTCCAAGGAACAAGAGGATAAGGGTATCGGAGATCTCAAGGAAGGGAGGAGATTGTGCTGAAGAGACGGGGAAGTATGGAAATGGCTATGTCTAGTTAGGACCAGATAACACTTAGGATTGGAAGTTCTCATAGTAGGAGTTCCTGAATTTACAGGAACAACTCGAGGGGAGACTGTTGGACTAATAGTCTCAAGGTTGGGTGGAAGAGTAAACCAGAAATCAAATTCTGGTGTGAAATAATATGGAAGCGATGGTCCAGATTAGTGGATGAAATATATTATATACTAGATAAATTCTTAGAAATGGATAAATAATTCTATATATTTATGATGTAGGTCCTAATCTCTGGTAAATAAGTTTCACTTATCAAAGTCAGTATGCAGATATATTAATATGCTCATTTAATAGCTTATTCAGTAAATAAAACTGTCTAGATCAAACTTGAAGAAAACTTGTATCAAACACAATGTCATAAACATTATAAAAAAACAGAGATAAGAAAATCTTTGCGTAATAGAACTGAACAACAGTGCATTATTATTTTCTTTACTAGGAACCAAGGGTAAAAAACGAAAGCTTTATTAGTTATCAACAAGAAGGAATGACCATTTCCGCATTATCAACCCTAGGAAATAAAAGTAAATATATAAGGAAAAAAAGAAAATGGGAAAACCAAGAAAAATGAAACATCAGGTTAAGCCTTAGAGTGTCATATATAATATGAAAATATAGACTTAAAGGGGCAATCAAAACCGTAATTAACTAAATAGAGAGATGTTCTGTAATTCTAGAAAAAGGAAAGATAAAAGTTGTATCTACCAATACGGCAAACGAATCTCTTTAAAATAGCGTAAAACATGTAACTCTACAATATTACAACAAGTGTGAAGGGAGAATCCATGAATCTAGAAGAATGTCGAACAAGAAGAGCAAAACTACCTTGCTTCCACTTTAGCAACAAATGCATTATATAACCCAGACAGGGGCTTGACAAGTTATATACAGCTGAACCCAAACATAATTAGTTCATACAGAAATAGTACAAAGGAGGTCGTGTCCCTCATAGTCTTAAAATAAAATTAAGAACAAGAATAACCAAAGAACAAGATAACTTGCATTAAATATGAACGTTTATAACAAAACTGTCAGACATAATCTAGGGTTTGTAGGGTTCGAACCCTCATTAAAAACCTTTCTGGTCAAAACCTTCTTAACAAACAATGTTACTCAAATGGCCAGAGGCCATTATGGTCCTTTAAAAATTCAGACCAAGGGCCGAAGAGGCCAACAAAATAACTTACAGACAAAAGCCGAGAAGGCCAAGAAAGAAACTGGAACAATAGTAATGTCTTTCAACTTCTCTAAAACTTAAAACAAATCAGGATGAATCCTCCATATAGTGAGCATGACCCTTAAGGCATTATTACCCAGAGACTGTCGCGAGATAGAAACCAGGAGAGAGCTCCATCCGGCCACCACCACCTATGCCTCCTGAACCTGTCACATTAACCACGGACACGAATGAGAATCCCCTAAGCCCTACAATTAAACTGATACATATAATAGTGGAATAAATGCAAGTGATAGGTCCTTACCTGGCTAGGTCGGACTAAGGAGGCCCTCTGTTGGTTGATGGCAGACTCAGGAGGCCAAACCTGTTAAGAAAGTCAGTAAAACGATTGTTAATAGCTCCCTGTGCACATTAAAATAGTTTAAGTTCAGGCTCGTAACCCAAAACATGTAAGAGATTGTTTGATACCTATACAAACATTCAGCTCCGCAACAATGCACCAAAGATCTTGTTTGTATGGAGGAATAAAGGAGGAGGCTAGCTCCCACAACAAGCGCAATTACCACGGCTAACAACACAGAAATGAGCAACAGTAACCCTCTACCCAAAGGCAAATATTTTGGAGGTTTCATCTCCACCATTCGATTTCGGATCTGCATAGAGACCATTGATCTACGAGGAAATCCCAAGAAGAAGATGTAACAGTACCACCATAAAAGCAGTCGCGAGGGAGCACAATCACCTAGGCCAATACAACCACGGTCATTAAGGCGACAAGGATGCACATGAGTAACTCGGCGTGACAAGCAGAGACATTAACCCTCTAGCCGTGTAAGCCGCGAGAAGTTCAATTCATGAATCTCATGTGACAGGACAAGTGTCACTTTATTAAATTGACATATTAGTGCAATATCCAATGTAAAGATCAGTACAGTGACCCTCTCGGGTCGAAAATTAATGTTATGATAAGTATCTGATACTTGTATAATAATCATTGTGTAAATTATTGACAAGCCAAATAACCAGATATATAATTAGGGCGTAATAAACTGGTTATCCATGCTATAATAAAATTCAGTAAAATAATTTATTTTATGATCTTTTATCATTTAGAGATGGGTAACAATTATCATATTAGCAATAAACATTTTGAATTGAAATTATTAATATTTTATAATAATTTTAATTAAATTTAAAAACATGATATAATGATTTCTATTTTTATTATAGTTAGCAATAATTTTATTTTTATTTAAAGTATTTCTTTTTTAAAGACCCTTGTCAACTTAGATTAAGCACGTAGAATCCCAAATCACTCATATAATAGGTTGTAAAATCTCCTTATACAAATAAATTATATTTTAATAAAAAAATGATTAATCTTTTTCACTAATATAAACATTACACATTAAATTTATTTATTCACAAAACTTAAAAATAAAAATAAAAAACACAAAATACATTTTCTTTCTCCTTTCTGCATCAAACGACCGCCCCTTTAATTAGGTCCGATCTGCCTAAAACTAGTTTTGGGTAGAATTGAACATCCCAGAAACAAATATTTTAAGTGGTAGTTTTTTATTAATTATTAAGAAAAATCATTAAAGCAAAGTAATCAAAACATCATAAACCAAAATAACAGTCATTTGAATAGTTTATAGTTTATTATTTCAAGATTGGTAAATTTTCCGTTTTTGTGTGAAAATTTCGAGTAAAAATAACATAAAAAAAATATTTAAACCATAATGGGGAAGATCATGAAACTCAAATGTAATCTTAAAAGCCTTCGAATTTGCTACTCACCAATAAAACTAGTTAAGAATGGAGTTGTCTATAATGCGATTTTTTGGAGATTCCGGTGACGGAATCCGGCAGAAGAAATTGAGATTAAATCATGATTTGTTGCAATTAAAATGGTTTTTTAACTGCATATTTGGATTCAGCACCCTGAAAAACCCCTGGGACGCTTTGATTATGCAGAAACTAGCTATCAAACTTGCCATTCCAATAAATTGCTGTCAGATTTTCACCAGAAAAACCCGCCGGAAAAGCTTTCAAAAAGTCGCGTTATAGACAACTTCGTTAAGAATTTCTATAGGAAACAATCATTAAAAATTGGAAAAAATATTAAAATTCAGTTAAAAGTGCATTGGTTAATGAGAAGAATGGTCCTTCATAATTATTTTAAATTTTGATTTTATTAAAATTTATTATTAAAAAATATAAATATCTTATAGTTATTTTTAACAATATAATATTTTTAAAAAATAATAAAATTTTAAAATAAAATAATTTGGGTTTTAATGAATTTAAATTAATTATTAATAAAAAATTATTTATTGGGAAAAATAATTTTTATTATTGTTTTTTTATTTGAATGAAAACATTTATTTAAAGGAAAAAAATATTTTTTTATTTTATTTTATTTTTTATTTTATTTCAAGAATGAAATTAAATGATAAAAAAAATCTAAAATTAATGTGTCATTTTTTTTGTTACAATTTTCCCTCTTAATAGTTTTACTTATGTTCAAATCTCTAGAGGCGTCACCCCATACACCCATAGTATAGGAGGATAGAAGCAATATGAAAGCAAGTCCCATCACCAACTCCAACCTCTTGAGTTTTGGTGTTTGAAATCAATTTGTAGGAGTCCCACCCTTGTTCTATGAACTTTTTCCAACATAAAACTATCACAAATCTATCCTTTAATTAAATCTCTAATCCCTCTAATATACTCTTGTTTTTAAAACCCACTCTTACCAATGTTACAATCCTCTAATGTAAATGAAAGTGTTGCAATTATATGGAAAGAAGAAGAAAGAATAAACATAGAGACAAAATGCATAATGATTTACCATAAATGAATTTCCATTATGGTGTCATAAATGTGAATGATGATAAAGGGAAAAAATGTATTAAACGTTAGGGTATGAAAATAATAAATTTTTGGAATAGGGGATTAAGAAAAGAATATTTTATATATATATAGAAAATCAAGAAGTCACAAGAGCATAAAGTAGAAGACTTTAAAGATTATAGTTTTCAATGGTGTAATGGGTAGTGAAGCAAAGACAATTTGCTAAAATTTGATTGGGTTTCCAATTAACGAGTTAATGAAAAATCCATCTCAAAGCATATTGATTCTTTTGTTATACATTATAGTTGAATTTTATATACTAATTTAATTCATGGGCTTTAATACTACGGGCCACAAAACCATGTACCTAAAACCATCATTTTGGACCTAACAATTTTGACTCTTTCACTCAGTCAAGTTTTATGTATGATGTATTACATATTTGTTATTGTTTATTTGAATGATATACCATTTTATAAAGCTACCTAGGAAGAGCACATATCACACTTATGCAAGTGGTAGAGACTATGAAGAAGCACTAGCTGTTGGAAAATATCAAGAAATGTGAGTTTTCATAATAGTCATTGGTGTACATGGTCTATGGGATTGGTGGAGGGGAGCTTAAGGTAGAGCTTATGAAGATGGAGGCCAACATGAAGTGGAGAGTGGCTATGAATGTTTCATATGTTAGGATTTTTGTTGAAGTAGCATAATACCTGAGAAAAATCCTAACTTCATTTTCTATAGTTACAGTCACACCACTCCACACCTAATAATGTGTGGCAAGAGTTTATAGTGGGGGAAAGGTCAACATAAGGCCTTTGAAGAGTTGAAGAAGAAAATCAGCGAAACATAAGTTCTTGCATTACTGAACTTGTAGCAACACTTTGAAGTGGAGACAAATGTAAGGGGGAGCAGTGTTTATGTAAGGAAAAATGAATGTATGCAACCATTTTGAAGTGTTTCATGGGGTGGCTCTCAACTACCTTACCTAAAAAAAGGGGCTCTATGCCTTGGTGCAAGCTATCAAAAGGTGGAAACACCATCTAACAGGAAAGTAAACAATCATCCAAACAAATCACCAACCACTAAAATATTTGTTGCCCTAGATTAAGTTAAAATAGGCTAGGCAGTACAACTAGATGGGGATTTTATAGTAGCTTTATTTAGTGATCAAGTATAAGAAGGACGCCACAAGAAATTTGGATGCCATGCTTTCAAGCCCACCCACATCGAAAATCACATCTTTGAGAACTTTGATGCACATGAAGCCCTTCACTCATGATGCATATTGTAACCACCCCTCCCATATCTACCCACTTTCACCATCTTGTCAAGGTAAACATGAGCTGAGGGCTACTATGACATGAGTCGACTTCCTAGATCACATTAAGGAAATGGAGTCAAAAATATGAAACCTTACTGACCTTCCTTAGGAACTACAACACCCACAAGACCTAAAAAACCACTCGAGGTGCCCAAACCCTAAGCTAAATTGTTTTTTAGTGACCCGAACTCCCAGTTGCTTACATAACAAGGAAAACTAGTTGTTGTGACCCTCCACTCACATGGATAACCCCGTCTCCCAACGAGTGCAGTCTAGATTTCCCAGTTCTGAGCATGCAACCCCAAAACCTGATCCACTTTTTCAGGGTTAGTATCTAGACCTTTGCCCACTACTTAATAGAAATGTCTAGAATGATGAATGACACAAGGAAGAAAGAATTAATGAAAAACTTAGTCAAGAAGTTGACCTAACCAGGCCTAACCATGACAAAAATTTCGCTAAGCACATTGTGAACATGTAATATATAGGTCATAAACGCATATCTCAACATAGGGGTCTCATATTTATTTGGAAATCATCAAGAAGGTATAATACCCTCTCATAATAACTTCCATAAAATCTACTAGATCATGCATTCAATTACCAATCATTTACCAATCAAAACATGATAAGATCCATAACTATAATTTTTCATAAAACCATGCTTATAACTAGCATATAACCAGAATAATAACAATGATAGGACAACCATCAAATCCACATAATAGCAAGTATATGATACCGATGAAATATAAGAGGATAGAGCTCTTTTAGCATATGAAAAAGCCAACCAAGTCAAGGAATTCCACGTACCACTCGACCATAGATTGGGCTAAACCAAATATTTATTTTAGCCAATCACCCCCATGCCATATTCCAAGAATGAATGTGGGACTCACAAAAAAACAGCTAGGGCTTCCTCAAGCTTCACCGTAATCCTACCAAAACTGGTCAAGGGACTCCTAGGCTCGAAACGATCACCTACACAACAAGGTTTTACCGCAATCTCATCATTACCAGTAAATGGATTCCTAGGCCCAAACAAGATTGGATGCCTCCAGATATTTCCACCAATACGTTGAGGAATTTTCTGTCTCCACCCTCAAGATTTAACACAATCCTTCCATTACCGGTCAAGGGATTCTTAGGTCCTTGTGAATTTTCCTGAGACCACCTCTTTTGGTTCCAAAACAAGCCGAAAATCCAAAACTCAACTAAATGAAAGAAACCCATCATACCATGGCTATCCGAAAATGGAAAGGCAAGGTTAAAACCACTATCACACCTAGTAAAACCCATGACAATGATAGCAAGAGAACTAAATACACACGTGCATGTACCATGCATGCACAAATTAGCAAGGAAATCATACATGCAACTCGATACCTACAAGTAATCCCACTTTAACCACTTGATCCAACTCTTGATTTCTTGATCCTTTCTTTCCTTTTCTTTCTTTTCCTTCCTTTGACTTCCTTTCTCCAATGCTAGAGTGCTCCAAGAATTCTCTAAGTGTATAAGAATATGAGAGAGAAATAATAGAGAGAGAGCTCCATGCTAAAATTGACAAAAGGTTGTGAATGGATCCTTAAAAGCCTTTTTATTATTGAGGCCCATGTTTTCTTCAATTTACTCTATTTTTCCTTCAATCTACTCCTCACATGCAACATGTGACATTTCACCTTCTTTTTCTCCTATTTTATATTATTTTCATAAATAAATGCCAAATAATGCCTCTTTTCCTTTTCAAATCCTTTTCAATGCCTTTGCCAATCTCATTAGCCATAATAAACCAAATGAAAACCCACTAGGATTTTTTTGCCCAACATTCAACTTGGAATCTGTGTCCCATGACCTTGGTCTTATTTTTCCTTTACTAACTTTATTACATGAAATTTTTAACCCGGGGTTGTTACACATATGGATAGGAATATATAGAGGATGAGGACTTCAAGGATGTGTATCAATAGTTACAAGGCCAGAGTCATGTAGACAATGGTGCAATCACACTTGAATATGATCTCGGCGATGGGTTACTCTAGATGTTGGAAAAGCTATGTGTTCCTAAATGTGAGTTGCTAAAATTGATTAAAGAGGCTCACACCTCCAAGGTTGCTAATTATTTTGGAGTTGGAAAGACAATTTCCAAACTGTGCATGTGTACTAGCCTGAGATGTAAGCATATGTAGATAGGTTTATTAGAGGATGCATACTTTATTATACTAGCAAGCCATGTAACATGAATAATGTTTATACCATCCCTTATTATACCCACTTATTCATGGGAAAGTGTTTCCATGGAATTTGTGAGAGGTTTACCAACAACTAGGAAGGGATGTGAATACCTAGTTGATATAATTAGCAATATGTGTGTTCTAATGACTTGTAAAAAGAAAATCAAGAGGAAGGAAGTACAAAACTTGTTCTTTCAACAAGTTTGGCCTTGCATTTTGGGATAACAAGGATCATCATTTGTAATAGGACACCAAAATTCTTAGTGCATTTTGGACTACATTGTGAGAGAAGACGGACACAAAATGTAAGAGGTCTACTATAGTATTCCATCTATAAACATATGGGAAAAAATAGGTTGTCAACAAGACTTTGGTACATCTTTTAAGGGGTTATTATTGGAAGCATCCAATAACCTAAGATGAAAATATGGTGTTTGGTAATTTAATTGGTATTACATTACTTACATGAATTATCAACGAGGGCTAGTAAACTGATGAAATGTATGTGCATTGTCTGTTCTAGGAGTCCTTATCACTCAAGCAATTCCTAAATTAAATTGAGATACTGAAATTCACATGTTTCTTTAACAACTATGAAAGTAAATATAAAATAAAAACTATTTCTCTTGTTTAAAAGAAATATCAAACTCTTCTTGAAATAAACATCACACTTGCTTCTCTCTTGCCTGAAATGAAATCACGCACACACTTGCTTGAAAGGAAACTTGATAATGAAACCAGATCTAAATTATTTTGACAAAAAGAGAAATTAAATTTATACTTAAATTGAAATCTTATTCACACATCTATAAATCAAAATCATACTGCAAATCTATATCAATCCACACCCTGTTATACTACTTTCATGTGCATAAGAGATCTCGACTTTACTCATTCTTCCTACAGCAAAATGATTAAAGAAATCCTACCTTAAAAGCAATCCTAAACATTCATTCAAAGCCAAAACATAAGTAGTTAGATAAACTAATGAAATATTATAGAGAATACAGAATTAAACTGCTAACTATAAATAGTAAACCCTTACAACTTGAGGGGACTCTCCTAAGAGAGGTAGGTGACAACACAACTCCTTTACAAGATTATATATGGATGGATAAATTGTACAACAAAAGGATGAAATGAAATAGAGTTTGTAGTTGCAAAAACAGAGTTTTAAAAACAATATCCAAGTTGTGATCGTCATGTCAAGAGGAAAATTTATAATCTCTTATGAATAACTGTTTCAAAGTATTACGACCCTACCCTACTCGACATTAACTAAAATTAACATGAAGAGATAACATAACGTGATTTACTCATGATCTGCTATCAGCAAAGAAAATCATGAGGCTGAATATCTACATTCACTAACTCCTCGCTAGCCTAGTTCACCTTGTAGAAAATCTGTGATAGGTTAACCCGATAATGAAATATAAATCAAAGAAGAATACTATAACCTACTTCTACTATCAATTTTGCGGAAGCTTAAAGATCGAGCCGAACAATATAAACAGAAGAAGAAGAATCAATGGCACAATACACATGAAAATAATTTTGGGGAAATCCTCAGATAAAAACCCCACACTATTGAATTATCATACATGGTGGAAATACGTAGGAATTATACAAAGCCTTAGCTCTCACAGCTAGCAGCTCTCAGTACAATCCACACAGATGCTCACAGTCAATCTTGGCTTCTCTCCAGCCTTCCTCTCTACCCTCCAAGCTCCTATTTCTTTGTGTTGTTCCTTGTAGATGATTAGCATATTAACAAGTGGAAAAACAAGCCTTCAAAACTGCGCAATCTTCAAGGATGAATCCTTGACTACATGCATGAGTTTTCTCCACGAGAAAAATACATGCCACTGATAGTACACTGTCCTTGAACATTAATCTCAACTGGGTCTTTCTAAGAATAGACATGCATGAGTTTCTGATGAGGGAATTTTCAGTTAACTGGAGTAGCACTAGTTGAATGCATTAATGCATCAACTGACTGTTAACTCACTATTATTTCCTCAAACAGTTTGGAACTAATTTAATTGGACTTAACTCAGTAAACTGAGTTAACTAATTACAACTCAAATATAACTCACTCTTATCTCCTTAATTTAAGGGATAAATCTTGCATGACTTCAGAAAGACTTCTAACTTGAATTTCTCCGACTAATTAATTTAAAATTAATTAATTAACTATTTACAAGTAGCTGTTAAGACTAAATTTGATTTAATTTCATAATTTAATTCAAGGACAAATTAAATTGGAATATTCTTGTTGCCATATTTCAACACACCTTCCTTGGTGGTTGAATTTCTCTTTGACTGAGCTGCTACATTTCCTTCCTTATTGATCTAGGCTATTAATGTAGGTAAAAATCATTTTTCTAGCTATTTTTCACCTAGCCATATGTCTTGTTCCTCTAATGGAGTTTCGAAACCTGTCAAACCTTTGATTTTGCTGCAGAATTGGTGCAATTCAGTAGCTCATGCAAATATTAAGCTAAATAATAAATAACAATGACACTTATGAAACATAAGATGAATAGATACCTACTATTCCATAAACCTTGTAAATTGATGCCCAATTTAGAGTTAAAAAGCGTAAAAATGAAGGAGGATGGGGTGTAAGAAGGTGGTCAAAAAGTGGCAATTTTGGGGTTCAACACTCCCCCACACTAAAGACATTGCATGTCCTCATGCACAATTTCAAAATTTGTGGTCTTTCTCTATCATTGAGCATCTTCAGAAGCCTAACCAAGGACATCTAAGTTAGTCCTTTTTATTTTCCTGACACTGACTGCTGCCATCCTTGGTTTCTTCATTAAGATTATATTATGCAAACTTGTGACATTTTTCTTAAGAAATTGATTTTTGGTTTTCAATTTCTTATTTTTCTCATACTATAAACCAAGATGTACCAAGATGTTGCCATTTTGAGTTCTCTAGATTTCATTTTTTGCCTTCACTGTTTCATTTTCCTGCTTCAAATGTCTATTTAGTACCTCCAATTCATAGATTTCCTCTTTGAGAGTGTTTAAAATTTGGAGTTCTTCTAGAGGATCAAAATGAATAATTTCTTCTTGGTTTGAGGATGATTCAACAGTCTTCCCCGTAGCTCTTTATTCTAGAGACTCTATGCATTCGCATATTTCTTGCTGGACAGGATCGATTTCTAGAGTTCTACTAATTGCATTGGAAATTGGTGACAGAACTCTCGGTTCCTATTTTTTTTTATAATTGAAAAATTCTAGAGATTGTTGAGACTGTGTATGTAATGGTTTATTAAGCCTTGCACTTCTTCTTACATTTGATGATGGTTTTTCAGTAGTTCAGGGATGCTTGTTCGATGACCTTCCCCTTTTATTATTGGCTATCTTTCTTCTAATATTCTTCTGCTAAAGAGTTTCTAACACATTTATAAGATGGGTTTCATTATCAGAGTACTGCTCTTGTTGTGTTTATTGTGCAGGTGAGTTTTCTTTAGGGTTTGAGGGAAAATTTATTCTACTCTTCATGGTCTTATCACTATGTTCTTATGGTTCAGCTTCTTTGAAATGATTTATAACAAGAAAATCCTCCCAATTATCCGCTTTGCTTTTTAGAGGGGATTCAATTAAAATTTTCACTAGTCCATGATGATACAGGGCATTATCTATGGACTACATCTTCCTTTGAATAATTCCAACCATTTTTCTTAAACTATTAAGAAGGAAGTAAGGTAGGTTGATTCCATTACTATCAAGAAAATTCATCATCAGGCGAGCATGGCAAAAAAACATGTTCCCAAACCTACCCTTATAAGTTATGTATTTTTGAATAATTAACATAAAATTCCTGCATTTATTCTTTAAGGTTATGACTGGAATTCCCTTCTTAAAGAGAGAGATATCCATACCTGGGTTTTTAAGGAATATTTCCCAATATTTCTCTTTGATCTTTCAGTTTTTGAACCAGCTCTCCCTGATTTTCAGCAATATGATAGATTCTACTACGAATGACTCTATTAAATTCACATCCCCAATCTCTGCTTCTATGTTGTCATATGCCAAAGAAAATGATTCTGACACTTTTTTCTCATGCCCATCAATTTTTTCCACAAATTCTAGCCACTGTGCTTGCTGCAACTGTTGTTTCATGTGCAGGTATCCTTCAAGAAATTTAGCCCCATTTGACTATGAGCATTCAGTGACTCCCATGTTGGAGAAGGCTTAACCCCTAATTTCTCTTTTGATAGGGTTATGTAAGAGATTTAGTTCTGGAATGGTTTAGAGAGACAGAGTTTAGGTAAGGGGTGGTTTTGTCAATGAAATATGGTTGAGTGAAATGGATATGATGCAAGAACTGTGCATGAAGTGGAATGATATACAGAGAGAAGGGAGTGAATTATATCAACGTTTGGTTGACAAGACATAGGTATTTTCGTTATGATCAAATTCATGTGAGTAATAAGAGTAATCATTATTCAAAGTGGTAGTAGCAACGATAATTCATCTTTTATTTCATAATTCAATGTTTTTACCTTTATTATCTAACTAATATTTACATACCTTATATCTTTGCCTTACTGATTTTTTATTTGTCTTTTTGTAGGTTGTACTCAACTGCTCTAACTGTAATCTTCATTGAATTTTCTTTAGCCATGATCTTCATTTGTTTTGGTTGCAATCTGCCAAGTCAACTGCAGAATTCTATCGGAGCTGCAAATTGTTGACAATTATGTAGCTGCATTATTTTTCAAAAGAGAAAAGAGGAATAAAAAGAAAATGGGACTAGAATAGGGAATTAAAAAGAAAATATATGCTACCAAGGATTCTTGGTTCTCAACTTAGATTTTTTGTATAAACATGCCAACAATGTTGGTTTTCATGTTTATATAACTATTTTTTATTATTTTTATTCATTATATATATATATATATATATATATATATATATATATATATATATATATATATATATATTTGAAAATGAAAGTAGAAGGCTAAGTTGGAGAGGAAGAAGAATCTTCCTTGACCAACTTCAAATGAAGATTATCTTGTAGATTTCTTATGAATTTTTCTCTTGTTAATGGTATATGATATATTCGTAATCTATGACCATTACAAGGAAAGTTACTTTTTCGTCATCAATGGTTTAAATTTTGACCACTCCATTATCAAAGACAGTTTCAATCTCATAAGGACCAAACCAATGAGTTTGAAAATTTCCTTGAAAATATTTAAATTTTGAATAAAAAAGAAATGCCCAATCACCAGGCTGAAATTTTCTTTCTTTGATAACATTATTGTGCCACCTGGATCTTTACTGTTGGACTATATTGGTTCTATGAAGAGCATATTGTTGTATCTCATCAAGTTCATTTAATTGCTCCATTCTTTGTCTTTGGGCTTTTGATAGATCAAGACCCAACTTGGTTGTTGTTTTAAAAGTATTTATCTGGAATTCAATAGGAAACACGACTTGCTTTACATAAACAAGTTCATAAAAAATGTGTCCTATTGTATTTCTCCATGTGGTACGATATGTCCATAAATCTTTTGGAAGCTTTTCTACCCAATCCTTCCTAAGCAAATGCACAATCTTGGTAAGAATTGCTTCAATTACTTTATTGGTACATTCAACTTTTTCCATTGGCTTGTAGATCATATGGAGTTGATTTCTGATGTTTTATTTTATACTCCTCCATTATCTTCTGTACTAACTTGGATGTAAAATGAGCGCCTTGATCTATCACAATTTCCCTTGGGACACCAAAATGAGTAAAAATATCCTAAAAAAGAAATGAAACTACAACATTTTCAGTAGGAAAAGGAAGAGCATTAGCTTCTGCCCATTTTGTGACATAATATGTACAAATAAGAATGTACCTTTTTTGTCTTGACGGTGGATTGATTGGATCAAAAAAATCCAAAGCCCGTTTCTCAAAAGGTTCAATAAGTGCTTGAGGTTGTAGAGGCATTTCATCCGAAGGAATATGTTTCCCCATTCTTTGAAAATTGTCACATCTCTTAACATATTCCTTGGCATCCTTGAAAAAACAAGGCCAATGATATCCTAAGAGAAGGACTTTATAAGTAGTTCTTTTATCAACGAAATGTCCTCCACATGGTTCATCATGAAAATATTTTAATATCTCTGGTACTTTATCCTCTCTAACATATCTTCGAACGATTAAGTCAAGTACTGTCTTGTACAATTCTTTATTTATCCATGAATGGGATACCCTAGTTTGAATAACCTTCCTTTTCTCTCGAGGAGACAAGTATGATGGTAACTTCCCTAAAGCCAAATAATTAGCAATATCTGCAAACCAAGGAGATTTAATAGATACTACAAAAAGATATTCATAAGGAAAATTATCCTCTACAGGAATATCATTATTATCATTTTGGATTCTAGATAGAAGATCAACAACTGTGTTTTGTTTTCTAGGTCTATCCAAAATAGTAATATTTAATTCTTGTAATAACAATAGCCATTATGTAATTATGCCATTAGTAATTGATTTATTCATTAAATATCTAATTGCGGAATGATCTATGTGAATGAAGGTTACATAACCAGTGTTATAATGTCTAAATTTATTGATGGCACGTACAACAACTAAAAACTCATTTTTTGTTGTAGTGTAATTTAACTCTTTAAGAGTCAAATATTTTCTTGTGTAATAAATGGCATAAGGAGTTAAATCTTTTTGTCCTAATATAGCTCCTAAAGTTGTATCCAAGGCATCAATGGAAATGTGAAAAGGTAGTTTCCAATTTGGTCCTCTTAAAATGGGTGTTTCAGAAATCGTTTCTTTCAATGTTTCGAAAGCTTTTTGGTAGTCAAAATTCCAGATAAATTCACAATCTTTTGTAAGAAATTTAAAAGGTGGAGAGACTATATTTGTAAAGTTTTCTATAAATCTTATATAATATCCATTAAAACCAAGAAAAAGTTTAACATCCCTTTGATGAGTTGGAAATGATAATTTAGAAATAACTTCTACCTTAAATGCATCCACTTTAATTCCATTTCCTGAAATATGGCGGCCTAAAACAATTCCCTTAGTGAACATCATAAAAAAAAATTCATGGCTTAACAAGTGATTTACTTCTTTACATCAAATTATAATTTTTTCCAATTTTTTAAGATATTTTTCAAAAGAGTTTCCATAGATAGTAAAATCATCCATGTAAACTTCCACACAATCATGAATTAGATCAGATTCAAAAAATGCCTGAAATTGCCCTTTGGAATGTTGTAGGTGCATTACATAACCCAAAAGGAAGTACTCGGTAAGCATTAGTTCCCCGTGGACAAGTAAAAATTGTTTTATCTTGATCTTCTGGATTTACTTGGATCTAGTTATATCCACTAAAACCATCCAAGAATGAAAAATACTTTTTCCCTGACAATGTATCCAGGACTTGATCTATAAAAGGAAGTGGAAAATGATATTTTAAAGTAGCTTTATTCAATTCTCTATAATCAATGAATTCTCTCCATTTTCCATTCTTTTTTGGAACAATTATGAGTGGTGAAACCCACTAGTTGTGTGACATTAGATAAATGAAATTCACATTTAACAATTTTTGTAATTCCTCTTTAACAATTTCCCCTAGATTTGGATTCATTCTCCTCTAGGGTTGTCAGATTGGTCTGGCATTTTATTCAATATAGATATGATGCATACAAGTGTTAGGATCAATTCCTTTCATATTAGTGTATTCCCATGCATAAGCAAAGGAATGTTCTTGTAACATCTTTATTAATTCTTTCTTTTGAGATTCTTCCAAATTATCATTAATATTCAAAGTTTTCCTTAGAAAAATTTCTATTAAATAATTGCCAAAATTCTCCATAGAATGTAAAGCCATTTGACGAGATGATAGATATTCAATAGTACATTGTTCCTAAAAACTTTTATTTTGTTCACAATATGAGGAAGATTCACTATTTTCCATTAAATTCAAAATTTGATCTTCTTCATCTATTTGTGAAATAGCAAAAATTGGTCATATATCAAAGTTTTCATTATCATCTTCTATCCATGCTTCACTTTCTACTTCTATCATTGTTTTTGTAGGAAGATATAATGTGAATTATTTTTCAAACTTCTATCAGAGATAAACATATCATCAGATCTACAACTTATAAAAGCATCAACTATAGCTAACCATGGTCTTCCTAGAATCAATGGGTGTCCTCCTAGATTATTCTTAGTTGTCAAGATCATGCATTCAATAGGATATTCCCAAGAATCTAAGGATACAAATACATATTCTAACACACCATCAGGGTTGATAATATATCTATTTGCTAGTTGCAATAGTGTAAGTGTATATTGAAGATTAGGAAGTTTCAATTGATTCATAGTTTGTTTACTCATGATATTTATGGCTGCTATTAAATCAATCAATGTATTTGGAATCTCAACACCATTAATGTGTGTTTTCACAATGGGACTTCCTGGATCTAGATATTTTTGAGTTGTTTTCTTTCCCATCATGATATATGCAAATTTTCCAACTAACTGGATTCTTTTAACCTCTTTCCTTTTCCTTCCTAGTTTTTTAATACTTAACTCCCTGATTGTCTTTGTAAATATTGGTATTTCTTTGATAGCTTGTAACAAAAGAATTTTTATACAAACATTATTCAGTTCATCTATCTAATCATAATAAGACAACACAATCTGTTTTTCTACCCTTTGTCAATTTTCAATCTTTTAGCAAAAGGTGGATTTTGAATAGAAACTAAAGGTTGTTCTGTAATTGGAGTTTATTTTATTGGAGTGCCATCAGAATGTATAAGGGTGGTTTTTTTTTGAGAATTTTCCTCTTGATGAAGAGATGTCTCTTTCTCAGAGAGGTCGTCCTTTTTATACTCCTGGATAACAATGGATGGTGACTTCTTTTCAAATACTCTACCAGATCTAAGTTGGACATTGTTTAAATCGAATGGAGTTGTCATCTAAGTTTGGAAATTTTGTCCTTCCATGTCATAAAGAGGCTGTGAATTTTTATTATTTGGATTTGGAAGTGGCTGAGTAGGCAATTGATTTGCCTTTTGTGGAAATATTAGTGAAAATTGTGGGTTTGAATTTTGAGGTTGAGAGGGTTGAACAGACCGAGGAAAATATTGTGGTGGAAAAACAGGGTAAGGTTGTTGAAATTGAGGTTATTGAGGGTACTTTCCATAAGGATTTTTCTGTCCTTGTGCCCAAGGTTGAGGCCAAGGTTTCCAAGGCATGGGTGCAATCCAATTACTTTATAATGGTTGTGCATATGTTTGAGTGTTGAAACCTTGTCATATTCAATTGTGAATTTTACCATGGTCTCTTGACAATAAAACAAATAGGTTCTACCTGATTTGGCATTACTTCCTCTTGATAGACAACTTTAAGAACTGGTATTGAAGTACATTCCTTTGTATCATGAGTTTCTGCACACATAACAAAGATTTCCACATTTTTTAAGTCAAGAGGGCATTTTCTCAAGGCATGCTTCTTTCTACATTTTGGACAAAGGATAGATAATGTGGCATTTTCAGCCTTTTTCTTGTTTTGTACTTTAAGGGTATCTATTTTTTCACTAAGACTCCCCAAAATATATGTTTTAAATTTGTCAAGCAAATTGCCTATTTGAACCCTACTTATTGTCCCAACTGCAGATTTATTAATCTTAGACATAACGAGATCTCTTGGATTTTTCCCATTTCTTGCCTTTCCTCTTGAAATGTGTATGAATAAGTCACAAATATCTCCAAATGATAATTGAAAAATATCTCCTTTACCCATCAAATTGAGAAGATCTATCCACTCATATCTGATAGATTTTAATAAGAGAGCTTTCAAAGTTTATTCATCTAGATTATCCATTTTAGCCCTTTTTACATTATAAACAAATCCTTCAGCGAAATATTCAATATTTTCATCTTCTTTTTGCATCATTTTAAAGAATTCATCTTTAAGGTTATGGGGCATACAATCATCCTTGTATTTTTCTAAGAATGCAATTTTCATGTGTTCCCATGTTCTTATAGAATGTACTCTTAAGCCCATGAACCATTTTAATGTTGCATTCTTAAGAGTGGCTGGAAACAATTTCAACTTTTGAGTATCAAGAAAGTAGTCATAATATATATAAAAGACTTCAAACTCAAAGAGAAATCTTTCATGATCCTAATTTCTTAATCCATGAAAATTAGGAAGGATGGAGGGTGAGATATTTTTCATTGTGGTTGTGGTATCTTCATAAAAAATGGGAAAAATAAAAGATTTCGGATCTCCTATACCACTTCTACCTATTCCTCCACCTCTTCCACCTCCTGTATTTCCTCCTCTTCCACCTCCATTCCTAGGTTGTTCACCATTCACATTATGTACTTATCCTTCCCCTTCTCCTATCATTGCAGATTCCTCATAACTAATGTAAAGTTCCAAAATTGGATTTTCTAGTTCCTCTATTTCTTCTATCAATGGAATGTTTAAATAGGTTTCTTTTTCTTCCTCTTGAAGATAGAAAAATTACTCCCTTAGTTGGGGATTTAGAATCTTCTTCTTCTACTACAAATTTAGTAGAGGAAGTTGATGAATATCTAGATTGGATTTTAGATCTAAGTGCCTCAGGAAGTCTATGTCTTCCTACAATTGATGGAATATGAGTTTGGGCGGATGGTGTGGCACTGCAAGGTCATGGTGGGGTGAGTGATGATGTGGGAATCGAACTGCTAACTCTACTTACAAATCTACCTCTGGAAGCTCTTTCCGCATGCATATCATTTTTATTTTTTATTTTTTAATGAAAAGAAAAAAAAGACTCCTATATACACTTCCCCAAAAATGGTGCCAAAATGTTTGGTAATTTAATTGGTGTTAAATTACTTCATGAATTATCAACCAGGGTTATTAAACTAATGAAATGTATGTGAACTATCTGTGCTAGGAGTCCTTATCACTCAAACAATTTCTAAATTAAATTGAGATACTAAAATGCGCATATTTTCTTTAACAACTATGAAAGTAAATATGAAATCAAAGCTATTTATCTTGCTTAAAAGAAATATTAAACTCTTCTTGAAATAAACATCACACTTGCTTCATTGTTGCTCGAAATGAGATCACACACACACACACACTTTCTCGAAAGAAAAAAATATCACACATGCTTGAAATTAAATCACAGATACACACACACACACTTGCTTGAAAGAAAACTTGATAATGAAACTAGATCTAAATTATTCTGACAGAAAGAGAAATTAACTCTTTACTTAAATTTAAATCTTATTCACACAACTATAACTCAAAACCATACTACAAATCTATATCAATCCACACCCTGTTATACTAATTTCATGTGCATAAGAGAGCTCGACTTTACTCATTCTTCCTACAACAAAATGATTAAAGAAATCATGCCTTAAAAGCAATCCTAAACATTCATTCAAAGCCAAAACGTAAGAAGTTAGATAACCTAATGAAATATTATAGAGAACATAGAATTAAAATTCTAACTGTAAATAGTAAAACCTTACAACTCGAGGGGGCCCTCCTGCGAGAGGTAGGTGATAGCACGCCTACTTCACAAGATTACATATGCATGGATAAATCACATAACAAAAGGATGAAATGAAATAGAGTTTAAAAAAATATCCAAGTTTGTGATTGTCATGCAAAGAGGAAGATTTATAATCTCTTACGCATAATTTTTTAGAGTAATACGACCCTACCCTACTCGATGGTGACTAAAATTAACATGAAGAGCTAACATAATGTGATTTCCCCATGATTTGCTATCAACAAAGAAAATCATGAGGCTGAATATTTGCATTTAGTAATTTCTTGCTTGCTTGGTTCGCCTTCATTGGTGGTTGACTTTCTCTTTGAATGGGCTTCTATAGTGCCTTCCTTATAAATCTAGGTTATGAAGATAGGTATAAATCATTGTGTTAGTTATTTGTCACATGGCCATATGTCTCGTTCCTTGGCTAGAGTTTCGGAACCTGTCAAACCTTCAATTTGTTGCAAAATTGGTGCAATTCAGTAGCTCACGAAAATATTAATTTAAATAATAAAGAAAAATTAAACTCATGAAGCAAAAGATGATTATACCTGTTATTCCATAAATCTTTTAAATTGACACCCAATTTAGAGTTATTAGAGTAAAAAAGAAGGAGGATGGAGTGTAAGAAAGTGGTCAAAAAAAGGCAATTTTGGAGTTCAACATATGGTATGTATACAACACTTTTACAATAGATCAGTCCAAACTTCAACTGGTAATTCACCATTTGATACTTGTTTTGTATATTTTCCACCTTCACCTTTAGATGTTGTATTTGGGAAGAAAGGAGGAGCGAGGGAGGATCTCACAAAGGGATGCTTTAAAAGAAGAAAAAAATGTTATTAAGATCAAGAATATCCATTTATAGTTACAAAAGGCACTAAAGAAGTCTTAGGAAAAATATAAGGCTAGACATGGTCACCATAGGACATTCAGAGTGGGAGATAGATTAGGTTACAATTGAATAAGCAAGGGCTACAAGGTCCTGGTAAGAAAATCAAGGCTTTGTGGTATGATCCTTTAAAGATACTAGAAAAGGTGTAAAATAATTCATATAGAATAAACATACCCCTATATATGTGCATTTTTTAGTGGTGAATATGAAAAATATGAAATTTTATGAGCCTTCCATGTTAGATTAAGAAGAGGAGTAGGACCTACCTTTAATGAAGGAATTAGCACCATATGCTTAGACATAGATGATAGAAGAAACATTTTTGTAGAAGAGGTCCAAAAAATAAGATATGGGAAACATGACCTTCGATGGAAGGGTTTGAAAGGAAAACTTCTAGGAAAGGCTAAATGGTACTCCTGGGAGAAGGCAGAGGAAAAATTTCATCGCCTCCTTCAGTAAATCTTTTGGGGACCGAAATCCTCCCCAAATGAGGAGGTATGTTCCAGATTAGATCACTATATAATTTGTCATACATATTTATGCTCTCTCAGTGGAAAAATTGAACGAATCAAATTATAGGATCAATTTTATTAAGGGGACCTAGTTTGGAGAATTGTGGTCTGAAACCTTTTAGGAGAGTTTTGAAGCCTTAAATGAAATTTTTAGGCGGTAAATATTTCCAACCTAAGTGATAGATCCAATGATATGTTCTAAGCTCAAAGACCTTTCCAAAGTGTAAGAATTACATAAATCGGAGTTTAGATGCAAATTTTATGTCTCCCAAAAGTTGACTTATCATTATTAACCACCATAGTTTGAGAGAATGCCACTTCAATCGCGATTACTCATGAAAAGGGGGCTATCCATGTGGGAACTATGAAGAAGGATCTATAAGGGTCAATTTTTAACTCATGTTTAAGGTTGAATGGGTTAAATCTAACCCCTAGTTGTCTATTAGGTTATGTTATTTCTAGGAAACTCCATAGAGAATGTCCTATCCTTTTTATTTGCATTATTTCTATTCCAAATAAAAAAAGAGAAAAGCGACCTCGTCTTCCAACTGGGTTTTCTTTTGTAAGTGTTTCCAAGAGCATATTATGGTGTTTATTATGGTTTGTGAGCGATTGTATTTAAATGTTCTTTATTTTTTTATATTAACTATTGCATTTATAAACAAAATAATAATAATAATAAATATATAGTCTATAAGGAATTACCCTTCAGAGTATAGATTTTGATTTATTTTCATAGGTCTATTGTTATGAACTATCTAGTAGAATATCCACGAAAGTTTATAGATAATATTGACATAAGAGACAAGATTCATTAGGTATTTTATGGGAAGTTGCATGGGATAATATTGATTTAAGTATAAATTCGTAAAACCCTAGCTATGGTAGACAAATTATCTTATGATAACCCTTGATATCATGTAGAGGTGTAGAAGCACAAGTCATAGATATAAACCATAATGTGTAATTCGTCATTGTTGGCCTGACCATGTGGGTCACCCATCATTATTATGTGAAATAAGGATGGGATGTGAAGAATTTGAATTGATTATAGAGTGCTAAAACAAAATATGCTTAAGAATATGTACTCCTTTCCCAGAATTGATGACATGTTATACTAGTTGTAGCAAGAAAAATACTTCACCAATGTAGATTTAAATCAAGGTATCAACAAGTACGAGTTAGAGAATAATATATTTATAATACCACCTTAAAAATTAGAGAAAGTTTATATGAGTGGGTTTTCACATGCCATTTGGTCTATGTAAGTTACCAGTGCATTCATGAGATTAATTAATGATGTATTTCACCCTTATCTAGATTCATTTGTTATTGTTTATTTTGATGCTATAATGCTTCACAATGCTGCCTAGGAGGAGCACATCTCATACTTAATGTTAGTGTTGGAGACTATGAAGAAGCACTAACTATTGGAAAATATCAAGAAATGTTAGTTTGCATAGTATTCTTTGGTTTATTTGGGCTATGCGATTGGTGGATGGGAGATGAGGATAGATCTTGTGAATATTGAGGCCACTATGAAGTGGTTGGTGCCTATGAATATTTCAAAGGTTAGGACTTTTTTGGGTTGCATAGAACCATAAACATCAAGTCTACAAGATGAAAATAGGAAAAAAGGCCACACATCTTGAAAGCGTCAACCAAAATAGATATTATATCTATAAGTTATGGAAATTTAAATGAGCAGTGAAATCCTACCTACAGATTACCATAGCTTGATGTCTTTACATCTCACTAGGATTTCAAATAAAATATTTGGTAAATCACTATACAAAATGGTTAACACACCATTAATTACATGGATTTAGGTGACACGTGGAAGTGATACTTTGAAACCTAATGTGTTGGATCACTAATGATGTGGAAAGGGTGCCACATGGTAGATGAGATTATATGGAAATTCCTTGAATGATGTGGTAGTCCATAGCTTACATGGTGCTTTTTATAATATACCACATGTTATTTCCTCACATGGATATGTGGTGGGTATTTCATGATGTGGCACATCAAAATATTTGTTGTGATTTGTGGTTATACCACATGGTGGTGACATACAAGGTACATAATGGGTTTTATAAATGAATCAAGCATAATTATTTCATCAAAATAATTAGTTGGGAGTTAAAGGTAATGTCTTTTTAATCTAATATTTGTTTGAAATCAAAACATTAATATCTTCTCTTTACCAAATCAACAAATCAAATTTTGTAGCATGAATTTAATTTGTTATATAAAATTGAAAAATGAAATTTCAAATATATCTTACACAAAATATATAGTTCATGTATAATGGGGAAAATCCTTTGGAGCATAGAAAAAATAAATTTGTATATATTTGAAGTGAAACCATGAATCTTCAAGCTTGGATCCAAAAGCCTCTAAATATTGATTTCATATATGGAAGGGCATAGAAACATTTTTGTTGGGAGAAAATGGATGTCTATTTGAATTGCTAATTGTATCTTGTACCAAAACTATTTGATATCATGTTTTAATTTTGACATGGTCATGGGAAGGAACACAAAACAAGCCTAGAAATAATATTAGATATACATGGTAAAACCATTGAAAGAGAAGCATCCATGAAGAAAATGAAAATATCAATTATTCTCTCAACTCAATTATGTCATAGTAAGATGATGACCGATGTTTAATTTTTAGAGAAATCAATTCAATGTTAATTGCTCACTCATTTGCAGCACATTAAGAGACCTAGTCAAATTATTTAGAATCATGTAAATGTATAATAAGATTAAGTTAATTTAACTAAAAAAATTGAACCTCTTGACGGTGCTCGACTCACCAACATGTCATGGGATCTCCCTCGTAAGAAGTCCCAACTAGACCTCAAACTGTTTGGAGTAGGAGTCCCAGCAGTGGGTAGTAAGCTAGTGCCTTCACCACAATAGCGTGTAGAGGTAAGTATGATAACTTTGTCAAAATCAAGTGTGTGACCTTATAGCGAGTTAAGTGAGGTGCATGGGCGTTCTAACACACAAAGGGGAAAAGGAAGTGTGCCCCTTAGAAGCCTATAATACTACGTAGCCTGAAAGGAACACACGAGCGAAATGACATCACAGGCTGGAAGCAGAATAGTCCACAATCCAAAGTGACGAGTTAACACAACAACATGTCTTCAACAAGATTCATACAATTGCATAAAAGATAGTTCATACACAAATGTGTAAGTTAAATAACATACATTGCTAAAGTAATCAGAATAGTCGAAATACGGTAACAACATATGCATGAAAATGTGTTGCCTCAGTTATATTATTAAGTGAACATTCTATCCATACATACACCATTGGCAGCCACTAGCCCTAATAGTGGAACATTACAGTCAACACGACCTGCTCCTCCAAAGAGATGTACTCTCTCTACACTGTGGAGAAGCCAAGGTTTGTCACAACACTCTCCAAGCCTCCTCTAAGCAATGCCTAGCCAAAATCTTGTCCCAACGGCCATGATGGGAGACTGACTCCTGGAACTACACAATGCGGAGTTCGAGCCAACCCAGGACATGCTCTGTGCAATTCCAGAAGCCAAGGCAGAAGCCTTGAACTCCCAAATTGCACATTGCATGCAGTGAGATGTGATATCTAGGATAGGGGAGCCCATATATGCCCATGGGGAGTGTACAAACAAGAAAATCTAAAGCATGGTGTGATGTTGAGTGCATATCTGACTAAGTGTAGATGTGTACATGTAAAACAAGTGCAACAATGGATCAAGCTGAAGGAACATGAATCATGTGAAGGGAGTTGCCGCAATGACGACCCTTATATAAAAACTAGGTTATGCATACGACGCTTAGGAAAGGCAATGCAAAACTTGAAACAACACTTCTACAAGCTAAAACAAGTTAAAACTCCAACGGTCATTCAAAAAAATGAGTGAAACAACACTCTCACAAGATAAAAAACAAAAGTGACATAAAAAGTATCAAAAGGCGATAAAAGAAAAAATCACCTTGAAAAGCAATGATAATGCTCTGAAGGCTCCTTGATCTCCTAAGGAAGCTAGAGCTTTATGATCAAATGTATAAGTGAGCTCTAGAGGCATTCATTACACAGAGCTGGGAAAAATGGAGTTCATGATGCATATGCTTGAGATCAAGGACAATAAAAACACTTGGCAGAAACTTCTAAAAATGGAAATGTGTCACCTTCAAGAAACTAATAATAGATCCCTACTTCCTAGGTATGATTTTCCTCTTAGCTTCTTTCTTTTCGGGAAAAATGCCATGCACTGCCTGGAAATATTGTGCAGTCCTCGGATGAATTGGGAAAATCTCTTGCTCATGCACTAGGCAGTCTTCTGAGCACAATAGGTTTTGTGCAATTTCTGGGTTTAGTGGCTATGGGCTACCTCTCAGGCTCTGCACAATTTCTGAGCTGAAGGCAGGCTGTCAGTTGGCTTTGTGCAATTATGGAGCTCAATGCTCACTTGCTGACTTAGATTGCTATGTGTAGTTTCCCAGCTGAAGACAAGTTGCCATTTGGGTCTGCGCAATTCTGGAGCCGAAGCTCACTGTTGGCTTGCACTACGCATTTCTTGAGAGCAAGGCTAGTATCCCTCAACGACTTCACAATTTTCCAAGGCAATTTTAGAACCAGATGCAACCAAGTCACAGGAGGTCATCTTATGGTTAGAAAACAAAGAAAGTAAGCAACATAGGTTGTAAATCAAAAGATAAATTCAAATGAAAACACAAGTACCTGGGCAGTGCAATACAAGCTGCTGAGATTTAAGGAGGGATGCTCCAAAACAAAGCGAAGGAAAATTTTTGGAGGGTGGTTGTAGCCACTAAAACATTGGCGACACACTGGTAGAACTCCATCTCTCTGTATGGACCTTGTATTGTGTAAAGCGAGTCTAAATCCTCTGGAAGTATTGTTCGATTCTTTGATTGTCATGGCTTCCTCACTAGCTTGAGTTAAAGATATAGTCCCTATCATTCTCTTGATTGGTCAGTAGACATACCAAGAAAATTCAACTGAGTTGTTTCGATTGGGGATGAGGGGTATATTGATGCACAAGTAATGTAGGTTGTCATAGTTTAAGTTTCATCTCTGGTGTTGCTCCGCTGCCAATAGGCCTGGACAGTACCCCAGTGGAGTCACTTCAGGAACACAAGCATTTCTCCGTTGCCACCGAGCTTGGATAGTACACCAGTGGAGTTACTTTCTTCACCTCTCTAAACAGGAAGCCTTTGTCTTCTTTCGCATGTATTTATTACATTTTTCATTTTTCAGAGAACTGCGCATAGGCACTTATTTATTTCATGAGGCGGAAGAAGGATCTCGACTTATTGAGAGAAGAATAGGTTGTCCCATTAGATAATTATGTTATGTATACCTCTGACATACTTTTTAAGGTTTCCCCCCTAACCTTACTCTACTTGATTGAGTTGATGAGGGTTAACCAAAAGTAGAAAACCGATTAGAGTAGGTGGTACTAGTTAAAAGTGCAAGCATTGTGATTTCACCAAGACTCACTCTAAATTGAACATATTTTCCATCAGGGTGTCATCAACTGAAGAATGCAATCTCTTCATAAAGAGAGGGGATAGACAAATAACCAAATGTTGATAGTTTTACAAGTCCTCTTGTACTTCACCTTGCTTGTCTCAAAATCCAAACACAGTTTCATGTGAAGCTAATCCTATGGGTGCATAATAAGCAAACAAAGAAGTAAGAAAAAGACAGAAGTAAAGAAAGAAAAGTGAGTAAGCAAAGCCAAACATGAAATAAATGAAAACAATAAAGCAAAGAAAACATGAAAGCAAACACTACTCCTACTCCTAAGCTAAAAAACACATGGTCCTACTCATGTAAAGCAATACTTCCAATGCAGGTAGCGACACATTGGTTGGCCCATGTTGGTGAAGGCATGGTTGACAAGAAATATATTTAGGTGAACCAAAATGCAAGAAAGATAAAACAATGAAGACCAACACGCTCAAAGTTTAAATGCGTCCACATAAAAGAAAAGAGTAAAAGTGCAAGACAAACACTCTGTGGACGTACCATGGCAAAGCATTGCACTGTGCACAGACGATGAACATGCACACTCTTTTGATCTTGAAAAATGAGAAAACATGCAGAAATAAGAAAACATTTGCTTAGCAGCATAACTTGCTACGTATGACTCCTCTAATGCATGAGTGATAGGATCATGTGATTCTCGTGGAGGATGTGAGATTTGTGGGTCAAATTGACCTTCAATGCAAATAGGAGAGTGATGAGGAGCCTGGGGTGTTTCAACAGATTTTTGACTAGGAGCAGAACTGACCTCAAGACAATGAGAAATTGGCATAACCATCATCTCGGGCTTAAGTTCCTTGACAACTTGATGGGTTTCCACTTCATCAATGGGTATATCATCAAATATCGGTGGCTTAGAAAGATCAACAACAAGTGAATCAACATCGTGATCAAATGAAGGAGTAAAGAGATCACGATAGCCATGATCAGAAAATTCAAGATGTACATCAACATCCTCATGGTCTGACGAATCATACAGAGGGGTAGATGAGAAACAAAAAATTTCACCCTCTGAATTTCCAGAAAGAAAAGATGACGGATTGGGAGGATTTGGAAAGAAATATGTGTCCTCTTTGCAATCAAATGACATAATGACATCATGTGTATCCTGTGAATGATCAGAAATAGAAACATCTAGGAATGAATTTTCACAAGAAAAATCAGAAATGGAAGGATCACAGAAGGAGGTCATCCTTCACCACAAGTTATTCTTTAGATTCCCACACATACTCATTAAAAATGACAGTGCAGGTTGGCTTCTCAACACCAACTCCATCGCCAAATTGATCCTCATGAACATCACATGCGGATTTTGGAATGGAGGAACAAAAGACACCAAAATCCAAAGGATTAAAAAAATGAGAGGACAGAGGTTGAGAAAACAAGTTCACGTGACAACCAATAGGCTTGCAGTCCACATCTGTGCATAAATCCAGAGCATATGGGGTGGGAGGAGCTGATGGTTCAATAGATGGGGTGATGAGGAGTGGACGATGGGTCACTTGTGAGAGCAACCTTATACATCTTAGGTTTGGCAGCTCTAACACCGAGGTATGTTGGGATGGGTTCGAACAATTCTAACTCATGAATATTTTTAGATATGTGAAGAATATATTGAAACCATTCATTAATAAATTTCCAATCAATTTCATCTTCAGGGATTTGAAAAGAAATATTCAAGAAACACACCAAAATTGTGCAGGAGATTCATCAGGTGCTTTCCATAATTTTAGATTTTTTTTTGAGTTCTTTGCGGTCATAATGATATAAATCATGGATTAATTCTCTAATCATGTGATCGTATGAGTGAGTGGATGCTTCGGGAAATATACGACACCATTGGTCAACATGCCCATCAAGTGTGTAAGCGAACAACCCACAAGAAATGTCATCCGAGGGGGCTTAATTCTCGTCACAGAAGCCTACAAAGGAAACTGCGTGCCATAGTAGGGCTTCCCCGCCTTCACTGTCATACTTAATTTGTGACAAGTAATCAATGACGTCCTCCGACACTTTGAAATCATGTGCATGAGAAAAACATGCCAAAGTTGAGACTGTAATGTAAGTCATGAATGATGTGCAGAGATTTAAAACATAGTTTGAGGGATGAGATTGTCATCTTCCCTCCTAGCGCCAAAAATGTTAGTGATGTTGGACCCACCAACATGTCACAAGATTTCCCCAGTAAGAAGTCCCAACTACACCTTATACATATTGGAGTAGGTGTCCCAACAGTGGGTAGTAAAGTAGTGCTTTGACCAAGGTAGCGTGTAGAGGTCAGTATGATAAATTTGTCAGAAGCAAGTGTGTGACTTTGCAGCGAATCAAGTGAGATGCACGAGGGTTCTAACACATGGAGGGGAAAATAAAGTGTGTCCCTTAGAAGCCTGTAATATCACACAACCTAAAAGGAACACACGAGAGGAATGATATCACAGGCTGGAAGCAGAATAGCCCATAATCCAAAGTGACGGGTTAACACAACAACACATCTTCAACAAGATTCATACAGTTGCATACAAAATATTTCATATGCAAATGTGTAATTTAAATAACATACATTTTTAAAGAAAATAGAATAGTCGAACTAAAATAACAAAATATGCAAGAAAACATGTTGGCTAAGATATATTATTATGTGTGAGTTCCATCCATACATACACCATTGACAACCACTAGCCCCAATAGTGGAACATTATAATCAACACCGCCTACTCCTCTAAAGATATGTACTTGCTCTACGTTATGGAGAAGACAAGGCTCATCACAATACTCTCCAAATCTCCTCTAAGTAATGTCTAGCCAAAATCTTGGCTCCTAAAAGCCTGTACTATGAGTTATGAGGTTCTATATATAGCAAAGGGTGGGGTGACCCTTGACATTCCCCTTTAACTCTTGGGCTACCCTCATGACTCTTCACATTACATAGTGACTGTTCAAATTCCACTAGTGAAACTTGGAATTTCACTTTCAACATGTTTAAAATAATATACAATTTGTACATATACCCATGTCAGACAAAATAGGCTAGAGACAACCTAAGAAAAAATACTATGACTCCGAGGTTTGGAGAAAGACCAAATCAGTAACATCCACTTGATGCTTCTCGGTCATGTTTTGATGCCAATCTTGGTACTATGCTGTGATGTCCCCAAACTACTTGATGTTGTCTTGCTGAAAGTGGACTTTTGCCTCCATGGCATCCAGGCATGTGGTCTTAGAACATGTGTCCATCTCATCCTGAAGCATGCACAACATTGTCTTGAGTGCAGTTGGACCACCAATGTGCTTCTACATGTTGTCTGTGATCAGTTGTATGTCATTACTGGTGGCCTTGCACATCAATTGATCCATGTACCTATCAACCTCCAGCCAAACTTGGTTCTTGTGCTTAGATTTGGTGAGGGAACCTGCATATGTTCACTCTCTTCCTCAGTTGTTGGATGTTCACTCTCATCAACCAGAATTTGTTGTGTTTGCTCTGTCATTGTTCCTTGTCTTTTATCTTCTTCCTATTTCTACTTGTCAGCTCATGTTCTTCCTTCGACTCTTGTTCTGCTTGCTGTGATCTCAATTCTACTACCGAAAATCTATACTTTTCTCTCTTCCTTCACTCTATTGTATGTGTCCTCTGCTTCCGTTTACTTCTGTTATCAAAGATGCCTACATGAAGATTGAATTTGATTTTTCTTTGTAGCTTTGTTCTCCCTCTATTATATCAATGATTTCCTCTTTCCCTGATCCTGTACTGGATTTCTCCCTTCTACCATTGTTGCTGGTCTTGCGACCATGTTAGTGTTGACTCATTTTCTGTAAACAATTGGGCATATGCATATATTGGCAAGTAAACTCGTGCTTTCTCAATTGCTTCCCTAGTACTGCTTTTAGTAGTCACTCTTGAAACAACTCTCTTTGGTTCCATGGTACAATAATTGTTGGAGAGAAGCGCTTCACAAGTGTGGTACCTATGGGGCAAAAAAGACACTCATGGCAATAAAACATTAGCTCTTACAAATCTAACTTTACAGCATGATCAAGTAGCAAAAAGGGCATCTGATGAGAGGAAATTCATATTTTTGACTCACGGGGGTGACTGACAGACTATGGGAACTGTGCACTGTGCAGTCCCAACAACCAGTGTGGAAGATTGATGACTGGAATTGTGTAATGTGCAGTTTAGTCTGGGATAGGGCCTAGGAGAGACTGCGCATTGCACAGTCTCAGTGGCCAAGTTGGGAGACTGGCTCCTAGAACTTTGTAGTTCACAGTTGGAGCTAGCCTAGGATAGGCTCTACGTAATTCCAGAAGCCAAGGAAGAAGCCTTGAGCTCCCAGATTGTGTGATGCATGTAGTGAGATGTGAGATCCGAGCTAGGGGAGCCCAGATCTACACATGGGGAGTGTGAAAACAAGCAGATTTGAAGGATGGTGTGATGTTGAGTGTAGATTTGACTAAGTGTATATGTGTACATGTAAAACAAGTGCAACAATGCATCAAGCTGAAGGAATAAGAAGCATGTGAAGGGAGTCACCTCAACGACAACCCTTAGAGAAAAAAAATCAGGTTATGCATGCAACGCTTAGGAAATGCAATACAAAACTTGAAACAACACTTCTACAAGCTAAAACAATTTAAAACCATAGCGATTTTTCAATAAAACTAGTGAAACAACACTCTCACAAGCTAAAAAATCGAAAGTGACAGAAAAGCAGCAAAAGGCGATAAAAGAAAAACTCACTCCGAAAAGTGATGACAATGCTCTAAAGGCTCCTTGATCTCCTAGGGAAGCTAGACATTGATGATTGAATGTATAAGTGAGGTCTACAGGCATCCATTACACAGAGCTGAGCAAAATGGAGTTCATGATGCATATGCTTGAGATCAAGGACAACAACGACACTTAGCAGAAACTTCTAAATATGGCAATGTGTAACCTTTGGAAAACTAATAATAGATCCCTACTTCCTAGGGATGATTTTCCTCTTAGCTACTTGATTTTAGGAAAAACTACCATGCACTTCCTGGAAAGATTGTACAATTCTGGGAAGAACCAGACAACTCTCTAGTTCATGCACTGGGTAGTCTTTGATCCCAATAGGTTATGAAAAATTTCTCAGTTGAGTTGCTATGGGTTGCTTCTCAGGCACTGCAAAATTTCCCAGCTGAAGGCAAGTCATTATCTGACTCTGCGCAATTCTGGAGCTAAAGGCTCACTTACTGGCTTGGACTGCTCTACGTAGTTTCTCAACTGAAGACAAGCTGTCAGTTGGGTCTGCGCAATTTTGGAGCTGAAGCTTACTGTTGGGTTGCACTGCGCATTTCGTGAGAGAAAGGATGGTTGCCCTCAAGGACTGTGAAATTTAACAAGGAAGTGTAATAGTCGAATGAAACCAAGTCACGAGTCAGCTTGTGGTTAGACAACAAAGCAAGTAAGCAACACATGCTGTAAAGTGAAAGATAAATTTAAATGAAAACATAAGTACCTAGGAAGTGCAAGACAAGATGTTGAGATTTAAGGAGGGAGGCTCCAAAACGAGGCGAAGGAAAATTTTTGGAGGGTGGTTGTAGCCGCTACAACAAAATCTTATTTTGATAATTACAAAAAAATAGTTTTGACACTCCCAATGTTGATTTTTTATCATATTAAGATGCATAAATAATTATTTATGTGTGATAGTAACTATTCACCAATAAAGATGTGCGTAGTAATGCAATACAAATTTATATATTCAACCATCTTACTTGTGGTGATAATTTCAAATATTTTACAATAAACATATAAGATCCTTAAAATCAAGGACTTTAGAAATTTGTGCCATATAGAGAAATCAATTGAATGTTAATTGCTAACTCATTGCAATACATTAAGATAGATAGCTAGATTCTTTAGGTGAGTTTTATTGAAAATTCATAATCATGATAACACATAATAATATTAAGACAAGTTAACTAAAGTGTGTACACTTTATTCTGATAATTAGAAAAAATTAACCTCGATGGGGGTGGATGAACATAGATAAGGGGGGTTGGAGCGGGGGGGTGGTTCTCACCACACCACCATCTCCCATGAATTTTGAGGAGGAGGTTGGTGTGACACACAACCCCCATGCACCATATGTGCACATTCAATGCATACTCAGATGCTTCGATCCTCTCGAGTTATTTCGACCTTTCTTCTTGGTGGCCTGGGTTTGAGAATGGTGTGGGTTATTAGTCAGTTGCAAGGAGGTTTTCAAAAGAACGTTGAAAATCCAATCTTCAACTGTATTGGTGAAAACTATAGGAATGTGGGGATATATCAAGTATATAGTTTTTGTTCAAAGAAGAGTGTTCAGATCCACTTGGTAGGAAAGAGAAGTAGAAACAATAACTTTCCATTCTTGAATGTTCATGTCTCTTATTGTTGCAAGGCAATAGTTATTCAATTAGGGGTTCCTAGCTTGAGGGAGATAATAAACCATTTCACTATGCCTAGCTTAGATGAGAGTATTCTAAAGACTTATCCCTCAGGCGTAGGTTCAGGTTTGGTTGCATCCCACATCTCCATTTTGAATTTTTAGATAATTTTGCGTCTCTATTTCTTTCATCTATGCTTCACCACCTTGGTAAATTGGTAGATTTATTAAAGTTTTTTACTCCTCTATCAAATTTTGGGAGTGGTGAACCTATTAGGCTCTTTCCATTCATCCTCTCCTGTTTTATGTCTATTTACATTTTTTTTCCAAACCTTTAGTATCCCCCTTCTGGCCTCTATTTTCATGTGGTTGGGATTTTCATGGTTGGTAGTACTCTGGTTTTTTTAACTCCCCTATAGTTACACAAGAGCTTATATTGGCTCTCTAGTATTGGTTTAAGGTAGGTCTATCATCCTTGTTGGCTGTAGGAATTCTTTAGGTTCTCCTGCAAAATTCTATTGGGGTAGACTTACTAGGGTGCCAACTTGGGGGCCTTACTAGGAATAGTATTGTCTACTTGATTAATTTTTATATCATGCCTACAAAACATGGTTAGATTCGATGGGGCATTAAGGAGTGAGGCCAAACTAGTAAGCCTTGAACTAATATTCATGTCCAAGAGGTAGCCAAATATTATCATGCTATAACACCTCCTAACACTCAAGATGATATCCATAGTTTGGACATGGTTGTTCACTGAGGATGGCAATCATTTTCAGATTCTAAACTCATAGGTTAAGTTTCTCATTGGCTTAGGGACCTTGGGAATAGTAGGGGGAAGAGAAATCAATACATGCACTCACTAACCCCTCGCTGGCAGTTGAAGGTACTCTTGGGTCAAGTTATCAAGGAAAAACATGGAGATAGAAATGATATTATCTTATTTCTCAATAATTTGCAAAGGAATCAATGGAAGATGTAGGACAACCTTGATTGTTTAGACACTCACCTGACACACATGGAGAATCACATTTAGTGTGAATCCAAGCTCTTGACATCCCCTGGAACTTGACCAAAGAACCTGAACCTGGTAACCTCATATGACTCTTAAATGATTTCCGATTATGGTCTGAATCTGGTGGTTTTTTGGTCTATTGGTCTGAAGCTGCTATTCTTTTGGTCTGTTGGGCAACTTTTTTTCGAAAAGCACAATGTTTTTTGGTTGTTGTAAAAATTTTGTAAGCTTCTCACTAGCCAAAAAATCTAGTAAGATTGAGGCAAGTATAACTTCATAAAGATATAGACAAATGTAATATTTTTCCTTGAATGAAATATTTTGAATTACAAAAAAAAAAGAAAAGATTAATCTTGATATTCTTAATGTTGATTTGTGAAGATATTGAGATGAGTAAATAATTATTTATGTATGAAAATAATTATTCACTAATAAGAATGTGTATAGTAATGAAATACACATCCCTATGATCGCCCATTGTATTTCTAGTAAAAAATTCAAATATTTAAAAATAAACATATAAAATCCCCAAAATCAAGTCAACTCTAGAAATATATCCCATACATAGTGCATGTTAATGTATTGCTCCTTGAAATATGAATGTAATAATAGATAAATAGTTCTTTCAATTTTCTTATTATGTCAATCGTTCTATTCTCTTTATTCATTACTTTCCCAATTTCCTTTTCTTTTACCTTTGCATTTGGTTCCTCTCTTTTAACCTCTTGCTACCTCAAAGCATGTTTTGGGGTGAGAATTTTTCACTTTTGATAAAGCTATAAGGTGTTCTAAACAATATAATCTCTTTTGTAACAAAATCTTTCATTGAATATTCAATGTCCTTTACAGAATGAAGAACTCAAAGATGAGATGAAAAAATATTTTCTTTTGCAATATTATTATTCAATTTTATGGATGTTAAAGCGATATTTTTCTTATTTTTTCTTCTTCCTTCTAAATTTTTCTTGTCTTGAAGCAAACCTCAAAGTGAGACCCATGATATTCTAACATAGTGTAGAAATTCCTTGTAGATTTAAACTGCTAATTGTAATTTACTAAAACAATAGACTTGAATATACTCTACTCATCAACAAAAACAATTAAACTATTGCGAAATCGTGAAGCATACAAGAGAAAGAATTCAATCAAAACATTACACAATGATTTCCTAAGGAAAGCCATAGCTAAAATCCCCTGCTATTTGTATATTGCATTAGTCAAAAAATATGAGAAGATTGCAATGTTTTTCTTAGCCCGAGGAACCTATGCATTATCTCTATCTGTCTCACAAATTCCTAGACAAGCCCAGGCCAGTACTTAACCAAATTTGGTTTTCCCAAGTCCCTATTTACTTGCATTATTTCCTTGGAAAGTATCCCCTATTAATTAGGGAAATTCCTCAATTGGAATTGTGCAATCCTCATAGGTCTTCCTCTGACTCCATGCACCACATGTACAATTCGAAAGATTATACAACTGATAGTACAATGTCCCTGAACTCCAATATAAACTAGGTAACTCTCATATATGACATGCATGAGTTACTTATGAGTGAATCAATAGGTAATTGGTTGATCACTGTAGGCAACACCACAACACTAGACCTCCCACTAGTTCCTCCAATAGTTGGAACAAGTTTAACTGACTTTAAATCGGTTAATTTGAATTAATTAATTACAACTCAAAATAAACTCAACCGGGGATCCTATAATGTAGGAGACACTCTACATGACTCAAGTTAGACCCTCAACTTGAATTAACTGAGCCACCTAAGTAAAATTAATTTAGTTAACTAATACAAGTTGTCATGTGATGTGAAATTACAATTTTATTCCTAATTTAATTCATGGACAAAATTAAATTAGGATTTTCTTGTTGCATTTTCAACAGTTCCTCTCAACAAGAAAGGGATTATTTGCTACTCTGATCCTGTCTCTAAGAAACTCAAATTTTCATCTTGAAAATTCCTTTTTCAAAATATCTGCATCCTATTCCTCTGCATGAATGTACTCTAGCAACATGATTCTCCTCTGCACTCATTCTCATAGATGGTGATACTGAATGCCAATATGCTTGGAGAGATCATGAAAAACTAGATTTTCAGAGAGTTTGATATAAATTTGATTGTCATAGTAAATCACTGTAGGATCCACCTGCTGAACACATGAACAATGATCTTCCTCATCCAAATAGCTTCATAAGATTCTTGAATAACAACCATGTACTCTACTTCTACTGAACTGAGTGCAACTGATCTCTACTTCCTGTCGTACCAAGAAACTGTTGCTGACCCAATACTAAATATTCCCACTGATGTGCTCTTCCTGCCTGATGGACTCCCTGCCCAATTTGCATCTATGAATCCTTTAAGCCTCACTCCCTCTGTCCATTTGTACCAAAGACTAAACTGAATGGTTCCTTTGAGGTGTCTCAACACATGTTTAGCTACCTTCCAATAGAGTTTGGTTGGATTAACCATTGCTTTACTAATATGGTCAACTGTTTCAAATATGGCAGGTCGTGTGTTCTCGAAATACATAAGTGAACCCACAAGCTACCTATAAATAGTAGCCTCCACTACTTCACCTGAAGTCTCCAATTCCCTCCTAGAGGAGTATTCATGGGTTTGTTTCTCTCCATGTGGAACTTCTTTCGTATCTCATTGTCATACTTTCCCTAAGAGACAAACAGTTCCTCATCTCCTTTCCATACTTCCATACCAAGGAAATAATGCACTAGCCCCAAGTCCTTGCAAGATCATCTTTTGAATATTTTACCATCTTTTCATCACATGTTAGAGTTAAATCATCGACATATAATACTATAATCAACAATTTACCTTCAACCACAATATGGTAAAGGTTTGAATCTTCTTTGCTTTTGGTGAATACTAACCTGGTGAAATAATGATCGATCCTGGTGTACCAAGCACGGGGTGCTTGTTTCAATCCATACAATGCTTACTTGAGTATGCACACATGCGACTCTCTGTTGAAGGTCTCAAATCCTTCTAGCTACTCAATGTACACCTCTTCCTCAATCACACCATTGAGGAATGTTGTCTTCACATCCATTTGATGTATCTTCCATCCCATTTGCATTGAAAGTGCTAGAATAGATCTGATTGAAGAGTACCTTGCTACTGGAGAAAATGTCTCCTCGTAATCAATTCCCTCCACCTGAGAGAACCCTCTAGACACAAATATGGCCTTGTGTTTCTCCACACTCCCATATGGTGCTTCTTTTACCTTGTAAAGTCATTTGGAACTCACCACTAACTTGTCTGGTAGTCTTGGGACCACTTCGCAAACATTATTTATGATAATGGAGTCATACTCCTCTACCATGGCATCAAACCATACTGTTTGTTGCACTTCTTCCTCAAATGAGGATGGATCAATCTCTACATTCTTTCTCATCAGAGTCATGTAGTCAGTGTACCGAACTGGTGATCTCCTCTACCTACGCTATGATGTGGGTTCTCCCCATTCTCTCTAACATCATGCATCGATATGTCATCTTCTTTGGTGTGCTCCCTTCCATCTATGGAAGTATCTGCATGAGTGGGTGCTTCCATTCTATACTCCTCTACATGTGGCTGCTCCACATCATCTCGAAGTTCTTACTTTGGAGCTAAGAGCTCCCCATCTCCATGCAACTAAATCTCCCTCTCAAGGGAACATCTCATGGCCTTCTCTTCATCAAATTTCACATCTCTACGAACCAATGTCATCCTGTGAGATGATAAGTACACCCGATAGTTGTGAGGTGTATCAGTGTACCCCACAAATATGCCCAACTCAGTTGATGGTTCTAGCTTTTTCCTTGCATCCTTGGTAACATGACAATAAATCGATGAACCAAAGATCATGAAGTGTGCAACGTCTGGTTTCTTACCTGAAAAATCTTCTTCTAGTGTACTCATCTCGAGAATCCTATGAGGACTCTTGTTCCACACATATACAATTGTGTTGCATGCTTCATCCCACAAGTGCAACGGTAGGCCCTGATCATGTAACATTGTCCGTGCAACTCCCACAATACTTTTGTTCTTCATTTCATCCACCCCATTCTATTGTGGGTTATTAATGCCTTCTAATGCACATAAGTTATTGAATTCATTTTCAACACATATTCTCCACTGTTATCGCTCTTGAGAGCCTTTAATTTCCTGCCAGTGTATTTCTCAACAAGTGCTTTAAATTCACAAAATTTAGAGAACATCTAATCTTTCTTCTCCATGAAGAAAATCAAACACTTAATTGAGAAATCATATACAAATATTGCATAATACCTGTGCTTGGACGTGGAGGTTGTCAAGAACAATACACACACATCTAAGTGAACTCTTTCAAGGATCACTTGCCCTCGACTGTCCTTATCATGAAAGGTGGATTTGGTGTACTTCCCCAATGTACACCCTTTTCATGTATCTCTATGCTCAAGTGCACCCTTGGGAAGTCTTGTAGAAATCTGTTTCATGATCTTCAAAGCTCTGTAGTGCAAGTGATCCAATCTTCTATGCCACAACTCACTGATGTCTCAGCTCTACACCTTATCTTCTTTTGTGCTCAAGGAAACACATTCTTCTACATCCAATTTGTAGAGTTTCTTCACCCAAACCTCGATCCACTTCACTTTTCCTGAGGCTATGTGATGAAGGAAAGCCTTTCCTTTTCTAAATATCACATTGTAGCCACAATCCTCCAACATAGCAACTGAAGCCAAATTCTTCTTCAGACCCAAAACATACATGACATATTTTAATGTGAGAGGAGAACAAGACTCCCTTTGAAAAGTAATAGTATCGATGTTGGTCACATTATACCTTCCATCATCTCCCATTTCAATGTGCATTTGGAGGTCCTTCTCCTCCAATTCATTGAAGAATTATTTGTTGCCAGTAATATGGAATTAGGCTCCACTATCCAAATACCACACACTTCTCATCACTGATGTCACCGTCCAAGCGATGAGGGTGAAATCCAAATCTAATTTTAAAGTAAGAGCTTCACCTTTCGCTCCTCCTGAGAGCTTCTCGTCAGCCTCCTTGTGCAGACACTTCATGGCATAGTGTCCCCGTTCATGACATTGAAAACATTTAATCTTTGACAAGTCCTTCTTCTTACCAGCCTAACTAGAATTGGATTTGGAATGGGATGACTTCCATTTCCCTTTCTTTGCCTTTCTAGATAATTCACAGTTCTCCTCATCATCATGCTTGGATGAGGGTCCATCTCTGGTGTTTCACCAAATCTCTTCTTGCACTAGGTTAGACCACAAATGCTCCCCCTCTGGTAGCTTCTCCCTCCTATTTATCGAATCCTGGTAGTTGTGCCAACTCTTGGGAAGGCCTAGAATTTCTAGGCTAACCAAATCATCTCCAACAACTGTAACATCAACATTTCCAAGCTCATCTTGACATTGGGTGAACTTAGTCAAGTACTTTGGTATTGTGTCGCCCTTCTCCATCTTGATTTTTCTGAGATTTTCCTTTAGTTCCAGCTTCCTGTGGTCATTGTTGTTTCGCAATAGGTCTGTCAAGGCCTTCCACATTTCATATGGAGTCTCCTTACCATGGAGGTTCGAGATAATATGATCTCGAACTCCTTCTAGGATAATCCTTCTTGCCTTTGCAACACATTTTTTCCACTTTGCCAGATCTTGAGCATCAGTTGCTGGAGGCTTAGGAATATATTTGTCTATGAATTCCTTAAACTCGTTGTCTTCCAACACTACCTCCATCAAGTCCTTCCAAGAAATATAGTTCGAACTACCCTCAAGGGCATATTCAAGTTTCAATCCGTATAACGACATCTTGCTTGCTCTAAAGTATGATACTGCAAATTTGATTTCACCTGCAAAATAAAAACTCGTATTCTCCTCTTCTAGATTGATTTCTGCTCTGATTCCATGTAAAAATTCCTTGTAGATTTAAACTGCTAATTGTAATTTACTAAAACAATAGACTTGAATCTACTCCATTCATCAGTAGAAACAATTAAATGACCGCAAAATCACGAAGCATACAAGAGAAAGAATTCAATCAACACATTACACAATGATTTCCTGAGGAAATCCACAGCTAAAAAGTTGGGCTATCTATATATTGCATTAGTCAGAAAATATGAGAAGATTACAATGCTTTTTTCAAACCTGAGAAACCTCTGCACTACCTCTATCTATATCAAAACTTCCTAAACAAGCCTAGGCCAATACTTAACCAAATTTTGGCTTGCCCAAGTCCCTATTTCCTTGCGTTGTTTCCTTGGGAATTAGCCCCTATTAATTAAGGGAATTCCTCAATTGAAATTGCACAATCCTCATAGGCCTTCCTCTGACTACATGCACCACCTGTATAATTCAGATGGTTATACAACTGATAGTACATTATCCCTGAACTCCTATCTCAACTGGATAACTCTCAGATTTGACATGCATGAGCTATTTATGAATGAATTTCTCAGTTAATTAGTTGATCACCGCAGACAACACCACTCTAGTAGACCTCCCACTAGTTCCTCCGACAATTGGAACTAGTTTAACTAACTTTAACTCAGTTAAACTGAATTAGTTAATTATAACTCAAAATAAACTCAACTAGGGCTCCTATAATGCAGGAGACACTCTACATGACTCAAGTTAGACCCTCAACTCGAATTAACTAATCCAACTACGTCAAATTAACTTAGTTAACTAATACAAGTTGTCATGTGATGTAGAATTACAATTTTATTCCTAATTCAATTCAAGGACAAAATTAAATTATGATTTTTCTTGTTGCATTTTTAATACATAGCCACAAAGTGTCCTTAAGAACCTCATCTCTCTAGTAATAAAGTTTTTCATCAACACCTTAATTTTCTTAATAAAAGAAAAACTCAAAAAATGTTTTCATTCACTATATCATTATACACTTCAATAACCATGCAAGAAACCCTAATTAGTAAATCAAAGTTTTCACCTTAGTTCAAATAATTAGATGTACATCTTTTGTTATGGTCCTTGTTTTAAGCTCGTTGGTGAAGATGGAAACATGTGATGTTTAAGTAAAAGCTAATACAAAATTTCTTCCTAAATAATTTTTATGTGGAAATAATGCATAAGTGTTTAGAAAAAGTTATATAAATTGCCCTAATATCATTTCCTAGTGTTACCTTAATTGTGTAGATTAAAGTATAAAAAACTTATAATTCAAGATTATTTTTTACATTCTTATAATATTTAAGATGAATTTAGAAACCACGAAAGTGTAAAGAATTCAATGACTAAGATGAATTTAGAAACCACGTAAGTGTAAAGAATTCAATGACTAAATCACATAGAGTGAACATGTCATTAATGAAATTGAATCTTGATAATGATGATAACAATTCTTCATCTCACCCATGTTAAGCCTAGTGCAGTTTCTTGAATTATTTTGAAGATTTGACCATTTTATCATTCACATTAAAGCCAAATCATCCTTGTAAATTATCTTCAACAAAGGTAAGATCGAAAATGATGCAGAAATAGGAGTGATAAATATATCTCATGAGAGTTCTCCCATGTTACATGGTAATTTGTAACATGCCACATGGTAATATCGTAAGACACGGACAAGGTTTCACCACTTCATTGGGCACACAGCAAGTTCGACAAATGACTAGCTAACAGTTACATGAATTTTAAACCCATGATTTCCTTGAAACCAAGATATTAACATATTCTCCTAACTATATCAACAAAACAAATTTTTAGTTCATGAACTTTATTTGTGATAGAAGGAACCCAGATCTACTTGAAACCAAGATCTTAACCTATCCTCCTAACTATATCAAGAAATCAATTTTTTAGCTCATGAAATTCATTTGTTATACATTTGGAAAACCAAGTTGAAATATACTTTATATAAATGGGCAATTAATATTTAATATGGAATGATTTTGATAAAACAATAGTGTATTGTAACTAAATAAAGTTTAAACCTCTCACTTAACCTGGTTGCTTAAGTGTAGATTCAGTAAACCACTTAGCTTATATAGCTCCTCGTATTATTTGAATGTTCACCATTTTAATTTTTAACCTACATTGGGAAACCAAATTATACATGTAACTCATCTTCGAAGAAAGGGCGTGTCGTTCAGAAGTGTACGGTCCGGTTGAATATGGGGCAGTGACGAAAGGCATCTATAAAGGTAATCAGATCTCACTCGTTCAACACAACAAGCGATGATTACTTCCACACAGATAAGGAGAAGAGATAATCGTATCCACGCAGGTAAACAATAAGAGAAAAAATGTCAAACGTTCCTCAGAAATCTACTCACAAAGTGCCCAAGGAGTTTTTGTGCCCCATAAGCAAGCAGTTCATGAACGATCCCGTCATCTCTCCTTCTACAAACAGAACATACAATCGGAAGTCACTCATCGCTCTCAGGGAGGGGACGCTCAGGGTCAACGACCACAACGGCGTTCTGCCGCCGGAAAACGAAGGGGTGCTGCCCAATCACAATCTCAGACGGTCGATCGCTGCATGGCGGCGGGGATACAAACTGGCGTCGCCTTTCTCGTATATCTCAACGCTCACTGATCTAGAAGCCGCAGTTAATTCTTTATTAGATATCAAGGAATATAAATTAACAGACTTCCAATTATTGCAATATCTCGTTGAATTCAGTTCTGCAATTCAACGCAAATACACAATCGTTGAGTCCAAAGAGGGCTTTCTATTGTTGAGTAAGCTCATAGCAGGATGCCCTCTGGAAACGACCGCTGAATTGTGCCAGTGGGTGAAGATTACGGTGGCCCTTCTGTCTAATGCCCACAATTTCAACAACGAGCTCGATATCGGCGAAGACCAACATAAATTGCTTGCAGTTCTTGACAAAGTAAGCGGCGATATAAATGGTGCGACGTTTCAGCTGGGCTTGATCAACTTAATCCACTCGTTAATGGCGTCCAACGTACAGATAATTAATCACAGTGGAGTCGTACGAGCATTGTCTTCTTTCGTTCTCAAGCCGGGCCACCGTCTATCTGCTAGCAAAGAACATTTTGACAAACTGTTCTACATGCTATTGGATCTCTGGGGCACAAATGGTGCACTAGGGCTCCCCCGGCTTTCACAGGCATTGGCTTCATTAGTGTGGCCAATGCCGGAAAGCATGGATGGGGCACAATACGAGTATCTATTGCAAACAATCTCCACCAGACTGAAAAACCAAGTGGAGGGCCAGACTCATCCCTTGTCACTGCCTTTGCCTCTTGAAGCCATGACCCGTACAGGTTTGGTGAATCGAATCTTCTGTGTGTTGGACTATGCAACACTCCCGCAGGGCGCAAAACAGAGTCATCCAGACGGGTGGCTCTGGAGAGGCGAGTTAACCTCCCTGGAGGCCGAAGAGCTGGTTTTTAAGAGGTGTTTTGAGATTCTTGAATGCCTAAGCACGACTATCAGAGGTCGTCTGGAGATTGTAAGAGTAATCACCCGCAGCGGGTACAGTTACTTGCCATCTTTCTACTCAGCTCTTGCGTTGAACATATTGCCTCGCCTGATGGAGAGCCATGTGATACCGGCAATATCTGTAATCTTCAACGTTTTGATACATTCTCGATATATTTCAGTGGTGAATAAGATGAGTGAGGATGATCCCAACTATCAGAGATTCTTAGGTCTTATTGATGACGGCCATCCTAGGGTGGCTGAGATATCAGCCCAAATATATAGCATCTATGATAGAATATCAAGTGAGGAAAGAACCCCCAATCTAAAGATTTATTGATTTGTATTGTAAATAGTACTGATTTGTATTGTAAATAGTACGTGTAATTTATTTATATAAGAAATATTTTAAAGGGTATTAATATTTATTTATATAAAAATAGTTTTTCAATTAATTTTGAATTTAAAAAACAGAGTTCTATTTTATATTCAATAGTAATAGTATCTTTTAAAAGTTATTATTATATCTTTAATTTATTTATTTCTACGTGTACCACTAACTAAATGAAAATGCGTTTTAGGATAAAGTCTAATTTAAATTCTATTAAAAAAAATTAATGATATAAATTTACCTTAAAAGTTTTGGCACATTTGTTGCTTTCTAATATGAAAATTATAAAAAATTTGAGGATATGTTTATAAAATTATTTAAAAATTTAATGGTTTTATATAATCTTTTTGAAATTTTGACTCTTAAGATGAAGTAGATATATATTTGAAATTTATACATGTACCACTAACTAAATTAAAATGCATTTTAGGATAAAGTCTAATTTTTATTTTAATTAAAAAAAATTAATGATATAAATTTACCTTAAAAGTGGAGGCAGTGGTGAAAAACTGGCCTCCAGAAAGACTACGGGAGTTTGCAAGCCCAACCCAATGATACAAGCTCGTAGAGATCATATGACGGAGCATGCAATTATATGCAAGTTCATGGGGCTATGGCCGACGGAAAGGGCTTTACATGTCTGGATAAGAAGCCACTAGAAGCCAAAAGGGGAAATACATTTGCATCTGGGTTCTAAAGGTTTTTTCACTGTAGTGTTTGCAAGCCTGGAAGACAAAGACAGGGTGTTTGATGGGGGGGGCTATTTCTATGCTGCAACAAGACTTTACATGCGGCCATGGATGTTGAACTTTGTCCCGGAACGTGAAACATTCACTTCAGTACCAGTTTGGATCAGACTGTATTCCCTTCTGCTGGATTACTGGTTGCTAGAATCTTTGAAAACCATAGGCAACAAGCTGGGACATTTTCTAAAAATCGCAGAGGCAACTCTGAAAGGGAGATACACCTCCTTTGCCCGAATATGTGTGGAAATGGATTTGTCTGGAGCCCTGCCGGAAGCAAACATTTTAGAAGTATTTGATGAAGAATGGGTGCAAATAGTGGACTATGAGCACATACCCTTCAGATGCCGCAAATGCCATGAACATGGGCATCTATACAGAGATTGCCCTACTATCAACAGGGAAGATAATAAAAAAACCACTGTCGAGAGAGACCACGAGGGTTTCACCAAAGTTGGGAGTAAAGGAAAAGGAGGAAAGTGTCCACACAAGAAGGCAAATGAGGACAAACACACAAGACAAAACAACTTCAAGATCCTAGAGGAAGAAGAGGGGAACAAGGAGATAGTCCAGAACATGGAGAATGTAACAAAAGAACAGGATAAGGCAGCTGATATGGAGGATATCGCGGTAGACAACCAGCAAAAGGATGATCTACCAAGCCTAATGGAGATCAGTAGGGACTAGGAGATGACTCCAAGTGAAGCAGGAACAGAGGACCATGAATTACAGGAGATTCTGGATAGGGAAAATCTAGATCTAGAGAAATTTCTGGAACAAGGAAAAATAATAGGGGTGGACTCCCTGCCAAAGGAGGACTATGATAGAGTACAACAACTCTTTCTCTGGAGGTCACAAGCGAGGGGAGCGGGAGTCAAAAGAAATCATGAAAGCTAGAAGCCAAGTGGGGTCAAGATGATGGAGAATCCTTGGGCACTATCTCCAAAGAGCTCAGGCAGGAAAGAGGTAGAAATAGGCAGAATGAATTGTTGAACGAATGTGGAAAACTGTTGATCATCTCAGGTAAGATGAAAGGTCTTACCAGTTATTCCTTTACTAATCTTTCTTAATGAAATTCACAACCTAGAACATTAGAGGAATAGGTCATAGAAGGAAACAAAGAAATCTTGGTAACAGAGTGAAAGAAGAAGAACCAGACATGGTTTTTATTCAGGAGACAAATAGTTCGATGGAAAAGATAAGAGATATTCATAATAAGTGGTTATGTGATTATGAGTATTTAGAGGTCTAAGGCAAATCATTTGGCGGGGGTAATTCTCACTTTGTGGGACCCACAAAAATTGAGAATTCTGGATGCTGAAGCATCCAGGAACTATCTTTCCCTCATAAGTCAACCTGTAGGGGACAAGGAGATATACATGATTACAAATGTTTATGGACCTCAAAAGCTAGCAGAAAAGCTCAAGCTTCTCACTTCCCTAGAGGAACTTAGAGAGAGACATCCCACTTTACCCTAGATTGTTGCAGGAGATTTCAATATGATAAGATCTCTTTTGGAAAAAAAAGGAGGCACTAGACAGCTAGGCAAAGACTTTATGGCCTTCCAGAATTTCATTAGGAACATGAGGCTGGTGGATATTGAAACAATAAATGGAACCTTCACTTGGAACAACAAAGGGGAGGGGCCCATCAAGTTGCTTCCAAAATTGATAGATTCATGATTTCAAAGGACCTCCTTATCTCTGGACCTTCCATGATAGCCTCCATTCTGCCCTTAGGAGGATCTGGTCATTGGCCAGTATAGCTGGAAGCCACCTTTATGGGTACGCCGAGAAACAGACCTTTTAGGTTTGAAAATGTCTGGCTCTCGCATCCTAATTTCACTAATAACGTTGCGACATGGTGGAGAGAGGAGTTGAATATTCAGGGTTCAAAAATGTACATGCTCCAGTAGAAACTTAAACATGTAAAATCTCCACTTAAAGTTTGGAACAAAAATGAATTTGGAGACATCTTCAAAGCCAAAAGAGAAACTGAACTAAAGCTCTAGGAGATCAATCATGTCATCATCACAAAGGGCTTAACTGAAGAGAGGCAAGCATTAATTGACTCTCTGTAGGGAGAATGGGAAAATCGATGCTTACAAGAAGAAATTTTCTGGAGGCAGAAATCAAGAATACAATGGATTAAAGAGGGAGGAAGAAACAAAAAATTCTTTCACAAAACCACCATAGCTCACAGGGCACATAACAGAGTCACAATGATCAAAGATTCTCAAGGCATTGAGCTCGTTTCTCACAGTGATGTAGAATCGGTCCTTATTCAACGCTTCTGCAACATTGCAAAGGAGCCTCCGAAGAACAGATCTAGGTTCATTGAACATTTCACTCAATATATCCCTCAGCTGGTTACCAGAGAGGACAACCATAATTTCAACAGGCCAGTTTCAGAAGAGGAGGTCAGTGAAGTTATTAATGGAATGCAGAGTGGAAAAGCACCAGGCCCGGATGGATTGAATGTAGACTTTTTCAAGGCCTGTTGGGATACTATAAAAAATGACATCCTTGAGGTGGTGGAAGACTCAAGAAGATCCAAAAGGGTACTAAAGGCTTTGAATGCATCCTTCATAGCTCTGATGCCAAAGCAGGAAAATTCCATGACTTCGGAAGGTTTTAGACCCATAGCCTTATGTAATGTAGTGTATAAAATTACCTCCAAAGTAATAGCCAATCGACTCAAACCACTTCTTCCTTCTCTCATTTCGGAGGAGAAAACAAGTTATGTGGAGGGAAGAGAAATCCTCAACAATATCATCCAAGCTCATGAGGTGGTACACTCTCTCAAAAGCAACAAACAAGTTGGCATGATCACTTAGTTCGACCTCGCAAAATCCTATGACAAATTGAGCAGGGCTTACATAAGAGCAATTCTAAAAGCCTATGCTTTTGATTAGAACTGGATAAGAATGGTCATGGCATTAGTCACTCAACCATTTTTTCCATATTGCTTAATGGAGCTCCCTCAAGAACCTTCACTCCCTCTAGAGGGATCAAACAAGGAGATCTTCTTTCACCATTCCTCTTCGTCCTCATGATGGAAGGGCTAAGCAGAGTGATTAAGATGGCAAATGCTGAAGGAAGAATTCAGGGTATCAAACTTACTGCAAATGGAGAGGCCAACACTCATCAACAATTTGTAGATGATACTATGTTGCAGGGCATACCCACCATCAGGGAGGCCAGAGCAATCAAAAATATCTTAAATGACTTTGCTATGGTAGCAGGCACTGATGTAAGCCTTAACAAGTCCAAAGTTTTTTTCTTTAATACTAATATGGCTTTTCAGAGAAATATTACCAGAATTCTTGGATTTCAAAGAGAATAGCTACCTTCCAAATATCTTGGCATTCCTCTTACTGACAAACCGCTAAGAAAGCGAGTGTGGGAAACCATTTTAAATAAATTTCAGAAAAATATCAAAAAATGGACATGCAAATCACTAAATTTGGTAGGACACCTTGTGCTCACACAGGCGGTCCTGCACGCCATTCCCATTTTTATGTTTTCAGCTCTTTCTGCTCCTCAAGGTATTAAGCAGCTAATAAGAAACATTCAAAGGGACTTTCTGTGGGGCAGAGGGGAAGAGAAAAAGAAGTGGGCTTTAGTAGCCTGGGACAAACTTTGTAAACCCAAGAGCCATGGTGGTTTGGGGCTTCATGATCTTGAGACCCTCAGCAAAGTCTCGGGAGCCAAGCTTTGGTGGAGATGGATTAAGGAACCAAATGCCCCTTGGGCTAAGCTTTGGAAACAAAAATATGCCAAGCACTGGCAGGAAAAGGATCACATTAGAAGGTCAGGGAAAATCAGGGGCTCCCATATTTGGAACCTTGCCTGGGATAATAAAAATATTGTACAACAACATTGTTTTTGGGAAATTTGGGCAAGGGATCTGGCTCGATTTTGGCAGGATAACTGGCAACAGGAACCCAACCTTTACAAGGATGAATTTGCAGATCTCAAAAATGACATAGACAACAAGGGTATGATTCTGGTAAAGGACTTCTGGGATTAGGGAAGGAACAATGGAAAATGGAGGGAATGGAAGGATCTAGGATACAATGACGAAAACCAACTGAAAACAAAGGCAGAAGCCCTCACCCAGGAAATCAAGCACAGAAGGATTCTTGTCTCTTCCTCAATGGATCAATTAAGATGGGGAAAGAACACTGAAGGAAACTTTAACCTCAAAGAGGCCAAACAGGAAGTCACAAGATTTAACTTTGTGAATCCTGATCAGATCTGGAAGAAACTTTGGCAAAGTCCGCATTGGATGAAAATAAAGCTTTTCATTTGGCTAGTGCATCAAAAGAAGATCTTAACTTGGGAGAATCTCCTCAAGAAAGGCTTCATTGGTCCTTCCAGGTGTTACCTTTGTGGTGCGCATGAGGAGACGATTGAACACCTTCTCAACCTATGTCCTTTCACTTCAATAGTGTGGGACTAGGTGGCTGCTATTTTCAGACAAACCGATAGGGATAGGCTCACATATCCAACACTATAAAGCACTAGAGAAAGAATTTCTCATGGAATGAGATCGTGAACAAAGCCTAGATTCTGGTTCCAAGTTTTGTCATATGGAATGTGTGGAAAGAACGCAACAATCATATCTTCAAAAACAAAACAAGCAAGCCTCAACATATAATGGAGCAAATTCTAAGGGAAATCAAAGACACAGTAAGAGGCTTGCTGAGAGCTCTCCCTAAAGATCCTCCCCTGCCTCATGAGGTGAGAATTTTACTTCACTTGGGTCTCCAAACTATCGGTCCTTTAGGAATAATGAAGACGGGAAGCCTTATAAAGAAGTGTGCTACCATATGGAAACCTCCTCCCTATGGTTTCTTAAAAGTGAATATTGATGGAGCAGCCAAGGAAAACCCAACATTAGCGGGCTTTGGGGGTGCCATAAGAGACGAACAGGGTCAAATTTAGATGATCTTCCATGGTCACTTGGGGAAGGCCTCAAACAACATGGCGGAGCTCATGGCATTAGAGAAATTCTTGGAAATCCTGGTGCATTCAAGTTCACACAATGTCATAATTGAAGCGGATTTGGAATTAATTATTCGAGCGGCTAAGAAAATTAGAAATGGAACCTCTCCAGATAAAGTGTCGAAACATTGGAAGCTCTTGCAGGTTTTCTACCATATCCAATCTCACATGCAAACCCTTAAAACCATAAGTTTTGTTCATGTGAAAAGGAAGGCTAACATGTTAGTGGATCATTTGGTGAGTGAGGGAGTCACAAACAGGGATAGGTATTCTAGATATGCTTGGGATACACTTCCCCCAAGTAAACTGCAGGGGGATTGTCTCTATCAAGCTACCCAGGATATGGACCTATGGACTAACAGGCTAGAACATAGAGATCCTTAAGACCAGAGGGAGGGTGACGAATTCCACAGTCCGGACCCCTTATGATTTAATGACGAAAGGCGTGACTCGGACAACTTCACAGGATGGGGTAGCCAGTGTCATTTGGCGAAGATGGTGGCTATGGCTAAAGGAGATTCCAGGGGAGCGGGATTGGCTCATGGACTGCCTACTGGATGGAATCAAGGAACAACACATGGCAAAAGGAAGTGTTGGTCTTCTCACGAGTCAACCGCACCAAATCCACAAGCGGTATATCAGGAGGGGTCTGAACGGTTTACGGTTTTTCTGTGGTTGTCTCCGATTCCACTCTTTCAGTGACACATCGCAAGGTGAGGAGAGAGAAAATTGCCCTCATTGGGCAGTTAACTCTCGTGCTTCTCGTCCTTGCAATATTCTCGATGAACATTGGATCTTAGGTTTTGGATCAACGGTGGTGATTGTTGGTTTGTTTTGAATGAACCCGAAAAGAGCTTTTAATTTCTTTCGGGTCTGTTTGTCATTTTTCTGTTCGACTAGTGCTGCAATGGGATTGGCTAAAGGACTTTCCACTGCAAGAAATCATGGGACAACACGTGGCAAAAGAGAGTGTAGGTTTTCCTGTGCGTCAACCACTCCAAAACTGTTGGCGATACATCGGACAGGGTCTGCATGGTTTCCAGTTTTTTCGTATTTGGATCCGATTCCAATCTTTAAGCGACACGTCGCAAAGTGAGGAGAGAGAAAACCACCCTTATCGTGTGGCTAACTCTCATGCTTCTTGTCCTTCTGATATTATTGATGACCGTTGGATCTCAGTTTTTGGATCTACAATGGGGATTGTTTGTGCACTTTGGTCGGATCCAAAAATTACTTCGGAATACTTTCCTTTAAACTCCTTCGGGTCCGTTGGGTAGTTTTTGTTTGGCTTAGGGACCTTTGGCGATTCAAGGACTTGCCCTCCAAGGTTGTTTAGGCTCTTTCTTATGTACAACAGCTCTAATTGTCTGCTAGATGCCTTGATGGGAGGTTCTCCCCGGGTTTTATCAGTTTTGGGTGATGGCTCTAGTTTGGCCTGCTTCGCAGACTGTTGATTTCTTGCAAAGCGGGTGTGGCCCCTTGTAAAATATGTACATTTGGTTAAGTTTAATATAAGGTACTACTCTTGATAAAAAAAAAAAAAGTAAATATATATTTGAAATTTTGACTCTTAACATGAAGTAGATATATATTTGAAATTTTACTCTTAAGATGAAGTAAATATATAAGGTGAATTATTTTTAAGAGAAATGGAAATTAGAATTTTTTTGGAAAGAATATGGAAAATTAGCCTATATCTTAATATTAGTTTGTTAATATTTTGTAAAATATTTTAATACCTATATGAGATATATTTGGAGAGAAAATATTTCAATGTTAACAAATTTTATGTATAAAAAATTAATAAAAAAAATAAATTTTTTTGTTTTGTTTTGTTTGGTTTTTGTTTTTGTTTTTTGTTTTTGTTTTGTTTTGTTTTTTTGTTTGTTTTGTTTGTTTTGTTTGTTTTTGTTGACACCTAATCCGAAACGGATGGGTGAACTGGACAGTCATCTAGAAGATGAACTGATCCGTTTTTATTTTTGTATATAAACATGAGTTACCTAATGAATAAGATCAATGAGTTTTGTCTCTCGTTCAATGTGGAGTTACCCTGGCCTGACATGGTATCAGAGCACAGGTCCCAAAATAGTGTAACTCCTGCTGAGCGCTGCATCATCCTGATCGATTCCCTGAGCGATTCTCTGAGCATACAGCGCTGCCACTGCTGTAGACTGCGCCCTCTGTCCTGAGCGCCTCTGGAGACTGCGCCCTCAGATCATAAGTAATTGATTGCGTTTCTACCTACTACGTTTCTACAGTCCCTCTCTGCGCATGAATGTTTGAATTATCAATGCGTTGAAACTCATTTTCGCTGGAAACGCTGCTTGTGTTTGAACCTGGTGCATTTGTTTTGCTGCTTATGTTTTATTAGTTTGATGTTATGGTGACTGCGTTTTATTATGGTGGCTGAGTTCTATTGAAGCCTGCGTTTTTTGAAAAATGACTGCGTTGTATTGAGGTCTGAGAAGAACGGAATGGCGGAGTGAAGGGAGGCATCACTACCTTCTCTGCATACGGAGATTACAGCCGTCTGTCCAAGGAGATCAGACGGGGCTGCCAGAATACCGGCATCAATCTCATTGATGTCCCCAGTGGGTATAAAGATGCGGCCGACAAGGCCATACTGATTGACATGTTTTTGTTTGCTCTGGACAATAGGCCGACTGCGTTTTTGTAATGGTGACTGCGTTTTTGGTATTGAAGACTGAAAACTGTGGTATCACTCCGTTTTTAAGAAGAGACCTGAGTCTTATTATTCGCTCAGTTTTTTGTAAGAATTGTTGCATCGCTGCGTTTTTATTGCTGAGCATCCAAGCGTTATTTTTTGCTGAGCATCCAAGCGTTGTTGCATCCAAGGAATGAACAAGGCGTTATGTAAGTGGTGCCTGGAAATTGCGAGGTACTGTTGTATGAGCCAGAGGTCTTGTTGAATTTGTTGTATTACTGCTTGGTGTAGGGTTTCTTGAGTTTGCTAAGTTATCAGTCGTTGAAGGATCTCTTGTCCACTGGAAATTGGCAGAAGATTGAATATGTTCTCGTCCTGTTGTTATCTGAGACAGGGATTTTGGCGCAACCTGACAACATAATTTGTTGGAATCATTTTATACGAAGTTTTGACTGAATTCATCCAATTTATGTTGCAAAAGCATTATGACATATTATAGTATGTGACTCATATTACAGTATGCAATATCATGCTTATACTTGGAGCGGAGTTTTATATATTGCGCTGTTTTCTTAACAGTTTTTACATTGATATATATTGAAGTGATATATGTTGAAGAGATCCCTTAGCGCCTTTTTTTTTTCTCAAAACATAGTAATATTACTGATATAAGAAACGCTGATATGTTGATGCAAATGTTAGAAGAAAATAAAGTGCATAAGGCTGTGGCATAAGATTTTTTTTCCAGCAGAAGTCTTTTATCAACAGAAGTTTTTTTAGCATAGATATTTTTTTACAGAATGCTTTCAATCATTTCTATGGTCGGAATAGTTCTCACTGGCAAGGAGAACTATTCTGAATGGTCTCGGATGGTAAAACACACCCTCATCTACAATGAGCTGTGGAAAGGAGTGTGTGTCAGAGAAGAAGACAGAGACCCTGTGCAGCCCACATCAGACAAAGAACTCGCCATTTGGGAAAACAAGAACAGCAAAGCCTATGCATTGATCGCAGCATCTGTAAATGAGGAAGTAAGTCATCATATTTCATCCTATTCCACTGCCTTTGAAGCTTTAAAAAATCTGAAAGAACTCTATGATACACATTCTGCACTTGAAGTTGTTCAGCTCATGATTAAACTCTTCACTCTTGAACTGAAAAATAATGATCCTCTTGCTCTTGCATCTAAAATAAAGTCTATAATGCATGATATTAAATCCACTAAGGTTGAGTTGGATATCTCTCTTATTTCCTTTCTCAAAGCACTCTATCCTACCTACTCCAATTATCTTGAGTCTTTACAAGCAAATGGAAATCTTAAAGATATAACCTTTGACTCTCTTGTGAAAAAGTTTGCTGAAAGAGAGAAAGCCTTTAGAAAGAAAACAGTCCCTGAATCTTTTGAAGAGACTGTTTGCCTTGCTCACAAAGAAAAGCATCCTGCTCAAGATTCTACAAGAGGAAGAGGTGGACGAAGAGGAAGAGGAAGATACTTCAGAGGCAGGGGGGGCAGACATTCTCAAGTAGAAAAGGTAGATCTGCATTGCATTCGCTGCAAACGAAATGGATCACATGATGCTTCTACATGCAAGCTACCATGGGACAAGGTTGAGCAGAGAAGAAATCAGCAGAAAGGTAAAACTGATGACACAGACAAAGGTAAAGCACCTGAATCCGCTCACTATATTGAGGCACAATGTAACATTGGAGTAAATGAAGATCTGTTTAATGCTTCACTTAATTCTTCGAAAAATGACTGGTTGCTTGATTCAGGAGCAACCTGTCATATGACTCATAGGAAAGATTTTTTTGAAGATTTCACTGATAATGTTGATGGAGCAGTATACTTTGCAGATCAGTGAAAAATCAAGCCATCAGGGCTTGGCACAGTCAGACTTAAACTGCCTGGTCTTCCAGACTTTCTTCTGGATCATGTTCTATATCTCCCACAGCTCAAAAGAAACTTGATGTCCCTGGTCCACATCCGCCAGCAAGGTCACTCCATTCACATGTTTGATGGCAAGCTTGAGGTAAGAAAGGCATCTGACCACTCACTTGTCATGAGGGGTATAGAAGAAGAAAGACTTCTTAAACTGCAAGGAACCTCTGCTCATGCACAACATTTTTCATATATTTCTCATCATGATGAAGGTACACTTCCATCAAGTTTATTATGGCATGCTAGATTTGGACATTTAAACTATGATAGCCTCCGCTTGTTGAAGAAAAATGGTGTTGCTGGTTTGCCTACAATTCCTAGAAAACATAAACAATGTGATGCTTGCATTCTAGGAAAGCATAGCAAACAGTATTTTCATGATTCACATTCAAGAGCACATAGGAAGCTTGAACTTATTCATTCAGATTTATGTGGTCCAATGCCTGTTCCTTCTGCAAATGGAAATAAATATATCATGACATTTATTGATGATTACACCAGAATGTGTTGGGTTTACTTATTGAAGAACAAATCTGATGCTTTTCAAACATTCAAGAATTTTCATAAGTGGATTGAAAATGATGCACAATCTCATATTGGGTCTATTCGCACTGATAATGGAAAAGAATATACATCAAATGAATTTGAACACTATCTTCGCCAACATGGAATTAAACATCAAACAACTGTGCCTTATAATCCTCAACAGAATGGTGTAGCTGAAAGAATGAACAGAACAATTTTGAATATGGTACGATCCATGCTTTTCTTCAAAAATGTAAAGACAATGTTTTGGGCTGATGCTGTTCTATGTGATGCATATATAAAGAATAGATGTCCATCTAGTGCTATAAGAAACAAGACTCCTTATGAATTGTGGTATGGACATGTTCCTTCGGTAAAACATCTCAGGATATTTGGTTCCACATGTTATGCTTTAATACCAAAGGTACATAGAAACAAACTTGGTGCTAGAAGTCGTAAGTGTATCTTCCTGGGGTATTCAAGCACATCTAAAGCATACCGCCTCTATGATGAAGTAAATAAAAAGTTTGTTTTATCTAGAGATGTCATTTTTCTTGAATCATCCAAATCTGACAGTGTTGTTGAGCGGCAACTTGATCGCTTGGATAGATTCACAAAACCGAAATCATTTCAAGAGTTTGATAATCAGATTCCACATCTTGAAGGGGGGATTCCTATACTAGATCAACATGTGGAATCTTCTTCTGAAGAACAATCTCCCCTGCATGACACTCCAACAACGGATGATGCTTTAAGTGATGTAATTGATAGAATTGGGAGACTCAATCTTGATTCAGACCCAACTCAATCAACAGAACAGCTTGGACCATCTCAGAAAGGTCCCCCAAAGTGGCTGACAAAGACACTTGAAAGTGTTCATCCTGATGAAATTGGAAAAACAGGAACCAGAAATACAAACCGACAAGATGGAGGTGATGTAGATAACTCTAATTCACCCGTTGATATGGATGTTACTTATGATTGTGAATTGAATTTGTCTACAGATTTTGAACCAACTTCCTTTAAAGAAGCTGCTTCTCATGATGAATGGAAAGAAGTGATGCAGAAGGAGTATGATGCCCTCATAAAGAATGGCACTTGGAAGCTGGTTGATCCTCCATTTGGAACCAAACCAATTGGCTGCAAGTGGGTCTACAAGAACAAGTACAAAGTTGATGGCTCACTTGACAAGCACAAAGCTAGGCTTGTGGCAAAAGGTTTTGCACAAAAGGAAGGGGTCGATTATGAGGAAACTTTTGCTCCCACAGCAAAATGGGCCACCATCCGGACACTCTTTGCACTAGCTGCTCAGAACGGTTGGAAAGTCCATCAAATGGATGTAAAAACTGCATTCTTGAATGGAGATCTAAAAGAGAATGTTTTTATGTCCCAGCCTGAAGGATTTGCTGTGAAAGGACATGAACACAAAGTATGCAAACTTGTGAAGTCCTTGTATGGCCTCAAACAAGCACCACGAGCCTGGTATGAAAAACTAACTGAGCATCTTCTGAAACTCAACTTCAAACATTTTGATCTTGATGATGCAACTTTATTTGTCAAGAAAGTTGGCAAAACAGTTGTATATCTTGTGGTATATGTAGATGATCTTTTAATGACAGGGAACAATGAAAGCTATATTGCATCCATAAAGAAAGAATTAGGAAATTTTTTTGAAATGACTGATTTGGGCTATGTTCATTACTATCTTGGCATTGAAGTAACCCAACATCCAAAGTCCATATTTCTTTCTCAAAAGAAATACATTGGAGATTTGTTAAACAGATTTGGCATGACAGAGTGCAATCCCCTTTCTACTCCAATGGAACAAAACTTGAAGCTCACATCTATTGAAGGAAAGGAATTTGAGGATGCAACAAAGTATAGACAGCTTGTAGGAAGTCTCATCTACCTCACTACTACCAGACCAGACATTTCATTTGCTGTTGGAATCCTCTCCAGGTTTATGCAAAAGCCTTGTGAGGGACATTGGTCTGCTGCAAAAAGAGTTCTAAGGTACTTGAAGGGAACTCAAGACCTTGGAATCAAGTATACACAGGTGGACGACTTCAACTTGATTGGATACTCTGATTCAGACTTCGATGGAGATAAAGAAACTGGGGTATCTACTTCAGGATATGCTATGAGTCTTGGATCGAGAGCTGTCTCCTGGAGATCATGCAAACAATCAGTACCAGCAGATTCCACAACAAAAGCAGAATATGTGGCAGCAGCTGAAGCAACGAAAGAAATTGTGTGGCTCAGGAAAATTCTTGAAGATTTGCAGGTAAAACAAATACAATCAACTCCACTCATGATTGATAACACATCTGCAATAAAGTTGGCCAAGAACCCAAAGTTCCATGATCGTACTAATCACATCAATACTAAATATCATCTGATCCGACATCATGTTGAGGCCAAAACAATCCATCTCCATCATTGTTCCACAAACGAGCAAATTGCAGACATCTTCACCAAAGCGCTTGGAAGAGAAAAGCTTGAAAGATTCAGAACGATGCTTGGACTCACCAACATCCCTTCAGATTAAGGGGGGGAATGTTGACACCTAATCCGAAACGGATGGGTGAACTGGACAGTCATCTAGAAGATAAACTGATCCGTTTTTATTTTTGTATATAAACATGAGTTACCTAATGAATAATATCAATGAGTTTTGTCTCTCGTTCAATGTGGAGTTACCCTGGCCTGACAATTTTGTTTGTTTTGTTTTTTTTTTTGTTTTTTTTTTTTTTGTTTTTTTTTTTTTTGTTTTTTTTTTTGTTTTTTTTTTTTTTGTTTTGTTTTTTAAATGTGTCCAAATGGATTTGTGTAGATTTCTATTAACAATGAGATTCTTAATTTATAAATAGGTTTTGTTACAATACCATATATCAAAAAAACATAACTTACCTCATATGGCACTTGTTCATATGACATTTTTTTTTGTAAATAATCAATTTTTAATTAAAAGAGAAAAAGGGAATAACTACTTTGGATAGAAATTTCAATAATTAATTTTCTTATATTACTAAGAATATTCTAAATTATTCCATGGCAGTTAAATCCCTACCATCTACCTAATAATTATTGATAATTAAATTAAAATTCTAGAAGTCATATTTTAATAAACATGCATATCCATATAAATATAGATGCTACTTTGTCTTAATAATAAGATACATAGGCATTATAACAAAATTAATCACCACATTTGTAAGAATTAAATTTAGGTGTAGAGAATAACAATCATTCCTTCCAACCACCTAAAAAAATCCGCTTAACATATATTAGTTTGTATTATTATTTTAGTCAATACTTTTAGTAACTATATCCCAGATCCGGGTGTTTACACGTAGTTAGAGGCTTGCCATAGGTCTCATGAAAGGTAAGTGGCATGCCTTAACTCTTGAGACTGGGTGGTAACCATGCATTGCGGGTTTCATTATGTTATTATGAAAATTCTTACTATGTGTACCAAAAATGTTTCATTTAAGTCATTGGTGACTAGTGACCCTAACAACAGAGTATGGTTATTTATGCTTCATATCTGCAACGAAAAATGAAGAAAAACTTTGCAACACAACAAATCTTTCAAACCAAAACCTAACAACAAGAAATGAAAGTGCAATAGCCTAATGGAAGACTTAATCAAATAATAATTTTACTAAAACACCTAGTGAAAAAGAATTACAATATGGGTTTATAATCCCCTCTCTGTGGGATGGGTCATTTTGTTGTCCTTATGCTTTAGCTGCATGCTTCTCTCTCAACTTGCAATAGGCATAAAATAAAAAGATGGCTTGAATTCAAATAGGAGCTCAAATGTGATGAGACAATAGTGGTGACAGTGAGAATGGTTATGGTCAAGAATGAATAGAAAACGCTCTATTTATAACAAAGCATTGAGCCAAATTAGGAATTAGAAAATAATAAAATATTATTGACTAAATCAAAATCTAGATGTTGAGAATACTTTGTTATATAAATGAGCCGAGTCATCATTTTCACCCATTCATAAGTATTTCTATTTTGAATGGTTCAATTATTGGTTCCAAATTATTTTTTGGGTGAGAGTAGGTAGCTATCATAGTTATTTGTCAAAAATTCTACTACTATATTGATTTTTTTAGAGGGAAATAATATTCAAAATGGTTAGATACATTTATTTAGAAAGTGGTTGAAGTAAGTAATAAATAAAAATGATTTATTAATCACTTTGTGAGAATTACACACACTCGATAAAGGCTAGTACAATTTGCTAGATCACTGGACCATCAAGGGTACGATTCTCGATTGTGCGATAATGCGTTGCAACCGAGCATGCGAGAAACAACCAAGTCAAAGGGAAATGATGAGTCCCTTTGAATCTAAGGCACCGAATAGTGAAGAAGGCTGAAACCAATGTACACCGCCCTTTAGACCACTCTCCTGGGATCAATGTGTTGAGGTTGATAATAGAGGGCCCGAAAAAGTTGAGGCAATGATGATTCCTCAATAAAGGCACGAGGCTAATAGATTGACATTGGGGATTATTGACATCACATAAAGTAGGATATTTGAAGATATGGTATCAAGCATCTACGATGTGTGATGTGTATATGGCTCGCCAGAGAGGCTGGTGGGAAAAAATATCTAAGAAGTGAGAGGATAATTGACCATACCTAGATTGTTGAGGTCTAGGTCAATATTGATGATAATTAAGTGAGAAGGTGGCTATGGGTATCATCACGCCCCCAAGCATGAGATATTTCCCCTCAACATATGATAATGGAGGGCTTCTTCATTAGTATGAGAGAACTGAGAAGAAACATATTCACTTATGGGGACCAAAAGAGTTCTTAGAAACCAATCCATATATACATGGTCTTCAAACTTAGGGGCTCTACACATGCTCCTTCTACGCAATTCTTGAACATGGTCAGAAAGGTGGGTGATAGAAGTTTGACAAAAAGAGGTCAAGAGTTTGGTACCTATGTAATATCCGATAGGTAACTGGAAATATGAAAGAAAATATTTGGCAAGAGTCACAAAGGTATAATGGGAGGCATGTGGTTGGTCCACATACCATTTGGCAGTAACTCCAATTAGGTTTCGTTAGAAGAGAGTAAGATGAATGGAGTCTTCGATAATGGAATTTGATGAACATCACATGTGAAAAGAGTGAACATTATTTGCAGGGTCTTCTTAGGATTACCTTCAAACTTGGGAATGTTATAAGGAAGCTTGGTAGGCATAGGATGCCAATTGGAGTTATGGAGAAGAGGACTGTTGATAAGCTGGCTAAAATCGGGGAGGCTCAAACCATCCATATAGTGAAACAAGGATGGATTAGTGGTCATACCTAAAGAGGTTTCGTCTTTGGGGTTACTTTGGTTAAGACCTTGGTTACCACTTGGGTTTCCACCACCCACATTAGTACCTGACATGGTGGAGGTGTGGGGATGGGAAGATGCAGAATTAGAGGAAGAACTGGAAGAGTTAGAAGAACTAGAGTTAGTATGGGGACTCAATGGAGGAATAGGACAATGGTTTTGAACTCGACTAGGGCGAGTAAGATGTCCTAAAGGAAACTGGGGGTAAAGGCCACGAAGTTGTCACAAAAAATGCCTAGGGGGCACAATGGTGTCAAGATAAAGATGAAGGAAAAGGCTGAAGAGTGATGATAGGGGAAAAGAGTAACAAACAACAAGAAAAAACTAGTGCAGTTGTGCAATTGTAAACTAACTATAATGATATGCTACTCTAATATAAGAAAACATGTCCTATCAAAGATAAAACAACCTATAGCCTAAAGGTGATCTAAATCCTAAAACAAGTCCTAATTCTACTATTTTAGATGGCCTTCCAAGAGACTTCATACTTCATGGAATCTGATCCCCACAAGCAGTGTTGTTTAGATAAAGGTGGGGTAGAGGACCAACGTCTTGCCCACATCCAGTCCTATAGGGTGTTTTCTTAAGATTTCCCACTAAGGTTACCTTCATCCCATGTGGGTGGTCAAGTCTTGAGCATCTTGGTGATCAACCACAACACAAAATTCCCTACCACGAGTTGGGTATCCCTGAGGAGAATTTCTCACACCGTGATCTAGCCTAAGCCCCTCTAGATCGGGTTTGTGACGCACTCTGGCTTAGGAACATGGGATGGTGAAGGAATTTAAGCTCCTTGATATGTCAGATTTCTATGTCTCAATGTAATTGATAAATGGGTGTATTGGAAGCCTATCCCAATAATCCTACATGTAACTACAAAGATTGTTTTGAACTTGGTGCCTAAGTGGGTTAAGTTATTAAGGTGGATTGTTAAAGTCTTGGCTTGGCAGTGTCATCCAAGCTCATGTTCTCTTAGGGTGTGCGTGTGTGAAAAATATGTCAAGTGGATGAGTTAATTAAGCATGTTTCGATGATGCCAATGGGGTTGAAAATAAAGTGCATAAACTATAACTAATATTGTAAATGGACAGTAAAATAAACAAAAATTGAAGCACACAACTCCCACCCAAGAAAGAAATCAAGCAAAACAATAGAATAGGACAAACAAGCAACTCAAAGACATACAAAATGGCCAAAATATTTAATGTCTAAGGGAATAGGATCTAAGGGAAAAAATCTGTTGAAAATGGAGCAAAAAACTAGCAAAAAATAGAGGTGAAAATGATGGAAAGAGATAGGCAAGAAACTACAAAGGCAAGGATACACAAGGGGATCCTCAGTGGGAAATGAAACAAGATATTCTAAGGGGAATAAAGTGTTGTAAAAACCTATCTAAAAGGACTGCAAAACATTGGCCAAAACACTGAAAAATAGTGGTTGAAAATGTTGCACACTAGACTCCTAAACTAAACAATTATCTTCCTAAATGATGGAGGTGTACTCTAAACCCTAGGGGAATTTTTACTTCCCTAATGAGAAAATACTAAGTGGATATAGACCTAGGGGTGACTTAGGAAAGAACATAAACCCTTCTTGGCACACATGCAATAGTCTCGGCAAAAATTGAAAAAATCTGAATTTTTTTTTCTATTTTATTTATTTATTTATTTTTATTTTTATTTATTTATTTTATTTATTTATTTTTTTTCTGAAAAATTGTGGAGTTCAAAAATTGACCTGAAAAGTACATTGGGCACAGTTTATGGGATGACAAGTGCACCTGGCATAGTTATTTGTACAAAAAGTGTGTTATGTTCCCGCTTCTCTCACTCGATAGATCTGACTCAAATTGTGTCACCTCATGCTCAGCTGGTACTTGTCACCTGCGGAAATATGTGGAACCCCAACAAAAGTAGAAAACTTCCAAAAAACAAAGGAGATCTAAAAATAGAAATTGAGAGTGTTAAAATAACTGGAAAAAAAAACTAAAAATAGCAGAGGAAATAGTCACCAAGGTTCTGAATTACTATACCAGTCGAGTCGCCATTCGTTGATGACTATGTAGCGAAAGACCCAGTGAAGTCACCCTTTGTTAGTATGAAAATTATTAGTATGTGTACCAATGCTTCACTTAAGTAACTGGTTACTAGTGATCCTAACAATAGAGAATGGATGTCTATGCTTCAAATTTGCAACAAAAAATGAAGAAAAATTGCGCAACACAACATATCTTGCAAACCAGAATATATAACAACAAGAAATTAAAGTGCAATAACCAAATGGAGGACTTAATCAAACAATAGTTTTATTAAAACACCCGGTGAAGAAGAATTACAACATGGGTTTGTAATTTCCCCTCCATGGGAGGGGTCCTTTTCTTGTCCTTGTGCTTCAACTACGTGCTTCTCTCTCAACTTGCAATCGGCAAAAAAAAAAGATAGCTTGAAATCAAATGGGAGCTCAAATATGATGAGATGTTACTAGTGACGATGATAATGATCATGGTCAATAATGAATAGAAAATCCTCTATTTATAACAAAGTATTGAGCCAAATTAGGAATTAGAAAATAATAAAATATTATTGATTAAATCAAAATCTACTTTTGAGAATACTTTATTATATTTTTTGAGAGGGAAAATATATTCAAAATGGTCAAATATATTTATTTAAAAAGTGGTTGAAGTAATTAACAAATAAAAATGATTTATTAATCACTTTGTGAGAATTAAGGAAAATATGAATTTGAAATAATTATTAAATAATGGTTTAAGAATTATCTCAAAAAGGAAATATGGAATAAATAATAAATAATAAATAAATAGTGATTTATTTAACTATTCCAAGGTGATTAAGTCAAAAGTGATAAGAAATAATTATCAAATAACGATTTAATAATTATTTCTAGAGAATATTAAATAGCTAATGATTTATTTGATTATTCTCATGGGATCTTTTGAATTTCAATGAGAAATGATTTAGAAAAATGATTTACTAAAATATTTCCTATGGTGAAAATGGGTTTTAATATGGTAAAATTAATCCTAAATGGTGTATTTCGATCAACCTAGTAATAAATGGCTAGCTAATTATTTTTTGGGTGATAACACATTTAATGTTGCTAGCAAAGGATGCATGGTGGCATCCTGAACCACCACTCTAGATCTAGAACAATATCTCCATCATTGTCCTAATTTTGTTGTAATTCAAACATTATCCAACATTTCGCTCTACAAGTGTTTAGCTCAAGCGAAAGTGGTAAATCTAGAGGATTCATAACGAATAAGCTTTGACATAGAAGGAAAGAAAGTATTGTTTGAGAATGTGGCAGAGTCAGGCAAGGTGGCAGAGGACGAGGGTTGTGCCCACCTATCCCTCCCTGGAATGGCCAAGAGGAAGAGCAGTTTAATTAGGAAATTCTACTGCACATTCGTGGACTAGTAGTTTTTATGGAGGAAGAGGAACATAGATGCATTGGAAATGGCCATTGAGCAGTCAAAAAGTTGCTAGACCACGAGCTCTAGAATGAGGAAGGGGCTTGGGAAGGTGTTAAACATAGAATGACAGTGGTTAACTCCAACCTAAACCATACTCACATTGCTTTGAGAAATCTCTCTTGATTAATGGAGATTCCATTTTCTCCCCTATTGAATTGTACCAGCCACCAACTCTTCAAAAAGATCTAGAGCCATGGATTCCTCTCCCCAGGCTGCATTATTCCCAACCCTGGTGCTCCAACAACTTAGGAAAAGAAACCAGGGCTTGTAGATAGTAAAGGATCTCCGATCCATAAGAGTCGAGAGCCTAACGAAGTCAATCATATCTGCATCATTCAGACCACCAAATGTGAAAACCCTCGGTAGGAGGTAGGCCCTACAGAGTAGTGATTGGATGGGAGTGCCCTCCTTGGTTGCCTGAAGGATATGATGACTCATTTGAATACCTGGACCTACAAGATCAAATAAGGAAGGAGAAGGCTAAGCGTTAACAACTTTAAAAGGACCAAGCTCCATGCAACCAACCACAACATGATTAAGTAATAAGAGATAAATACTTCTTTTAATTTTTTCATTTTTCAACCTTTCTATTCTCTTTTTCCATTTCTCTATCTTCATTGCTTTCCAAATTTCCTTTGCTTTTACCTTTCCATTTGGTTGTTCTCTTCTAAAATTTTGCTACCTCATAACAAGTTTTGAGGTAAGAGTTCTGACTTTTAAAAAAAGTCATGTTCTAAACAACCTAATATCTTTTGCGATAAATTGTATCATTGACACCTCATTTTCCTTAACAAAATGAAGAACTCAAATATGAGAAGAAAAAGGTCAATTTTCTTTTGGAATGTCACTATGCTCTTCTATAGTTATGCAAAGATGAATTTTTTTATGTTATCTACTTTCTTCTAAATTTTTCTTTCCTTAAAGCACACTTTAGGGTGAGAATCCCAACCTTCTAACATAGTAACAAGATGTCCTTAACAACCTTATCTCTTTAGTGATAAAACTTATCAACAACATACAAAAGGAAGAAATCAAATACAAAAAGAAAAAATGTTTCCATGCACTATATCATTATATACTTCAATAGCCATACAAAGAAACCCTCTCTAAGTAAATCAAGGGATTTTCCCCTTACTTCAAATAATATGTACATCTTTTGTTATTGTCCTTGTTTTGAGTTCCATTTGTTAAGATGACGATATGTAATGTTCAGTTACATGTAATACAAAATTTGATCCTTGACCTTTTCATGTGGAAAGGATGCATAAACATTTAGAAAAGGTGATATAAGTTAGCTCCCATCTCTTCCCTTAACTATGGAGACTAAAGCACAAGTATGAGAGCACTTATCATTGATGGTCAAATTCTAACAAGCTGGTAATTTCTAAAGTGAATTGAGAAAACCGATGTAAGTGTCACAAGTTCAACATTTGACTTAGAAAGAGAAAACATGTCATAAATGAAATTTAACCATGGTAGTGAGGATAACAATTTCTCATCTGTATTACCTAAGCTAGACCCAATTAACTCTTTCAAATTACTTTGAAAATTTAAACATTTTAACATTCACATTAAAACCAAATCATATTTATAAATTATCTTCAACAAAAACAAGATTGTATTATCTTAAATAAAAGAGAGAATGGATATAATATGGACATGGAAATCATAAATATGTCATCCGAGCTCACCCATATTACATGATGATTTGTGATTATGGTAATGTTATGTTACATGTACAAAGTGTAACCACTTCATTGAGCACATGGAAAATTCACCAAATGACTTCACTAACACTTCCATGACTTTTAAAGCTATGATCTATTTGAAAGCAAGATCTTAACATATTCTCCTATGTATATCAACCAATCAAATTTTTAGTTCATGGATTTCATTTGTTATAGATTTGAAAAACCATTTCAATGATCTTGGTAAACCAATAGTGGATCTTAACTAATAAACCTAGTGTAGTTTTAGTAAACCACTTAGCTTATAACTCTCATAATATTTGAATGTTTAACCATTTTAACATCACTGTAAATCCAGATTATACTTGTAAGTCATCTTCCATGAAAGAGCATGTCATTCAAGAGGGTGAAGTATTGTTGAATATGATGTAGAGACGAAAGGTACATATTATCACACTCATTCAACACAACTACCAATAATACGATAATCAAATCCATAAGATGAAAGGTGCCAAACGTTCTTCAGAACTTTGTTCATGGAGTGGTCAAGGAGTTATTTTGCCCGGTAGGCAAGGAGTTCATGAACGATCCCATCATCGCTCCTTCAACAATCAAAACATAAAATCAGAATAACCCATCTCTCTCAGTGAGGGGATGCTCATGGTCAATGGCGAAAATGACATTCTGCCACCGGAAAACGATATGGTGTTATTGAATGACGATCTCAGACGATCAATCATTACATGGCATCACCGAAGTTAATGTGTTATTAGATCACTTTATTATATTGCTGGGGAAATCATTTGGCAGGAGGGAAATTATTGTCATTTCTCCATGAATTTAGCTCTACCATTCAACATAAAACAAAATCCTTGAGTCCAAAGCAGGCTTTCAATTGTTAAGTAAGCTCATAACAGGATTCCATCTGGAATCGACCCTTGGTTTGTGCCAGTGGGTGTGGATTTCTGCGGGAATTCTGGCAAATGCCCACAATTTCAACGATGAGTTCGATCTGGGTGATGAAAATCAATTGCTTATAGTCCTTATCAAAGAAAGCGGGAATATAAAATATGTGGCTTCTCACTGGGCTTGATCAACTTAATCCACTCGTTATTGGCATCCAAGTAGCACATAATTAATCATAGTGGAATCAAATGAACTTTGTCTGATTACATTCAGAAGATGAGCCACCATCGATCTGGCAGCAAAGAGAATTTTTGACAAATTGTTCCAGTGATCTTGGAGCTCTGGGCGCACAGGGTCCATTGGGGCATCCTCGACTTTCACAAGCAGTGGCTTCATTAGTGTGGTCAAGGCAAGGAAAGATGGATGGGAAAAGTACGAACATCTATTTCAAACAATTTCCTCTAGATTCAAAAGCCAAGTGGAGGGCTAGACTCCTCCCTCAACACTACCTTTTCCCCTTGAAGCCATGACCTTTGCATTGGTGAGTCAAATTTTATGTGTTGGAATATGAAACACTCATACATTGGTGAGTTAAATTTTATGGGTCGGAATATGAAACACTTTTGCAGGTTGATGGAAAGGTAGAGAAGGAAAGCAAAAATTCACACCAAAAACACAGAAGCTTTTATTCTCTCTATTAAACACAAAAACCCTCCACACTACCTTTTCCCCTTGAATCCATGACTTTTGCATTGGTGAGTCAAATTTTATGTGTTGGAATTGGAAACACTTTTGCATGTTGATGGAAAGGCAGAGAAGGAAAGCAAAAATTCACACCAAAAACACACAAGCTTTTACTTTCTCTATTAAACACAAAATGTGATTAATTACAATTGAACCCAATGTCATATATTTATCCTTTCTAACTACTTTCTTAACTGAAGCTCACTCGTACTAACTTCATTATGAGAACTCACACTAACTTGACTTCTCTAAATTTAGATTGAATTCAAACTAACTCAAATTAATTGAAACTCTTTCTCTAGACTTCATTGCATGTGGGGGTAATTAGTTATTTTTAGCACTCCCCCTTAATTATGACTACTAAAATAAGACATGACTCATCATAACGTTACATGTCTGTTAGTTTAAGTCCTGCTAGTTTAATTCTCAGCAAGGCTTACAACTTCTAAATTACCTCTATGAAACTCAAATACATCTTTTGCTAATGGTTTAGTGAATATATCATCCAACTAATCACTCAATTTATGAGTTTCTAAATAAACTTCTCCATTGCTCACAATTTGTCTTATAAAATGATATATTGTATCTGTATGTTTGCTCTTTTTATGGAGCATGCTATGCTTCATTGCAATGGTTGAGGTGTTTTCACAATATATTGTTGTTGATCCTTCTTGTTTATGTTGAAGTCCATCCAAAAGTCTTCATAACCATATTGCTTGACATGTTGTTGATGTAGCTGCTACATATTTTGCTTTTGCTAATGAAAGTGTCACAATAGGTTGCTTCTTAGATTCCGAGGAGATTACTTCTGAACCAAGATTAAACACATAACCAAAAGTTTGTTTCCTATCATCCAAACTTCCTATAAAATCATTGTTAGTATATGCAACCAAATCTTTCTTTTCTATCCTTGTATATAATATGCCACAACTTGTAGCTCTTGCTATGTATCTTAGAATCCTTTTTCCAACTTTCCAATGCGACTCTTTTATGACTCCATGAATCTAAAAATCAAACTAACTCCTTGCATAATATCTGGTCTTGTAGCTATGAGATACATAAGGCTACCAACCAATATTTTGAACAGAATTAAATTTACATTTGAACCTTAATCACCCTTAACTTTGTACTTGTCACTACTGGTGTAGGAGTAGGCATACACCTTTCCATTCTAAATATTTTCAACAATTCTTTAGCATATTTAATTTCACAAAAAAAATCCCTTTCTCTGATTGCTCAAATTCTATGTGAAGAAAATATTTCATACAACCAAGATTTTTCATTTCAAATTCTTTCTTCATTACTACTTTAAAGTTCATGATCATTAGTATAAATCATATCATCTACATACAAACAAGCAATCAAAATTTTCACATGTTGATTTACCTCTGTGTACAAGGCTAGTTCAATGTTGTTTCTGCTAAATCCATTCTTGATCATATATCTGTGAATTCTATTATACCAGGCTCTTGGAGTTTGAGTCCATAGAGAACTTTCTTCAATCTGTAAATTTTGTCTTCATGACCTTCAACTTATTTATTTATTTATTTGAAAAAAAATTAAAAATAAAGTTTTATATTTTTGAATAATATTTTAATAAATTTATCAATAAAAATAAATATACTTAAAATTCAAAGAAACTTGATTTTGATATCACAGAAACATTGAAATGAGTTAAAATTGAATTATTGTCATTATTACTATCTTCTTTATATAGATTTATTGTCTAACTTTGTAAATGTAATGGATTCTTAATATCCAAATTGTGATGATGATACTGGTAAACTAAATTTGTAAATGTAATGGATTCTTAATATCCAAATTGTGATAATGATAATGGTAAACATTCACTGAAACCAAATTTGGTTTCTTATATTTTTGAAAAGGTAAGCAATTATTTGGCTTGCTCATAATTTTATTTTATTTATGTTTTCCAAAAATCTTAAGAAAAATAATTTTAAAGTATGATAGTATTGATGAATTAAAAGGTTAAGAATATGGATAATCCTCACTCTTTAATTTATACTAGTGTTATGTGGACTATAACATTTGGTAAAAATATTTATTTACCTAAATATAAAATTGCTCAAATTAATTCTTAGATTAATACCTATCAACATTTACTAATTATTTAATTTATAAAACTATACAAATGAAACTCTTTTTAAAATTAATAATTTAAATGTTTTATTTACATAATTATATTATTAATTCAAATATATAATTTTTATAATAATATCATTCTAATAATTTTCCAAATTAATAAAAATTAATAATAAAGAAATATAATTCTCATAAATAAAAATAATAATTTTAAGAAAAAAACATGAACATTCACTTGCAATGCCAAACCTAAACATCTGAAAATTTAGATTTATTTATTTAATATTTGGTTTAATTTTTTTAATATTAATATTAATTATTAAAATTATATAATTTAAATATAATAAAAAATATAAAAAATATATTTATTTATATATAAAGAATATAATTCCAACAATTAAAAAAATAAATTAAAATTTATAATTTATAATATTAAATAACCAAAATATCATTAATAAAATTCTGATTTATAAAATTCATATCAAAATCATTATATTTTTAAATATTTAAAAAAACATAAATAAATAAAATTATTTATTAAAATAAAAATTACATTATTTCATAAAAAAATTATAATTATTTTTATTATTTTAAATAAAGAAAAAACTTAAATTCATTCTTCCAAAATTTCGAAATCCTAATTAAAGCTAAATAAAATCTATACATAAATTATCAGAAAACACAATAAAGAAATGAAATTTAAACACAAAAATACACAGATTCGCAAGTCAAAAGAGTAACTCATTCATTTCTCATCGATGTTACCAAACATTTAGATCATTATGAAACAATAGATGCCGAGTTCAAATTGGTGGAAAAGATCACAAGTCTACCCCGGATTACAGTCAAAACGGAGCAGATGAAGCTTCCCTCACAATATCCGGCGAACGAGGACATGAAGAATTTTTTTCTTCCACATTAGAGAGCAAGCGAACAAAGAAAACCTTTGAAAAGAATTAAACCTGGTATGCATTAATAGATAAAATAGGAAGTATACTTTAGAGTGGCAAGTGAGTTTTTCTATAAAATAGGTCATTTAAGAAGATATAAGCAATAAAAAAGTAAATTTCATCATAAATTCCGGTCTCTAAAATTTTGGTGTAAATCCTATCACTAACTTCTACCTCTAAAATTTATGTTTTGATGTTTGAGTTCGATTTGCAAAAAATAAAATTGATTTACAAAGAATCCCATGTTCTACAGAAAAATATAAAATATATACTAAGTTAACAACTCTGAAAGAGAAGGTGTATTAGTAGTCACTACCGTTAAATATTCACTAAAATGATAAAAGCACATTGTTTATAATGGTTCCACAAAATTCGTTCATTAAAAAAAACTCCAGCTATAGCCAGTGCAATCACAAATTAAAACAAAAAAAAATGGCTTTTAATAATATTGAAAGCTGAAAAATGATATATTAAAGTGGTTATTGAAAACATCTTCAATCTAATATGCTTAATGGAAATTGGACATTGGATTTTAGTATGAGATTGTTTGGAAATTATATCTGTGCCATAAAACATGAGTCTTAGCTCTCCAAAATAGTTGCCCACAAATTCCAAATGCAAGCTTCAAACCTACCATGAAACTTCTTGTTAGTGAAATGCAAACTTCAAATCTACCATGAAACTTTTTGTTAGTGAACTAGGTAGGTACAGATAATTTGATAAATAAACAAATATATAATACAAGGCAATTATAATTAATGAGAATCTACTTACATGATGCTGGAGTTGCTCGCCATCCCTATTAAAGGCAAATTCCATACAAGGCAAATTTCATACAGTTTTACTATAATCACACCAACTAGCTCTGTGAGTTTCTTTTCCCACCAAAACTTATAATCAACCAGTTGTAGGTATTCCAATCACACTACCAGTGCCATCTAATTACCTTCCTCTACGTACCATTCCAATCACACTATCAGTGCCATCTAGTTACCTTCCTTACCTACGCAGAAAGGTCTTATTTTGTAACATTTTGTTGGAAATATTAACTAGTGAGCAGGAAAATTCCAACCGCTTCCCCTCCGTACCATTCCAATCACACTACACTACGACTACCATCTAGTCACCTTTCTTACGCAGAAAGGTCTTATTTTTCCCTGTTGCTTCTTCATGCAAGTACAATCCATGTTTTAACCTACCACAAGTAGCCATCTACAATGGCTTTATAAGGGTATATAAATTGTTTTATTCATTAAGTGTTGTTTGATATTTTCCATTTTGGGCATCCATATTTATTTGCATTGTTATTTAGTTTTTTCCATTTTGGATATGGATAATTTTTTATTAATATCAATATATAAATCAAATTTATTTGCATTGTTATTTGGCCTTTTTTATTTTTGATATGCATAATATTTTTATTAATATCCATATAAATTAAATTAAATGTTAAAAAGCTAAACCATCACATTTACTATTTATCAAATCATTTTACAATAATACTATATAAAAAATTCTTAAATGATTAAAAATTAAATGTTAAAAAGTTAAACAGTGCATTTACTATTTATCAAATTATTTTACAATAATACTATATAAGAATTTTATTTAGATTCTGAAATGATTAAGAGACAAGTCTTAATTGAAAGACATGCCGTGATCTTAAGTTCGCAATAAACTTTTCAGTTTTTCAGTAATTCCAAGGTTCTCTAAAATGCACATCTATTTGCATTCTCAAATATCTTATATTTTACGATTATTCAGAACAAGCCATTAAACAATTGAATATAAATGAATAAAATAAATTGCATTCCTAAAAAGTTAAAGTAACAAATATAACTCTAATATTTTATAGAAATTTTTACACACTTCCCAACATAAAAAGTGTTACACAAGAGTTACAAGACATAAATTTTACCATTTGAAAAACGATTAGATGCAAATAAATGTTTAGGAGTCAATATATTAGTCCATTATGTGTTAATACAAATAACCGTGCGATATCATTTTACTCAAGTTAGAATGAACCATATGTACATTCAACTAAAAGACAGATTTATGTTTAATATAAACCAACTCAATAAATTAAAAAATATGTCCATCTATTCTGTGTTAATACAAATAACACTACAGTATTATGTTTAATATAAACCAACTCAATAAATTAAAAAATATGTCCATCTATTCTGTGTTAATACAAATAACACTACAGTATTATTTGGTGCGGGTGGAATATTTTGCTTCGAAATACCAAAAATTACATTGTAATTTGAAAGTTCTCGTTGAAACCCCTCTTTATATCCATGCTGAAACTCTTCTTTATATCCATCCGAAATATAAGAATCAGATTGTAAGCATTCATGACCAAGTTCGTAATCCCTTGGAAAAAATTGCACAAAGTCGAATGGTAAGTATTCATGACCAAGTTCGTAATCCCTTGCAAAAAATTGCACAAAGTTGTGTTTTCTTGAACTCTAGCAAATGAATTCATGTTCAAGAAGCCTTTAGCAATTTGGCTCCATTAACTTATAGGTGTATACTAAACACACAAGGTTGTCACTTTCCTAACTTCTGCCAAGGATATGTTTCCCAAAGAGCTTGTAGCAATCACTCAGGAAGGTATCATTTTATCTTCCATTGTGCAATTCAACTTAAAGTATAGGTAAGGAATGACAACTATCTATAGTCTAAACTTTGTCCATTGATTGGTAAGAATTCTAACCTAACTACTTTGTCCATTGATTGGTAAGAATTCTAACCTAACTATTGTCTAAACTTTGACCATTGATTGGTAACAATTCTTAACCTAACTATTGCAAAACTTGTAATATCTCATGTTATAGTAGAGTTGCAATACTTGTAATATAATGCATTTATGTCATTTAGTGGAAGATGCTCCCGTGGTCAACCTTCACAACTTGTAAAGATTTTATGAGGGGTTGTGCAAGTAGTAAAAACAATATATATATTATAACTCTTTTGGATAAGGCTCATATGCATGGCCGAGGCAAGAAAAGAAAAGACGATTAAAAATATTGGTTACAAATTTTTACGCATAGGTAACTAAGAAGGTTATAGCCTTTTACCCTCACTGGAGCCATTAGTAAGAAAAATGCTTTCTCCATTGACCTATGTGAGCGAGCTCAAGTAGATATCAGGATTTAGGTCGAGCACTCAATGGACTATAGATGCATAAGAGTTAACACTAAGAAAAATCCTTTCTTCGTTGACCTGTGTGAGCGAGATCATGTAGATATCACGCTTTAGGTCGAGCACTCAATGGACTATAGGTGCATAAGAATTAACGAAGTAGGAAAATGTATAAGATTCATATTTACCAGTCTCATAAACCCTAAGTAATAACTAATTCAAAGGAAAAAAAAAGGGTGAAAGCCAAATCCCTGAAAATTTTGTATATTGTTTGGTGTTTTTTTTTTTTCACTGTATCAATGCATAATCATCTTTTTCCCTAGTTATCGGGTTTACATATTTTTGCAATCATTTTTTTCCTTAGTAGTGTGGTTTACATATTTTTGCAGTCCCTAGCATGAACATATAATTATTATTTTTTTGCACAACAGAAAATGGTTAAAGCGACTTAGTTCCAGAATGGTGAGGTATCTACCTTCATGCAATACAGTGGGGTAGAAGAAATATGCAACCATTACTCCTACTACTTCCTGCTACTATCCAAGAAAGAGAAGTCTCAGCCTATGTCACGAACAAAAAGGGGCATTAGAGAAAGGTAAATATAGTTACATCTGAAATTTTGTATTCATACTTGTTGATTGTTGATTTTGTTTCAACAATAGCAAAATTCACCACATAAAAAAAAGGGAGATAGACATATGAAATTTGAATTTCATATTTGTTGATTTTGTTTTAAGAATAGCATAATTCACCACATACCTGTCTGCAATTTTGAGTAGAGTTATGTAACTTTCCTGATTTTCCTGATATTACGTTGTAAATTTCCTGAAAATTATCCAGTTACAGGTTTTTCCTAAGCTCATTACTCATTATTAAATGGTCGTCATCCTACTTACTGAAAGAACATTTGTCCTAGTCTTGGGGTGTACCATCCTTTACAATCTGAGGGTAGAAAGGACTTCGACACTAGCCTGGACATAGATAAATATGAAAGATGGTCAAGTGGCAAAACCGTAAAGCACTATGTTGTAGCAAAGAAAGGTGTGGTAGTAGGAGAACTCAAATTTTTTTTTGTCCAATATGTGTTATAAGATATCTGATATTTCACATTTAATATTAGAAGATTAATGCTAGAATTAATTCTAGCATTAGTTCAATCATAAAAAAATGTTAGTCTAAAACTTTGGCTAAAAGACATACATTCTGTCATGAAACGATGCAACTGCGCAATAAGACTTTGAATTTCATGAGCCAATAACCCTTCAAATAAATAGTATTTAAATTTTAAATTTAATTAAAAATTATTGAAACTTTGGTTTAAAAATGGTGACGGCTAAATTAATTAGTGAACAATGGGTCAATGATCCAAGCGATCGCCATAGTCCCTGCACCGCCTAAGGCAAAGACTAATAATGCAAAGATTTTGCATAGCGAACGCAAGTAGAAACAATGTATACCTTTGTCTATTGTTCAAAACCTTAACATTGGTATAACAAGAGCATGCATGTGCAGGGCATCGGTATTGAATTATAGTCGGGCCTGGGCGTATTTTGGCATGTTTCAAACCCATGACCTTTGGCATCAATGTGGGATAGTGATGATGAGTGGAGTTTTTTTTGGAGTTATTAATGGTGGGAAGGAATTGTCTCGATTATTAAAGAAGTGGTATGAATCAAAGTAAACAAATTTCAAAAGATTTTGTAAAAGTTTTGATGGTGGAAATAGATTCAGTATCATAAAAAACTCTTAGAGCATTTAAAATCTTGAAATTTACTGACTATAACCTAGATTTACAAAAATCTCTACCAAATATGAGTTAAATTTCCCTAACTTTCGAGGAACAAAAAATCTCATTAGACAATGGTTTTTTTAAGTGAGAACATGAGTACGTGAAAGCTTATACCTTACATACATTCATGTATCTGGCCCGTCATTCAACAGAGTGGCATCTCATAATAATCCCGGGAACTGGGAGGTATGTTACGTATGCTCTTAATGTTTGTAGTAAAGTAATATTTAATAATTCACTAGTCTCATGCCATTTTTGTATGCACGTCGAGCCATTATTTTAGATAGAATGAGTGATGATGTCGATTTCGGGATTTGTAGTCCTGGTGGCATCTGTGAGCCGACATCACTGCTTAGCTAATAAATAAAAGTTAAAGTACAGTAGCAAACTAATATCGCAACATTGTATATGTCACCTGCGATAGCAATGACATAATAAGGATTTTGGGACTCGATTCTCATCTAACAACGAAAGAACATGATGATAATGTAATTAAAATAATTTATTAAGTAAAAGCCAATCATAATGTAATTAAAATAATTTATTATTTTAATTAAAAGCCAAATATTTTACATATATTTCTCTGAGTTGTCTATAATGCGATTTTTTAGAGATTCTGGTGACAGAATCCGGCGGAAGAAATTGAGGTTAAATCTTGATTTTTTGCATTTAAAATGGTTTTTTAACTGCATATTTGGATTCAGCGCCCTCAAAAACCCCTAGGACGCTTTGAATGTGCAGAAACTAGCTATCAAACTTGCGATTCCAATAATTTGCTGCCGGATTTTGACCGGAAAAACCCGCCGGAAAGACTTTCAAAAAGTCGCGTTATAGACAACTGCTTTCTCTAATACAGGATTAAGAGAGTGAACAAAGATGATTAATTTTTTTTAGATTAAAAATATGCCAAGTACATGAGATTGTATTAACAAATATATCTAAATGTTTTCTTCATTTAAGGCAAGGAAACCAAATATATTTATATGTTGACATGGTAGGTACAATTAACGTTGTGATGGTGAAATTAGGGTTTAGTGTAGGGTAAAAATTCTTCTAAATTCTTCGGTCGATGGTCATGGCGAAGTTGTATTAACCGCAAATTGTTTCACATGGGTGCTTTGGGGTGGGGTTTCACCTTTCTCACAAAATGAGGTAACTGTTAATAGGTGGATTTTAGCAGGCAACCGTTTGAAGACCAGGTTACGGAAGTTTCCTTTTGATGGAGTCTGTCAACATGGTTTATACATGAGGGATTATAAGTAATAGATAGGGAACAGAGTTTAGTTTTTGGCGCAGTCTAAGCTGGAGTCAACTCTTGTTGGGGGGGGGGGGGGCTCATGATCACTTGCTCGGAAAAAAAACCAGTTGCTTGAATGATGTTCATGAATGGACAAAGAACTAATAGACTATTCATTTTACAACATGGATTCTTCACAAATTTGGGTCAAAGACAAACATCTATCGTGTGGAGGGAACTCACCGAAACAAAATATGCCATTAGATGCCCAAGTTGATGTTTGCTCCTCGGTAATGGAGGACATGGAAATAACCCTACAAAGGTTAGGGTTTACTCAACTAGAATCAGCGGTGACCGAGGGTTTGCTAAATATGGGGATAGTAACAGAACAACCCCTTCTGAATGTTCCATCGCCTTTTGATTTGTTGTATTTGGCTCATGAACAACAGGGTATTGAGTAGAATGTTTAGGAGAATGTGGGGGTGGCTGCAGGGGGTGTGAGTGGTACGGTTACAGATTTGCATGGTGGAGTAAGTTAGTCTTATTGCAGACCTGGTTTTACTACTGTTGAAATCCCATCTCTTGGGTTGGCTACTACAGCTCGCACATCAGGGTACTTCAATGGTATCACCCAATAAGATTTGGGCCCTGAGGAAAACAAAACCTCAGACTTAGACGACAATCATCAATTGGAAGGCGAGCAATAGCCCATAACTCAGCAACACAAAACAGGAGGGGGGAAGAATCCCAAATTCTCAAAGGTTCGGGAGAGGAGGTGACTAATGGTTTTTGTCGAGGGTATCAGTATGGTCAAACGACATTAACTGAAAGCACATTGTTAGTTGGGAGGGTCTGGGGCCAGAACTATACGCTAGCGCGTCTTAAGCGGCAGAAAACGAAGATACGGGGGCATTTGATGGAATAGTTACCTGTGGTGCTACCCAGGGGATGGTTCGCTCTTATATTCCCACAACCAGAACCTGTCAATTGGGTTTTAACCAGATGTTGGCACATTGAGATGATGTTTGTACTACTCAAGAGATGGTCACGCCTCTTCAACTCAGAGAAGGAAAAGATGGGGAAGGGTTGATTTGGGTGGAGCTTCCTGGACTACTACTGCAATTTTGGGCAGAGGAAATATTCAAGTGTATTGGGGATGATCTGGGTGTTTATCTAGACCACGATAGACCTTATAATGCAACTGGGTGCCTGGTCATAGCCATAATATTGGTGCACTTGGACACTCGTGAAGGCTTGGTGGAGAGTTATCGGCTACAGATGGGGGGAATTTTAAGGTGGAAGATACTAGACTACGAGGGAATTCCCTTCCACTGTAGGAGATTCCATGAGGTCGGTCATCTATACAAAGGCTTCCCATTGATAACTAGGAAGCAGCCGGAACCCCCGTGAAGCTATGTTTCAGTGAGCACATAGAAAATAGCGAAGGCTAAATCATCTCTGGTTGTGCACACAGAGGAGCCCCAGTCGAGCCAAAGAGGAGAAGAGGTGGTGGCTCAAGAGACTGCATCATGGACTCCCTAGGCACCGGTCACATGTTCACGAGAAAGGGGCCTTGATTCATTCCTGGTACTCTTCCTCCTTCTCCCATTTCTACTCACCCGAAGAAATCAAGGCCTAATTTAGACTCTCTCTATATACGAGATTCTGGTACGATCCATAGAAAGAGACAACATATGAATAGTGAGTGACCCCTAAGAAGTAAGGGCCCTGGATGGCTGGGATAAGAAAGAACCGGGCTTACTTGATTGCTTGCTGGCTGATTCTTGCGCATCCTCCGATTCTTGCAACTGTCTTTGTGAACATGAGGAGATGGTATTGAGCTTTCACCGAAACCAAGGGAAACCCCCCGGACCTTTTCCCCCTTTCCAGAAAGTGGTTGCTGTCAATAGGTAGATCTTTGGGAATGACTTGACTTGGTCGGCACTTTCCCTCTCCTTAAAAATCGAGTCTGCTACAAAATTTGTTATCATTTGAAAATGCATTAGCATCTATTGTTGTTTCGAATTCAGGTATTCGGGCTAACAATTTGTGTTTTATTAATTGTCCCGTGGTAAGTGCTCCCCCTGCTCCTCTTTGCTCTTCACCAACCATTCAAATGGACCCTCTTCCTATTGCCTCCAGGGAAGGCTTGAGCTCTTGTGGCTCTCACAGATATAATCTGAGATCATTACCCCAAGCCCAAACCCTTACTTATGGATTTGTAGAGGACCTTATACCTTCCAAAACCCTCAAACTTCCTAGTGGTAGACAATCGCATTCACACTCCTATTGACCGGGTTCTTAGAGCAAAGGGAAACCCTAATAGGGTTACCCCATGAAATGCCTCTCCTTCAATTGCAGGGGTGTAACCAGCCTAGATAAGAAACTGGTTCTTAAGAGGTTGATTGGATCAGAGAGGATTGATGTAATTTTGCTACAAGAAACTCTAGGCAATGGGATCTCCATTAACAAAATATTTTTGAAGATGCTCTCAGTTGGGATTTCCACTCATTGGATGTAAAAGGGAGATTTGGGGGCTATATGTTGGGCTTAAATAAAATTATTATCAAGGTAGTCAACATTTAGGGGGGAGAAGGATTTCTGGGGGTAGATCGCAAATCCATCGAGATCAATGTGCCATTAAGACTAATTAATATTTATGGCCCCTGCCACAATAGGGAGGCTTATTGCGATAGGCTGTTGGGTATAAATTTCATGCAAGTGGACAATTTGATCATTGGAGGTGACCTAAATTTCTCTTTAGGGCTTGTAGAATCCTAGGGCAATAGGGCACAAACTAACCCCTTGATGGCCTGTTTTGAACTTTTGTTGGATTCCTATAATCTCATGAACATAGATTCTTTCAATATTCTGCCGACTTGGAGGAACAAAAGAACTCTTAAGGATGCTCTAGCCAGAATACTAAACTGATTTTTTATTAAAGCTCCTTTCCCAGCTAGTGTGGACCATATTCGTTAATGAGTGGGATCGAGGGTTATATCCAACCACTCCCCAATTTTTAAGGAGATCATGGACTCCAACCTTAAACCAAACTTCCCTTTCAAATTTAATGCTACTTGGTATGTTGAAGTTGATTACCATAAATTGGTCATGGAGTCTTGGACACACTGTGGTATAGCCAATAGTAACTCACCGACAGAGGTGATTGCATGCAACTTGGTTCGCATAAAATCAAAAACCATTAATTGGGAAAAATAAAAGAAGTAAAAGGATGAAGCCACCTTATAGAGCATTGAATATGTCATTAAGAAAGTGGAAAATTCAGGGATTACAAGCTACACAAATATTGAATCAAAGGAACATTTGATCAAGTTGGAAACTGAAAAGGTTCACCTCCTGAGACAGAAAGAGGAGACTTTGCAGTTAAAGAGCAGAGCGATATGGTTAAGGAATAAGTATGTTAACTCAAAGTTCTTCCAACAATATGCTATGGGGAGGAAAATTACTAACACTATCTTGTCTCTGTCGGATCAGACAGGCAGGGAGGCCAACACTTTCAACTAGCTTGCAAATATGGGCATCATACATTACTCACAGATCTTCAAAGTGCCTAGGGAAGCCTCCATAGCTGAGATATTTTGCATTGTTGAAGTTCTTCCTAGATTTGTAGAGGCTGAAGATGCAAAGACCTTAAATGAACCAGTGACGCTAGGAGAAATAGAAGCGATCCTCAAATGGTTTAAAAGAGATAAGATTCTGAGACTCGATGGGTGGCCTATGTAATTCTACCTCTCTTTTTTTTATCTCATTGGGATAGACCTTCTATTGGCTATTAAGGATCGTAGGTTCTCTAGCCAGATGTATGAAGGTTTCAACTCAACCTTTCTTGCTCTCATCCCCAAAGCTAATAACCTTCTATCCTTTGATGACTATTGACCCCTTTCCCTTTGTAAATGTATACACAAAATCATCTCTAAAATTATTTCCATGCGCATCAAACCCTTCTTATAAAAGATGGTTTCTAAGGAAAAATCTGCTTTCCTTAACCAACGCTAGATTCATGAAGCCATAAGGACTACTCAGGAAGGACTCCACTCGATAAAAAAAAAACAAGAGTATCATTGATCTATCCAAAGCCTTTGATCGTGCTAGTTGGTCTTACTTTCAACTTATCCTTAATCATATCAGTCTTCCCCATTGTTTCGTTAATTGGATCATGTGATGTTTCACTACTACATCCTATAGAATTCTCATAAATGGGGTTGTCTTGTCAATTTAGTGTCTTAAAGTGCTCTACATAAATTATCAATCCGAGTATCGTAAACTGGTGAAGTGTGGTGCACTATATGTGCTTAGTTAACCTTTTTCTTACTTCATTGTTTTGTAGCTTATGTTGTTTTTGGGGGTTTTGTTTCTTATGCTTAAGGAAATTAATCTAAGAAAGAAAAGTTATGCTTCTAGATGAAAATATCTGAATGTTAATGGTCAACTAAATCTAATGACTTTTAATGTTAAAATCTAATTTCTAAATAAGGGAGAAAAAGAAATGAACATTAGATAAAAACAAATCAAAACTTTGAATAGTTAGATTAATTTAAGCCGGCAAAATGTCTATGAAATGAAAGCAAAAATGATAACAGCTAAATGAAGTGTGTTATCACTCTGTTATACAATTTTGGGAGAACTACCTCCTTACGATAACATTTTGAGGGACTCCATACTTCATTGTTCTAAAAATGAAAATGAAATTTAAATGAAAGACTAATACTGAAAGTGAAATTGCAACTAATCTACTATAATATCTAAATGACGTGTTTTATCACTCTGCTATACAATTTTGGGAGAACTACCTCCTTGTGATAGCATTTGGAGGGATCCAATACTTCATTATTCTAAAAAAAAGTAAACATAAAAATGCAGAGAAAGACTCATTCATAAATGAAATACTTCACCACTTAGTTTTAAGATGAACCATCAATTGAAAGGGCTTTCGGAAATGTTCACTTACAACATGAGTTATTAAACTAACATCAAATCTACTGTGTGCTCTAATGCTCCAAGCACCAATTGGAAAATAGGAGGACTACTTTCTTGGACTATTTTGTTAAGCATAGATTACATAGTTAGGTAGATCTATAATCAACCGGTTGAACACACTTGCATAAGTTAAACTTGCATGAATGGAAAATCTAAACTATTAAACTTGAAAACAATAAAATGACATACTTGAATGAAATCAAAGAAAAACTACAAAATAAAATCCACTTTACCTTACATTCTAATATGTTCCATGACATCTCCTACTTCACATCTCCTTCCATGTTGGGAACCTCAAAGCTTTATTCAAATTCTTCAAAATTACAAAGTGCAAAGAAATGACAATATGAGCTAACAAAGTTTACAAAGATTTCAAATGAAGGAGAGAGATCTACTATTTAAACAAAAAGATGAGAAGTCATCTCATTAATGAGAGTCCATGAATCTCTCCCTATACCACTAGAGTTATAATCAAAATAGGAAATGATAAGACACATGTCTTCTTAGAGTTTCAACACAAATAGGAAATGTGAAACATATCCTCATGATCCCATGTTCTTCTCCACTCAAATTCGAATTTGGCCTTAGGATGCCACATAAAGGTCTTCTAGAAGCTTCTTTTTGACCTACACATGTCAACAATCTCATCCCACTTGTTAGGTATAAGCATATACACATTATTTTCTACTTTTTAACCACAAATTCACTTAAAAATGCTAAGAATTAATAGAGTTTGGAAAAACATAAATGTGACCCAACAATAATGAAAGTGAGATGAATGTAGTGACATGGTAGTGAAATGAAGGTGAGATGGAGGTGATATAATGGACATGATAGTGAAAGTGTAATGGAAGTGAACGACATTTTCAAGACCCAACAGGGGCTACATCGAGATTTTTCCATGTTGAACGCAATTTGAGACATAGATGCCCATTATCCCCATTATTATTTATTTTGATTATGGAGGGATTAAGTAGATTGTTAATTAAAGATCACGTTGAAGGGTCTATGGGAGGTGTAATGATATATGTTGTGTCTTATCTCACACATATATGGTTTGTAGATGATGTTCTTATTTTTTTAAATGGTTCATTTTGTGATACCACTTGTTTCAAGAAAATACTATCCTTGTTTTGTAAAGTTATAGGTATGGAGACCAACTCCAATAAATACACTATTGTATTGGTGTATTGTCTACAAAATGAGGAAATATATGCTTTACAACATTTTTAATTTGTTAGACAAGAACTAGAGATGGGTCTCAAATATCTTGGTTTCAAACTCAAGCCAAATGGATATCGTATTGTTGATTGGTCATGGCTCATTGCAAAAATTGAAGGTCGTATTAACATATGGCAACAAAGATGGTTTTCTGGAGCCAGTAGACTCACCTTGATCAAATTTGTGCTAGAGGCCATCTTGGTATACTAGATGACACTTGCCTGGTTACCAAAAGGAATTATCAACATGATTCAACAAATATGTTGTCGATTCCTATGGTGAGGGAAAAATGTGGGGAGGAATTTTTCTTGGGTATATTGGGAAAGGATAGGGAAACCTAAAAAATGGGGTGGTTGGGGTATTAAGGATCTACATGTTTTTTCAAAATAACTGGTTTCCAAGATGGGATGGAAAATTGTCAAATCAGAGAGCCTATCGAAAGAGGTGGTCTACTATAAATATATACATCCCCTATCGGTCATTGACTGGATTCGTAGGCCATCATAGGGCATATATGGTGCATCAATCATATGGAAAGCTATCTTGCAGTCGATTAGTATCGTCAAAGATGGACTGGCATGGAGAATCGGGAATGGAGTATAGGTTTGACTTGGTACTGAGGCCTAGTCTAGATGTGGGAACACACACATACTACCACATGCATTACAACAATTTCTTTCAATGGCTGGCATCACCTATCTCACACACCTCGCTGATGAAAGACATACAAACTGGACATCATAGAAATGGTTGGACACTCTAGACCTTGGCATCTCTGGGAGATGGAGAAGGGTATGGCATAGATTTATCAGTGCATTGGAGGATGAAAATATCAAAATTACTCCACAGGAAGATGAAATCATATGGGAAACAACACCTCATGGCCAATATACACCAAAGGAAGGGTATGCCACTCTTATGATTGCTTAAGACTCGGTGAATATTAGCTGGTGGTGGCGCCCACGCTGGAAACTGAAGGCACCTCACAAAACTCGGTTGTTTATGTGGTGTATACTATCGAATAAAGTACCCATGGAGGACAACCTTATGTGATCTGCGTTTCATGGTCCATCCATATGTTGTTTCTACAAGGATAACTCTGAGGAAATTGATCACTTATTCCTCCACTTCCCGGTTATTAGTCAAGTGTGGACCCATATTACTACCACCCTCAACATTAGGCACAGATGGGAAGGTACACACATTACTGATGCTTGGCAAAGTTGGTGGAATGAGGCAGCCTCTTAGAAAGTCAGAAACCTCCCTTTGATTGTATGCTAGAGTATCTGGTTGACTAGGAATGACAATATATTCTAGGATGCTCTGCCTCATTGGTCTGCCACTTGAAACTATATCACTTCCATCTACAACTTGATTCCTGAAGAACTTGACCAACAACATGCTTGGGTCATCATTCTGGAAGTAATAAAGAAAAACATACCATGGGCTTATTTCGATGGGTCGGCACAGGCCGCTGGCTATTGGGGTGTTGTAATTCATATAAATGAATTTCATTTCTTCAAGATCAAAGTGGGTTTAGTGAGAGGCAACAATAACTATGCAGAAATTAACTGCCTAAGATACCTTCTCATATTTTCATTGGAACAAAACTGCCACAGGATACAGAGATTTGGGGACTCACAACTTGTTATTAACTGGATCAGCATTGCAAATCATTGTCACTTGCAAACACTCAGGGGATTACTAGATGAATTCATCATACTAAAACCACAATTTGATTTTATTGTATGCTCTCATATATACAGGGCAAGTAATGTGGTCGCTGATTTTCTATCCAAAGTGGCAGCATAGAAAAATAGGGGCAGTGGTTGATACAAGAATTCAGAGTCAAAGTATTCTACCAGTTTTTTCATCAACCATTCATTGAAATGGATCGAAATATTTTTGAATGATCCTCATAAATATAATTTGTCTTTTTTCATTTTGTTTCAGTTTTTGGCTCACAGGACGTATATGTATTTAACTTTTTATGTAAATATTATACTGATATTGTAAACACTGAACTATGATATTGTACTGATTCAAATGGTTTTTCCATTTACTGGCGATTGAATCTCATACATGTTGAAGATACAACATGTAATTTTCTTATAACTAATCAAAATTGAGCTTTTTCTTGGGGAAAAAAATTGACATTCTAATACCAAGGACTTCAAGAATTCAAATGGTGAAAGCATTTCAAAATTACTTCAAGCATTGATAACATTACAAGAGCATATTAAAGTTAGGTTTTTTATAGATAAAAGAAATATGTGGCTTATTGGGTTGTTATAGAGAATAAAACCTATAGATATAGGTTTCTAGAATATGTTAGAGAGATGGTGGTATAATTTTGGTAAATCCATTATTGTGGTTCTAAGCTATAGTGGAAGAATTTTATATGATGATGGTTATCTAAAGGCATGTATGTTAATGTGTGTAATTATGTAATGGAGATTATTCAAATGGAATTATTTAAGGAGTTTCAAGAAATATTGTTAATTTGTGTAATTATGTAATGAAGATTATTCGAATGTAATTATTTGAGGATTTTCAAGAAATAAATCTTATTGTCAGTATGACCTTTAGCCTCATTTGATTAATTGAAATCATGGTATATTCAAGACCACACTATTTATGAATCTTCATGTTGTCATTACCATGTTAAATTCAAATTCAATTATGGCATATTTGTAAATTTTTACAAAAGGAACTAGCAAGAAGACCTTCCTCCTTCCATATTTTATGATTTTATTTTGATGAGATTATACAAATGAAATCATGGAGATTTGGATTTTAGTAAAACGTGTGTAGGCTGAATAAAGTTCCCTAAATGTCATGATTTGACATTCTTTCATTTGAATTCTACTATCAATTTTCCACACCCTATATTACCAAATATGATTGTTAGATGGAAGAGATATGCCAACATTATTACTACTCCATCTTTCATTTTGATCATGGCATTTAAAAAGATTTATTTTCTAGAGGATAAGACACTTGTTTTAAATTTATGGGAAAGTTCTAAAGTTGGATTTATAAATACATCAAACATTCTCGCATGTCCATGTTGCAATATTTTCAATTTAAATAAGTATTGATCCATATTTATCACATATCTAACGATTGTTGAGACAAATCAAATTTCTTGATGTGAAAACCTCTTTTAGGATGCAAAACTTGAAAAGAAATTCACATGTCAAGATATTTAATCCATCTTGATGTTTGATATATCCACGGTTATGTTGGATCTATATTGGTTTTCTCTCTACACACATGCCATATTGTTGTAGTTAGAAAAGGTAAGACCAAAACTCAAAAAACTTCATATTCTGATAAGATAAAACAAGAAGATGTTATTTTTATAGGCGAAAAATCAAATTCCCATACTCCTCATTTCTATTGGATTTTGAATTTTTTAATAAAAATGTTCATAACTATTTGGTTGATTTGGGAGACTCCTCGAATATCGTTCCTTATTCAACATGTTTGAAAATAAATGCATGACCCCAAGAATAATCTACGCAAATAATGTAGTTAGATGGATAAGAGGTCAACCTTTTGGGCAAGTTAAAAGATGTACTTATGAAATTAGCTTCTTATCCAAAGGTCTTCTAAATCATTGATATTGTGATTGTAGAAATTCCCAAATCTTGTGGTTTCTATTAAGATTTGACTAGTCTAAAAAGTTAAACGATTATTTTTCAACAAATTAGTCACATTTGTGGGTACCATTCAATGGAAAGTCAAACAGAATTAGGTTATAAAGAGAAAAACATAAGAAACAAACAATCATTGATATCGATGGTGACAATGAAATTGTCTCTTTTTCAAATAATATCATTGGAAACTATTGTGTGGATTCTTATTTTGGAAAATTCCTTGCACAATGTTCTCCATTTCCTCGATCAACTATTTTTTTAGAAATCAAAAAATATTCTCAAACAGATACTTCCCATTATATAAAATTTGCACATATCTTTGTAAATAATCATATGTGGATATTGTATTTTGATGGATCAAAATATAACGATGGTGTAGATGCATGCTTTGTCTTACAAAATGTTAGTGCACAAATAATATGGTCGAGTATGAAGTATTGATTCAAGGCTTAAGGAAAGCTATTAGCATGAATGTGCATAACATCAACATCTTTGGTGACTCAAAAATTATAATAAAACATGTGATAAATACTATTCATTGTGTTTCCAACCATCTCAAAAACTACTAACAATTAGTCCAAGACCTAATTTGTAGTTTTTAAGCATGTAACATTACTCCCATCCTAGACTGAAAAATGTTGGTGCTAACATCTTAAGCCAATGTTGCCTCCAAAATGATACCTCCAAAGGATTTCAGTCCAAACAATTTTCTATATTGTTGAATTTTAGACCCTTCGTCCCCAACATTGTGTATATCTAGCAAGTCTTTAATGAATATAAAGACACCATAAATTTCCTCACCTTTGAGGGAAAATATTATGACAATATCATTGATGAAGGCTCCCACAATAAAGGACTAAATAAATCATCCAAAGAAGATAAAATCATATCTAAAAACACTATTCCTAGGTTGGTCATTAAATTAGAGGATTTTTATGATCTCAAAGATAGATTTAAAATACCTACAAATTGTAAAACCAATATTTCCATTATGAAATTTGTAATGATCAATATAGGCACATATTAAAACCCATAAAATGTTAATTTGGGCTTAGGTTGCTCTCCTTGTGTTTGCGTGGTTGTATGATGATCTTAAAACCTATGACACATCCATTATACAACATACAGTTCCAATGTTGATTGATGTAAATCTTGTTCATAAGAAACTTAGGAAAAAAAATCCAGATCTTGAAACCTAGATCAAAACTAAGTTGAATAAATTGTTAAGAGAAAAAATCACTTTTCCTATCAAACATTTGAATTGGGTTTCAAATCTAGTTCCAACAAGGAAGAAAAATGGAGGTATTAGAATCTGCATTGATTTTAGAAACCTCAATATAGCTTCTAAGGAATATAATTTCCCATTACCTCCACTGTATCATATTCCTTGATTAGTAGCTAAATCTAAATTAATGTCATTTCTTGATGGGGTTTTTGGTCATAACCAAATTTTGGTAGATCTAAATGATTCACTTAAAACAATATTTAGGACTAAATTGGGTACCTTTGCTTACTAAAAGATGTCATTCGAACTAAAAATGTTGGAGAAAATTTCTAAAGGGCTATGGATATTTCTTTTAGAGGATTAATTTAAAAATATGTTGTAGTCCATTTGGATGATATGACTATTTATTCCAAGAAAAACTATGATCATATTCGTAAAATCCTATTAAATCCTAAGAAATCATTTTTTGCACTTAAAGAAGAAAAATTATTAGGTTTTATTGTTTCGAAGATTGAGATTGCTATAGAGCCATCTAGAGTCAAGGCTATTTCTGAAATTTCTCTCCTATATAACAAGAAGTCCATGTAGTACTTTCTAGGAAAAAATAATTTTGTATGTTTCTCATTCCTAGCTTTGCTCAAATTATTTTTCCTTTACAAAATATGGCTAATCAAAGTGATAATTTTAAATGGAATGTTTCATAAAAGGAAGCCTTTGATTCTATAAAACAAGCTATTATACAAGCTCCTTCCTTGCTGTCACCCAATTTTAATAAATAATTTATTCTTTATACTTTTTATTCTAATAAATCATATGCATCCATACTTCCTTCAAAAAATGATCCAGATGTAGAAGTAACAATATATTTTAATAGTTTGAGGTTTCATGGTGTTGAGCTCAACTACTCTGATGTAGAAAAAAGGCCTATGCTATTTTCAAGTCCATTAAACATTTTAGGTAATTTCTACTCAAATCCCATACAAAGGTAATTTCTCCATACTCTATAGTTTCAAATCTTTTGGTCCAGAGAGATCATGATGAAAAGAGGGCCCACTCAGTCACAACACTTCAAGAATGTGACCTTGAAATCAAACTGTCTAAAATCATATGTATTCAAGGTTTGTATAGTTAGTAACATAAGTAATTGATTCTAAGTCTAATAAAATTTCTAATGATTAGGAATTTGAATTCCTTCCTTAAGAATATCAATAGGTATGTGACAACCCTGAATCTTCAAATTATTTATATGCAGAGTTAATTTACTATTTTTCTCATGGAAATTCTCCTTCACATTTAGATTTCAAAAAAATGTCCTCTAAAATTAAAAGCCAATCAATACATACTTATCAATGGAGTACTATTTATGATAACTTAATATTATATGTTACTTAGATTCCTTGAAAATGATGAAGTTAATAAGGTTTTACATGCTTTACATGATGGACCCAGAGGTGGTGACTTTTGGGCACCAAATCGGGCTATCTTTCTGTTGCATTTCCATCACCCTTTTTGACCTCTTTGCACTTATTTACCTATGTTTACTTGCTAAATATGCAAGGTAATTACCCTCTTTTTTGTTTATTGGAATATTTTATTAATGAAGTAAAGTCACATGGTTTTTCCTATTCGCAACACTAAAACATATGTTTGACTGCAACTTCTGGAGAATAGGAACCAATGCTTCAGCATCCCACAACAGATCTACAATTCACAGCAACAAATAGCCATAAGGAGGTTGTGCAGCTGGATTCGCAGATCCCTGAACCATTCTTGGACCTCTCGTTGATCTTGTCTATCTGGTGTTGGTGCTAATCCAAACTAATGTACATTTCTGGGTATACAGTTACTAGGTTTTGGGGAAAGATGTTGTTCTCCCTCATTGTGTATAAAAGATAGGTTATTCCTCTAAATGGGGTACTCCCCATCGATATTGTAATAGCTCTTTTCAGATTAATAAAATATCAGTTCTTTTGTTGCTCCAATATTCATTGTGACTAACGCAGCCCTGATCAGATAGCTGGGACCACTCTTCTAATCAGGTGTTGTGTCTTTCTATGTGTGTTATTTGTTATTTTGTGTTTTCTGTTACAAATTGTTAATTCTTGTAATTGTTTTTTCTGGAGTTCTGTATCTAGTTTAGTTTTACAACAATGTTTTGAATCTTAATCGCGAACCCTTGATTGGAACAGATTGTACACTTGCCCCTACATATACCTTACGTATTGCCTTGAAAGGATACGTACCCGGATTGATAAATTAATGTAGGAAAAGGGTGAATATATTTTTCATACCTGGACCCCAAAATTTTGGCGCCATTTCCAGGGAGACTAACAAGGTGCGAGGCACGATCCGGACCAGCCAGAGGGTCAATCTCTCATCCTGGGGAGAGAACAAGTTTTATCACTCTGCTTCAGGTCCTGAGCGTAGGTGTTCTTTCTACTTGATTTTTTATTTGCTTTCCTGTTTGATTGGGCCACTCTCTTGTCCTAGGGAGGGAGGAGTATTTTGACGCCCTACTCTAGGCCTTGAGTTAGATTTTTTCTTTCAAACCCTTGTGTGTTTTAATTTTTGGAAACCCTAGCTTGTAACCTAGGGAGGGAGGAGTGTTTTGACGCCCTGCTTCAGATCTGGAAGTATTAGGTCTTCTTGGAGGTGTGTGGTTGTTCATGGTTCTTGTCCTGGGGAGAGAGGAGTCCTTTGATGCCTTGCTCCCGGCCCTGAACCTTATATTCCTATTTTTTTCTTTAGTTGTCTCTCTTTTTGTAAGATTCTTTTGTCTTGGGGAAGGAATAGTCCTTTGACACCTTACTTCAAGACTAAAGCATTTTAGGTTGATACCAAGACCTTCCATCATACCAACATTTGTATGAACAAAGAACCAAATAAGAGGGGTATAGGAAGAGCCCCAAAGAGGGGAGGACCAGACTTTGGAAGAAAGACTTATATCCAACAAATTATAGCATTAAAGGCTGAATTAGAAGCATCCTCTTGCGTAGCCGTGAGACCGGGTGCATGGAGAGTAAAGTCTGAGGGACAATCAGTAGATCAACCAATGTTGTCTATAGCATTCTTTGGTGATTCGACACAGCAGGTCCCTCTAGCAGTTGAAGAAACATCCAGTAGTATACTTGACCAGAGAAACCTTACGCTGGTAATAGAAGGGGAAGAGGTCGCAAGCAGAACATCAATAGGGTCAGACCACTCCAGCAAGGGAAGGGAGGTTGTAGCCGAGGGATCAATTCATCAAGATGTAGGAGAAGGAAACGAAGGGGTACTTGCATCACCAAGGGACTGGAGAAGTGATGTTAAAGCAACTCGAATCCGAGTGGTAAGGAATCCTCAACCATCTTCCACATAGCCTGTTGAAATACCCAACGTTATTGGAGGATATTTATGGCTCCCACAACCTCCACCATTGAGTTTCCGATCAAGGATCTGGGAGCTGGTGCACCCACAAAGCCTATTCCATTAGCAGCCTTACCAAGCTTTCATGGGCTTATTTTAGAATACTTCGCCACATTTTTATTCGAATTTGACATAGTGTGCAGGGGTTATGACTACGTGATGGATGCCTAGAAGTTAAAAATTTTCCCTACTACATTGAAAGGGACCGCTCTGCGATGGTTCATGGGCCTTGGAGGAAGTTCTATTTCCACATGGGATGATATGCGGACAACTTTTTTGGAAAAATAGCAGGATTACTGCAAACCCCAGAACATTAAGGAGGAACTTTTTATGTTCACACAAAAAGAAGACAAGAGCTTGGAAGATTGTGTGGAGCGATTCAAGTACACCTTACAAAGGTCAGGTCACTCTGACTTAGATAAGGAAATTTTAAAAATTATCCTCCTCAGGGATTTTCGTGAGGACTCTTTGGAACTGTTAAACATCATAGGAAAGGAAGACATCTCCAAGGAAAGCTTCAAAGTTATCTGCGAACTATGCATTCAGTGCTCGAGAGGGCTTGCATGAAACAAACAAGGGATTCGCTCAACAAAGGTGTCTGGTGGGGGTATTACAAAGGCAGAAATCAGAAACTTGCTGGACAATTTGAGAACAGATATCCTGAGTAATCTATCAGCATAGATGGATACACTACAAGTAAAACAGAAGCAACTAGAATTGGAAAGGACCATGGCTATATTTTTCCCGAAGTGTAGAAATAAGCATCCAAAGAAGAAATGTCCATTAAAATCCATAGAGGAATGTGCAATCTGTGAGGTGAATCATGCAAAAAGCTCATGTCCCTCCTTGCCACGCCTGAAAGTAGTATTTCAAGGGACAGGGCAAGACACGGAGCAACTGTACCTCATGGGGTCTAGAAAGCCATGGCAGCCTTGACCACCAATGAGAAATCAAGGTATGTACTCAGATCCATCTCAATATTTCAATAGTTTCAATATGAATCCTCAGTCCATGTCGTATCCTCCTATGTGGCCGTAATACCAATTTCCACCTTGGCAGCAATGGAACCCTCAAGCCAATTCGAGCTCGCCATGGGCTCCAACTTGGCAAGGATCCTCTCCTAGGTAGTTTCCTCAGCCGATGCCACAACAACAACTCCAACTGCCCTCTAATGTGCCTCCTAGTAGTCAACCTGCCCGTCCTCAACTTCCAATCCAACCTAACCCGAATGCTAATAACAAGGGAGTTCATCAAACCGACACTCTTAAGCTACCTTCATATAGCATTTCCACTGCAGAGTTGTATGAAATGACTTTGCGATCAGGGCGGATAGTCAATGTTCTACCACCTCTAGTTATCATTGAACAACTTGATAGTGAAGGTAAGGAATCAAAATTAATTAATAAAGAGCCAAAGAAAACTCATAGAAACCAGGCGCCTACTGCAAAACAACATCAATCTGAACCACCTTATCCGGAGAGACTAACTTTGAGTAAATCAAGCCCTCAAGCTAAATTCGATTTATTAGGTGAATTAAAAAACTTATTTGTCAAAACTCCCCTGTTACAAGCTATGAAGGATGTACCAATATATGCAAAGAATCTTAGGGAATACTGTTCAAAGAAACCTGTAAAGAAATCCAAAGACCCCCTTACTATTCATGTCATGGGAAAATTATCATATTTTATGATGGGAAAGTCAATGCCTCTAAAATATGGAGATCCAAGGAACCCAATTCTGACAGTACAAATTAATGGGGTAGAGATTCCGAATGTGCTGGTAGACCTGGGTGCTGCCATTAATGTTAGCACCACTGAGACTATGCATACAATAGGTCTTCGTAACTTGAAACATACGCCTATAGTGTTGGAACTGGTAGACTAATCTATAGTAAAGTCTATATGGAAGTTAGAAGATGTAACAATTTCGGTGGATTCATGGCACTATCCCATAGATTTCCTTGTTTTACATATGCAATCTTTGATGGGCGACCATCCGTTGATTTTGGGTAGATCATGGCTAGCTACTGCGGATGCTTATATTGGGTGCCATTCAGGGCACATGGTTATTTCAAATGGGCACAACACTAAGAATTTAGTGTTATACCCACCTGTAGAGCCAAACCCATCCACAAAACCAATAGGTAGCAAGAAATTGTATCTAGGAAGGAGCCTGAAACGGAAAATGAGGAATTAAGACTAGTCCTCATTATTGGACATGCCCTTTAGTTAAAAATGGAATTAGAGGATGATGTAATCACCTCTTTCATGGATGATCCTTGCTCTATTTCAGAGCCAAATAAAAAAATCCTAGAATCTATCCTAAGCTGTGAGACTCGGGAAATTATTGAAACAACATAAGGATCAGAGGAGCTACCTGTAGATGCACCCCATGGAAGCATCCCAATGGAATTAGAACCAGGAAAAACCCTGAATATTAATCCAGACCTGTCAGAATCCTAGAAGAAGTAACTTGTAGATGTCCTTCAGAAACATAGAGAAGCCTTCGTCTGGGATTACTCAGACATGAAAGGGATTCCTGCTAATTTATGTACCCATCATATATATATTAAGGAAGATTGTCATCATGTAAGACAAACTCAGAGAAGAATGAACCCCGCATTAAAAAATTCTGCGAAAGAAGAAATTTTGAAATTATTGGATGTAGGTTTTATTTACCCCATTTCAGATAGCCATTGGGTTTCTCCATTAGTAATGGTCCCCAAGAAAAATGGTAAATGGAGGATATGCGTGGATTATAGAGAATTCAATAAGGAAACGCAGAAAGATCATTTTCCTTTACCATTTATTGATCAAGTTTTCGACACATTGGCTGGAAAAAAGTTCTTTTCCTTCTTAGACGGATTTAGTGGGTATAACTAGATCCAATAGCTCCTGAAGATTAGGACAAAACCACTTTCACATGCCCCTAGGGAACATTTGCATACCAGGTCCTTCCTTTTGGCCTGTGTAATGCATCTACAACGTTGCAGAGGGAAATTTTGGGGATCTTCTCTAATTTGGTGGATGATAGTGTTGAAATTTACATGGATGACTATACTCCATATGGGGATTCATTTGTATAAGGGCTGAAAAACTTAGAGAAAGTTCTCGAAAGATGTATAGAGGCGTGTGTCTCTTTGAGTATGGTAAAATGCCATATGATGATGGAGGAGGGAATTGTTCTAGGACATTTGCTCTCGGTTGACGGAATCCGGATGGACCCAACCAAGATAAAGGTAATTCTACACTTACTAACACCCAAAACGCCCACGCAGGTACGCAACTTTATTGGTTGTGCTGGTTATTACAAGTATTTTATAGAAAATTTTGCAAAAGTTGCGCATCCACTTTTTCAATTGCTAACAAAATATTCAGATTTTGTGTGGACAAGTGATTGTGATGCAGCCTTTACAAAAATCAAGGAATTGGTCTATAGCACTCCAATGGGCATTACCTTTCCATATTCACACGGATGCTTCCCAAACAAAGATTGGTGCAGTATTAGGACAACAAGACGACAGGGTACCATATGCAGTTTACTATGTTAGTAAGAATTTGGATCCTACTAAATTAAATTACACAGTGACTGAAAAAGAGTTCCTTGCTGTCATCTACGCCATCAACAAATTCCATAACTACATTACCGGGTATCCTACCTTTGTACATATTGATCATGTAGCCATCAAGTATTTAATGAATAAACCTGTTCCCCTGGTTGCATTACAAGATGGCTTTTGCTACAACAGGAATTTGATATTACTATAGTAGATAAACTAGGGAAGGACAATGTGGTTGCATATTTTCAATCTAGGATAGAAAATGATGGTAAGAATGCACCAATTGAATATAATTTTCCAGATGAACATCCTTTTGCAGTTTCTGCTAACACTTCGTGGTATGCAGATATAGCTAATTATCTTGCTACAAGGAAGGTGCCTCATCATCTGTCATATAAGGAGAAAAGAAAGATTATTCATCAGAGTACCCGATATTCATGGATGGTAGGATATCTCTTTCATACAGGGGTTGACCAACAGATTTGGCGTTGTGTGGTAGAAGATGACATCTATGAGATATTAAAGGCTGCCCATGATGGACCCTGTGGAGGAGATTTTGTAGATAAGAGAACAGGCCACAAAGTGCTACAAATGGGATACTACTAGCCTTCCTTCCTTCGTGATGCTCAAGATTATGTCCGTAGGTGTGATAGTTTCCAACGGATGGGACAACCTGGGAAAGCAGATGAAATGCCTGTACAACCCCAAATAGTTCTGGAACCTTTTGAGAAATGGGCCATCAATTTTTTTGGACCTTTCAATCCACCTTCTCATTAGAAAGCTTACATCTTGGGCTAAACCGATTATGTGACGGACTTTATTTTTGAAGAAATCTTTGCTTGATATGGTACTCAAAGGGAAATTGTATTGGATGGAGGGGCGCAGTTCACATCTCACGCGATAGGGAAGCTAATGCAGAAATATGGGGTCAAACATAGAGTGACAACCCCCTATCACCCCTAGGCGAACAGACAAGTAGAAAGTACAAACAAGATATTAGAAAATATCATGACAAAAACAGTAGTGAGTCATCACCGGTACTGGGCACAGAAACTTCTAGAAGCTTTATGGGAATATAGAACAACATGGCAGAACAACATTTGAATTAGTCTATGGGAAATCCCCCTTGTCTCCGTGTTGTGTTGTACAACAAACCCCCCATTTCATAAAATTTTTATACAAAATCTTAAAATGAAATGGGTCCCTTTAAAAATAAACTTAGTTAGATGTGTGAATAAAATGGTATGTAACTCATCATAAGAAAAATCCTTGTTAAAAGCCCTAACGTATCTAAATCATTTTATAAAAAATTTTAATTAAAAAATAAAATGTTTCCTTTATAATATTAAAAAATCATTCAATATTGCGATAAAGCGATCAAAGATCGCATATCGCAATATTAAAGGAAACACACAAAACAAAAACCTCACCCAATGCTCTAATTTGAAAAGGAAACCACAATCGGTAAATCGGGGAAAATAAATGCCAACACACAATAGAGCAAAGCCCCTCAATTCCTCTGATGTGATAACGCTAATCGCAATCGGCAATCGGCGACTCGACCATGTCAACAATAAAGGAACATTTGAAGAGGCTTGACCGAAAACTCTGGATGCGATAAAGCTAATTGAAATTGGTGATTGGCACTCAGTGGAAGACACATGATAAAGGGATAAAGCCCATGTCAAATCCCGACTGCGATCTATTAATTAGGCGCACATCTCGAAAAGCAAATATATTAAAGGAAGCTTACATGCATTATATTGTATCACCTTTAGGTGATCAGAAATATTTAAATCAAGTCTTAAACACCTTCCCTTTGACACTCCTGATCGTTGAACAATGATTTATCGCTGATCGTCGATCATTAAAATCTAAGGCACGCTTGAAACAATCATTCGGCATATGGGCGATGTGATGGACATTTATGATGATATTTACCACAATTGAAAATTTAAACAGCTATTCAATATTGCAGTTAAGGATGGATCTTTCAAAGGATTTCACCCATGGTAATCCTTAACTATATTGTATTTTATGCTAATCAATGTAATTCTATTCATTATCATATTACCTCGCAGCAATATTTTCTCTATATCACTGTTTGCATAGAATTCTTTTGAAACTAGAGAACTAGAGAAAATGGGAAAGAAATAAAAAAAGTTCGTAGTAGCAGCCCCTACAGCAGCAACTCATCCAGTCAAAGATCCCGGACCAAGCAAGAAAGGAATAATCTTAGATATGACATACCTTGGTCTAGGAAACACAAGCTGGGAGAGCATTTACAATCTAATAGAAGCCGAGGACCCTGAGGAATTATCTAAGTCAGCCACAACCGACTCCACTAACAAATCGGAAGGAACTCTTAAAGAATTGGATTGTTCCTATCTACACAGAATAGCAGCGCGAGCTAAAATCCTGCCATATACGGACGTAGTGAGATGAGTGGTGGAGAAAATTCCAATCTCCAACAGAACCTTTTGCACAGCTGATGGGAGGATATTTGGTTCATTTCAGCCTGAGGATCTCATGAAAATGTACCACTTACCTTGACCTGAGAAGCGATACAACAAGGAATTCTTGGAGGCGTACGTAAAGGAGAATGATTCAGAATCAGCCCCAACAAAGCAATGGAGACATTTTCCAGAAAAGCAAAAGCATGAGTCATCTGGTAAGTACTCTGTTGACTCTTTGGCTTCCCCTTATTGTTATGCTGGGGCTATGATGTGTAGGATGTGGGAAATACATGATTCAACCATATTCACCATAGAAATGGTACCCCTAATGGAAGCTACAATCAACGGTTATGTAATGGATTGGGCTAATATCTTGTCCGATAAACTAGCTACAACAATTTTAAAGTACAGAGCAAATGTGTATAAAACTTCTCGGATTATTCCCCCGTTCTATTACAGTGCTTATATTATGGACACTATTTGCTTTAATTTGGAATATCCAATACTTGGGTGGAAATGGTCTCCTCAAGACCCGAATCCAATCCACATTTACCACCAATAATTATGGAAAGCGAATTACAAAAATCATTTCTATAAAATTTGCAATGGTTTTATTCTCCCTGTATATTATTCTATTTTTAATAAACCTGCTCCAAGGATATCCCCAGAAGCAGAAGTTGATTTAATAGCACTAAGCAGTTGGTTCAGGGAGGATAAATTTACTTACATAAGGATTATTGGTAGCCTTACTAAACCCCATGTTCTTCCCTTGTATGTGCCTAATAAATTGTTAGCTCGGGAGTTGGCCTACCAAATAACAGTAGAAGGGACATCCAGAACCCTTAAGGATTCAAAGAAGCATATTTGGCCAAAATTTCCTTTACGGTGTGGCATTTTCACTCTGCATGACTACAAGCATGCAGAGAAGGAGACAGAAAATATACTAATGCTAAATCTGGCCACAATTCCTAACAGGGCATATGATCCAAGACAGGTTGCTTATAATGTCATGTCTCAAGCCAAAATTGCTAAGTTTGATCATAAAACCCCATGTTCTTCCCTTGTATGTGCCTAATAAATTGTTAGCTCGGGAGTTGGCCTACCAAATAACAGTAGAAGGGACATCCAGAACCCTTAAGGATTCAAAGAAGCATATTTGGCCAAACTTCCCTTTACGGTGTGGCATTTTCACTCTGCATGACTATAAGCATGCAGAGAAGGAGACAAAAAAGATACTAATGCTAAATCTGGCCACAATTCCTAACAGGCCATATGATCCAAGACAGGTTGCTTATAATGTCATGTCTCAAGCCAAAATTGCTAAGTTTGATCATAAAACCCCATGTTCTTCCCTTGTATGTGCCTAATAAATTGTTAGCTCGGGAGTTGGCCTACCAAATAACAGTAGAAGGGACATCCAGAACCCTTAAGGATTCAAAGAAGCATATATGGCCAAACTTCCCTTTACGGTGTGGCATTTTCACTCTGCATGACTACAAGCATGCAGAGAAGGAGACAGAAAAGATACTAATGCTAAATCTAGCCACAATTCCTAACAGGCCATATGATCCAAGACAGGTTGCTTATAATGTCATGTCTCAAGCCAAAATTGCTAAGTTTGATCATAAACTCGATGAATTCGATGACATATTTTCCTTAGCTGAATCATTATTTCAAGTTATAACATTTGTCAGGATGAGGTATTAAGATGAAGGACTAGAAACATTTAATATGCTTAGAGACCAGAGGTTGCAAACTCTGCCTCTAGACCTATTAGCCACAACCCCGACAGTCCAATCAAGCGAAACTGAACAACAAGCTGTTGATAAAGCTCCTGCAGTAGAAGAAATTCCTGAGAAAGAAAAAACACCAGAGCATGAGCAAGAACAAGAAAAGGGTGGTGAACTTATTGATTTAGATGTTCATATTGATCCCAAACTACTCAAAGAATGGCAACAGTTTGACTCAATTATCAGCAATACTGAGAGCTTGTAGGGATTTAGTACTCCTGAAGCAACAACTAGACAGAAGACAGCAACTAATACAGTCCCATCTGAAGGAACTAGCGGCCCACTCATGACTCAGACATATGTTGAAATAATTCCAGAGAACCCTTCCAATGAGATTGTTTTGCGAGTAAAAGAAATACCACCCTTAGATGTCTTCTACAGCCCTAAACATAGGGTTGTAATAAAGAGACAGAGGAAAAAGAGAAAACTTGATCAATCTTCTCTTTTACCTACACAGATGGAGATAACTAATGTGGTATGGAGAGAGGAAGTCAACCCTTCCAAAAATCTTACTAAGCTCTCTCAGTATGCTGGGGCATATACAACAACTACTATGGATAAGGCATCAGAAGTCAACAATTTGCTTAAAGAAAAGGATCAAGCAATCATCTCACTAGAGACATGGGTACAAGAAACACAACAGAGGATAGAGCAATTAGAGCAGTAGTTAGCAGCGCAGAAGCAACCAAACAAGCAATTAAATGAGCAATTGCTCAAAGAGAAACAAAGGATAGACCAACATGCAGTTCAAAAGCAAAAATAGTTGTCTCTTGAGCAAATCGAAAGATGAATAGATTGCTCAACTGTCATTACAAATAGAAAGGTTCAAGGAATTTCTTGAGATAAAGGAATTCAAACCAGAGGCTCTCTAAATAACCAAAGAATTATCTACTCAATTGAATGTGTTATGTAATAATATTTCTCTTGTTCCTCCCTTTTGTGAGATTTCCTCGTCCATGATTGATAAGTCGGTTGACGACAGGGAAGTGTTGGAGCAGGCAGATGAAACACTAACAGAGTTTCTTTCCTGGAAAGAAACCAAGGAAGGGAAAGCTACAAATCTGCCTCAAATTCTGGAATCACACAAGGAAATTATGTTCCTTGAGTGGCAAACTCAATTGATGAAGGCAGAAAGGGCAACATCGAGATGTAGATTGGCAACTAATAAGTTAGTGGAATTAATTAATAATACTCTTTATTCGTCAAACTTGATTTCAGAATGTACCCCAGGAAAATTACCATCAATCAAAGCATTGGAGTAGACATGGAAGCAGGAGATGGAAAAGAGGCAGAGATTAATCGCAAGCATCCAAACATTGATATGGGAAACCTTTTGGTTTTTCCTTGTGAAACCATACAGTCAAATGACAGCAATCAAATGCCTAACCGATGCAATTGGTTACATGATTCCTAAAATTACTGATGCCACCTATACTGCCCAGCTGCATTTGCGTATGAGTCATCCTCCAGAGCTGCAGCCAATGCTCGCCATATGCCAGCTCAAGCCAAAAGATAGTTAGCCGAAACAATGAACCATCCTTACCGACTACAAGCATATCTATTTCAGGGAGATTTTCATGTATTTGTGATTCTGTTACACCAGCTCATAGCATTTTTATTTCATAGTTAGTTAGTTTAGATAGTATTTATAGACCCTTTCATGTTTTTAGAAAGGGTCCTGAAATTTTTGTAGGAAGAATTAGATTGGAAGTTGCACTATTGTACTTCCAATATATACTTTTTATGAAATTGGACCTGTATTCTGAGATTTTAATAAAGAGTACTTTTGTCTAATATGCACTACTACTTCCTATAAGAGTATTTCTAAGTTAGAGAGCGGGATCCAAATGCAAATTCATGTTGGAAGGATTGGAACACATATGGTACTATTATCTATGTTTTGCTTCGTTCTTTTATGTGAACTAGCATTCAATCATTTTTGCTATTGTTGATGTATGCATACAGTTCTTACAGAAATTTCTTTTACTTATCACTATTGAATGTTCAAGAATTGTTATCCTTCATCTATATATGCATCAATGATATTTAAAATCAGTGCAACAATGTTTTAATTATTACTTTGTTCAACTATTTGAACAAATTAATTATCATATGAATGAATCTTCTTGTTTAAAATTAAAGTCATCTACATGCTTATTTTTCAATAAGAACCATTAAGAGTTGCACTAAAACAGAAATTTCCCGGAATATATTAGTATTGCATTTTATAATAAATATTACATCATTTGCCATTAGATATAAGTAAATTAGATATTTATCCATCCCATTCATAAATCATTGGGAAACTGGTCCCATTATATCCAGTTAGAGCCACCACACCAAATGGAAAAGGAGTTGCCTTTAAGGTCCGGACCGTGTGGTTTTCTACGATGTTGATATAGCGATTTTTGAGGCATCAACATTTTTGGCACTAGAAGGAGGGCATGAACTGTAAATGGCGAGAAAACCCAAATCTACAACCCATTCTGAGAGTAAATCTCCCTCCACCTCACCTCCGACTTCTCCCTTACAGGTTGGAACTCCAGTTTCCAAGAGAGAAGTAGAAGAGTCAACAACCACTGCTCAACCCCAAAATATCTCAGAAAAATTAACTCCAAAATCTCCTAAAGTACAGTCTCTTATCCATAAACTTCAAGGATTCTCAATATCTCCATAGAAATCTAAGGTATTGTTGATTCTTGAAAATGTCATTCATTTCCATTACACTTTCACTATTATGTCCATCATATCACCTCCATTTCACTACTATGTCACCACAGTCATCCCACTTTCATTATCATTGGGTCACATTTATGTTTTTCCAAACTTTATTAATTCTAAGCCTTTTTAGTGAATTTGTGGTTAAAAATTAGAAAATAATGTGCATATGCATATACCTAACAAGTGGGTTGCGATTGTTGACATGTGTAGGTTGAAAGGAGGCTTCTAGAAGACTCTTATGTGGCACTCTAAGGCCAAATTCGAATTTGAGTGGAAAGAATCATGGGATCATGAGGATATGTGTCACATCTCCTAATTGTATTGTAACTCTAAGAAGACATGTGTCTTATCAGTTCCTATTTTGATTAGGACTTTAGAGGTAGAGGGAGAGATTCATGGACTCTCATTAATGAGATGGCTTCTCATCTTTTTGTATAAATAGGAGATCTTTGTCCTTCATTTGTTAGCTTATTAGTCTCAACTAGCTTGGCTTGGCTTTTAGTTCTTTAGCTTGGAGTTTGTAGTTCTTCCTTGATGGCTTTGGAAAGCTTTGTTGTACTTTGTAATTTTGAAGAATTTGAATAAAGCTTTGATGTTCTCAACATGGAAGGAGATGTGAAGTAGATTTCATGGAGCATATTAGAATGTAAGGTAGAGTAGATTTCATTTTGTAATTTTGCTTTGATTTCATTATGTCATTTGATTGCTTTCAAGTTTGATAGTTTAGATTTTCCATTCATGCAATTTTAATTCATGTAAGTGTGTTCAACCGGTTGATCGTAGATTAGTTTTCTTCTTTACATGTTTTTGCATCAAATAGTAACATGAGATTTGCCTCTCTGCTGACTTTGTTTTTTTTGCTTTTCAATTTCAGTTATGCTTTGATTTCAGTTTTATTTACTTGCTTTGTTATTTAGTTTAGATATCAAATTTCTCATGTCATTTTCAGTTACCTCCTATAGCCAAAGCGAGTCGAATGGTGAGGGATTGAAGTATGAATGCGTAGTTTGATATTAGTTTATTTTTCTACAAGTTAGGTATTGAATTGCTCATGTCATTTTCAGTTACCTCCTATAGCCAGAGCGAGTCGAATGGTAAGGGATTGAAGTATGAATACGTAGTTTGATATTAGTGTATTTTTCTGCAAGTTAGTTATTGAATTGCTCATGTCATTTTTAGTTACCTCCTATAGCCAGAGCGAGTCAAACAGTGAGGGATTGAAGTATGAATGCATAGTTTGATATTAGTTTATTTTTTTGCAAGATAGTTATTGAATTGCTCATGTCATTTTCAGTTACCTCCTATAGTCAGAGCGAGTCGAATGGTGAGGGATTGAAGTATGAATGTGTAGTTTAATATTAATTTTATTTTCTGCAAATTAGATATCAGATTGCTCAAGTTGTTTATGATTACCTGCGATAGCCAGAGCGAGTCGAATGGTGAGGGGTCAGAATATAAGTTGATGTGATGTGATTATAGTTTACTTTCCTTGCAATTTTTTATTTGTTTGAGTGCAACAGCTTAACTTTTATTTTCAGACAAGCAGCAGAGATAGTGATTTCATGACCAGTATTTCATCTTTTGTTTGATTGAAGTAGCTGCATATTTATACTTTTGTTTTTCCATCAATAACATGTTTTGAGATCTTTTGAAGTGCTAAATTTTGGAAGTTACCATTAGGGACATAAACCTTGTCTTGAAATCTCTATCCATATTTGTCCTTTAAAAGTATTCTTAAGACCTTAGAAAAGGATTTACATTTGCATTAGACACTTTAGGAAACCAACAAGAACAAAACCCCAAAAACAACATAAACTATAAAACTACGAAGTAAGAAAAAGGTTAACTAAGCACATATGGTGCACTACACTTCATCAGTTTACAATACCCGGATTGATAATTTATGTAGAGCAATTTAAGACGTTAAATTGACTAGACATTTTGGCGCCATTACCGGGGAAGTGTAATTAGGAGACCTTATTTCTTACATCTGAAATTTTTTTAATAATTCTTGAGTATGCTCTCCTTCTGCACTTCGTGTGATCTGGAGGATCAGAAAAAGGATTGTTAAGTAAAAAAAAAATTAATAATTCTTGAGTATGCTCTCCTCCTGCACTTTGTGTGATTTGGAGGATCAGAAAAATGATTGTTATGTAAAAAAAAAAGGAGACAAAATAAACTTCATCATTTCAATTGACAAAAAAAAAAAAAAAAAAATAATAATAATAATAATATTTTGAAACCTAACTGCTTTGATAGGTTCAAATTTTTCAAAATTGACTGGTTATGGTTGGTAGTGGTCCTCAAAACACTGTATCCTGTTCAAATAAGGTTTTGCAACTTAGCTGCGGAATGTAGCCTGATTCCGTAGCTAGTTGAGAATTCCGCAGCTGATTTCAAGGTTTAGCAGGTTACAGGCATCCAATGAAAAAACCAACCACATGGGCATCTCCAGAATTGTCCTGACATGGATCCTATCCTAGTCACCTAGCTCAGATCGATGAAAAATCAGCCTAAGACCTCAGTCAAAATCTTGCTTTTAACATATTTTCCTTGAAGTCTTTGCTACCTGAAATTGAGAATCATTAATCCTTCTTATAAAAATTTACAATTTCAGGAAAAAAAAAAAACTTGTGTGGCTTTCAAAAGAGTGTATGTGGCATCCAATTTATGTGGAAATTTTTAAAAACCTCCCAATGTCAAAAACCTGAAAAATCTGCATACACATTGATTTGATGTTTTGGCATTTTCATGATTTCATTTCAGTGCATCCTCATCCCTTTGTAAGCAATCCATTTGCATTCATTTGAACTGTGCATCTTATTCATATAGGAAGCTTTTGGTTTTGGAACGTTTTTGGAAAGCCAACATAGGAAATTTCTCAATCATAGCAAAATCTGAAACCTATGGAGGCCTACATAAACTGTGCAAATAGATTGAAAGTAGAAGCTTAAGGCATGCTGCAGTCACCAATACTCAGAGAAAATGCTGAGCTCATGATCTCCATTGTAAGCCTCACAAACTTCTTTGAATTCTTGGTTATTGGCAATTCGCTCATTCCCCATATTTGCTGTTGACTGTACCTGAAAACAATCTTTCTTTGAAATCGATTTTACAGAGCATTCCACTTCACGAATTTCATTTGAATACCTGAGGCTAAAACCAAATTATGTGTTTCAACATTGTGCATACTACCGCTAGCAAATCGTCCTACCTCTGATTCAAAATTTTTTACAGCTGAATGCAACAAATTCATAAAGTGCAGAACAGTAAAAAAAAAAAATTAACCAAGAAAAAAAACATAAATAGAGAAAAACTTCAAACTTCACACGCACTATTTGGCCAAATGGAGATGAATTTGAAAAAAATAAAACATGGGTTTTTTTTCTAGTAGGGTCAATTAGATAACCCAGAAACCGTTTTGAGAGATTCGTGGCGGTCTGGGAGAAATCCTTGGTTCTTTGGAGTGCATTTTTGCCTACCGCGTGAAAAAAACAGAATTTTCAATTAAATGAATAGGCTGTAATGTAACTCGGCGTGCCTAAGGAAAAAATCTAAATAAGAATCAAATTATGTGCTGACATTTAACCTTACTTCACCTTGCCTCATGACTTAATGCTTTTTGTTTTTAACTCATACTTCATTATTCCACTCCACCACGTCTCTTGCCATGTCTCGCACTTCACTGTTACATTGTTTAACGACTGATTATGTGACTTATCCTAATTGAACACGGCTCTTCACAACCAAATCGATATACGTGGCGAAGATGAAGAGATTGAGTGTGGTGTTGAGGCAGTAGGAGAACACGATGTTAATCTTTCATTTTTCAACCAAATTTCTCCAACACTCTGTTAACTCTCACTCTGTTTTTTTTACATATTTTACGCATACAACCACTCTGTTTTTTTGTATACCCTCCATGTTTCATTGCCATATCCATCGTCTTCTTTCCACAATACTCTGATATTCCATTTTCATCTCTATAATTGTTTTGCTTCATATATACCACTGCCATTTGCATGGTTTTCTCCACACAGACAGTGCAGAGAATTAAAAAAAAATGAGCAGCAAAAGAGTAGGTACTCTGGTATTCCATTTCGATCACTAAAACTGTTTTGCTCCATATGCCACTACCATTCACAGCGTTCCTACATGCAGACAATGATTTTTTTTTCAAAACTGATGGTTGACTGTTTCAGCACTTTCCGCAGCTGATTCAACTTTCCGTAGCTGGTTTAACTTTCTGCAGCTGTTTTTGTTAAACTCTAGGTTGCAGGTGTCATCAAGCAAAAAAAGCCACATGGGAAGCTAGGGGAATGTCAGTACATGGATGGTGTCCTATTCATTTGGTCCAATTCGATGAAAAAGACCCCGATCAAAGGGAAGTCAATTTGTGTGTTATCACTAAGTCGCCACACGTCAAGAAAAAAAATAATAATTTTGAATCAATGAAATGAATAAGTTATTTGCTCACTTTTCTGAAGATATTGATTAATTTTGGATTGATCATGAAAGATGAATGGCTAACTTTGTATTCAATATTTTTAGCTACAGAAATCGTCGACATTCTGCAGCTAAAGTCCAATTCCAAAGCAGGTATAAATTCTTTTGATTTTTCCTTTGAGAACTTGTTTCATTAACACAAATTCTTAGTTTTGTGTGTAGATATCATAACTAGAGAGATTGATCACTTCTCTCCTTTGATAATCTTACATTCCATTGCAGAAGAAGTATTAGTTTTTTTTTACAGGTTCCAGGAGGAAGGACAAATGATTACAAGAGAATGATGTCTCTCTAAGAGACCAATTTGTTTCAGAAGATGATGATCAACAACAAAGAGGAAATATGCTGATGCAAAATCAGATCCAAATACTTAAAAAAAAACTTTCAGATACTATTGTTTCCATCACATCCATACTTCATAATAAACCATTCACCTCATTTCACTCCATATTTTCCATTTACTTTCACATACACTTTCCATCTCTTTTTTTCCATTCATAACCCACAAATAAAAGCAAGAGGCTCATTCACATACTTATTGCCCATTGCCATTTCTACTCTCCATGCCATTTTCTATTTTCATCTTTCATTCCTTGTCATTTTCATTCCGCAAATAAGCTCTGCTTCAATGCAAATTATTGAGTCCATAGTTCTTTGAGTCTAAGTTCTTTGTAAAAACACCTTGAGGCTTGCATGCCTTAATGGCAAGTCCTCATGTTGACAAACAATGAGAATACATTAATGTCCCTTGTTCGTTAGATCTTCTAGGTGATTCGACATCGACAAATTCATTTGTACCTAGCAAGATGTGTTTGGGCATCTTGACTCTCATTGTCATCAATGGCGAGAGTTCTCGTGTTGACTAGTGCCATCCATTAACGGCCACTAAGCCAACAATTTCCTACTATGTTCGACATTAGAACATCTTTTCACATAGTAGGAATTATGCCAATGAGTTTTGAAGACATGAAGACTATTATTTTCAGCATTTTAGAGCAGATTCAGCAAGTTTCAGTAGAAGCAATAAAAAGTCATGTTATCCTTTTATCCATGACTCCTCTTGTTCAGCCACTTGAAGAAGAATATGGTCAGAATTTTTCAGCCACCACACATACAACTCATCCATTCCAAAGGGTAAGTGAAGGTACGCCATTTTCTAACTTTTGACCATAGAATTCCATAAAAAGCTAGAATGATAATTGTTGGAAAAACATTTTTCTTCCTCATTTCATAAAATTGCTAATACCATCAGTTGGGGGGGGGAATACATTCATCTTCATATTTTGCCATGTCTATATCATATTTAGGAGCCCACATACTTCCAACATATATTAACTATTACATTGTTATTATGAGCATACAATGGCTTTTCAAAAAAAAAAGTGCTTAAAGGATAAATTGGATACAAACAAAATCATAGTTGTCACACAAGAACCAACCATCATGCAATCCAATAAAGATATACTTTGCAAAAATAATCAAAATATCATTATGCAAAGTTCAAAGATCAAAATAGAATGCAAAAAAAATAAAAAAAATTAGTTGTAACACAAGAACCAACCATGTTGCAATTCAAGTAAAACACTTTGCAAAAATATGAAGTTATCAAATGATATTATGCAAAGTTAAGCCAAAGCTCAAGAATCAAAAGAGTTAATGTAATATATATATATTGCATGAGGACATGCAATAGGTTCAATTGGGGGGTATGTTGAGTCTTGAAAATGTCATTCATTTCCATTACACTTTCATTATTATGTCCATCATATCACCTCCATTTCACTACTATGCCACCATATTCATCCCACTTTCATTATCATTGGGCCACACTTATGTTTTTCCAAACTTTATTAATTCTAAGCCTTTTTAGTGAATTTGTGGTTAAAAATTAGAAAATATTGTGCATATGCTTATACCTAACAAGTGGGTTGATATTGTTGACATGTGTAGGTTGAAAGGAGGCTTCTAGAAGACTCTTATGTGGCACTCTAAGGCCAAATTTGAATTTGAGTGGAAAGAATCATGGATCATGAGGATATGTGTCACATCTCATAATTGTATTGTAACTCTAAGAAGACATGTGTCTTATCAGTTCCTATTTTGATTAGGACTTTAGAGGTAGAGGGAGAGATTCATAGACTCTCATTAATGAGATGGCTTCCCATCTTTTTGTATAAATAGGAGATCTCTCTCCTTCATTCGTTAGCTTATTAGTCTCAGCTAGCTTGGCTTGGCTTTTAGTTCTTTAGCTTGGAGTTTGTAGTTCTTCCTTGATGACTTTTGAAATCTTTGGAGAGCTTTGTTGTACTTTTTAATTTTGAAGAATTTGAATAAAGCTTTGATGTTCTCAACATGGAAGGAGATGTGAAGTAGATTTCATGGAGCATATTACAATGTAAGGTAGAGTAGATTTCATTTTGTAATTTTGCTTTGATTTCATTATGTAATTTGATTGCTTTCAAATTTGATAGTTTAGATTTTCCATACTTGCAATTTTAATTCATGTAAGTGTGTTCAACCAGTTGATCGTAGATTAGTTTTCTTCTTTACATGTTTTTGCATCAAATAGTAACATGAGATTTGCCTCTTTGCTGACATTGTTTTTTTTGCTTTTCAATTTCAGTTATGCTTTGATTTCAGTTTTATTTACTTGCTTTGTTAGTTAGTTTAGATATCATATTTCTCATGTCATTTTTAGTTACCTCCTATAGCTAGAGCGAGTCGAATGGTGAGGGATTGAAGTATGAATGTGTAGTTTGATATTAGTTTATTTTTCTACAAGTTAGGTATTGAATTGCTCATGTCATTTTTAATTACCTCCTATAGCCAGAGTGAGTCGAATGGTGAGGGATTGAAGTATGAATGCGTAGTTTGATATTAGTGTATTTTTCTGCAAGTTAGTTATTGAATTGCTCATGTCATTTTCAGTTACCTCCTATAGCCAGAGCAAGTCAAACGGTGAGGGATTGAAGTATGAATGCATAGTTTGATATTAGTTTATTTTTATGCAAGATAGTAATTGAATTGCTCATATCATTTTCAGTTACCTCCTATAGCCAAAGCGAGTCGAATGGTGAGGGATTGAAGTATGAATGTGTAGTTTAATATTAGTTTTATTTTCTGCAAATTAGATATCAGATTGCTCAAGTTGTTTATGATTACCTCCGATAGCCAGAGCGAGTCGAATGGTGAGGGGTCAGAATATGAGTTGATGTAATGTGATTTTAGTTTACTTTCCTTGCAATTTTTGATTTGTTTGAGTGCAATAGCTTAACTTTTATTTTTAGACAAGCAGCAAAGACAGTGATTTCATGATCAATATTTCGTCTTTTGTTTGATTGAAGTAGCTGCATATTTACACTTTTGTTTAAGTACTAATTCCGTCAATAACATGTTTTGAGATCTTTTGAAGTTCTAAGTTTTGGAAGTTACCATTAGGGACATAGACCTTGTCTTGAAATCTCTATCCATATTTGTCCTTTAAAAGTATTCTTAAGACCTTAGAATAGGATTTCCATTTGCATTAGACACTTTAGGAAACCAACAAGAACAAAACCCCAAAAACAACATAAACTATAAAACAACGAAGTAAGAAAAATGTTAACTAAGCACATATGGTGCACCACACTTCATCAGTTTACGACACCTGGATTGATAATTTATGTAGATCAATTTAAGATGTTAAATTGATTAGACAGTATCTCAAGGCAGTGTAACTTCGCAATTCGTTCCTTCTCACCCTCTCACTAGACTTCAAAGTGAAAATCTTGGTATTGAACCTACTGAGTTACCTTTGCCTAAAAGGAAACAGGCAAGGAAAACAACTAAAGGATATGATAGTGAAATTTTCTCATCATCATCATCCATTTCATCTTCTCTAGTGCGAAGTCAACCATCTACTCCTCCACTCCAATTGTTGTTCAACAAGGAACAAGGACTTCAACATCTGTTTCTGAACTTCCTCAAACTTCAATATTTGCTCCTTCCCAATCATTTGGAACTTCATCGGCACTGTCATCTAGTAGTAGTTCGACAATGGCACAGAATCCATGGAATAATCCTGGTGTGGTCACGATGCCTGCACCATTAAACCCATTGTCAGCTGATCCTGAGAAATGGTTACCGAAATTTAATCCAGATGCAGGCATATAGGCAGATGAGCATATTAACAACTTTATGTTGTCAGTCAATTTAAAAGGAGTTACAGAGGAAGATGTGGTTGTTAGGCTTTTCCCTTATACCTTACAAGGATCAGTTGGGTCTTGGTACTTTTCCCTGCCATGAGGATCCATTACTAGTTGGAACATTTTTCAAGAACAGTTCTTGACTAAATATGGTGATGATAAATCTATAGCAACGTTAATTAATTATCTTTCAAATCTTATGATAGAGTCTAAAGAACCTGTAAAAGGGTTCAATTCACGGTTCAATCAACTCTTGAATAAGATTTTGACCACCTCTAAACCTAGTGAGCAAGTTAGAAGCGAATGGTATATAACAGCTTTACCCTCAAATATATCTATCTTTGTAGATAGAGCTGCAAAACCAACTCTTGCAGAAAATATGAAAGAAGCACTTACTGCAGAGAAATGCATCATTGCCTTAGAAAAGAAAGTTGTTGTTGAAGATAAAAAATAAAAAAAGGTCTCCTTCAAAGATGATTCAAAAAAGAAAGTGGCTAAAGATCCCTACAATATGGAAGGTCTCCAAAAAGTTCTCAAAACTATGTCAAACGAAATGATAGAAATAAAGAAGCAAGTAGCTGAGACTTCAACAAAAAAGCTATTTAGGAACTTTAAGAAAGCTGAATCAAAGCCTCCAAATGCTATATCCAATGCAGACTCAGACCTTGAAGAGGAAGAAGAAGAAGAGACAGTCTTCTCATCTGAAGAAAATGAAGAGGAGGTAACTATAGAATGTCATGGGATGTGGGACTTTATTTTACTGAATTCTGATACAAAAAACGAATAGGAAGCTTTCCTTGTAACTACCACAAGTAAAGGTACTCCTAAACCTGTTCAAATAACTCAGAAGAAAAGGAATGCAGGTACCACTATTAAAGAAAAATTTCCTACAAAGAAGTCTAAGATGGTACCTTCTCAAAATCAGCCATCGGCCTCAAATCCACCTACAACATCTAAAACATTAGTAGTTACAGACTCTATGGATTACAACATTATTGAAGACATGAAGAAAATAAAGGCAAATATCACAATGTTTGAGCTTAGTAAACTCAAACATCAACAAAAATTGTTGCTTAAGGAATTAGATGCAGTGCCTTCTTCCCCTCTTCCAAATGTTGTACTGTCCAAAGCTGCTAATGAAACAGGTAAACCACCTCCTGGTAGGGTAGAAGCTACTAATGTTGTTTTAATCGGAGATAGACAAATTATAATACTCCTCCTTTTTTCTTGACCTACGAAATTTATAATAGAAATCTGCTCAATTGTTTGATAGACTCAGGGGCTTCTTCAAATATAATGCCAGCCTCAGTTTGTTCTAAACTGAATATTGAACCCCAAAAATCTGCAATTCATATTGTCAAGTTGGATAGAAATAAGGTCCAAGTATTAGGAGAAATCAATTCAGTTACCATTAGGTTATCATCTGACCCAAGAGTTGTTCAGAGAATTGATATCTTAATTGCTGATATTCCTAAGTTCTATGGTTTGATCTTAAGTAGAGACTGGTCTGAGAAACTTCATGGTTACATTTCCACTGATTGGTCGCACATGTGGCCGCCCTATAAAGGAAAGACAAATTAGATCAAGATTGATCGGGAGAAACATATGACTCATATTGTTACTGAGTTTGAGCAAGAAAACCAGCCAAGAGCATTCAACAACAACATTTTGGGTAACTATTCATCTGAATCATTCTTTGGAAATTTTACTGTTCAATCATCACCTTTCTTAATTAATAGTTTCACATCTCAAATTGAAATTTTTTCCCAAAAAGATACATCAAGGTGTGTTAAAATTGCTGAGGAAAGTGTAAATAAAATTGTAGATAAATCTTTGTTTTGGTCATTATACTTTGATGGGTCTAAATCTAATGAAGGTGTAGGAGCAGGATGTATTTTGGTTAGTCCCGAGGGAGAAAAGACCATGTTATCATGTAGATTAGAATTGGAATGCACAAACAATACTGCTGAATATGAAGCCTTGATTCAAGGACTTTATAAAGCTATTGGTCTTAAAGTTCAATATTTGAAAGTGTTCGGTGACTCTAAAATTGTAATAAGACAAGTCAGAAATAGTATGCATTGCCTTCCCAGTCACCTTAAACATTATCAATCCTTAGTGCAAAACCTTGTGTCTCATTTTCTAGCATTTAATATTTCTCCCATCCTAAGATCTCAGAATGCAACAACATATTTTCTAGCTAATGTTGCTTCTAAGCTCCTGCCATCTGAAGATTATAGTCCCGATAGGCTTTTAGTAGAATTAATTTTCAGGCCAGCCATTCTTGACAATGTCACTAATTGGCGAGTATTCAATCATGATGCTGACATTTTAAATTTCTTAACTTCTGATAAGTCCTATACTGATCAAATTATTGATAAAAATGAGCATAATCTTTAAATGAAGGAAAAACTTGAAGAAAACTCAATACCTAAACCAGTGGTCAAACTTAAGAATATCTATGATATTAAAGATAAGTTTAAACAAGTTACTAATTCAAAGCTTCAAAGTTCTACTTTGATATTTGAATTAATAAACCTTGGTACTGAGGAGAATCCAAAAAAACATCAATTTGGGATTAGGACTTAAACCAGAAAAAAGAATTGCATTTATCATATTATTGTACAAATATAAAAATGTCTTTGCTTGGAAATATGATGATTTGAAAACGTATGATACATCTATCATACAACATACAATTCCGATGATATCTGAAGAAAAATGAGTACAACAAAAAATAAGGAAGATTCATCCTAACTTAGAGAGTCAAATAAAAGATGAAGTAAACAAACTCTTGAAAGCTAAGATAATTTTTCATGTTAGACATTGAAATTGGGTATCCAACGTGGTGCTAGTAAGGAAGAAAAATGGTGACATTAGAATTTGTATTGATTTCAGAAATCTTAATAAAGAAAGTCAAAATGATAACTTCCCTCTACCTACCATGGAGAAAACTCTCCATTCGATGGCTGGTTCTGAATTAATGTTCTTCCTAGACAGTTTTTCAGAGTATAACCAAATTTTGGTCCACCCTGATGACAGACTTAAGACTACCTTCAAAACCAAATGGGGAACTTATGCCTATCAAAAAATGCCTTTCAACTTAATTAATGCTGGAGCTACATTTCAAAGAGCAATGGACATTGCATTCAAAGGTCTAATCAATAAATCAGTAGTTGTCTATTTGGATGACATCACTATTTTCTCTAAGAAAAGATCAAGTCACTTACATGATTTGAAACAAATCTTTGAGCGCTGCAAAAGGTGTGGCATTTCACTCGATCCAAAGAAGTCATTTTTTGCCCTTGACCAAGGTAAGCTCTTGGGTTTTACCATTTCAAAGGATAACATTTATATTGATCCAGATAGAATCAAAGAGATTTCTGATATTCCATTACCACATAATAAAAAGACAATGCAATCATTTTTAGGCCAGATTAATTTTGTAAAAATATTTGTCTCAGAATTTTCGCAGATTGTTTTACCATTAAAAACCATGATTAAAAAGAATTCAGTGTTTAAATGAGGACATAAAGAGAAAAGAAGCTTTTGATTTGATCAAGCAAGCAATCATAAATGTTCTTGTATTAAACACTCCTGATTTTTCAAATCATTTCATCTTATATACTCTCGCATCTGATTCATCTTATGCAGCAGTACTGACACAAATCAATAATCAAAACTTGGAAGCACCAATTTCATTTTATAGTTCAAACCTTCAAGGTGTTGAACTCAGCTACTCCGAAGTTGAAAAACAAGCCTTTGATATATATAAAGCCATTAAACATTTCAAACCATTTCTCTTAAAGGCTCATACCAAAGATATGGTCCCTTTTTCAGTAGTAAGATAATTACTAATTCAAAGGGAATTAGGAGAAAAAAGGGCAAATTGGGTCACGACATTACAAGAATATGATTTGGACATAAAACCAGCAAAGATTGTCAAAGGCCAAGGTTTTTTCAGGTTGCTAGCAGGAGCTTCTAATATTCAAGAATATGAAGGTACAAACGATATTGAAGAAATCAATGAGATAAGTACAATCAATCCTGAATCCCAATATGCAGATTTGGTATTCTACTTAAAAAATGGGTACACTCCTTCTAACCTTTCCTATAAAAATAAACGTGCCATAAGACTAAAGGCAAAGAATTTCATGATTGTTGATGATGTGTTGTTTAGACGGAATTATGATTCAATCTTGTTAAGATGCTTAGAAAAACCTGAAGTGCAAAAAGTCTTGCAGGAACTATATGATGGTCCGACAGAAGGAAATTTTGGAGTTGATACTACAGCCCACAAAATCATTCATGTTGGGTATTATTGGCCTACTTTATTCAGAGATACTCATGAATATATAAGAAAATGCCAAACATGTCAAACTACCAGTGGAAGACAAAAGAATTCAGTTTTTCCTTTGCAGCCAGTCAACATTGAACAACCTTTTGAACAATGGGGATTGGCCATCATTGGAGAAAATATTCCACATTCATCCAAGAAACATAGGTGTATCCTTACAGCCACTGATTACTTTACTAAGTGGATGGAAGCAATCCCTTTGAACACAACAAACTCTGAGGCAATCATTGAATTCATAGATCAGTTTATCATTACCAGTTTTAGTGTCTCAAACGCTCTTATTTTTTATAATGCATCTTATTTCTCTGGTAATTCTATAATTAAATTTGCTATCAAGAGAGGATTCAAATTGAAATATTCTACAAACTACTACCCTCAAGGTAATGGTTTAGCAGAATCTACCAATAAGAATCTTATCAAAATCATTAAGATAACTATTGAACAGAATCATAAAAACTAGCATAAGTTTTTGATATTTTCATTATGGGCAGACCGCATAACACAGAAAGTCTCAATAGGCACTTCCCATTTAATCTAGTGTATGGAAAATAGGCTTTCATACCATCAAATTTAATACTTCCTTCACTAGCTTTAGTGCAGTTTACTGAAGAAAATCCCTCATCTTCTATTCAATTAAGACATGATCAGATTCTGAAACTAGAGGAAGAAAGGGAGAAAGCCTGAATTATACATGCAAAGCATCAAAAAATTATAAAATCTTCTTTTGATACAACTTCAACTGGCTCAAAATATTTAAAAATTGGTGATCTAGTTTTGAAGTGGGACAAGGCCCATGAGGATAAAGGAAAGCACACTAAGTTTCAGAAAATGTGGCTTGGACCATTCCAAATTAGTGAGAAGATAGGACCATCTACATTCATATTACAAGATCTATCAGGAAAGAGAGATTCTCTTCCCCTTAATGGCCTTATTTTGAAAAAATACTTCAATTGAGGAGATAACCCTTCTCACTTTGTAAATATTCAATTTCCAGTTATATTTCTGTAGTTATTCTTGTCATAGGAAATAAAAGTTGTACATAGCCTACTATTGGTTTTTACTATATTGAAAAAGTCACTCAAAAGAAAATAATCTTAATATTTACTTTTGATAGATGAAAAGCCTTGAAAGAAAAAGAAAATTCTAGGAAATTAGGTATGATTGAATTCTGAAAACCCTTTTTATTTTTGTAAAACCTTCTCAAAACTTAAAAATACTGTAAATAATTCTAAAAGTTTTTGAAGCCTAAAAACGATTATCAATACAAAGCAAAGACTGATTCAAGCCTAGCATCTTTAACTCTCAAAATTGTAATCCATGCTCTCTTAAGGAGAAAATTATTCACCACATCCATCAAAGTTTATAATTTTTCAGAGTGTAATTCTAAAATATATTTGATATAAAAGATAAGAGGTCTTATTATAAGCCTGCTTACCATGTTCATAGGGGATTAGTTCAACTGACATTACCAATACTGCATACCAAAACAGGGTAATGGCTTATAATTATAAGACAAGGGGTTTCATCACGAGCCGCTTGTTCAGTTAAATTATAACCAGTGAAGGGCATTGTCAACAGCTGGCCACCAAACCAAGACAATGGTTTTTTATCTTACACAATAAATAAAAAAGAAAATGAAATATAAAAAATGTGGAAACATATCTTTTGGATTCATTCTTTTAAATTATACTCTGAAACGGATAGGACAATGAATGATTAAATGGTTAAAAGGTAACCTTGCCGAGACTATGGACGTTTGCTGGTAGCAATGGCTCCTCTACCTGTGACAAAGAAGTCATTATACAAGCAAGGTGAGAGAAGTCTTTTGTTTTATTATTATCAACCAAATAAGGTTTACTTAAAACTTAGGGATGTATTTAATTTTAGGATGAGAAAGAAATAGCAAAAATAGTTTTCATTACATTCATAATTTATAATTACCTAGTTATATTAGATTTTATCTATCTATTAAGGTTTTCAGATTAATAAGTCAAAGTATTATATTATTTTCTCAGAGATAACTATTTCTCCCAATGAATAGCCAATTGTTGTGTTGTACAACAACCCCCCCATTTCATAAATTTTTTATACAAAATCTTAAAATGAAATGGGTCCCTTTAAAAATAAGCTTAGTTAGTTGTGTGAATAAAATGGTATGTATATCATCATAAGAAAAATCCTTGTTAAAAGCCCATGTAACTAAATCATTTTATACAAAATTTTAAATAAAAAATAAAATGTTTCCTTTATAATATTAAAAAATCATTCAATATTGCGATAAAGCGATCGGAGATCGCATATCGCAATATTAAAGGAAACACACGAAACAACAACCTCACCCAATGCTCTGATCCGAAAAGGCAATTGCAATCGGTAAATTGGGGAAAACAAATGCCGACGCACAATAGAGCAAAGCCCCTCAATTCTTCCGATGTGATAAATCTAATTGCAATTGACAATTAGCGACTCATCCATGTCAACAATAAAGGAACATTTAATGAGACCTGACCGTAAACTCCTAATGCGATAAAGCTAATTGCAATCGGTGATCGGCACTCAGCAGAAGACACACGATAAAGGGATAAAGCCCATGTCAAATCCCGACTGCGATCTATTAATTAGGCGCACATCTCGAAAAGCAAATATATTAAAGGAAGCTTGCATGCATTATATTGTATCACCTTTTGGTGATCGAAAATATTTAAAACAAGTCTTAAACGCCTTCCCTTTGACACTCCCGATCACCGATCAACGATTTATCGCTGATCGTCAATCATTAAAATCTAAGGCATGCTTGAAACAATCATTCGGCATATGGGCGACGTGATGGACATTTATGATGATATTTACCATGATTGACAGTTTAAACGGCTATTCAATATTGCAGTTAAGGATGGATCTTTCAAAGGATTTCACCCGTGGTAATCCTTAACTATATTGTATTTTATGTCAATAAACATTATTCTATTCATTATCATATTACCTCGCAGCAACATTTTCTCTGTATCACTGTTTGCAACTATTTGCGCAGAATTCTTTCGAAACCAAAGAACCAGAGAAAATGGGAAAGAAATAAAAAAAGTCCGCAGCAGCAGCCCCTACAGCAACAGCTCATCCAGTCAAAGATCCCAGACCAAGCAAGAAAGGATTAATCTTTGATACGACATGCCTTGGTCTAGGAAACACAAGCTAGGAGAGAATTTACAATCTAATAGAAGCCGAGGACCCTGAGGAATTATCTGAGTCAACCACAGCGGACTCTACTAACAAATCGGAAGGAACTCTTAAAGAATTGGCTTCTTCCTATCTACACAGAATAGCAGCGCGATCTAAAATCCTGCCATATACAGATGTAGTGAGATGGGTGGTGGAGAAAATTCCAGTCTCTGACTGAACCTTTTGCACGGCTGATGGAAGGATATTTGGTTCATTTCAGCCTGAGGATCTCATGAAAATGTACCACTTACCTCGACCTGAGAAGCGATACAACGAGGTGTTCTTGGAGGTGTACACAAAGGAGAATGATTCAGAATCAGCCCCGATAAAGCAATGGAGACATTTTCCCGAAAAGCACAAGCACGAGTCATCGAGTAAGTACTCTGTTGACTCTTTGGCTTCCCCTTATTGTTATGCTGGGGCTATGATGTGTAGGATGTGGGGAATACATGATTCGGCCAAATTCACCATAGAAATGGTACCCCTAATGGAAGCTGCAATCAACAGTTATGTAATGGATTGGGCTAATATCTTGTCCGATAAACTAGCTACAACAATTTTAGAGTACAGAGCAAATGTGTATAAAACTTCCCAAATTATTCCCTCGTTCTATTACAGTGCTTATATTATGGAAACTATTTGATTTAATTTAGAATATCCAATACTTGGGTGGAAATGGACTCCTCAAGACCCGAATCCAATCCACATTTACACCAATAGTTATGGAAGTTGAATTACAAAAATCATTTGTATAAAATTTTCAATGGTTTTATTCCTTCTGTATATTATTCTATTTTTAATATACCTGCTCCAAGGATATCCTCGGAAGCATAAGTTGATTTGACAAGAGTAGGAAGTTGGTTCGGGGAGGAGAAATTTACTTACATAAGGCTTTTTGGTAGCCTTACTAAACCCCATGTTCTTCCCTTGTATGTGCCTGATAAATTGTTAGCTCGAGAGTTGGCCTACCAAATAACAGTAGAAGGGACATCCAGAACCCTTAAGGATTGAAAGAAGCATATTTGGCTAAACTTCCCTTTACGGTGTGGCATTTTCACTCTGCATGACTATAAGCATGTAGATAAGGAGACAAAAAAGATAGTAATGCTGGATCTGGCCACAATTCCTAACAGGCCATATGATCCAAGACAGGTTGCTTATAATGTCATGTCTCAAGCCAAACTTGCTAAGTTTGATCATAAAGCCGATGAATTCGATGATCTATTTTCCTCAGCTGAATCATTATTTCAAGTTAAAACATTGGCTAGGATGAGGTATCAAGATGAAGGACTGGAAACATTTAATATGCTTAGATACCAGAGGTTGCAAACTCTGCCTCTAGACCTATTAGCCACAACTCCAACAGTCCAACCAAGCGAAACTGAACAACAAGCTGTTGATAAATCTCCTACAGTAGAAGAAATTCCTGAAAAAGAAAAAACACTAGAGCAAGAGCAAGAAAAAGGAAAGGGCGGTGAACTTATTGATCAAAAATTCATATTGATCCCAAACTACTCAAAGAATGGCAACAGTTTGACTCAATTATCAGAAATACTGAGAGCTTGCAGGGATTTAGTACTCCTGAAGCAACAACTGGACAGAAGACAACGACTAATGCAGTTCCATTTGAAAGAACTAGCGGCCCACCCATGACTTAGACAGATGTTGAAATATTCCAGAGAACCCTTCCGATGAGATTGTTCTGTGAGTAGAAGAAATACCACCCTTAAATGTCTTCTATAGCCCTAAACATAGGGTTGTAATAAAGAGACAGAGGAAAAAGAGAAAACTTGATCAATCTTCTCTTTTACCTACACAGATGGAGATAACTAATGTGGTATGGAGAGATGAAGTCAACCCTTCTGAAGATCTTACTAAGCTCTCTCAGTATGATGGGGCATATACAACGGCTACTATGGATAAGACATTGCAAGTTAGCAATTTTCTTAAAGAAAATGATCAAGCAATTATCTCACTAGAGACACAGGTATAGGAAAAACAACAAAGGATAGAGTAGTTAGAGCAGCTGTTAACAGTGCAAAAGCAATCAAACAAGAAATTAAATGAGCAATTGCTCAAAGAGAAATAGAGGATAGACCAACATGTAGTTCAAAAGAAAAAAGAGTTGTTTCAAGCATTGAACAAGCTAAAGACAATGAATGAACAGTTGAGCAAATCGAAAGATGAACAGATTGCTCAACTGTCATTACAAATAGAAAGGTTCAAGGAATTTCCTAAGATATAGGAATTCAAATCAGAGGCTCTCCAAATAACCAAAGCATTATCTACTTAATTGAACTTGCTGTGTAATAATATTTCTCTTGTTCCTCCCTTCTGTGAGATTTCCTTGTCCATGATTGATAAGTCGGTTGACGATAGGCAAAAGTTGGAGCAGGCAGATGAGACACTAACAGAGTTTCTTTCCTGGCAAGAAATCAAGGAAGGGCAAGCCGCAAATCTGCCTCAAATTCTGGAATCACACAAGGAAATTTTGTTCCTTGAGTGGCAAACTCAATTGATGAACGTAGAAAGGGCAACATCTAGATGTAGATTGGCGACTAGTAATTTAGTGGAATTAATTAATAATACTCTTTATTTGTCAAACTTGATTTCAGAATGTACCTCAGGAAAATTACCATTAGTCAAAGCATTGGAGTAGACATGGAAGCAGGAGATGGAAAGAGGCAGAGATTAATTGCGGGCATCCAAACATTGACATGGGAAACCTTTTGGTTTTTCTTTGTGAAACCATACAGTCAAAGGACAGCAATAAAATGCTTGACCGATGTAATCGGTTACATGATTCCTGAAATTACTGATGCCACCTATATTGCCTAGCTGCATTCACGTATGAGTCATCTTCCATCGGTGCAGCCAATGCTCGCCATATGCCAGCTCAAGCCAAAAGATAGTTAGTCAAAACAATGAGCCATCCTTACCGACTGCAAGCATATCTGTTTCAGGGAGATTTTCATGTATTTGTGATTTTGTTACACCAGCTCACAACATTTTTATTTCATAGCTAGTTAGTTTAGGTAGTATTTATAGACCCTTTTATGTTTTTAGAAAGGGTCCTGAAATTTTTGTGGGAAGAATTAGATTGGAAGTTGCACTATTGTACTTCCAATATATATTTTTTATGAAACTGGACCTGTATTCTGAGCTTTTAATGAAGAGTACTTTTGTCTGATATGCACTACTGCTTCCTATAAGAGTATTTCTAAGTTAGAGAGCGGGATCCAAATGCAAATTCATGTTGGAAGGATTCAAACAAATATGGTACTATTATCTATGTTTTGCTTCATTATTTTATGTGAACTAGCATTCATTCGTTTTTGCTATTGTTGATGTATGCATAAAGTTCTTACAGCGATTTCTTTTACTTATCACTATTGAATGTTCAAGAATTGTTATCTTTCATCTATATATGCGTCAATGATATATAAAATCAGTGCAATAATGTTTTAATTATTACTTTGTTCAACTATTTGAACAAAGTAATTATCATATGAATGAATCTTCTTGTTTAAAAGTAAAGTCATCTACATGCTTATTTTTCAATAAGAACCATTAAGAGTTGCACTAAAACAGAAATTTCCCAGGATAGATTAGTATTGCATTTTATAATAAATATTTCATCATTTGCCATTAGATATAAGTAAATTAGATATTTATCCATCCCATTCATAAATCATTGGGAAACTAGTCCCATTATATCCAGTCGAAGCCACCACACCAAACGAAAAAGGAGCTGCCTTTAAGGTCCAGACTGGATGGTTTTCCCCAATGTTAAGGAGGTCAATCCTCTCTGCGGACAGAGACGATCCCCACTAGCCCAGACCGGGTCTAGCAACAATCACACAATGCTATCATTCAAGTTCCTAATTGCAAATAGAAAGTAGATGGCGAGAACCTACTTGGATTCCAACGCTAGTGTTCGTTGAAGAGATGTCGCCTTCGTTCCTTTGCTTTGTCCGGTCACGATCCCCACGATCTCCGTGATGGATACCTGCATATGCAAAGAACAACACGAAAACAAGCGTAAAATCTAGTAGATGCAATTATATATCGGTCAGAAAAGATATAACTCAACATCAAACATGAAACAATGAGAGTGGAACCATAATGATAGTCATCTATTATTAATAAATAACAGAGAAGAGTACAACCAAAGTTCTGACGTCGAATCCTTCTCAAGAGGGTCCGGCCAGCAAGTCTCTTAAGCATTCACCCTTGGAGGTAGATCTCCCAAGACAAACTCTCTCTCACACAAGTTTACACAAGAAAGAAACACTTCACAACCTTCCTTAAGCTCTCTAGCAATCCCACACTTGTCACACCAACTACCTATCAAATTCACACACTAGCAGCAGCACTCTAAGCACTATCAATTCCAAGCTATCCAAACTAGCTGCTCATGGCAATGGTAGAGGCTTAAATAGGAGAAGGAGTCTCCATGAATGGTGGGAGGATGAGCTTATCTCCAAGGAAGGTGGCTCAAATGACGAAACAGACATGCCAGAGAAGGGAGGGCGACATTTACAAGGCCAACAACCAGGTCTGGAGTCATCTGGAAGGCCGGCTGTTAGAACAAACTCGCCCAAACTGGATCAGCACGGGTCCATAACTGCACTGGAGCGCTGACATCGCAGCTGAATAACAGGGAAGGTCATGTCAGCGCGATCAGATATGAATAACAGACGCGCTGTCTCATGAAATTCGACCAGCGCGGAAAACACGTGTGCTTCCGCGCTGGCAGCGCAGTCCGTCCGTTATGAAGCGCCCGTCAGCGCGGTTATTTTAACAACAGTCGCGATGATAGTAAAAACTTTGGCAAAGTGGGTCATTTGGCAACATTAGAGAGCATGAGCATGATTGATTTGAACTCATGACACAGTAGGAAGACTGACAGGGAGACAGTGACAAATTACTGTGTAACAGATGCCCCCTAAAGCATGAAGCCCGAGAGAGTGGGAGGGGTGAAATGCTTTACAAAACTCGCTGAACCAAAACACCACCAGGAAGAACCCGCACGTATGTACAACTGATATCTCTGATGATCAATGACATGTAGTCCAGGCATGGGCGCAACCATCCAAAAGACATATGAAGGAGGTTTGTGGTATGGACGCAGCCACCCAACTAAAGAGACCATGATGAGAATAAAGGTATGGTCGCAGCCATCCATGAAGACTCAGGTATGGGCGCAGCCATCCATCAATGAGTCATGTAATGATCATAACAATCCACAAAATCGCAACCTGGATTGCAACAGACAAAATCCAGGGTCTTGCGCTCCATCCCGACCCGAACAAAGTACAAGTTCAAGCATGTGAATACATGAGCTGAAGTCGAACATGCATGAACATCGTCTGATTACCAGTCAATGATGAAAACTGTTAACAGACGCGAGAGGTACCACCAATAATGACAATGGTCCTCAAGGTACTATAGGTACAATCTATGGCGTGTGAATCAATGAGCTGGTATCGAACACCCGCAGAATCATTCGATCGGAGGCCAATGATGAAAACCTCACGTCGAACATGAAGAACCTGCCATTGAGGCATACAGGCTCTAAGGCACCTGAAGGGAGTCTCTAAAGTCACCTTCCTGGATAATGAGATGAAGTCGACAGGAAGTGACCTTGATCGAAGGTGGGCCATAATGCTTCCCACATCATCGACACGAGACAGAGAAAGATAAGATATTTTGTGTGAGGTATCAGAGGGAGGTTGTAACGCTGCAGAGGTCAACTTCTCCTAAACATATCGACGGCACGACAGTGGACTTGGCAGTATTTGACATCAAATGAGCAGAGGTCATGGTGACAAGGCAATGAGCAAATGAGAGGCCAAATAGGATAACCCAAACCCACGGAGGCTAGTGTAAAACAAGATGAGAGATCCCCACCCAGACACGAATGCAGACTAGAGCCATGTTCAAGAGCGACATACTGCCGACACGACAATAATTATGGATCCATTTTCCCCACCATTGTTGGCGAGTACCCCAGTTATTTTTAACAAGCTTGATGGGGATAACATGTGCTTGTGAGCGTCATTTCGACGGAATCTGATGTCATTAAGTTTTAACGAGTCTGACAAAGGAAGAACTCGGCGTCTTTTCCTGTTTAGAGAGTCTGAAAAGACAACAGAAAAGAAAACTCCAGGGGGGTCCTTTTTCGTAAAATTGTGTCTCTCGAGCCCGAAAAAGTATAAAACAATGCTCGAAAGAACTGCCCGACCAATATGATCGAGGAGTACTTTTCGTAAGTAGTGACTTCGACCCGAAAAAGTAGAAAAGCGGTCAGAAGCACGTCGTTTTGGAGCCAGTAACGAGTTCGAAACGACAAACACCCGACAATCTTTTTAGTTTAAACGGTCGAAAAAAGAGCTTTAAAAGCGACCGCCTCGCATTCCTTTTAATGAGCCAAGAGGGGGACTCGGCGATCTTTTCTTATTTCACGTCGAAAAAGAGCCTAAAGATGACGTTGCGGGATCAAGTGTATATTGAACCGTCGTAATTCCACCGTCATGAGAATCTGCACAAGAAACACCGCACGCGTAAACCTGTTCGAGATAATACGGGCCACATGCATAAAAACATAGTAAAACTATATTGGCACCAAGCACATGGTAAAAACATCACAAAAAACCCATTTTTATGAAAAATAATAGTTAATTATAAAATTTTTACCATAAATAGGGGGTAAAAAGAAGTTTTTACCATTGTTACCATTTTGAGCCGTGGAGGACGTTGTGGAGCTGCGAGGTTGACGAACCAAATTCCATCCCGTGCGGACATCAACCACCCTGCAATCTGTTCCAGGTAGGTTCACCCTCTCCTGCGCTCCATTTTGAAGCATTTTAGCCGCATTTTCACGGTGGGAAGTGCTAGTTTGGGCGAATTTTTTGAACTTCAATTCGCTCTCGGTCAGCGCGGATTTCCTTATCGGGTCCGCGCTGATCGAAAAATATTTACACAGACCACCCCCGGATCAGCGCGGAAAACACGTGTGCTTCCGCGCTGACCCAAGAAAAATATCAAAGGGCGCCATTATCAGCGCGACTGTTTTTAAAACAGTCGCGCTGGCGCCGTGAAACAAGTTTTTTAACAAATTGAACGTAAAAAATTTCATGGACAGGGCCCTAATGAATTTTTGTGACCATGCAGGATAAAATGGCATTTGTTTGGCAAGAGCGAGCTCATGATAATGAGGATATAGCGGCATTCGCCGATGCTGGGTGCCGTAATGCAATGCGGGCATGCGGGTTGCTCAAATTCTTCCTAACTCCGCGCCTGCGAGCACAGCCTGACCTTCTCGAGTTCCTAATCAGAGCCTGGAATCCCGTTGATGGGAAGTTTGTGATTCGAGGCCGAGATATCGAGTTCGATTATACAGATATCTATTTTTTGACCGGGTTATCACGTCGAGGTGAGATGCCCATTCTGGAGGGGCAGCGACCTAGTGGTGAAACCCTAGATATGCTGATGGCTCGGGTGTGCCCACAGGCACGCAAGACGCGGAGTGGGAAGGTAGCTATTCCTACGGTGGAGGACATCGTCCTTCGAACCATACTCTTCATGGTGACTCGGGCAGCGGGCTCCTTGGCCAATCACGAGGCTTCGAAGACCCATCTTTTATTGGCTCTCGAATGTTTGAATCCCACTATATTCAACTGGGCAGCAGCAGTAACAACCAGTATGAAGAGACAGCTGAGCAACTGCCGACGTGGTGAGTCGAAGCAGTTTGGCTATGGGTCGATTTTACTCCCGCTCATGCTGGAGCGGGTACCGGCATTACAGCTACAGGACATGGTCGTGGATCCACCCAGAGGCCCCCGAGAGACGAGGGCTAGTCGATGGGGCCATGTCATGCCACGAGGAGGTGGCGGCCGACCAGTGGCATGGGGAGTATATTTCCGAGAGTGGCTGGATCGGCAGACTATTTTTGTGGAGGACTGGCCATATGCTGGCATAGACTTCCGTGGAGACCCCGACATGCCGTTGCCTGCCGGAGAGCATTGGGACGATGGTGGTAAGCCACTTGATCTCTTTTTAATTTTTTATTTTTGTAATGTTTTTGATTTTTCATGTACATGTCTTAACGATAAATGCTATGGTATGCAGATGTAGGACCGGCGAGACCCCTTGGTTTGGCCCCAAAGGCACGGAGAGATGCACAGGGCGTTGGAGCTCTGGCCCTGGCTCCTCCAGGAGTCGATACGATGGAGACTGTGATACAGAACCTCGAGGGCTTACTGGCAGGGATTCTAGATTACCAGGGGATAGAGGAGGTCCCCATAGCATCTCAGATCCATACAGTGGGGGTAGAACCCAGGATGCACCGCCTCTTGAGGCGGGTGGCTGCAAATTATAGAGAGCACAACCCACCACAGTAGACATCTAGGTCTTTATTTCCTACTGGTGGTTTTTTGAGAGACATGTGTCTCGGATGTACCAAGAACACAGGCTTTATCTAGACATATACACTTATTCTTTGAGCGCCTTGGTGCGCCACACGATATATATATATATATATATATATATATATATATATATATATATATATATATATATATATATATATATATATATATATATATACATATTCCTATGGTTTATTATTGTGTTTTTATGTGCTTGCTTGTATAATGTTTTGATTACAAATTACGCAAATGTATATCTAATACATGATTTGCCAATGCATCAGATAATGTGTTTAATCGTCATGGAATATGCTGATATGTGATAAAGTCAAAATTCCTTTCTAACAATTTAACACGTAAGTAAAACCTTAAAATGTGACGGTCTCTGACGAAATATCGCCCATTGAGCTGATGGACCACAAGCTGAGAGTCTAGGTTAACAACCAATGCACGAATATTGAGATTAATCGCCTCAGCTAATAATTCAATAACAACACTATATTCAGTGACATTGTTTGTAGTACAACCTAAACACACACCTTGAAGATCTATCAACTCACCGTGAGGATCGTAGATCACCCACGCCGCAGAGGACAAATTACGAGTGCTACGGTAGGCACCATCAGTGAAACCAATATAAGGTGCACCTGACATCTACACAAGAAGCAAAAACACAATAAGAAGAAATCACGCTTTTCACACCAAGCCAAAAAACATGAAAACATACACACACACACACTTGCTAAGACACACACATGTATGAATTGAAGCACACGAATCAGGCATAGTACTTTTTCAAGTACAACCCATTACGAGGTTTATCAAGAGGATTACCTTCGTAGTCAACTAGCTCGTATGCCCCTTTTTGCAACACTCTCTTTACAATGTAAGGGCCTAGCCACATGGGCTCGAGTTTGCCTGCCCCCAGCTTGTCATTTGCTTGGTCGTATAGCAGGACAAGATCTCCCTCAACAAAGGAACGAGGATGAATGGTTTGGTCAAAATGAGTTTTGACTCTCTTCTTTTGAGCTTCGATGGCTAGAGAGGCTAAGCGACGGGTCTCGTCTAACCGTTCTAGATAAAGAAGCCGTTCCTCTACCGGAGTAGTGTTGGGAAGCAACTCGACGGCTATTTTCAACGAAGGAATTTCACATTCTATGGGAAGGGTAGCCTCCAGTCCGTAAACTAATTGAAAAGGAGTGAAACCGGTGGCATCCTTCACAGAGGTTCGGTAGGCCCACAAGGTGGAAAACAACATCAGATGCCAATTAGACTTATGCATGTCAACAGTGCGTTGAAGCATTGTAACCAAAATCTTGTTAACAGCTTCAACCTGACCGTTAGACTGAGCATAGTACGGGGTTGAACTATCGTGCCGTAAGCCTAGTTGGGTTGTCAACTCGGTCATCATGTGATTACGGAAATGTTTTCCGTGGTCTGTGGCGATGGCCTGTGGAACTCCGAACCGCGTAATAACATGATTGAACAAAAATTGCGCTGTTGTATGACCGTCTTCATTTAATGTGGCATCGGCTCGGCCCATTTTGTAAAGTAATCGACGGCAATGATAATAAACCCATGCCCCCCGGCCGAGCGAGGCTTACAGGTTGTATAATCAATGCCCCATTTTGCAAAAGGGCCTACGGTCACTACAGGGTGAAATAGGGCTGGTGGCGCACGCATCTTCCGTTGGTATATCTGGCATGCATGACATGAGCAGACAGCAAGAATGCAATCCTTAAAAATGGAGGGCCAGAAATAACCAGCGCGAAGGATTTTTTGAGCTGTGGCATATCCGGACATGTGACCACCACAGGCACCAGAGTGGCAGTCATTCAGGACTCTCTCAGCTTCTGCGAGGGTAAGACATCGGCGGAGAATGGAGTCAACGCCGAGGCGGTACAGGGTGTCCCCTATGATTCGATAGGGTTGAGAGTGATGGCGGATCCGCTGCCGAGCATCTTTGGATAGAGCGGGGCGGAACGAGGAGGTTTGTAAATAAACAATAATATCCCCGTACCAAGGATCGAGGGTGCTGATCAGAAAAAGAGTTTCGTCTGGGATATGATCTTCTGAAAGAGAGGGTGCAGAAGGAGATGGCAAAGAACAGAGCAATTCAGCAAAGACCAGAGACTTCTTAGACTTGGCAGCAGTAAATTCCAAGTCAAACTCTTGGAGGATTATGATCCATTTAGAGTATTTTCCCCCCAGCAACTGACGTGACAAAATGTACGTCATCGGGTTGCAGTCAGAAATCACGGTCGTGGTGCGCAACAGGATATAGTGCCAGAAACGTTGGACAGTGCACACAGCGGCCAATGCCAACTTCTCAACGTAAGCATAGCGAGTTTCCGTATCCAAGAGGTTGCGGCTGAGGTAATAGATAACATGCTCATTGCCGTCATCATCATCCTGCACTAGAACCATGCCGATAGTGGTATCGGCGGCGGCCAGATAGAGAGTGTAATCACGATGGTAGTTCGGAGGTCTCAATAATGGAGCAGAGACAAGGAGACCCTTGAGTCGCTCGAAAGACTCCTGAGCGATAGCATCCCAATGGAAGGGTGTGTCTCGCTTCAACAATCGTGTAAAACCCTTAGCCACCTCGGCATAATTCAGAATGAAACGTCTAAGGAAATTTGCTTTGCCCTGCAAGCTCTGCAACTGCTGCAAAGAAGCAAGGGGAGGAAGATTCAAGATGGCCTCGACTTTGAGGGGATCCAGACGGATGCCTTCTCGGGAGACGATAAACCCGAGTAGTCGGCCTGATTCAACGCAGAAGACACATTTATGAGGATTGAGCCTAATACGATAGTGTCGACAGCGGAGAAAAATTTCGCAAAGATGGGAGGGATGGTCTTGACGCTTAGCGGAATGAGCTGGAAGATCATCCAGGTATGGCTGTACAATGTGCCAAATATCATGAAAGGCATAGGACATCGCACGTTGGAAGGTAGCGCCGACATTTTTTAAACCGAAAGGGAGCTTCTTATAGGCAAAAGTGCCCCAAGGACAGATAAAAGTCGTCTTATGCTGATCAGCGGGCGCGATGTTGATCTGGTTGTATCCAGAAAAACCATCCATAAACGAGTAAATTTCGCTTCCTGCACACTCATCAATAAGCTGATCGATGAAGGGTGTAGGGAAGTTATCCTTAGGAAAAGCACGATTGATATCACGGTAATCAACACAGACTCGAATGGTGCCCTGCTTTTTGTTCACAGGAACTATATTAGAGACCCAATCTGTTAGTGGAATGGGGTAAATGAAACCAGCCTTGAGAAGCTTTTCGACTTCTGCTTTGATGGCTGCGGCTTTTCGGGGGTGCACAGGGCATAGGTGCTGATGAACATGCTTGGCACCAGGATACGTAGGTATCTCGTGCACCACTATACTAGGGTCGATGCCGGGCATCTCTTCGTAGGACCATGCAAAAACATCACGAAATTCGCGAAATAAGTTAGTATAAAGTAGAACTTCCTCTGGAGTGCAAGTGACTCCAATATGAATGTGCTCGACAATCCCTGGTTTCACAGAGATGTCGATGGGTTGGGTCTGCGTAATGTTACCCATATTGCCCTCTGAAGACACTTGGTAAATCTGAATAGGTGTTTGAAGAGGCTGGAATGGGATACACGGAGCAAACCGTTCGAGACACGCGAGCATTTCCTGATGGGCAGGGAGAAATGAGGAACGGTGGTGATGGTCCGACCAAGGGGGTTCCTCAAGAGACATGGTCTCTATGATGGCTTCATCGAAAGGAAATATTTCCTTTAATGGATCCAAAGTAGCATCATCTCCAAGCCAAGGGAAATGAACATATGAATCGGGAACACCGCTCGGAAGAGCAGGTTCGGCAGGGGGAGCCGATGCAGCGACGATTTCGACGTAGTTGAGCTCGGCAGGACTCAACGGCATCATATCGCCCCAGGATTCTTCCTGATTAGCGGGAGGAAGGACCCACAGATCAGAACGCACGGAGATCATATTAATAGGGGCGAGATTCGGAGGTGGAAGGGGAAAGACACCCATTAGAGCGGGATCTTTAAAGAGTCCGGCTCCCACATTCTCGAATGATTTAAAGGTATGCTCCACGAATGGCACATTACCTTCGGAAGAAGAGGCGAAGAAGGAGAGCTGGTCCACCGTGACAATCTTCCCTTGATGAGGGAAATGAATGACACGAAAAAGGGAGGAGGCCACGACTTGCATGGCGTACGTCCAGCTATGTCCGAGGAGGAGGTTATAGGTGAGATTAGCGTCGACGACTTCGACCTCCACTTCTACCGTCTTTCCTTCCAAGGATATGGGCAAGATTTGGAGGATACCGTAAGGATGAGACTCTCTTCCATCAAAGGCTTCTAACGTCGTGGGAGATTGGCTCAATGTAGGAGAACCAATAGCTTTCCAGCAAGCAACGGACATGATGCAAGTTGAAGCACCTTCATCAATGACTGTACGATGAATTGTTTTGCCATTGATGATGACTTGTATAAGGAAATCGATTTGGTGGGGTAGTCTTGACGTATAGCCCTCGAGATCAAAATAAATCAAATCCGAGTCAGCCGGGTCTATGCCACCGATGGCCGATAGCAAGGACTTCCTCTAGGAGGGGCAGTTCTAGAGGACCTCTAGAGCGGACATAGCAGATGGAGCCTGAGCTAAGTCCTCAACAATGCTATAGTGCTGGGCAGCACGAGCATTAGGGTTGTAAGAAGACTTCCGGAGTACACCTTTCGGAGGGGGTCGGATAATCGTCTCAGTGCTGGGTCTTTCGATGTGGAGAGGACCAGAACTGGACGGAGGAGCGCTGGAGGGGACCTCCAGCTCTTTCTCGGCAGGAGATGGATATTGTTTTGCTCGAGTAGTGACATGGATGGGAATTGTCCCAGCCATAAACACTTGAGAGCCAAATGAAGAAGAGGGTTGCGATGGATCTGCCACCATTTGAGTTTGCTGAGAAGGGAAAGGTTCTTTAAGCACAGCAGGAGTCCCAGGAGCACCTTTCAATAATCGACTAACTTCAGACCGCCTAGGGCAGTCTTTAGTGTAGTGATCCTCATCACAAATAAGACAAGGATACTTAGGTTTTCGCTTGGCTCCTTCCTCCGATGGAGGTTTAGGGGAGTCCTGTTTGGGCTATTTGGTCTTATTCTTAGCTTTCCCTTTCTTTTTCCCTTTCGAGGATTTATCCGCCGCGGTGGACTGAACGGCGTTAACCTCGGAGGTACTTCCAGAATTAGACTATCCCTGAGAAGTGTTTCCATTAGAAGCATTCTGTTTTTGCTTCCCAGGGTTCGCGGATGATTTCTTTGATGACGTGTTTACAGAGCCAATAACTCCGTCAACAGATGGTTTTGGCGGAGCTTTGGATGTTCCGGGCCTCGGGGCATCTGGCAAATAATCATATAAAGTACTTGACTGAGAGTATACTAAGTCAAGGTACTGAGCACGCGCGATAGCTTGCTCTTTAGTTACACAAGCTCCCATGGCGATGTCTCGCGCGATCGCAGGGACAAAGGAAGTCGTGAACCAATCGGTCAGGAGCTGATCAGGAATCCAAAATTTGATCAAGCGACGACGCCGTCTCCATTCATGTATATGGTCGGATATATGCGTAGCCGTGTCCTGTTTGAGAGACGTAAGGAGATGTGTCCCTGTCTCATACCGAATGGGTAACTGAAAATGAGTTAGGAATGCCATAGCCAACGAGTTGAAATCTTGAAATGTTTCGCGATTCAACTCAATATACCACTTAGCGGCTGAGCTGGTGAGAGTCCTTTGGAAGAGGCGGAGCCGGATGGAGTCATCAAGCCACGAGTTCGATGAGCACCAAAGGTGATAGGTCATAACATGGGCTTGAGGGTCCTCACCAGCTTTGCCATCGAATTTTGGGCAATCACCGGGTATTTTAGTTGGAACTGGTGGCCAGTACGGATTATGAAGAATGGGATCATTTGTTAACTTGGACACATCTGGAAGTTCTAACGTCACTAAGAAGGGCAACTGAGGATTAAAGGACATTTGTGGCTGTTGAAGAGAGGTAGTACCAGGGTTCCAACCAGGTGGTGGTTGCCCCCATGGAATTTGTCCGGACGGCCCCGGTCCATAAGGGTTCTGCCCATAGGGATTTTGCCCATAGGGGTTCTGTCCATATGGATTCTGCCCATAAGGATTCTGTCGATAAGCAGACACTTGACCCTGGGTCTACCCCCCAGCACCCCATGGATTAGCAACTTGACCTGTAGGTGCAATGTATTGTTGCTGATAATTCTGGTAAGGAGTGACCTGCAGTTGTTGATAATTTTGATAAGGGGTAAATTGAGTTTGCCCCTAGGGTTGCTGGTAGCCATACGTTTGTTGAGCTCCATACTGAGCCTGATAAGAAGGCTGCACTTGGTAGGAAGGTTGGGGTCGTGGCCCACCTTGCATTTGATAACCAAGTTGAGTCTGGGTCCCAGAAGAATGTCCTTGAACAGGTTGAGCTTGGACCATCTGGCCGGAAGGTTGGCCTGGTTGGGTTTGGGACGGACATGTTTGCCCAGAAGGATGTGTTTGCTGGGTACCAGGTTGTCCTTGAGCCACCAAGGCTTGTCCTTGCGGAGCAGATGGTTGAGCGGGCTGGACGGTCGGTTGATTTTGAGGTTGTCCAGCCTGTCCAGAAGGATGACTAAGTTGGGCAGTGGGTTGGCCCTGCTGTGCAGAGAGCTGGCCCGTTTCCCCAGGAGGATGACTAGGCTGGGCAGTGGGTTGGCCCTGCTATATGTAAGGCTGCCCCCCTTGCCTAGAAGGATACCCTTGTTGGACTGCCGGTTGACCTTGTGGAACGTAAGTTTGTCCGGTTTGTCCAAAGGGATAACCTTGCTGAATACCAGGTTGGCCTTGTTGGATGTAAGGTTGTCCTGGTTGTCCAGAAGGATAACCTTGCTGGGTACTAGGTTGTCCCGGATAACCAGAAGGTTGAGTCAGATAGGTAAAAGATGGACCGCCAGTGGCCAAAGGTTGTCCCTGATAGGGTTGTCCTTGTAGGCCCCCAGGTTGGCCTGGGTAAGACTGGCCATAATATTGCTGCCCCTGGGGGGTTTGCACTTAAGATGGCTGGCCTTGGTTAGGTGGTCCTTGAAGCTGTGTAGGCATTGCTTGGCCCCCATGGAAAGAGGTAGTACCAGGGTTCCAAGCAATGGATAATGGTACCGAAACCTCAACAACAGGTTGGGTAGGCAAGGGTTGAGAGAGTTGAAGGTATTGACCGGTAGAATCATAATAAAAGAATGGACCCTGCGCATTCGGATCCTGAACAGCTTGTCCAGAGGCATCATACGGCCCCCCTCCTGGAACGGGACCAGAAGAGGGTGGAGCACTTTGTGCAGGGTGGACAACTCTAGGCGAGAGTGTCGGCTGGCCACTACTCACTTGACCGTGAGGGGGACCAGCACCAGTGTTCAGAGCTGAGGACGTTGTTACGGCACTAACAACCGGAGTTGAATGTGCTACACAAACAGTTGGATTCGTCGGAACTGAAGTAACAGGTGTAGTGTGGGCTTGTGAAACAAAAGGTCCCGTGGTGGGAGTGATATGGGGGTCCCACATGGTTGAAGCAGGGGTCCTGGCACTTACCCTATCCCTCAACGACTGATAGCGCGGGGGGAGTGGAGAAGTAGCTGGGATGGGAGTGTCGATATTCGACACCACAGGTGTCTCACTCATGCTAGGAGATGTCTCATCCATGTGGGAGGTAAACATTGGAGACGAAACACTAGGGAGGGTAACAGGAATATCGTCCTCGTCAGGCTCCCAGATGGGGTTCCAATCGACTTCGTAATCTTCTTCGCCCGAGGCACGGGAGTTGATAGGTTGGATACTCGGGATAACAGGAAGAGTATCACTTATAATTGGTACCTCAGGAGCAGCAGAAGATGGAGAGCCTTGATCACTTGGAACCGAAGTTGACGAGTCAGCCAGGATGGCAAACTTCAAACAAACCTAAGGGAATCTAACGATAAAGGACCCTACTCAAACTAACACACACAAGATCTAACCAGGTAATGTTTATCGTGGCCAAATGAATTTTAAGACGCGAAGACACAACTTGACCTTTTCATGTTTTAAGAGTCGAGAAAAGGACAAAAAGGTGACTCTAGTCGCCTTCGAATGTTTTGTGAGCCCGAAGTGACAAACTGCTCAAGTGAGCCTTTTCTTTTAAGGAGTCTGAAAAGGATCAAAAGTGACTACTCTGGAGAACTAGGCAAAAGGGTTTACCAAAAAAATCCGTAAAACTGCATATACACCTTGGCGGTCATATGAAAACCAAGGACTTCCCGTACGGCAGTCAATCTTCCCGAATGCTGTGTTCAGTGCATTACGGCTTGTAAGGCGGTAGACACGGCTTCCTGTGGATAAAGGATGATAAACTAGTGGGGTCTCCCCTATATACGCGACGGTACGTGGGAGCTCAAGTCCGTGCTAGACCACTATCGAGTCACAAAAGGAGGAATCACCCAACCGTAGTGTGAAACAACAGTGACTAGGTTTAACGACGTCGGAGCACGTCTCTAGGCTAGACCTCTAATCAGTTAGTGTTATGTTCCAATGTGTTTTTAAGTTCATTCAGCTCATTTTATGGTTGATCTTTAGTTAAGTTTCAATTTCCAGGTCCTACCGTATGAAATCTCTCAAAATTGCCTAGATGCAAACTATATGCCAAAGAATATCATTTCGTTCGATGAATACTAACTACGGGAGAGTTAAGGATTTTTCGAACAAAATGACCACAAACAAACAATAACTACTCTAATGCAGCTAATGACAAATAAACGAAACTTTTTCTTTGTTTTAAATCGCTTAATCAATGAAAAGCTTCTAATTTCAATTAACTAATTCAACGCAAAAGAGATTGTTTGTTTTCTTTTCAATGGCAAAGTGCACTAAACAAACTTTTGAGAAATAATAACAAAAAAATGTGAAAAGAACCGGTTGACCCCAAACAACTGTAATCCGTGTCCGGGTAGTGAGAAGTAATCGAAACAATGCAAAGACTGGTTCAATAACAATCACCTAGACAACCAAGAAAAAACAAGCAAAGAGGAAGGTTTTCGCGAAAGCAAAAGGCAAGTAGTAAACGAATCTTTGTGAACGAGTAACGAAACAAAGCCAATCCAACGAAATCGGGATGATAACACCAGGTCACAAGACACAAAAACAAGATCCGCCCAACAAGACTTCCCAAACAAGTGCTTCAATATTCAGACAATAGAAAACAAGTCATAAACCAAGTGAAAAGAGCAGGGGATAGCCAAACCAACAGGCTCAGGAGGCAGAATTGAAAAAATTCAATTCTACAGGTATCAGCGCGGGTGATACACAACAACAAAGCGCTGATCAGAAACCACGCGTAGCAACAAAGCGCTGTCAGCGTGGAAGTACACGGCTTAACCGCGCTGGTTCGATTTTCAGAACCGTCGCGACTGTTCAGTGTATAAACGCGATGACGACGAAGTCAAAGAAACAACTATGTGATGTCAGCGCGACTGTTTTATTATAAACTGCGCTGAGGCTAAAAAACAGGCACAATCAAGCCAAAAGCTCCCAAACCAAGGCAATCACTCTTTAAACAATCAAGGCACCTCCCAGACTGAACCAGGAAATCCAAAAGCAGAGAACTAATCCCCAATCTTTGAAAAGAGAGCAAAAATCAAACTCAAGGACAAAAATGAACACAAAAGACAAAAGCCAGCTCCAAGTTGTTCAGTTTGTAAACCAAACCGGAGATGGACTGAAGTGGCTTTGATCTACTTCGCTAATGCAGAGCAATAGCGTTTCGAAGGCTACCTGGTCGTGCTTCAGGCTCCGTCCAAAGTTTACAAATCAAACAACAAGGTAAAGAAAACTCCCCAGCGGAGTCGCCAAATTGTTAAGGAGGTAAATCCTCTCTGCGGACAGAGACGATCCCTACTAGCCCAGACCGGGTCTAGCAACAATCACACAATGCTATCACGCAAGTTCCTAATTGCAAATAGAAAGTAGATGGCGATAACCTACTTGGATTCCAACGCTAGTGTTCGTCGAAGAGATGTCGCCTTCGTTCCTTTGCTTTGGCCGGTCACGATCCCCACGATCTCCGTGATGGATACCTGCATATGCAAAGAACAACACGAAAACAAGCGTAAAATCTAGTAGATGCAATTATATATCGGTCAGAAAAGATATAACTCAACATCAAACATGAAGCAATGAGAGTGGAACCATAATGATAGTCATCTATTATTAATAAATAACAGAGAAGAGTACAACCAAAGTTCTGACGTTGAATCCTTCTCAAGAGGGTCTGGCCAGCAAGTCTCTTAAGCATTCACCCTTGGAGGTAGATCTCCCAAGACAAACTCTCTCTCACACAAGTTTACACAAGAAAGAAACACTTCACAACCTTCCTTAAGCTCTCTAGCAATCCCACACTTGTCACACCAACTACCTATCAAATTCACACACTAGCAGCAGCACTCTAAGCACTATCAATTCCAAGCTATCCAAACTAGCTGCTCATGGCAATGGTAGAGGCTTAAATAGGAGAAGGAGTCTCCATGAATGGTGGGAGGATGAGCTTATCTCCAAGGAAGGTGGCTCAAATGACGAAACATACATGCCAGAGAAGGGAGGGCGACATTTACAAGGCCAACAACCAGGTCTGGAGTCATCTGGAAGGCCGGCTGTTAGAACAAACTCGCCCAAACTGGATCAGCACGGGTCCATAACTGCACTGGAGCGCTGACATCGCAGCTGAATAACAGGGAAGGTCATGTCAGCGCGATCATATATGAATAACAGACGCGCTGTCTCATGAAATTCGACCAGCGCAGAAAACACGTGTGCTTCCGCGCTGGCAGCGTAGTCCGTCCGTTATGAAGCGCCCGTCAGCGCGGTTATTTTAACAACAGTCGTGATGATAGTAAAAACTTTGGCAAAGTGGATCATTTGGCAACATTAGAGAGCATGAGCATGATTGATTTGAACTCATGACATAATAGGAAGACTGACAGGGAGACAGTGACAAATTACTGTGTAACACCCGATGTTGATACAGTGATTTTCAAGGCATCAACACTCTGATAGAATTTGAGATCAGTACACTCAAAACATCTCTAGAAGTAGGCCTAGACCTATCAAAAGCATAGAAACACCGACTGGAATAGATGAATGAGCTGGACGAGATTAGATTAGTAGCTGTCCAGAAGACTACTACTGTTCAACAGCAGAGAATGAAATGGCATGATAAATTAATCAAGATTAAGGTGTTTCACATGGGGGATTGGGCATTACTTTATGACTCTCGATTTAAGGATTTCAAAGGCAAACTTCGCACTTGCTGGATGGGGCCATATGAAGTGGACGTAGTATTTGACAATGGAATAGTTAGACTAATTACAATAGATGAGAATCATACCTTGTTCCTAGTAAGTGGACACCGTCTAAAGCTACACCACTGTCCAGTCTCTAGAGATGCCTTTGCCAAACATCTTTCTGATTCATCTAGTTTAATGGTTGTTGGTATAAACGAAACTCTCACTCTGCTCCAACTCTAAAAAATAAAAATAAATTAATTAATTAATAAAATAATAATAATAATAATATATACTATTATTACTTACTTGTTTGTATTTTGTAAGAATAACACAGGAATATGGCTAGGAGAAATGTAACACCCGGTGCTGCTATCAAGCTGTTGTTGTTACTCCACCAGTGTTGTTACTCCGATGTTGTTGTTACTCCACTAGTGTTGTTACTCCACTGGTGTTGTTACTCCATCAATGTTGTTACTCCACTAGTGCTATTACTCCATTGATGTTGTTACTCCACTCGTGTTGTGTTGTTACTCCGCCAGTGCTTTTACTCCGCAATTTTTGTTACTTTGCCAGTGTTGTTACTTTGCAACTGTCATTACTCCGCCGACACTATTACTCCGTAACTGTTGTTATTCTGCCCTTGCTGTTACTCCCTCCTACTGTTACTCCCTATTGTTGTTACTTCGTCAAACATTTTTCCGTTACTCCACCACAAGGTAGGTTCCCAGGTACGTCTCCACTGACTTTTATCGATTTAATTAAAATATTCCAAAAAGACATCAATATGTGCCACAGATGGTCATAATTAAGTTGGAGGGGGTGGGGGGGAGAATCATCATAATAAACGACGGCGTACCACAAAAATGCATTCATGACACATGATTCACACCAAACTAAATCCAATGATTACGATACTTCGTAACCACAACCTCAACTCCTTGGAATGTGTATTCATACGCGAAGAGTTATAACCAGTCACCTCACCAACACAATGCATTAAACCACTAAAATATCCAACAGTACTTCCATAAACCACCATCATTCTCAAACGTACCAGTATTGTTTCATCCATTTCCCCAAAGTGACCATGACGTTATTACAGTTTCCAACAATTTGGATCCCTATCATTTTCCCCTACCAGTTAACTATATTCATAGTGTTAATCTCGCCTCTACAGCGATGGGTGGATGGTCTATGCGGCATGAGCCAGAAGATACAACGAGAGTTCGAAACAGTTAGGAGGTATGGTAGGTCTTTGAGAAAGCAGGTTGCAGCATCTACTTTGACAGGTTGAGAGGGTTGAATGAAGAAATTGCTACAGAATTTGCACTCAACCTAGGAGAAGAAAGCTTGTAGGTCCACGAGATAGAATTTCCTGTTATGAAGGAAGCCATTGCAGAAGTTAGCGGGCTCCCTAAAAATGGACAATGATGGTTTTCAAGAAGGACTTCCCCCCACAGTTTCTCGAAGCCTTTTTGCAAGCAAGAGAAAGCATCGCGTAGAAGGGTCGAGGATATGACCGACACTCGCTACCACATCCATGGGGAGGGGTAGCAGAGTTTGTCATAAAATATGTAACTTGTGAGGGGAGATACTCCACTATATTCAAATACCATCTCCAAATACTAGCTCACCTGTGATTTCCCCAAGTAGAAGCCTTTTCACTAAATTTTCCTTATTTCTTACTGAGAAGTCTTTAGCTGATGGCACATTTAGTTTAGAGATCGTAATAGGTGTTGGCGGTCATCACCCACCACGGACTAGTCCAACTATTGGTGACGAAAGCCATCAGACGAATCCTAATCCTGTGGGAACTGTTTCGGGATTCCACAGAGGAATAGGTAGCAGCCACTATGGCCGCCAAGGAAAATGAACTAGAAGCCATGGAGGAAGAAAATGCAGAAGAATATGATTATGTTGACCAGGAGGAGCCGAAGGAGATGGAGATGGAAGTTGAAGATCCTGAAGAAGAGGCTGCTCCTCAAGAGAAAGTTGCAATTTCAAAATCAATGGAAGATGCAGAGTTGACACAGAAAGACCCACTAGTACCACGGCCGAGGTTGTTCCACAAGAAACAACCTTGACTGTATAACTAGCAGAGCAATTTGATAGCATGACAACAACAAAGGTAATACCACAACAAGTAAGGATGGGCAAATTGGTTGATATTACAGCCGAAGATACCCCACAAGGACCTCCAGCCACCGTGGAGTCGATGGAGGAGGACAACCTGAACGAAGAAGAGATCATGACCACCCCAACCATAGAACCAATAGAAGAGGAGGAACTAGGGCATGAGACTAGCACTACCCCGCAAGAACTAGCATCAACCTCGGGACCGAACATTGAAGATCCCTACTAGTTTTCCTTTTTCTCCTCTATCCCAAGAGGAGCAAGGGTATCTCGTTCACCTCAACGCATAGAAGAAGACCTCACCATTCCTCTTGCATTGAATTTATCAGGAAGACCACAACCGGATGGGGTATATGATAGTCAGGTGACAGGCACTTCGGAGCCTGAAAGGAGAGAAGAAGTAGAGATCCCTGAGGCTAGTAAATCGTGAGGGGTTCCAACAGAAACATTAACAGGAGGGAATCTCGCAAGGGCACCACTAGTTGTGGTGAGCACCCAACAAAGCGAAGCAGCGATTGGTGAAGAGGAGGGACCAAGAGAAGTGGTCCCGACAAATGAGCCAATGGAAAAGACAGGCGAGAAGGTCATGAAGCAAGAAATAATCAAAGAAGAATGAGTAGTGGAGGAAAACCTAACAGTCGGCATGGCAAAAGCTATCCCAGGGGATTTACCTCCAGCTACTGAAATTGAGAAAGTTATGGTTAAGTAGGAATGGGTAGAGCTGTGTGAACAACGAAGACTCCCTGTCAAGTAAAAATACCAACTGCAATTTAAAGAAACAATGCGGCTGAAACTGGAGGTCAAGAAACCAAGGAAGCAGGTACACAAATTGCATAAGCGGATGAAGAAATACAAGCGGCAGTCTAAAAAGTCCATGGCCATAGTAGTAGAAGCAAAAACTCAGGTGGACTAGATAGCCACAACTTCTGCTGCCACTCAAACAGGCCCAGTCGAGCGATTGTTTGAATACTGTGAATATGCCTTAACAGTCGAAGTGCAGACTTGGAAATCTACTACAACTTGGTATCAAAATGATGTCAGAATAACTCAGGAACGAGCCTCCACAACCATTTTTTAATATATGGAGCGCATAGATTTCATGAAATTGAGCCATGCAAAGCAACAAATCAATATGGAGTAGCTGGAAAAGCAAGTGGCAGAGTTGAAAACTGATAAGGAGCAGATGCTTAACCTAGCGCAAGAGGTGATGGCATGTCATCCCTTGCTTCTTGTTATTCTCTATTCTTGCATGAAAGTTTTCTTTTATTTTGCATGGAGAGCATTAAGAATGAAATTAGTTGTGAAATAGAGGATGATGTACAATTCCTCTGCATAATGAGGAGCCATGACGTGCCAACTTAGTATTTGGTGTTTGAGTTTTACTTGCATGGGTATCTTCTGCACATGGACAGAGAATTTAACTCAGTCCCATAAGTGGGGGACATTCATTTAAGGCCCCTCACCTCTTCTACTTTTAATCAGATCAGCTGGCAGAAGGCCTTTAACACATTTGAGTCCAATCAGGTGACAAAGCCATTTATAGTAAGAGGAGAACATGAAAGGTCAATCACCATGTTCACTAAACACGACACCTTTTTGGGAATTGAGTGGAACAGAGAAAGGATGCTCAAGACACAAAAATGGTGCCTTGATCTTTGTGTCAGACAATTAGTCACATTTCAAGATGAGGCCCTTGATTGCTTTCAGAAAAGGTGGATGATGTCACCTACAGCTATACGGAACAGGGAACCTTTTGGGGCACCAAATTTTGCACGAGCGCTCCTTAGAGTGCCCAGGTATGTGGCATGTTTCGAACATGTGGGGTCTGGTGGATGGGGACCCGGTTTCAGTTCCCCATTATGTGGTTGCCAATAGAAAATTACACCCTAGCATATAATGTTCTGAGAGATTGGTGGAAAGAAGTCCTCCTCTCAGATGGTTTTAAAGTTCTAGGGACAGAGATGGTCGAAGAGTACGATCTCGCCCAGCTCCAGGAGGCCAACGGTTTGCAAAACCCAGACTTGTGGAGGCGGCGAACTGTATGAGGGCATGCAGAAGGCTAGTTTGGGGGATATGTTGGGCCCCAAATCGAGCTATCTTTCTGTTGCATTTCCATCACCCTTTTTGACCTCTTTGCACTTATTTACCTATGTTTACTATGCTAAATCTACAAGGTAATTACCCCCTTTTCTGTCTATTGGAATATTTTATTAATGAAGTAAAGTCACAGGATTTTTCCTATTCGCAACACTAAAACGTATGTTCGACCACAACTTCTAGGGAAAAGGAACCAATGCTTCAGCATCTCACAACAGATCTGCAATTCACAGCAACGACCAACCATAAGGAGGCCACGTAGCTGGAGTCATAGATCCCTGAACCATTCTTGGACCTATCGTTGATCTTGTCTATCTGGTGTTGGTGCCATTGCAAAATAATGTACATTTCTGTGTATACAATTACCAAGTTTTGGGGAAGATGTTGTTCTCCCTCACTGTGTATAAAAGACAGGTTATTCCTGTAAATTGGAGACTCCCCATCAATATTGTAATAGATCTTTTTAGATTAATAAAATATCAACGCTTTTGTTTATCCAATCTTCGTTGTGACTAACGTAGCCGTGATCAGAGAGCTGGGTCCGCTCTTCTGATCAGGTGTTGCGTCTTTCTGTGTGTGTTATTTGTTATTTTATGTTTGTTGCTACAGTTCATTAATTCTTGTAATTGTTTTTATGCAGTTTTGTATCTAATTTATTTTTACAGCAATGTTTTGAATCTTAATCATGAACCCTTGGTCAGAACAGATTGTACACTCGCCCCTGCATATACCTTGCGTGTTGCCTTGAAATTATACGCACCCAGATTGATAAATTTATGTAGGAAAAGGGTGAATAGATTGTTCATACTTGGCGCCCAACAATAACACAACCGCACAAAAAAAATAGTATGCTAGATATTATTGGGTAACGATATTCAATTATGTTAGACTTTAAGCTTATCTGGTAGTTTTTTAGAGTAGTATGATCTAGATTATCCACAGTATTATGTTCATTATGTCGACGTTTCGAACCCCAAAGGGGGGTCCATCATCAGGACCGAAAATGATATATTATGAATGATAGTTTAAGAGAAAAATCTTCTGACCAGAATATATATAAACCTAAAGAATGATAAATTTTAGTAGAAGCCGACCGGTTCAAAAAGTAACCTACATATATGAATTATTCAAAATTTAACTATTTTAGTTTTAATTATTTTAATTATGTCAAATAAATAATTAATTATGAATTCCTAATATGAATTAGTGTATACTAATACAACTAATTAAAACTCCTGAGATTTTGAATAAATAAAATAATTGCAATAAGTTTATTTATATAATGATTAGCTTCTAATTTTTCTTTATTATTTATAATAAGTTTTTAATTTTAATTAGTATATATTTTTATTTTTATTTTTATTTTTTTCTTTTTTATTTTTAATATAATTAGTTTATTTTAATTTAATTAAAATCAAATTTTATTTATTACTAAATAAATTAATCAATTAATTAAGCTATTAAATACTAACGTGATGAGAGATTAAATTATTTTATTCCTTTTTTATATAGATTAATTTTTTTTTTAGATAATTAAACCCAAAGTATCTAATTAATAAAGAAGTAAATTATTTAATTAATTTATAATTATGTTTTAATAATTTAATATGTTTCCTTTCTCTCCTTCTGGAAATGTTGATTTTTGAAAACTATTGTTACTATAATCCATAGTCGCTAGAATAGATTTTTATTTTGTTATATTGGTTATTGTTAATAATAATCATTTATTTATTTTAAGATAAATGGTTATTATGTCAAATAAATAATTATTAATTCCTTCTTCTTCTTTTTTTTATCACTAAGACAACTATTAACTAAGACAACTATTAATTAAGGAATGGGGAGAAACTAGTGATACTACACCTCAAAATATCTGGAGAGATTTATCTATCTAATCAGGGGGAGCCAGTTTCCACTAATCTCACTACCATTGTCCCTGTTGAGGTTCTGAGGAAATTTCATAATTTCGATAGCCTCTCTGATTTTCCTCTTTTGATAATGATCCTCTTGTGCAATAATTCTGGCATCCTCTAAACACACATGATGTTTGGTTTTGGATGAGTGTTCCATAATGGCTAATGTACGAGATCTCCCATTCTTAATATCAATTTTGTGCTCTTTAAATCTTTTTTTCAAAGATCGTCCTGTTTCCCCAATATAACTCTTGCCACATGAGTAATCAATCTTATACACACCCTTGAGTTGTTGATGGTCTATGTTATCCTTAACTGACCTCATCATCTGCCTAATTGTTCCACATGTTGTAAACTGAGTGTTTATGTCATTCTTTCTTAAAAATTTTGTGATTTTATCTGTAACCCCCTGAATGAATGGGAGGTACACTTTCCCACAATTTTCTTTGTTGTTCTCTGGGGGAACCCTAGAGAGGACTTTATTTTGAGCTCTTTTTATAGCTTTCTTAATACCAAACTCCTTGCATCCTATGTTTTTGAAAACAGAGGTTAAGTGTTTAATTTCTTCATTTAGGTGATCAGAGTCAGAAATTCTGAGAGCCCTAATAGCTAGAGTGTTTAAGACACCAAATTTTTCCGATGTATGATGGTATGAATCAGCATGTAGATAGCTTTCCGTATGCATTTTCTTCCTATAAACTTGGTTTCCCAAAGTACCATCCTCCTTTCTATCGATCAGGACATCTAGAAAATGAATTTTACCATTTTCTTCAAGCTCCATAGTAAACTTGATTTCAGAAGATATAGAGATAAGATGATTGAAAAACCTCTCCAGCTCAGCCTTTCCATGAGTCCATTTTAAGTTGGTGTCGTCAACAAATATTTTCCACCAAGTCGATTTCAAAGGGTATGAGTCAAGGGCTTTCCTTTCAAAGTAATCCATTTATAAGTGGGCGACAATAGGTGAGAGCTAGGATCCCATGGTGACTCCTGATATTTTTTCATAATAATGGTCTTGAAAACTGAAAGAAGTGGAACATAAACAAATTTCTACAAGTTTTCTTGTTTCAGGATCACTGACTACTTTTATAACATGAACAACTTCATCTAGAGGAATCTTTGTAAACAAGGAAACCTCATCAAAAATTACTAGAATATCATCCTTATCCACCCTTTCATTCTTAATAAGTTTCACAAAATCATTAGAGTCTTTTATAAAAGAGTCTGTGTTACCAACTAGACGCTTCAAGATCTTAGCCACATATTTAGCTAATTCATAGGTAGGGGAACCAATGATGTTGACTATTGGTCTAAGAGGGACCCCCTCTTTATGAATTTTCAGTAATCCATGAATTCGTGGTATAACCTCACAGGATGGAATCAACCTCTTGTCAATTTTATCTTCAATGTTCGTTCCCATGGTAGCATTCTTGAACTGTTTTATAACCTTAGGAATAGGGTTGGAGTTGATTCTTCTATAACTACCACAATTTAAATGCTCATTCATTTTATGAATGTAATCCTCCTTATCTAAAACAGCAGTTGCCCCTCCTTTATCAGCCTTAAGAACAACTATTTTATCATTATTACAAAATGATCTAAGAGCCTCCTGCCCTTGTTTATTTAAATTACTCTTTGGCCGCTTAGATTTCACCATAACAAGGGAACATTCCTGTCTTAATACATTCCTATTATACACATGCTTATGTTAGAATATGGTAGCTCGCAAGGCTCATAACCTTGAGGTCACGGGTTCAAATCCTATCTCCACCAGACCAGAACATACTAAGTATTTTGGTCCGGCGGGGGGCTTTAGGCAGGTTAAACTTATCCATGGCTCGTTCATATAGTAAATAGTCAACTAGTTGAGATGCACATAGGTTAACACGGCCTCCCGGGGATGGAGGCCTCAATATATCCAAAATAGCAAAAGAGACACCCTAACTCTTTTTTTGCTACCCCATGTCCCTGCCTATACCAAACCTCGACATGTAGGGACATAACCAACTTTACCTTTGCATCAAATCATCATTGAACAACCTTTTACGCAGTGGGGAGTTGACATAATAGGTGAAATCATCCCCAATTCTTCTAAATAACATAAGCATATCCTTATAGTAACATATTATTTCACCAAATGGGTAGAGTCCATTCCCTTAAAAAGTGTTTCTTTGGAGTAGGTAACGTCTTTTATTGATAAATATATCATTACTAGGTTTGGTCTCCCAAGCACATTGTTACTTGATAACGCGACTTATTTTTCTTTTGCTTCACTTATTGAGTTTGTTGTTTAGAAAGGTATCAAACTAAAATAATTTGTAAATCACAGCCCTAAAGGAAATGCTTAGGAAGAATCCATGAATAAAACCCTTCTAGAAATTATTAAGAAAATTGTAGCTGATAATCACAAAAATTGGCATAAATCTCTGATTTTTGCATTGTGGATAGACTGGGTCACATATAAGGTTGAAATAGGAACCTTACCTTACTTTCTAGTATATGGAAAGGAGGCAATATTACCACCTAAATTAGCTTGACCATATTTGATGCTAGCTCAATCTATCCAAGAAGATTCCTATTCTAGCTTATGCCATCGATTAGCTCATTTATTAGAGTTAGAAGAGGAGAAATACAAGACCAAAAAATATATTCAAATCATCAGATAATTATCAAGAAATGGTTCAATAATCGTTGAATAAGTGATAAACGTTTTGATATTGGTGACGATGCACTGAAATGGGACGAATCCCGTGTAGAGAAAGCAAAATAAAGAAAATTCCAAAAACTCTAGCTAGGTCCCTTTTAAATATCTAAAAGGATAGCTCCATCCACTTTTATAAACCTGTTGTAGTAACTATAACCACCCTCCAAAATTTTTCCTTCACTTCGTTTTGGAGCCTCCCTACTAAAATCTCGGCGAGTTATCTTACATTGCCCAGGTACTTGTGCTTTCATTGAGTTTTATCTATTGCTTTACAACTTGTGTTCGCTTACTTTCTTTGCCAACTAACCATAAGCTGACCCCGTGACTTGGTTGCAAACCTGTTCTAGTATTTCCTTGATGATCTGCACAATCCTTGAGGGAATCCAACCTTGCTCTCAGGAAATGTTCAGTGCAACCCAGTAGTGAGCTTCAACTCCAGAATTGTGTAGACCCAACTAGCAGCTTGTCTTCAGCTGGGAAAATGCGGAGAGTAGTCCAAGCCAGCAAGTGAGCCTTCAAATACATAATTCTCAGAGCCAGTTGACATCCTACCTTCAAATGAAAAATTCCATAGATCCTAAGAGGCAACCCATAGCCACTCAACCCGAAAGTTGCACAGAACCTACTATGGTAAAAAAATGCTCAGTGCATGAACCAGGGAGTTTCCTAGTCCTTCACAAAATTGCGCAATTTTTCCTTGGCAGTGCATGGAAGTTTTCTCGAAAAGCAAGAATCTAAGAGGAAAAGTGTCTCTAGGAAGTAGGGATCTATTATTAGTTTCCTGAAGATGACACATTGCTATCTTTAGAATTTTTTTCCAAGTGTCATTGTTGTCCTTGATCTCACAGATACACATCATAAAATCCATTTTGCTCAAATATATGTAATGGACACCTCTAAAGCTCACTTATACATGTGATCATCAAGCTCTAGCTTCCCCAGGAGATCAAGGAGCCTTTAGAGCATTATGATCACTTTTCGGGGTGAGTTTTTCTTTTATTGCCTTTTGCTGATTTTTTTTGTCTCTTTTGTTTGTTTAGCTTGTGAGAGTGATATTTCACTCATTTTTTTGAATGAACGTTGAAGCATAAACCTATTTTAACTTGTAGAAGCATTGTGTCAAGTTATAGATTGTGTTTCTCAAGTGTTCCATGAGTTTTCCCATTTTGCACCAACAGTTGTTATTGCGGCAACTACCTTCAGATGCTTCGTGTTCCTTCAGTTTGATCAATTGTTGCACTTGTTTCACATGTATACATATACACTTAATCATATCTGCACTCATCCTCACATCGCCCTTCATATATTCTTGTTTGCACACTCCCCATGAACAAGCCTGGGCTCCGCTTTTCCCAGATCTCACATCTCATTGCATGCAATGTGCAATATGGGAGCTCAAGGCCTTTGCCTTGGCTTCTGGAATTGTGTAGAGTCTGTCCTAGGCTGGCTCCAACTACGCACTGTGAAGTTCCAGGAGGAAATCCCCCAACTTGGACACTAAAACTACGCAATACATAGTCTCTCTTAGGCCCTGCCCAAGACTGAACTACGCATTGCGTAGTTCCCATAGTCAGAGGGTCACCTCTATCAGTCAAAACTACACAATCCTTGTTATTAGATGCCTTGGTTGCTACTTGATCATGTTGTGAAGTTAGATTTGTAAGAGATAATGTTTTATTTCCATGAGTGTGCTTTCTGTCCCACAGTTACCACACTCGTGAAGCGCTTCTATCCAGAAGTCATTGTACCATGGACCAAAGAGAGATGCTTCAAGAAAGGCCACTGAAAGCAGTACTAGGGAAGCTGTTGAGAAAGCACCAATTTACGTGTCAATATATGTAGATGCCCAAAACTAACATGGAAACAATACCAACAACAATGGCAGAAGGCAGTAATCGAGTATAGGATCAGGAAAGAGGAACTTGCTAACATAACAGAGGGAGAAAAAAGATGCAGAGAAAAAGTGGATTAAATCTTCATGAAGGAAGCTTTAACAGTAGAAGAAAAAGGAGGTAGAGGACACAAACAACAAAGCAGAGGAAGAGAGAAAAGAAGAGGTTGTAGGTATGTTGTGGCCATCAACAACCCCCCCTTTTTATTAGTGTTAGCAATGACACTAATAAAATGGAGACCCTTCTAATAAAAATTAAAACTTAGCATTTAAGATTTTCTTTTTGTTTTTAATAAAACATAATTTCAAAGAAAAACTCCCAACAATATGAATTCATACATTTCATGCTTCATGCGCATAAAAACCTTATAAATACTAAGAATCCTTATGAAAAAGCATTATACAACCACGAAATCTAGGAAACGCTTATGAGCAGAAAGTCTTGAGTACTAAGAAAAACTTAAATAAACCCGTTGTTAATAACAAGCATCGCATCGCAAACAAGGTAATGGCAGGCATCCTTTATAAAGAAACTCTTCAAGAATGAGAGAACACGAGATTGCGAGCCTTACAAACTCATCACATATCGCAGATTATATTGACCGCAGAGTCACTTAAAACAAAAACACCCAAATACTGCGAAATGCGATAAGGCTTCTTGTGAATCGCCTCTCGCAGCCGCACGATAAAACAAAGATGGTTAATAATCAAGGTTTTGCGATATTTCAATCTGCGATGTTGTGAAGCAAATCGCAAAATCGCTTTATCGCGAAATTACAAGCTCAGAGTTTAATAAAAGTACTTCCCACTACTCAATGTAGAGTTATGAGCATTAATGTTAACTTAACATCACATTGATGGCTATTTATTGAAAATGATTTGGATCTCGGTTAATGAATTATCTCATGTAAGGAGATATCTTTGATATGACTTTAAAATTAAAAGCCTTTCTCGTCACCTTATTATCATTCATTATTTCGTTATCTTCCTTATTGTGTCTTCATTCTCTACTTGTGAACTTGCAGGAGCTGTACACAGAACAATACGCAGAACGTAATGGGGAAGAAGAACAAATCTCCTACATCTGAGAAAATAGAGATGACTCCTTTATTTACAGACGCTACTTGTAACATGGAAGCAGGAATATCTACTTGGGAAGGCATGTATCGACTACTAGAAGAAGAGAACCCAATGATTATGCAAGTTACGACCACAATTGATGGACGTGGCTCATATGAAGCCTCACTCATAGAGCTTGTTTTATCTAAGATGACCAACTCCTACAATAGCAGGAAATGCTTTGCCAAATAATATCGCAATGGAATTCCCACTGTGAGAAAAGCAACAATATTACAAATCAAGTCATAGATTTATGAATTGATTACGATTTGATGTTTAAGAAAATTTCTGACTTCGCGAATTGGCAGAAAACAGAGGAAGGAAAAAGAGTAGAAATGGCCAAGATAGATGAATCCCATAAAGAAATGGCGTTTGATAAATGGGATGCATAGCTTAAAGAAGCAGAGCAGGCAATGGAGGAGGCAGCGACAGCGGCAAGAAATATCATTGAATGTATCAATGAAAATCTACACAAAGCCAATCTAATATCAGAAACTACTCCAGGATTCCTTCCAAAAGCACAACAGCTACAAACAAGGTGGAAACAAATAGTAGAAGAAAAAGCAGAGTCAATTAAGAAAATAACAAAGTTGAATTGGGACACTTACTGGCAGTATCTAGTAAAACCACACAGTGAGTCTATGACTCTGAAATTCCTTACAACCTCCGCCGAGAAGATAGCGCCAGCTCTTGCTAAGTCCATGTTCGCAGGTCAATTGAAATCCAAGGTCAGCCAACCGACACTCTTGAAGCCAATGCTGTACATTTCTAGCTTAATGGAACATATGCATAATATATCATAAATTCAGTTTTAGTTTGATTTCAACTTATTTTTTCTTTGAATGAGGATGGTCGTTTAAAACTCCTCCTACATTTTTGTAATAAATATTTTTAGTCTTTAGCTAGTAGTATTTTAACCCTTCTCATTGCATTGGAGAAGGGTCCAAATATTTATCAAAAACAGTTCTTCAGAACATGCACTTTTTCCCCGTTGAGGAGGTTTTGATAAATGAATGGAATGAGATTTATTTATATCTGATTTTGATGTTTGCTACTGAAATGCACTTTTGTACTCTTAGTGTATATTGAATGATGTGAATATAGATCCATATTACTGAAGCTCGTGAGTAGAACTTATTATCAATGGTACTTTTATCTCTTAATACTTTCTACTTATGTGCCAAGTTATATAATATTTTTAGTTATTTATATATGAAATCCTGAATGTTCAGTTATCATTTTTGCACTTTTGTACGGTGGTAACTATTCTTTTTATGTTAAGTATATGAATGACTTGTTATGCGATATATTTATCACAATTGTGTCGGCTAATATCTTATACAAAACAATTCATTTTTAAATGGATTCTTTTCTCGTAGTAATTGAATGATATTTATTATCCTTTGTTGTTAGAAATTATTTTAGATCGCATAAGAGTTAATCCCAATATGGTTTACAAATTAGATGTTTTCTTTCATTAGCATAATATTGCATATCTTAGACTAGATTTAGATTAAAGCATTCTCTCCATAAACTTTTAGAAAGAAAAACATCATTCCTTTAGCATCATCATAAACAAATTGGGAAACTGGTCACATTATCCCCAGTCAGATCCACTATCCCAAACAGAAAAAGAGCTTCTTTCAAGGTCCAGGCCGGGTGCTTATCCCCCTTGTTGTAGACCCGATTTTCAGGGCTTCAACATATTTGGCGCTAGAAGGAGGGCTTGAACCTCCAAATGGCGAGAAAATCTAAACCTATAGCCCATTCTAAGAATAAGACGCCCTCAACATCTCCTCCGAATTCTCCATCACATTCTAAGTCTCCAAATTACAAGCGAGAAGTTGAGGAAACAACAACCACTACTGAAAACCCACTCATCTCAGATAAATCCACTGTTGAACCTCCTAAATTTCAGCCTTTGATCCATAAACTTCAAGGATTTTCAATATCACTACAAAAATATGAGTTATCTCAAGGCAGTGTGACTTCTCAATATATTCCTTCTCACCCTCTTACTAGATTACAGAGTTAAAAGCCTGGTATTGAACCAACCAAATTACCTCTGCCTAAAAGGAAAAGAGCAAGGAAAACACTGGAAGAGCCTTATATTGAGACTCTTTCATCATCATCGGCCATTTAATCTAATCCATTACAAAGTCAGCGATCCACTCCCTCAATCCATATTGTTGTGCAACAAAGTACCGGGACTTCAATATCGTCTTCCCAATCACTTACTTCATCCCTGCTTTCCTCGGTTAGTATCTCGACAATGGCACAAAGACCATGGAATAATCCAGGGGTAGTCTCAATGGCTGCACTCTTGAGTCAATTGCCAACTCATCCTGAGAAATGGTTGCCAAAGTTTAACCTAGATGCAGGCATATTGGCAAAAGAACACATAAACAATTTTATGTTGTCAGTAAATCTCAATGGAGTTACTGAAGAAGACGTTTTTGTTAGGGTTTTCCCATATACTTTGCAAGGAGCGGCTCGGTCTTGGTATTTTTCATTACCATCAAGATCCATTACGAGTTGGAATATTTTCCAAGAGCAATTCTTGACAAAGTTCAGAGATGATAGGTCTACAGCAACATTGATTAATGATCTATCAAATCTTAAAACTGAATCGAGAGAACCTATCAAAGATTTCAACTCACAATTTAATAAACTCCTGAATAAAATCCCTACCACATCCAAGCCTAGCGAAGAGGTTCGATGTGAATGGTACATATCTACCTTACCTTCGAACATAGTGATCTTTGTAGATAGGGTTTCCAAGCCAACATTGGTTGAAAACATGAAAGAAGCAATAGCAGTAGAAAAACATATCTTAGCTTTAGAAAAGAAAAACATTGTTGATGAAAGAAAGTCTAAGAAAATTGCCTTTAGAGATGACCCTAAGAAAAAACAATTAAAGGACCCATTCGACTTGGAGGGATTACAGAAAGTTTTAAAAACCATGTCTAACGAAATGATTGATATTAGAAAACAAATGGCAGAGACTTCTTCTAAGAAACCCTATAAGCCTTTCAGGAGGAATCCTTCAACTGATACAAAGCCTCCTAACGCTATAACAAATGCAGAATCTAAAGGAGAAGAAGAAGAAGTTTCCAATGAAGAACATATTGATGATGAAGAGGTTCTAGAACTATAGGGAATGTGGGACTTCATCCTTCCAGATGAAGAAGAGCAAGATGCATTACCAGTCACTACTAGAAGCAAAAATCAACTTGATCCTCCACAATCCGGTTCTAAACAGAAAAACCGAAGCCCAACTTCCAAAGATAAAGCCGCAGGTAAGAAATCATCACCAAAAGTGACTCAGACAAACCCAGTCCAATCTGATTCATCAACTCCATCTAAAACACTTATCATTTCCAATGAGATGTAGTATAATTTTTTTGAAGACATGAAGAAGACTAAGGCCAACATAAATTTTCATGAGTTGAGTAAAATTGAAGCATCAACAGAAACTACTTTTGAAAGAGCTGCATGCAACACCTATTGCACCTCTTCCTACTACTGTAATCTTGCAAGCTTCTCATCAAATGGGGAGACCTCCAACTGGTATGTCAAATAAAGTTGACCCAAATGACATTGCTTTAATTGGAGGTAGGTCAAAATCCCATACTCCTCCATTCATCCTTACCTTCGAAATTTTCAATAAAAATTTGTATAACTGTTTGGTAGATTCAGGTGCTTCATCTAATATTTTGCCTAAAACAGTTTGTGTGAAGTTAAACGTCCAACCTCAAAAGTCTGCAGTATGCATAGTACAGCTGGACCGGTCGCAAGTTGAATTCATTGGCGAATTAAATCAAGTTACCATGAGACTCTCATCAAACCCAAAGGTATGTCAAGTCATTCATATTCTTGTTGCAGAAATTCCTGAATTTTATGGTTTACTTCTTAGCAGGGATTGGTCTGAAAAGCTTCACAGTTACTCTGTGACCGACTGGTCACATATGTGGCTCCCTTACAATGGTAAACCAAATCAGATAAAGGTTAAGCGAGAAATACACCAAAGGTACATAGTAACGAAGTTGGAAGGAGAAAATGAACCTATAGCGTACAACAACAATATAATTGGGAACTATTATGTTGACTCGTTCTTAGGTAATTTCAATGCCCATACTTTGCCTTTTTTAGAAAATTCAGTTTTATCACAGGTAGAAATTTTTTCTCAAACAGATAATTCTAAATGCATTAATTTTGTAGATAGTCCTATAAATAAATGTTTGTTTTGGAAATTATTTTTCGACAGTTTGAAGTCTAATGATGGAGTAGGAGTAGGTTGTGTATTAGTAAGTCCAAAAGGAGAGAAAACCATGCTAACCTATAAACTCGAGTTTGATTGCACAAACAACACTGCAGAATACGAAGCTTTAATGCAAGGGCTATACAAGGCAATCAGACTTGACATCAAGTATCTACAAGTCTTTGGTGATTCTGAGATTGTTATTAAGCAGGTACGAAATACTATACATTTTCTATCAGGTCATTTAAAGCATTATCGATCTTTAGTACAAGACCTGACTGCACACTTTATAGCACTTAATATTTCATCCATTCCCAGACTCCAAAATGCTAGTGTTGACCTCCTAGCTAATGTAGCTTCCAATCTCATTCCTTTAGAAGACTATAGTCTAGATAGATTCTCAATCGAATTAATTTTTAGGCCCTCCATCCCAGATAATGTTACCAATTGGAGAATTTTTAACGATGAACCTAACATTATACGTTTCCTAATTTCAGAAGACTCTTACAATATTTACATAATTGATGAGGACCAACATGACAAGCAGTTACAACAAGAAAGAACCAATAATTCCATACCCAAATCTGTAGTCAAGTTGGAAGACCTATATGATTTAAAAGAGAGATTCAAAAGGTCTACCAATTCAAAACTTCAGAGTTCAAATCTAAAATATGAATCAGTAAATCTAAGAACGGATATAACGCCGTAGAATATCAACTTAGGTCTTGGTCTAGCTCTGGAAGAAAAATCAGCCTTCATTCGACTCTTGAAGCAATATAAAAATGTCTTTGCCTAGAATTACAACGACCCTAAGACTTACGATACTTCAATCATTCAGCATACAATCCTGATGGTAGATGACGAAAGACCAGTCCAGCAGAAGCTTAGAAAGATTCATCCTAATTTTGAAAATCAGATCAAGTCTGAACAGAACAAATTATCGAAAACCAAAATCATTTTTCTTGTTCGACATTCTAGATGGGTGTCCAATATGGTAACTGTCAGGAAAAAAACGGAGAAATTCGAATTTGTATTGAATTTCAAAATCTCAATAAAGCTTGCCAAAAGGATAACTTTCCCATGCCTCCTATGGAACAAATATTACAAGCAGTTGTAGGATCGGAATTAATGTCCTTTCTAGATGGTTTCTTTGGCTACAACCAAGTCTTAGTCCATCCAGATGATCAGTTGAAAACAAATGGGGTACATATGCATATCAAAAGATGCCATTTGGACTGATTAATGTTGGCGCCACATTTCAAAGGGCCATGGATATTGCATTTAAAGGATTAGTGAATAAATCAGTGGTGATTTACTTAGATGACATAACAGTGTATTCTAAAAAATGTAGTAATCACCTCAGAGATTTAAAACAGATCTTTCAACGATGTCAACGGTATTGGATTTCACTTAATCCAAAAAATTCCCTTTTTGCATTAAGTGAAGGAAAACTTCATGGATTCATAGTGTCTAAAATCTGGAATCTATATCGACCCAAATAGGATTAAGGAGATTTCTGAGATATCCTTATCCCATAACAAAAAAGCAATGCAATCTTTCCTAGGCCAAATAAATTTTGTTAAAAGATTGTCCCCGACTTCTCAAGAATTGTGTCACCTCTACAAGCAATGATCAAGAAAAACTCACTCTTCAAATGGGGTCAGGCAGAACATGAAGCATTCAACTTGATTAAACAAGAAATTATAAATGCCCCATCCCTAGCGACTCCAAAATTTTCTGATCCCTTCGTTTTATATACATTTTCCTTTGAAAAATCATATGGTCTACAATACTCACGCAAGCCAATCAAGACAAATCAGAAGCCCCAATAGCCTTTTTTAGTTCAAACTTGCAAGGGGCCGAATTAAATTACTTTGAAATTGAGAAGCAATCTTATGTTGTTTTTAAAGCGATCAAACATGTTAGACCCTTTCTTCTCAAGACCCATACAAAGATAATAGTGCCATTTCCAGCGGTAAGGAATCTTTTGGCACAGAAAGACGTGGGTGAAAAGAGAGCAAATTGGGTCACTGCCTTGCAAGAATATGACGCTGAAATCAAGCTAGAAAATATTGTAAAAGGTCGAGGTTTTTGCAAGATGTTGGCTAGAACATCGCATATATCCGAAATGTCATCCCCTGATCATAAGGTACAAATGTATGAGGTAAGCCTAAATGATATTGAATCAAGATATGTTGATATCATGTTTTAACTAAAGAATGGATATGCTCCTTCGCATTTGAATCATACAAAGAAAAGAGCCCTAAGATTAAAAGCTAAGCAATATCAAATTGTAGATGATGTACTCTTTAGGATGAGTTATGATTATGTTCTTCTTAAATTCCTTGAAAAATCTAAAGCTGAAAAAGTATTGTAGGAACTTCATGATGGACTAGCAGGTGGGCATTATGCAGGAGATGAAACAACACACAAAATTTTGTGCGCAGGCTACTACTGGCTGGCATTATTTAAGGATGCACATAGCTATGTAAAAAGATGTTAGATTTATCAAACTGTCGTGGGAAGACAGAATAAACCATCATTTCCTTTACAATCAGTCAACATCGATCAACCATTTGAGCAATGGGGATTAGACATAATAGGTGAGATCATTCCTCACTCTTCTAAATAGCATAAGTACATCCTTACAGCTACCGATTACTTTACTAAATGGGTAGAAGCGGTTCCTCTCAAAACATCCAACTTTGAAAATATCATCGATTTCATAGATCAATTCACAATTACCAGGTTTGGCTTACCTTCTGCTTTAATGTTTGATAATGCATCATATTTTCTGGTAATGATATGCCTGAATTTGTGCTCAAAAGAGGTTTTAAACTAAAGTATTATGCCAATTATTACCCATAAGGGAATGGGTTGGCTGAATCAACAAATAAAAACTTGATCAGAATCATTAAACGAACTATTGATCAAAGTCATAGAAATTGGCACAAATCTTTGATGTATGCTCTTTGGGCAGATCAGATAACTCAAAAAGCTTCTATTAGCACTTCCCCCTTTAGTTTAGTTTATGAAAAAGAGGTGGTTCTCCCAACACATCTATCTATTCCTTCTTTAGCCTTAGTTTAGTTCATTGAAGAAACTCCTTCTTCATCTTTGCAACAGAGACAAATGTAGATCCTTAAGCTAGAAGAGGAACGAGAACAGGCCAAAATTACCCATGCACATCATCAATCATTAGTAAAAGCTTCTTTTCATTCAAACATGGTATCCAGAAAATATTTTCAAATTGGAGATTTAGTATTAAAATTGGATAAAGCCCATGAAGAAAAAGGTAAAAATTCTAAATTCCAACTGATGTGGCTTGGACCATTCCAAATTATCGAAATCATAGGCCCATCGACTTTCATGTTGCAAGACTTAGCATGGAAAAGAGAATCTTTACCTGTTAACGGGCAGATCCTTAAAAAATACTTTCCATAGAATATGACCTCTTCTATTTTTGTAAAATATTATTCTTAGCTTATTTTTTCTATTTAATAATAAAACTGGCTGAATAATTTTACCTTTGGTTTCCACGAAAAAGATTAGTGTTTCTTGTCAATTTTGTTTTTTCGCTTGTATAAATGGAACTGATCAAGAAAACTAATATTTGTTTTTGAAAATACAGTCAAGTGAAGTGCTATAAACATGAAAGTTTTACTTGTTCCTTGTTTCAACTTTACATATTTTGATTAAAAACAACCTTTAGTAGGAGTTTGCTTCATATCAGTCATGAAAAGCGTCAATAACAAGACAAAGACTCTCTATAGAAAGGCTAGTTTTAAAAGAAAACTCTACAATTGTCGTCCAGAGTAACTCTTAAGGAGCCAATGATTTCCGCCCCGCTTTAGGAAATTGCAAGTTTCAAAGAATAATCCAGTTATGCACTATAAACTTAAAGAATAAGAGGTCTCATCAAGAGCCGACTTATCATGATCATAAAGATTATAAGTAGCTGACATTGCCAAACTGCCTACCAAAATAGAGCAATGAATCGAGATTATTTCAATCAAAAGACAAGGGGTCTCATCACGAGCCAGCTTGTTCAGTTAGTTATAAGCCAAGTGAATGACACTGTCAAATTTGGCCACCAAACCAAGACATTGTTCTTTAAGAATTAAAAGAAAAAAAAAAAAAAAGCAATAAGTGTAAATGAGGATTTATCTTTGAAAATTGCATACTTCTTAAGTAGGATACTGGATCATTGTTGGGTAACAGGTAACCTTGTCGAGGCTATGAACGCCTGCTGGCAGCATAGGCTCTACCTACGACAAATGAGTAAACCTAGAACTGATCTAAAGAGATGTCTTTGTTTTATCTTTATAAACCAAGTAATGACTGATGTAATTACAATGACTAACTTTGGGAAGAAGATAATCAGAATTAGCATAAATGAAACAAAATCTTGTTATTTTCTAAATGCACTATGTACCTTAATTTTATACAATAAAGTTTGATTTTCCAAAAACATTTCTATTTTAGAAGTTTCAAAAAATTCAAAAGATCATCAGAGATAACTGGTTCTTTCATGTGAATCACCAATTGTTGTGGTCATCAACAACCCCCCACTTTTTATTAGTGTTAGCAATGACACTAATAAAATGGGGACCCTTATAATAAAAATCAAAACTTAGCATTAAGATTTTCTTTTTTTATTTAATAAAACATAATATCAAAGAAAAACTCCCAACAATATGAATTCATACCTTTCATGCTTCATGCACATAAAAACCTTATAAATACTAAGCATCCTTATGAAAAAGTGTTATACAACCACGAAAGCTAGGAAAACCCTTATGAGCGGAAATTCTTGAGTACTAAGCAAAACTTCAATAAACCTGTTGTTAATAACAAGCATCGCATCGCAAAGAATGTAATGGCGGGAATCCTTTATAAAGAAACTCTTCAAGAATGTGAGAACATGAGATTGCAAGCCTTACAAACTCATCGCATATCGCAGATTCTATTGACCGCAGAGTCACTGAAAACAAAAATAGCCAAATACTGCGAAATGCGATAAGGCTTCTCGCAAATCGCATCTCGCAGCTGCATGGTAAAATGAAGATGGTTAATAATCAAGGTTTTGCGATATTGCAATCTGCGATGTTGTGAAGAAAATCGCAAAATCACTTTATCACGGAATTACAAGCTCATAGTTCAATAAAAGTACTTCCTGTTATTTGATGTAGAGTTATGAGCATTAATGTTAACTTAACGGCACATTGATGGCTATTTATTGAAAATGATTTGGATCTCGGTTAATGAATTATCTCACATAAGGTGATATCTTTGATATGATTTTAAAATTAAAAGCCTTTCCCGTCACCTTATTATCATTCATTATTTTTTTATCTTCCTTATTGTTTCTTCATTCTCTACTTGTGAACCTGCAAGAGCAATACACTGAACAATACGCAAAACGTAATGGGGAAGAAGAACAAAGCTCCTACATTTGAGAAAACATATATGACTCCTTTATTTACAGACACTACTTGTACCACGGAAGCAAGAATATCTACTTGCGAAGGCATGTATCGACTGTTAGAAGAAGAGAACCCAAGGATTATGCAAGTTACGGCCATAGTTGACGGACATGGCTCATGTGAAGCCTCACCCACAGAGATTGCATGCTCATTTCTACACCATATCGCCGCAAGGACAAAGATACTACCCTATACGGATATGGTAAAATAGATTATAGACCACGCTGATATATTCGACAGGAAATTCAAGGCACAGAACCAGGAGGTCATGGGGTCATTCACCACAAGTAATTTGAGGCGTATGTATCACCTGCCAGAACCGCAGGCCAGTTATAACAAACAGTTCGTGGAGAAATTTGCCAAAGAAAACGAGGATTTAGCAGAATGCACAAAAAACTGGTCCACAAAGGAAGAGCCATTAAGGAAGGATAAAAATGGTATGTACGCCATTGGTTCCCTCTCTTCTCCCTATTGTTTTGCTACTCCAATGTTGTGTAGGCTATTCAAAAACCCTGATATCAATGGGTTTTCGTCTGAGTGGTTACCTTTATTGGATGTGGCCACTAATGCCACCATTATGGATTGGGCCATGATTTTGTTAGATAATTTAGCTTCTGCTATTTTACATTATCAAACTAAAAGAAGTTTTGCTCAGAGGTTTTACCCTCCATTCTTTTTAAGTGCCTATGTCATGGATGCCATCTATTTTGTCTTCGATTTTCCCATCATGGGATGGAAATGGACAGTACAGAACCCCCTACCTGTTCAAGTATACCACAAAGAACTGTGGGAATCCAATTTCATCTTGTATTTCTATAATATTTGTCATGGAGTAATGCTTCCCATTCATAAAATGCTATATAACAGAGAAGCCCCTAGATTCTCCCCAGAAGTTGAAATTGACATTCTACCTGTGGGAAGGTGGTTTGGGGAGGAGTTTTTCACCTACATTAAGGTATTTGGGAGCATTTGCTCACCTCATGTGCTTCCTTTGTATGTTCCTGACAAACTCATGGCCCCTGAGATAGCCTATCAGACCTGTGGTGCTAGGGGGATGAGCAGAGAGCTCAAAGATAAGAAGAAGGCCATCTGGCCTCAATTCCCTGTAGTCTGTGGGCTTTTGCATTATTTGATTTGGTTCATGCATTTAAGGAAGTGGATAGCATGCTATGTTTACAGTTACAAAAATTCCTAGGGAGGCAGTATGATCCCTTTGATGTTATAAAGAATTTCACAACGATAGTGAGAATAAAAGTGTTCACTAAAGAGAGTGATCTCTTCGACGACGTTTTTCAGCGGAAGAGCTCTATCAGAGAGATTATACATATGGCACAACTTGAGTTTGACCAAGAAAATCTCTAAGAGTTTAATCAGTACAGAGAAAGGAGATTAGCAAATGTCCCATTGGACAAATTGCACATAGAACCAATAAGGGAGCCCACTCCTAGCATTAGCATAAGTGGAAGTTCAGGAGAAGGAAAATCTAAATCAAAGTCCGAAAGGGAATCAACTAAAAGATCCAATAGACAGTCAGGGAGTGAACATAGCAAAAGTGAAGGGTCAGTCAAAGATACAGCCCAGTCCAGAGAAAATCCTACTCAGCAGGTTTTGTCCCCAAAAACAGGTTGAAACTCCCGCTCCCCTCAGAAAACTGACAAAGCCAACCATTATAAATCTGGAGAAGGAATGGGAGAATTTTAATGAATTAATGAACATTAAGGAGAAGATTACAAAGCCACTAAGAAACCCAGTATAGATGGCCACAGAAATGATAATTGAAGGGGTTGTTAACACCCAAGAAACTGAGCACATTCCTGTAGTTCCTTCATCTGAAATTGTGCTAAAAATAGAGGAGATCCCTCCTCTAGATATATTTTACAGTCCGTAGCATAAAGCTGTTGTCAAAAGATAGAGAAAGAAGTGAAAAATAGATAGTGTGCTCTCACCTGAAGAGAAGCCTTTGGATATCCTTTGGCAAGACCCAACTACGGATCCATCAGAGAACCTGACCCAACTCTCTCAAATCGGAGGAGCTTATGCTTCTGCTACAACTGATAAAGCATCTGAAGTTCAAGTGTTACTTAAGGAAAAAGAAGGTAAAATCCTATTTTTGAAACAACAACTACAGCAGGCCAGCGTTAGCCGGGAAGTAGAGGAGAAATTGGGAAAGTTACAACAGGACTTCTAGCAAATGCAGTTAGGATTTCGGGATAATCTGGCCAATAAAAAGCAACAGTTGCAAGCCACAATCGAACTGCACAAGGACGATCCTAAAGTAGAAGAATTTGTCATAGAAGCCCTTGCCCTAAACAACCAACTCCTACAACAGTAGGAAATGCTTTGCCAAAGAATATCACAATGGAATTCCCACAACAAGAAAAGTGACAATATTACAAATCAAGTTGTAGATTTACGACTTGATTATGATTTGATGTTTAAGAAAATTTCTGACTTCACGAATTGGCAGAAAACAGAGGAAGGAAAAAGAGAAAAATTGCCCAAGATAGATGAATCCCATAAAGAAATGTTATTTGATAAATGGAATGCACAGCTTAAAGAAGCAGAGTAGGCAATGGACGAGGAAGCGACAGCGGCAAGCAATATCATTGACTGTATCAAATGAAAATCTGCACAGAGCTAATCTAATATTAGAAACTAATCCAAGATCCCTTCCGAAAGCACAACAGCTACAAACAAGGTGGAAACAAACAACAGAAGAAAAAGAAAAGTCAATTCAGAAAATAACAAAGTTGAATTGGGACGCTTACTGGCAGTATCTAGTAAAACCACACAATCAGTGTATGACTCTGAAATTCCTTACAACCTCTACCGAGAAGATAGCGCCAACACTTGTTGATTCTATGTTCGTAGGTCAATTGAAATCTGAGGTTGGCCAATTGACACTCCTGAAGCTAATGCTCGACATTTGCAACATAAGGGAACAAGTGCGTAATAGATCATAGATTCAATTTTAGTTTAATTTCAGTTTATTTTTTCTTTGAATGTGGATGTTCATTTAAACCTCCTCCTACATTTTTGTAATAACTATTTTTAGTCTTTAGCTAGTAGTATTTTAACCCTTCTCATTGCATTGGATAAGGGTCCAAAAATTTATCAAAAACAGTTCTTCAGAACATGCACTTTTGCCTTACTGAGGAGGTTTTGATAAATGAATGGAACGAGATTTATTTATATCTGATTTTGATGTTTGTTGTTGAAATGCACTTTTGTACTCTTAGTGGATATTGAATGATGTGAAGATAGATCCATATTACTGAAGCTCATGAGTAGAAATTATTATCAATGGTACTTTTATCTCTTAATACTTTCTTCTTATGTGCCAAGTTATATAACATTTTTAGTTGTTTATATATGAAAGCCTGAATGTTCAGTTATCATTTTTGCACTTTTGTACGGTGGTAACTATTCTTTTTATGCTAAGTATATGAATGACTTGTTATGCGATATATTTATCACAATTGTGTCGGCTAATTTCTTATACGAAACAATTCATTTTTAAATGGATTCTTTTCTCGTAGTAATTGAATGATCTTTATTATCGATTGTTGTTGGAAATTATTTTAGATCGCATAAGTAAAGAGTTAACCCCGGGATAGTTTACAAATTAGATGTTTTCTTTCGTTAGCATAATATTGCATATCTTAGACTAGATTTAGATTAAAGCATTCTCTCCATAAACTTTTAGAAAGAAAAACATCATTCCTTTAGCATCATCATAAACAAATTGGGAAACTGGTCCCATTATCCCCAGTCGAAGCCACTATCCCAAATGGAAAAAGAGCTGCTTTCAAGGTCTAGACCGGGTGCTTATCCCCCTTGTTGTAGACCCGATTTTCAGGGCTTCAACATATTTGGCACTAGAAGGAGGGCTTGAACCTTTGAATGGCAAGAAAATCTAAACCTATAGCCCATTCTAAGAGTAAAATGCCCTCAACATCTCCTCCGAATTCTCCATCACATTCTAAGTCTCCAAATCACAAGCGAGAAGTTGAGGAAACAACAACCATTGCTAAAAACCCACTCATATCAGATAAATCCACTGTTCAACCTCCTAAATTTTAGTCTTTGATCCATAAACTTCAAGGATTTTCAATATCACTGCAAAAATCTGAGTTATCTCAAGGCAGTGTGACTTCTCAATATATTCCTTCTCACCCTCTTACTAGATTACAGAGTGAAAAGCTTGGTATTGAACCAACCAAATTACCTCTGCCTAAAGGAAAAGAGCAAGGAAAACATTGGAAGAGCCTGATAGTGAGACTCTTTCATCATCATCGACCATTTCATCTAATCCATTACAAAGTCAGCCATCCACTCCCTCACTCCATATTGTTGTGCAACAAAGTACTGGGACTTCAGTATCGTCTTCCCAATCACTTACTTCATCCCCACTTTCCTCTGTTAGTATCTCGACAATGGCACAGAGACCATGGAATAATCCGGGGGTAGTCTCAATGGCTGTACCCTTGAGTCAATTGCCAACTCATCTTGATAAATTGTTGTCAAAGTTTAACCTAGATGTAGGCATATTGGCAGAAGAACACATAAACAATTTTATGTTGTTAGTAAATCTCAATGGAGTTACTGAAGAAGATGATGTTGTTAGGTTTTTCCCATATACTTTGCAAGGAGCGGTTGGGTTTTGGTATTTTTCATTACCATCAAGATCCATTACGAGTTGGAATATTTTCCAAGAGCAATTATTGACAAAGTTCAGAGATGATAGGTCTACAGCAACATTGATTAATGATCTATCAAATCTTAAAACTGAATCGAGAGAACCTATCAAAGATTTCAACTCACGATTTAATAAACTCCTGAATAAAATCCCTACCGCATCCAAGCCTAGGGAAGAGGTTCGATGTGAATGGTACATATCTACCTTACCTTCGAACATAGCGATCTTTGTAGATAGGGCTGCCAAGCCAACATTGGCTAAAAACATGAAAGAAGCGATAGCGGTAGAAAAACGTATCTTAGCTTTAGAAAAGAAAAATGCTATTGATGAAATAAAATATAAGAAAGTTTCCTTTAGAGATGACCCTAAGAAAAAGAAATTAAAGGACCCATTCGAATTGGAAGGATTACAGAAAGTTTTAAAAACCATGTCTAACGAAATGGTTGATATTAAAAAACAAATGGCAGATACTTCTTCTAAGAAACCCTATAAGCCTTTCAGGGGGAATCCTTCAGCTGATACAAAGCCTCCAATGCTGTAACAAATGCAGAATCTGAAGAAAAGAAGAAGAAGTTTCCAATGATGAACATACTGATGATGAAGAGGTTGTAGAACTATAGGGAATGTGGGACTTCATCCTTCCAGATGAAGAAGGTCAAGATGCATTACCAGTCACTACTAGAATCATAAATCAACTCAATCCTTCACAATCCGGTTCTAAACAGAAAAACCCAAGCCCAGCTTCCAAAGATAAATTCACAAATAAGAAATCATCACCAAAAGTGACTTAGACAAATCCAGTCCAATCCGATTCATCAACTCCATCTAAAACACTTATCATTTCCCACGAGATGGAGTATAATATTGTTGAAGACATGAAGAAGACTAGGGCCAACATAAATTTTCATGAGCTGAGTAAATTGAAGCTTCAATAGAAACTACTTCTGAAAGAGTTGCACGCAGTACATGTTGCACCTCTTCCTGTCGCTGTAATCTCACAAGATTCTCATGAAATGGGGAGACCTTCAACTGTTATGTCAAATGAATTTGACCCAAATGACATTGCTTTAATTTGGAGGTAGGTCAAAATCCCATAATCCTCCATTCCTCCTTACCTTTGAAATTTTCAATAAAAATTTGCATAATTGTTTGGTAGATTCAGGTGCTTCATCTAATATTTTGCCTAAAACAATTTGTGTGAAGTTAAACGTCCAACCTCAAAAGTCTGCGATACACATAGTATAGCTGGACTGGTCACAAGTTGAAGTCATCAGCAAATTAAATCAAGTGACCATAAGGCTCTCATCGAACCCAAAGGTATGTCAAGTCATTGATATTCTCGTTGCAAAAATTCCTGAATTTTATGGTTTAATTCTTAGCAGGGATTGGTTTGAAAATCTTCACGGTTACTTTGCGATCGATTGGTCATATATGTGGATCCCTTACAATGGTAAACCAAATCAGATAAAGGTTGAGTGAGAAAGACACCAAAGGTACATAGTAACGGAGTTGGAAGGAGAAAATGAACCTATAGCGTACAACAACAATATAATTGGGAACTATTCTGTTGACTCATTTTTAGGTAATTTCAATGCCCATACTTCACCTTTTTTAGAAAATTCAGTTTTATCACAAGTAGAAATTTTTTTCAAACAGATAATTCTAAATGCATTAATTTTGTAGATAGTCCTGTAAATAAATCTTTGTTTTGGAAATTATTTTTCGACAGTTCGAAGTCTAATGATGGAGTAGGAGTAGGTTGTGTATTAGTAAGTCCAAAAGGAGAGAAAACTTGCTAACCTCTAAACTCGAGTTTGATTGCACAAACAACACTGCAAAATACAAAGCTTTAATGCAAGGGCTATACAAGGTAATCAGACTTGACATCAAATATCTACAAGTCTTTGGTGATTCTGAGATTGTTATTAAGTAGGTACGAAATACTATACATTTTCTATTAGGTCATTTAAAGCATTATCAATCTTTAATACAAGACCTGACTGTACACTTTATAGCATTTAATATTTCATCCATTCCCAGACTCCAAAATGCTAGTGTTGACCTCCTAGCTAATGTAGCTTCCAAGCTCATTCCTTCAGAAGACTCTAGTCCAGACAGATTCTCAATCGAATTAATTTTTAGGCCCTCCATCTCGGATAATGTTACCAATTGGAGAATTTTTAACGATGACCTTGATATTGTACGTTTCCTAATTTTAGAAGCCTCTTACAATAATTAGATAATTGATGAGGACCAACATGACAAGCAGTTACAACAAGAAAGCACCAATAATGCCATACCCAAATCTATAGTCGAGTTGGAAGACCTATATGATTTAAAAGAGAGATTCAAAAGGTCTACCAATTCAAAACTTCAGAGTTCAACTCTGAAATATGAATTAGTAAATCTAAGAACAGATATAAAGCCATAGAATATCAACTTAGGTCTTGGTCTAGCTCCGGAAGAAAAGTCAGCCTTCATTCGTCTCTTAAAGCAGTATAAAAATGTATTTTCCTGGAATTATGATGACCTTAAGACTTACGACACTTCAATCATTCACCATACAATCCCGATGGTAGCTGATGAAAGACCAGCCCAGCAAAAGCTAAGAAAGATTCATCCTAATTTGGAAAATTAGATCAAGTCCGAACTGAACAAATTATTGAAAGCCAAAATCATTTTTCCCATTCAACATTCTAGATGGGTGTCCAATATGGTACCTGTTAGAAATAAAATCGGAGAAATTGGAATTTGTATTGACTTTAGAAATCTCAATAAAGCTTGCCAAAAGGATAACTTTCCCCTGCCTCCTATGGAACAAATATTACAAGCAGTTGCAGGATCGAAATTAATGTCCTTTTTAGATGGTTTCTCTGGCTACAACCAAGTCTTAGTCCATTCGGATGATCAGTTGAGAACAACATTCAGAACCAAATGGGGTACATACGCACATCAAAAGATGCCATTTGGACTGATTAATGCTAGCCCGCATTTCAAAGGGCCATGGATATTTCATTTAAAGGATTAGTGAATAAATCAGTGGTGATTTACTTAGATGACATAACAGTGTATTCTAAAAAATGTAGTGATAACCTCAGAGATTTAAAACAGATCTTTCAACGCTGTCAAAGGTATGGGATTTCACTTAATCCAAAAAAGTCCTTTTTTGCATTAAGTGACGAAAAGCTTCTTGGATTCATAGTGTCTAAATCTGGAATCCATATCGACCCAGATAGGATTAAGGAGATTCCTGAGATATCCTTACCCCATAACAAAAAAACAATGCAATCTTTCCTAGGCCAAATCAATTTCGTTAAAAGATTTGTCCCCGACTTCTCAAGAATTGTGTCACCTCTACAAGCAATGATCAAGAAAAACTCACTCTTCAAATGGGGTTAGGTAGAACATGAAGTGTTCAACCTGATTAAATAATCAATTATGAATGCCCCATCCCTAGCGACTCCAAACTTTTCTGATCCCTTCATTTTATATACATTTTCCTCTGAAAAATCATATGCTGCAATACTCATGCAAGCTAATCAAGACAAAGCAGAAGCCCCAATTTCCTTTTTAGTTCAAACTTGCAAGGGGCCGAATTAAATTACTCCGATGTTGAGAAGCAAGCTTATGTTGTTTTTAAGGCGATCAAACACTTTACACCCTTTCTTCTCAAGACCCATACAAAGATAATAGTGCCATTTCCAGCGGTAAGGAATCTTTTGGTAAAGAAAGATGTGGGTGAAAAGAGAGAAAATTGGGTCATTGCCCTGCAAGAATATGATGCTGAAATCAATCCAGCAAATATTGTAAAAGGTCAAGGCTTTTTCAAGATGTTGGTTGGAGCATCGCATATATCAGAAATGTCATCCCCTGATCATAAGGTACAAATGTATGATGTAAGCCTAAACGATATCGAATCAAGATATGCTGATATCATGTTTTACCTAAAGAATGGATATGCTCCTTCGCATTTGAATCATACAAAGAAAAGAGCCATGAGATTAAAATCTAAAAAATATCAAATTGTAGATGATGTACTCTTTAGGATGAATTATGATTCTGTTCTTCTTAGATGCCCTGAGAAATCTAAAGCTGAAAAAGTATTGCAGTAACTTCACGATGGACCAACAAGTGGGCACTATGTAGGAGATGCAACAGCACACAAAATCTTCCGTGCAGGCTACTACTGGCCAAGATTATTTAAGAATGCACATAGTTATGTAAGAAGATGTCAGATTTGTCAAACTGTTGTGGGACGATAGAAGAAACCATCATTGCCTTTGCAATCAGTCAACATCGATCAACAATTTGAACAATGGGGATTAGACATAATAGGTGAGATCATTACTCACTCTTCTAAACAGCATAAGCACATCCTTACAGCTACTGATTACTTTACTAAATGGGTAGAAGTGGTTCCTCTCAAAACAACCAACTCTGAAAATATCATCGATTTCATAGATCAATTCATAATTACTAGGTTTGGCTTACCTTCTGCTTTAATGTTTGATAATGCATCATATTTTTTTGGTAATGCTATGACTGAATTTGTGCTCAAAAGAGGTTTTAAACTAAAGTATTCTGCAAGTTATTACCCACAAGGGAATGGGTTGGCTGAATCAACAAATAAAAACTTGATCAGAATCATTAAACGAACTATTGATCAGAGTCATAGAAATTGGCACAAATCTTTGATGCATGCACTTTGGGAAGATCGGATAACTCAAAAAGCTTCTATTGGCACCTCCCCCTTTAGTTTAGTTTATGGAAAAGAGGTGGTTCTCCCAACACATCTAACTATTCCTTCTTTAGCCTTAGTTTAGTTCATTGAAGAAACTCCTTCTTCATCTTTGCAACAGAGACAAATGTAGATCCTTAAGCTAGAAGAGGAACGAGAACAGACCAAAATTACCCATGCACATCATCAATCATTAGTAAAAGCTTCTTTTGATTAAACATGATATCCAGAAAAGATTTTCAAATTGGAGATTTAGTATTAAAATGGGATAAAGCCCATGAAGAAAAAGGCAAACATTCTAAATTCCAACTGATGTGGCTTGGACCATTCCAAATTATCGAAATCATAGGCCCATAGACTTTCATGTTGCAAGACTTAGCAAGGAAAAGAGAATCTTTACCTGTTAATGGGAAGATCCTTAAAAAATACTTTCCATAGAAGATGACTTCTTCTATTTTTGTAAAATAATATTCTTAGCTTACTTTTTATGTTTAATAATAAAACCGGTTGAAGATGTTTACCTTTGGTTTCCACGAAAAAGATTAGTGTCGCTTGTCAATTTTTTTTTTTTCACTTATATAAATGGAACTGATTAGGAAAATTAATCTTTGTTTTTGAAAATACGGTCAAGTGATATAAAGATGAAAGTTTTACTTGTTCCTTGTTTCAACTTTACATGTTTTGATTAAAAACAACCTTTAGTAGGAGTTTGCTTCATATCAGTCATGAAAAGCATTAATAACAAGACAAAGACTCTCTATAGAAAGGCTACTTTAAAAAAAAAAAACTCTACAATTGTTGTCCAGAGTAACTCTTAAGGAGCCAATGATTTCCTCCTCGCTTTAGGAAATTGCAAGTTTCAAAGAATAATCCAGTTATGCACTATAAAATTAAAGAATAAGAGGTCTCATCAAGAGCTGGCTTATCATGATCATAAAGATTATAACTAGTTGACATTGTCAAATTGCCTACCAAAACAGGGCAATGACTCGAGATTGTTTCAATCAAAAGACAAGGGGTCTCATCACGAGCCAGCTTGTTTAGTTAGTTCAAAGCCAAGTGAATGGCACTGTAAAATTTGGCCACCAAACCAAGACATTGTTCTTTAAGAAGAAAAAAAAAAGGAAAAAGCAATAAGTGTAAATGAGGATTTATCTTTGAAAATCGAATACTTCTTAAGTAGGCTACTGGATCATTGCTAGGTAACAAGTAACCCTATCGAGGCTATGAACGCCTTCTGGCAGCATAGGCTCTACCTACGACAAATGAGTAAACCTAAAACTAATCTAAGGAGATGTCTTTGTTTTTATCTTTATAAACCAAGTAATGACTAATGTAAGTACACTGACTAACTTTGGGAAGAAGATAATCAGAATTAGCATAGATGAAACAAAATCTTGTTATTTGCTAAAAGAACTATGTACCCTAATTTTCTACAATAAAGTTTGATTTTCCAAAAACATTTATGTATTAGAAGTTTCAGAAAATTCAAAAGATCATCATAGGTAACTGGTTCTTTCAAGTGAATCGCCAATTGTTGTAGCCATCAACGACCCCCGCCCCCCCTCTTTTATTAGTGTTAGCAATGACACTAATAAAATGGGGACCCTTCTAATAAAAATCAAAACTTAGCATTTAAGATTTTATTTTTGTATTTAATAAAACATAATATCAAAGCAAAACTCCCAAAAATATGAATTCATACTTTTCATGCTTCCTGTGCATAAAAACCTTGTAAATATTAAGCATCCTTATGAAAAAGTGCTATACAACCACAAAAGCTAGGAAAACCCTTATGAGCGGAAAGTCTTGAGTACTAAGCAAAACTTCAATAAACCTGTTGTTAATAAAAAGCATCGCGTCACAAAGAAGGTAAAGGCAGGCATCCTTTATAAAGAAACTCTTCAAGAATGCGAGAACGCGAGATTGCGAGCCTTACAAACTCATCGCATATCGTAGATTCTATTGACCGCAGAGTCACTTAAAACAAAAACACCCAAATACTGTAGAATGCGATAAGGCTTCTCGTAAATCGCATCTTGCAGCCGCACAGTAAAATGAAGATGGTTAATAATCAAGTTTTTGAGATATTGCGATCTACGATGTTGCGAAGCAAATCGAAAAATCGCTTTATCGCGTAATTACAAGCTAAGAGTTCAATAAAAGTACTTCCCACTATTCGATGTAGAGTTATGAGGATTAATGTTAACTTAACGACACATTGATGGCTATTTATTGAAAATGATTTGGATCTCGGTTAATGAATTATATCACGTAAGGTGATATCTTTGATATGATTTTAAAATTAAAAGCCTTTCCCATCACCTTATTATCATTCATTATTTCGTTATCTTCCTTATTGTGTCTTCATTCTCTACTTTTGAACTTGCAAGAGCAGTACGCAGAACAATACGCAAAATGTGATGTGGAAGAAGAACAAAGCTCCTACATCTGAGAAAACATAGATGACTCCTTTATTTATAGACACTACTTGTACTAGGGAAGTAGGAATATCTACTTGGGAAGGCATGTATCGACTACAAGAAGAAGAGAACCCAAGGATTATGCAAGTTACAGCCACAGCTGATGGACGTGGCTCATCTGAAGCCTCACATATAGAGCTTTTATGCTCATTTCTACACCGTATCGCCACAAGGACAAAGATAGTACCCTATACATATATGATAAAATGGATTATAGACCACGCCGATATATCTGACAGGCAATTCAAGTCATAGAACCAGGAGGTCATGGGGTCATTCACCACAAGTAATTTGAGGCTTATGTATCACCTGCCAGAACCTCATGCCAGTTATAAAAAACAGTTCATGGAGAAATTTGCCAAAGAAAATGAGGGTTTAACAGAATGCACAAAAAACTGGTCTGCAAAGGAAGAGCCATTAAACAAGGATAAAAATGGTATGTATGCCACTGGCTCCCTCTCTTATCCCTATTGTTTTGCTGTTGCAATGTTGTGTAGGCTATTCAGAAAGCCTGATATCAATAAGTTTTCGTCTGAGTGGTTACCTTTATTGGATGCAGCCACTAATGCCACCATTATGGATTGGGCCATGATTTTTTTAGATAATTTATCTTCTGCTATTTTACATTATCGAACTAAAAGAAGTTTTTCTCATAGGTTTTACCCTCCATTCTTTTTAAGTGCCTATGTCATGGATGCCATCTGTTTTGTCTCTGATTTTCCCATCATGGGATGGAAATGGACAGTACAAAACCCCCTACCTATTCAAGTATACCAAAAAGAACTGTGGGATTCCAATTTCGTCCTGTATTTCTATAAGATTTGTCATGGAGTAATGCTTCCCATTCATAAAATGCTATATAACAGAGAAGCCCCTAAATTCTCTCCAAAAGCTGAAATTAACATTCTACTTGTGGGAAGGTGGTTCGGGGAGGAGTTTTTCACCTACATTAGGGTATTTGGGAGCATTTCCTCACCTCATGTGCTTCCTTTGTATGTTCCCAAAAAAATCATGGCCCATGAGATAGCCTACTAGACCTATGGTGCCGGGGGGATGAGTAGAGAGCTCAAAGATAAGAAGAAGGCCATCTGGCCTCAATTCCTTGTAGTCTGTGGGGATTTTTCATTATTTGGTCTGGGTCATGCCTTTAAGGAAGTGGATAACATGTTGTGTTTACAGTTACCAAAATTCCCAGGGAGGCAGTAAGATCCCTTTGATGTTATAAAGAATTTCACAACGACGGTCAAAATAAAGGTGTTCACTAAATAGAATGATCTCTTCAATGGTGTTTTTCAGTAGAAGAGCTCTATCAAAGAGATTCTACATATGGAACAACTCCAGTTTGACCAAGCAAAGCTACAAGAGTTTAATCAGTATAAATAATGGGATTAGCAAATGTCCCATTGGACAAATTGCGCATAGAACCAATAAGGGAGCCCACTCCCAGCATTAGCATAAGTGGAAGTTTAGGAGAAGAAAAATCTAAATCAAAGTCCGAAAGGGAACCAGCTGAAAGATCCAAGAGACAGTCAGGGAGTGAAGATAACAAAAGTGAAGGGTCAGTCAAAGATATAACCCAGTCCAGAGAAAATCCTAGTCAGTAGGTTTTGTCCCCAAAATAGGTTGAAACTCCCACTCCCCTCACAAAGCTGACAAAGCCAACCATTATAAATCTGGAGAAGGAATGGGAGATTTTTAATGAATTAATCAACACTAAGGATCAGAGTACAGAGCCACTGAAACCTAGTACAGACGGCCACAAAAATGATAATTTAAGGGGTTGTTAATACCCAAGAAACTGAGCACATTACTGTAGCTCCTTCGTCTGAAATTGTGCTAAAAATAGAGGAGATCCCTCCTCTAGATGTATTTTACAGTCCACAGCATAAATCTATTGTCAGAAGACAGAGAAAGAAGCAAAAAATAGACAGTGTAGTCTCACCTGAAGCGAAACCTTTGGATGTCCTTTGGCAAGACCCAACTATGGATCCATCAGAGAACCTGATCAAACTCTCTCAAATCGCAAGAACTTATGCTTCTACTACAATTGATAAGGCATCTGAAGGTCAAGTGTTACTTAAGGAAAAGGAAGATAGAATCCTATTTTTGAAACAACAACTACAACAGGCCAGTGTTAGCCGAGAAGCAGAAGAGAAATTGGAAAAGTTACAACAGGACTTCCAGCAAATGTAGTTAGGATTTCGGGATAATCTGGCCGATAAAAGGCAATAGTTGCAAGCCACAATCGAATTGCACAAGGACGATCCTAAAGTAGAAGAATTTGTCACAGAAGCCCTTGCCCTGAACTACTAACTCCTACAACAGCAGGAAATGCTTTGCCAAAGGATATCACAATGGAATTCCCACTGCAAGAAAAGCGAAAATATTACAAATCAAGTTGTAGAATTATGACTTGATTATGTTTTGATGTTTAAGAAAATTTTTGACTTCGCGAATTGGTAAAAAACAGAGGAAGGAAAAAGAGCATAATTGCCCAAGATAGATGAATCCCATAAAGAAATTCTATTTGATAAATGGGATGCATAGCTTAAAGAAGCAGAGCAAACATTGGAGGAGGTAGTGACAACGGCAAGCAATATCATTGACTATATCAATGAAAATTTGCATAGAGCCAATCTAATATCAGAAACTACTCCAGGATTCCTTCCAAAAGCACAACAGCTGCAAACAAGGTGGAAACAGACAGCAGAATAAAAAGCAGAGTCAATTAAGAAAATAACAAAGTTTAATTGGGACACTTACTGATAGTATCTAGTAAGACCACACTATCAGTGTATGACTCTAAAATGCCTTACAACCTTCGTCCAGAAGATAGCACCAGCACCTGCTGATTCCATGTTCGCAGGTCAATTGAAATACGAGGTCGACCAACTGACACTCCTGAAGCCAATGCTGGACATTTGCAAATTATGGGAACATATGCATAATAGATCATAGATTCAGTTTTAGTTTACTTTCAGTTTATTTTTTCTTTGAATGAGGATGGTCGTTTAAACCTCCTCCTACATTTTTGTAATAACTATTTTTAGTCTTTAGCTAGTATATTTTTAGTCTTTAGCTAGTAGTATTTTAACCCTTCTCATTGCATTGGAGAAGGGTCTAGAAATTTATCAAAAACAGTTCTTCAGAACATGCACTTTTGCCTCGCTGAGGAGGTTTTGATAAATGAATGGAACGAGATTTATTTATATATGATTTTGATGTCTACTATTGAAATGCACTTTTGTACTCTTAGTGTATATTGAATGATGTGAAGATAGATCCATATTACTGAAGCTCATGAGTAGAACTTATTATCAATGGTACTTTTATCTCTTAATACTTTCTACTTATGTGCCAAGTTATATATTATTTTTAGTTGTTTATATATGAAAGTCTGAATGTTCAGTTATCATTTTTTCACTTTTTTACGGTGATAACTATTCTTTTTATGCTAAGTGTATGAATGACTTGTTATGCGATATATTTATCATAATTGTTTCGGCTAATTTATTATATGAAATAATTCATTTTTAAATGGATTCTTTTCTCGTAGTAGTTAAATGATCTTTATTATCGATTGCTATTGGAAATTATTTTTTTTTCCACTAGAAAAATTGTAATATTTCATTAACTAAGAAAAATTACATATTGTAGATGCGATTGCATATGCTTTATCTTTCTAGCCTCTGAGGGCTTCAATCAAAAATTTTGAAGTTCACCAAAAACTATGTAATTTTCAGATTCACCACGCAGGGTGTTCTTTCAAAACTATAATAGGAGTCTGTTGATAAGTCAGTACATATGCCACGCAGGGCATTTAAAAAACCACATAAATATGTCTTGTATAAATATATACATAGTCAAATTTTAACATTTCTCAAAATAGAAAAATAAATAGTGATCAAGGGCTCTCTGCCCTGTGGTAGTGTTGATCTATGTATGGGTGATGATAGTAGTGGTATTCATTTGTCCCCTGTTGGTCCTGGATCATCCACTCTCCTTTGGGAAGTGCGGTGGCCTCCTTGGATAGCCCGTCAGCACTGCTGTTATGTTCCCTGTAGATATGATTGCAAGTGATGTTGTTAAATTGAGCCTTGAAAATGTTAACTTCATCCAAAATATTACTGAGTGTGTGTATGTGACATGCAATAATATTATTGAACTAATTAATAATGATCTTTGAGTCTCCAAAAATGTTTATGCTCATGCAATTATGTCCCAAATAGAAATGCAGAAGGTGTCGAAGGGTAATGAGTTCTGCGAAATTATTTGTTCCAGCTCCTAGACCCATCTTTACTTTGTAGTGATGTTGTTCATTTAAGTATAGGAAAAAACCATCACCGCATGCCTGCTGATTTGCTGCACCATTGAAAGATGCCTAAGGTGTGTTTTTATCAATGAGAGGAGGGGCATGTGGCATTCGGGATCTATATTTCTGAGGTTCGGGCATCTCATTATATGCTGAAACAATACATGTGGCAATGTGTGGTCAACACACAGGCTTGTTGTCGAAAATAGAGCGGTTCCGAGCCAGCCAAACATGCCAGCTGATAATCAGAGGTAGGCTTTGTGTTTTGGATACCTTATGTTGATTGAACCATGCTTCCCATGCACTGCTAATATCATCTCCTTCCCATTGCCCAAGAAAAAGTATGGAGGTAGATAAATTATGCCAAAGAGAAATCAGAGCTGATCATTTCAGAAAAAGATGTAGGGTCAATTCAGTTGAGTTTTGGCATAAGATACACCAATTTGGTCCATGAAAGGATAGGCGTGTGAGACACTCTCCCGTGGGTACTTTATCTCTAAGGATACACCAAAAAAATAATCTGGTCCGAGGAGGCGCTGTTAGTTTCCAAATAATCTTCCACCAGAAAGTAATCTTCTCCGGTTTTTTTTAGAGATCAAGGATAGATACCTTATCTTTGGAGAGTAGATACCATTTTCTGCATGACACCAGATAAGTTCATCAGGGCCTTATTTAATCCTAATATGCGATTTAGATAGTGTGGTGATATATTCTTGCCATTCCTGGTGCCAGCATGGAGGTAACTCAAGCTGCAATGCAGTTTTCCATCCTTGGGAAAAGATACTGGAGTTTTGATGGTCTGCAATATTTGCAATCACCTTGATCTTGTGTGAGTGTAGATGTTGTATGAGGTGTCTAGACAACTGATATCTTCCTCCACCTCCAGTCCATGGATCCAAGCCAATGCGGGCCTTAGATCCTTCATTGATTCTCCAAATGGGATTGTCTCGGATATGAGAAAGAGAGTGAAGGAGTGCCTTCCAGAAAGATGAGATGTCAGATTTTGGCCAACTCGGCAATCGAACCCAGTCCATGATTTGTTGAGGAAAAATATAGTTATGATATGAAATGGCTGTCCAAAGGTTCTTTCGAGTCAGCAAAGTCCAACCCATTTTTGCAGCAAGGGCTTTTGCAAATAAAGGGAGATCTTTAAGACCCCAGGCACCCCATTTCTTAGGCAGTGCAATCTTATTCCAGTCTACCCATGCAAAAATATTTTTGTCCTGATCTCCACCCGAGAGATATCTATTGCAAAGTTGTTGTAAATGGGCCAAGATGCTCCTGGGGATTGATGTAAGTGCCATCCAAAATACTGGCATAGCCTCAATAACCAATTTAATAAGAACGAGTCTTCCTACCCTGGACAAATATTTGTGACTCCAGATGGACAACTTTTTTTCTAGTTTGGTAACAAGCCAGACCCAATATGCAATTCTCTGGCTGATAAGCTTTATCCAAAATCCCAAGTATTTGAGACCCCTATCCAGTGGATGGATACAATAAGGAAAAGGCTGATGAGCAAGATGAGACTCTTGGATGGATGTTCAGGCAAAGCTAATGGTTGATATTGATTGATTTGCTAACGTCCCAGAAAAGTGAGAGAATTTTGGAGATAGAATGAGAGTCCCAAATACTACCATTAAGAAAAATGAGGACATCATCCAGAAAGAGGAGGTGGGTGAGAAAGTAAGCATCAGAGATCTTAAGGCCACAGAGATCACCATCCCTCTTAGCTGAAGCAATCAAGCGAATAATTCCATCCATGACAATCAAAAATTGGAGGGGTGAGAGAGGGCAGCCTTGTCTAAGCCCCCTCTCAGAGTGAAAGAAATGAGAAGCAGAGGCATTAATGAGGACGCTTAAAGTAGGAGAGGTGATGTAGGCCATGATCCAAGTGATGAAGTTATGAGGAAAGCCAAATGGATAAGGAGAATCTTAATGTAAATCCAGTTGACACGGTCAAAGGCTTTTGCCAAATCTATCTTGAGAATAATGCCCTTATGGTGTCTGGTCCAAATTGAATGTATAGCTTCTTGGGCCGAGCCAATGGCTTCATGAATTTGACGATGTTCAAGAAAGGCAAATTGCTGAGGGGCAATATGACGGGAGAGGATAGGCCGAGTCTGTTGGCTATGATCTTGGAGATAATTTTGTACAGACAGTTGCACAATGAAATAGGCCTGTAATCATTGAAAGAGGAAGGATTGTCGGATTTAGGAATGAGGGAAATGAAGGTCGAATTGATGGCATTGTACATCGATCTAGATAATCTGCATTCTTTCACAACATTCAATAGATCCTGACCCAGCAGGTCATAACATGCTAGGTAGAATTCTATAGTCCAGCCATCCGGACCCAGGCTCTTGTCCTTTTTGAATGATTTTAACATACCTTCGAGTTCCCTAGTAGTTACAGGTGCATATAGATCCTCTGCCTCGTCCTCATTTACAAATCTGGGGAAATGTCCAGCAACATTTATGATATCAGCAAGATTTGAACTAGGTGGGCTTTTGTATAGATTCTTGAAATAAGTAGAGCCGAGATGTGAGAGTTTGTTGAAAGAATCAACAACTCCTCCCTCTGGTAAAGGTAGATTCCAGATGGTCTTTGATACCTTTCTACCTTTTGCATAATTCTCAAAAAACCCAATATTGTCATCCCTTGCTTTCAACCATATGGCCCTACTCCTCAATCTCAAGGATTCCTCTCTCTCCTTCAGGATTTGTGCCTTCTGATTCTCGAGCTCAATCAGATGTGACTTGTCTTCAACTGTGATAAACCCCAGGCTTCTCTCATCGAGCATAGAACTCAGCTTGAATTCAATGTGAGATAGAAGTGAGTTCTCCCTCTGATGCTTCTCTCTATCCCAATTAATAGAAAGATGCTTGAGCTTGGACAAGTTATTATAGAAACCTTTAGCCAAGGAATCAAATCTATCAATCGGGTTGGCAGCCCAGAAATCCGTAACCAAGCTAATATAGGCAGGGTCCTGTAACCATACATGATTAAATTTAAATGGGGCTTTAGGTTTAGGATGAGGACCCAAAAACTCCAGATAGATAGGGGAGTGATCCAAAATTCCCCCTAAACCAACCCATTGTTTATAGTGATGCAGATGATGTAAGAGGGAACCCTTCATAAGAAATCTGTCTAATCTTCGTGCAAGTGCAGCTTCACCCACCCTTCTATTCCTCCATGTAGGGAGAGGTTTATTCATGGGGACATCCACAAAATTGAACTGCTCCAGAAGGTTTTTCATATACCCTGATATTGAATCTACTTCAGCCATTGATCCCCAAGATTCACTAAAACCCAAGGAGAAATTGAGATCGCCTCCTAGAATGATGTGATCAAATGAAAAAATCAAGAGATTTAGCAGATGCTGCCAAAAATTCTCCCTCTGTTGACAGGGTCCATAAATGTTAACAACCGTTAGGTTGGAGCCAAGCTCTACCAAGAAAAAACCTAAGCCCATGAAACCGTGGCCTCCCCATGATGTTGATACCCTAATGGAGCGGGGATTGTAACCAATGGCAAGTCCTCCACAACTCCCCACAACATCCATTGCCAAGTAGTTCCATCCTAGGGAGATAGATTATAGAGAGATGGTAATGTGATCAGCCGCACCTAGGGTTCCTTGGAGAAAGATGATGTCAATAGGTTCAACCTCAAAGAGTCTGCGCAGGGCTAGTTTCTTGGAGGCACTAGCCATGCCTCTGCAGTTGAAGGATAGACACTTCATGGGGGAACTCTACCCGGGGTGTTCAAAGCTCTAAGAACCCTGTCAAGAGTGGATTGATGATGACCTGAAGCGACTTCAGCCCCTGCACACTTGATGGCTTTGGAGAGATCAGATTTTATTCCCTGAGATGTCAGAGAAGTCATACCGGTTAGTGAGAGTCCCAGTCTGCCTAGCTGAACCGGAGTACCGCTAGATAGGGTACGGGAGCGAACTTAATAGTGATGAGATGATGAAACCTTGGTGGAAGATGGAGAGGTGGAGGATGTGGAAAGCAAATGCAATGAGGGAGCAGTAGTGGAAATAGAGGGAGGAGATGACATAGTGCAATGTGCCACAGATGTATATACGGAAGATGCAACAATAGATGAGCAAATAGAAATTGAAGAGGAATGAGGTGTTGAAAAGTGTGCAACAAGAAATGCTTGTTGAGAATGCAACAAGATGATGGAGCTTAGTGAAAAGAGTCGCCTTCACTAAGTGGGCCCGCAGGCAAATTATGGCGCAAGTTCTATTTTTGATCATAGTGTGGATGATCACAGTGTGGATGATCACAATGTGGGTGATCACAGTATGAGTGATCACAGTGTGGGTGACCACAGTGTGAGTGATCACAGTGTGAGTGATCAAAGTCTATTTTTAGACTGCCTGTAAAAAATAGAAGAGTCAAATATTATTGTCTCATAATAATATTTGGACTATAAACTTGATCTTATTCTCTTGGAGCACTTCAGGATGAGCTACGGATGTGGTACATGCATATCCCAGAAGGAAATACGTGGTTACCTATGACTGATATTTGCATGCAGGACTTCAGTTAGAACTCAAGTGAGTTGAGTTTAGTGGACTGGAGGTGCAGTTGATGGAGTTGTGTTCAGTTTAGCCTTGTTAAACTAGTTGTATTTAGTCTAACTGATCAATAGACTAGAGATGAGTTGGGTGAATTAGTTATTAATTAATTCACAAGTTATTAATTCATAATGCAACTATAGAATACATCAGTTAACTCAGTTGCATGTCAGTGCATGTTCAGTTCAGCAGGGACAGGTGTTAGAGGTTCAGATTGCTATCAGTTGTGACTATAGCTATGCATGATGATTTTCACAATCAGAGGGATTGAGTATGCCAATGAATTGGCCAATATCAAGAATTGTAGCCTGTGCTCACGTCCAACAGAGTTTGAGTGATTATTTGCAGGTCAAATACGAGTTTGGTAAGCCATTCTCATCAGTTCTTGAGCAGGTATTGAGCTGTGGAGGCAGGCAAGTAGTGGAATAGATTTGGAGATCAGATCTGAGCTGTATTGTGTGTAACAGGTGGAGCTGGTACTGGATTGCTTGTGATAAGCATTGTACTTTGTAATGTTACATGATTCAATCAATATAATATACAGATAGTGTGGGGTTTTTAGCGAGATGCTTTCCCCGGGATACATACTGTGTTAATGAGTTTGATTGATGCTTCTATGTGTGCCTGTGAATGTTTCTGCTTCTGTAAATTGATGATCAATGTAGAGGAGATTATGTATTATACATGTTCTGCTTATAATTGTATAATCAGGATAATCTCTGTGAATATGTGTCAAATTATTCAAAATTTATATATGAGGGATCAAAGGAATACCCGAAGCTTTTGTGGCTTTAGCTGCTGCCCGAGACCTAGTGAGCAGGGGTGAGATCGATCTGTGCACATTGTCCATCATCTTTGGAAGAGGATTGCTAGCCGAAGGTGTAGGACCCGCAGCAGGAGAGCGGAAAATGGCTGGGAAGTCAATCCTGGAAGGTGCTGGGGTTGCTTTTGGAGTGTCCTCTGTTTTCTTGTTCAAAGGGCAATCTTTGAATATATGACCCACCCTGTGGCATCGCCGGCAGCGGAAGGGAATCCCTTCATAATCAAGGATCTAGACCCTAGTAAATTTCCCCCATTGTAATGTAGTATTTTCCTCCAAACCCTCACGAGTGTCCAAATGGACCAGAATGCGAGCGAGGGTTCTATTCTTTGATTTCACAAAAGTTTGATCATGGTCCAGATAGGTGCATTTCCAATTCTAATGAAGACCTCCTCGTACCAATACTATAAAGGGAGCCCTGGCAAGTGCACCCAAAGGGGTCCAGCCCTAATTTTCTCTCTCTCAGGGTGGAAAAGGTGACTCCATCTCTTGAGGAGAACCAAAGCCATCTCAATGTGCCAATACTTGAGAGAACCAAATCTGTATAATTTTCCTTAGAAAAATGAAAGGAAAACCATCCCCTGGGAAGGACCTGTACCTCAGGCAGTTTCTTAAGCATTCCACCCCATATATCTTTGACCCATAGGGTAATTCTAGTAGTCGAATAAGCTCTACTATGTACATGCCCAACAAGCACCGTGCTAGCCATATATGCCGCTTCCCCAATTGTAGAGGTCTCTCCGAACTTAATGGTAATATCCTTGGAGGTTGCCTTCACACACTTAGTCTTTCTCTTCCCCGTGTGAGGTGAAAATGGGTGATCCGCCAATGGATCAGGGGAACCCTCCAAGGGGATATTTTTTTCAACTTTTACCTTGATCGTAGGGGTCTTGAAGTAGCCCGATGGTGAGTGAGCAGATGAGGGAGGGTTTGGTACCGCAGAGGTATGGATATCTTCAGGTGGTGGGGTGAAAAATGCCGAGATGGATGGATGGGGGCTGAAAGTGGGCGATGGGGGAGTGTTCGCGGTCAAAATGTGCAGTGTGCCAGGTGATAGTGGAGGGAAATCCAAAGCATGGGATTCTATTGAGAGTGACCCGATGTATAGAGGAGCAGAAAAGTGCCTTGGAAAGGTAACCATCGGCGACAAAATAGGCGGAGCAGGGTCAGGCGGAAGAATAGGGCCAGATGTTGGTGTAGTGAAGCTAGGGTTTTCAAAAATGACATGGTCTGGATAGGGGTCCTCAGAATAATCGAGCTCCTCTACTTCCATTGTATCCCCCATGTTAACAGCAGTAACCGACATAAGAGAGTGACAGAGGAGGCTGCAATGGAAACGGCGGTCAATACTGTCAATAGACAGGTACACAGCTCTAGTTGTCTACAAAGAGTTGCAGTAAAAACCTATGGTTTTACACTAAACCCTTACCAATTGGAAATTATTTTAGATCGCATAAGTAAAGAGTTAATCCTGGGATAGTCTAGAAATTAGATGTTTTCTTTCATTAGCATAATATTGCATATCTTAGACTAGATTTAGATTAAAGAATTCTCTCCATAAACATTTAGAAATAAAAACATCATTCCTTTAGCATCATCATAAAAAAATTGGGAAACTAGTCCCATTATCCCCAATCAGAGCCACTATCCCAAATGGAAAAGGAGCTGCTTTCAAGGTCCAGACCGGGTGGTTATCCCCCTGGTTGTAGACCCGATTTTCGGGGCTTCAACAAGGTAGCAGAATTGAGATTGTAGCAAGAAGAATAAGAGCTGAAGGAGGAATGGGATCTAAGGAGGAAGGAACAAGAAGAGAAGAAAAAATAGGAAGAAGAACAAAGGAAAGGTGTAATGATAGAGAAAACAATGCCAACATAGGTTGATGAGTCGAAACAACTAGCAATTGAGGAGGAGAGTGAATAGATGTAGATTCCCTCACCAAAGCTAAGCACAAGAACAAAATCTGGTTAGAGGTCAACAGGTACATGGAGAAGCTAAGGTGAGAGGCCACTAGGGATGACTTGGAGCTAAGCGCACCAAAAATGCAGAAGCACACTGGTGGTCCTGTCATGGTCTACACATGTTGCACATGCTTCAGGACGAGATTGACACAGGTTCTAAGAACATATGCTCAGATACCATGGAGGCAAGAGTTCGCTTTCAAAAAGACAACATCAAGTAGTTTGGGGAGATCATAAAATAGTACCAAGCTTGGCATCAGTACACGACCAAGAAGCATCAAGCAGTTTTTCCGAGTTGGTCTTTCCCCAAACCTTAGAGTCATAGTTTTTTGTCTTGTTAGATTGTCTCTAGCATATTTTGTCTCACATGGGTACATGTGGAAAATGTGTATTATTTGTAATTGCGTTGTAAGTGAAACTCCAAGTGTCATTGGTGGAATGTGAACAATCGCTATGTAATGTAATGAGTTTTGTAAAGAAGTTGAAGAGTCATGAGGGTAGGTGAAGAGTCACAAAGGGGAATTTCAAGGGTCACCCCACCCTTTGTTATAAATAGAACCTCATAACTCATATAACGAGCTTTTGGGAGCCAAGATTTTGGCTAAGCATTCCTTAGAGAAGGCTTGTAGAGTATTTTGACGAGCCTTGGCTTTTCCACAGGGTAGAGCGAGTGCATCTCTTTGGACGAGCAAGCAGTGTTGACTGTAATGTTCCACTATTGGGGCTAGTGGTTGTCCATGGTGTATGTATGGATGGAACTTTCACCTAATAATATAACTGAGCCATCACGTTTTCATGCATATGTTGTTATTGTAGTTCGACCATTCCAGTTAATTTAGCAATGTTGTTATTTAACTTACGCATTTGTGTATGAACTATTTTTTATGCAATTGTATGAATCTTGTTGGATACGTGTTGTTGTATTAACCCATCACTTTGGATTGTGGACTATTCCACTTCCAGGTTGTGATTTCATTCCACTCATTTGTTCCTTTCAGGATGTGTACTATTACATGCTTCTAAGGGACACACTTCCTTTTTCCCTCTATGTGTTAGAACCCCCATGCATCTCACATGACTCACTGCAAGGTCACAAACTTTCTTCCGATAAAGTTATCATGGTTAACTCTATGCGCTACCATGGTCAAAGCACTAATTTACTACCCACTGTTGGGAATCCTACTCCAAAAGGTTTGAGGTCTAGTTGGGACTTCTTATTTGAGATATCCCTTGGCATGTTAGCATGTCCAACACTGTCAACATTTCTGGCACTAGAAGGAGGGCCAAATGACAATTTGAGCCCTAAAAAACTATTTTGAATCTCTACACATCATTCATGACTTACATTACAATCTCAACTCGAACATGTTTTTCTCATGCACATGATTTCGAAGTGTCATAGTGTTATGAAACCAGCTCACAAAAAGATAGAAAAGATAGATCAACGACTTAAAAGTTAGCCTCTTCGAGGTGGAAACCTCCTTTACATTACACAAATGAAAAATTCTTGGATGCTACAAATGAAAAGACCTCCTTTTTATATATAGGAGTCTAAGGGGTCCCAATACAATCAGAGCCTACATAACAATAATATTGTAGGGGCACAACAATAACAATAGTGGGCTTCTATGGGGCATAATAATAACAACATGGGGACTATATGGGCACAATAATACAATAAGGGGGCTGCACTAATAACAATAAAGGGTTACACTAGTAGTATAGGGACCTAACATGCCCCTCCTTCAAAAAGTGTTGTCCTCAACACTTGAGTAGTTCTAGATGATTCTATATAAAATTATCATCCTCCCATGTGGAATCTTGAGCGGGTAAGTTCTTCCACTTGATGAGATACTCTAAAATTTCAATTCCATAGTTTTCGATTTCTTATTTTTGTGACTGTGTCCGGATCCACTATGTTTTTTCCTTCCTCGTCAAGTTTTGGAAATATTTTTTGGACTAGGATCTTCTCACCTATAACCTTCTTTAAGCATGAAACATGGAAAATTGGGTGCACTCGGGAAGATTTCAGAAGCTAAAATTTGTATTCCATAGTACCAATCTTTTTTAACACCTTGTATGGACCATAATACTTCGGTGATAATTTATTATCCTTCTTAGCTTGCTTGAGGGGCATTTGTTTGTATGGTTGTAGTCATAGAAATACCCCCAGTTACCTACATCAAAACTTATTTCGTTGCAATGTTGATATGCCTGTTGTTTCATTCTATTATGTGCCAAAGTAAGGTTATCCTTTAAGAGTTTGAGAACTTGTTGTTGATGCTCGATGTGATCTTCCACTACTTGAACCTTAGAATTTTCTTTTAAATATGATGTGATGAAAGGTGGATGATATCCATAAAGTGCCATAAATGGGGTCATTTTTGCTGTAGTATGGAAGGAAGTGTTATACCACCATTCAGCCAGAGGAAACCACTCTACTAATTGTGTTTGTTTATCATATAAAAAGAAACAAAGATATCCTTCCAAACATTTGTTCACTATCTCAGTTTTCCCATTAGATTGAGGATGATAAGATGAGCTATGAGCTAACTGAGTACCCAAATATTCTACCTCTTGTACTCCAAAGAAACATTTGGAGATTTTTGCATATAATTATTTATCCTCCAATAGTTTAAGCGCCATGTTAACATGTTGAACATGATCCTTCCAAGACTTGTTGTAGATTAGTATATCATCAAAAAATACTAACACAATTTTTCTAAGGAAGGGTTTGAAAATTGAGTTCATCAAACCTTGAAATGTAGAAGGTGCATTGGTAAGGCCAAAAGGCATGACCAAAAATTCATAATGACCCTCATGAGTTCTAAATGATGTTTTTAGAATGTGTTCAATCTTCATTCTGATTTGATGATATCCTGAATGAAGATCCAACTTGGTGAAGTAAATTGCTCCATGTAATTCATCCAATAATTCATCAATGACAAGAATGGGAAATTTATCTTTAATAGTAAGCTTGTTGAGATCCCTATAATCTGGACACATGTGCCATGATCCATCCTTCTTGTGTACCAATACCACTGGAACAGAGAAAGAACTTTTACTAGGTTAAATTATACCAATCTCTAGCATTTCTGCAACCATACATTCAATTTCACTCTTTTTGGCATATGGATATCTGTAAGACCTGATGTTTGGGGGAACACTTCATAAAATCAAATGAATATCATGATCATGATCACGAATAGGTGGGAGACCTTTCGGAGTCTCAAATACCTTGGAATGATTGTCCAAAATGTCTTAGAGATCTAGAGAAATAGATAATTTCGATGTGGGAACCTCTAGTGAACATAATTGTGAAATTACACCCCATTGTTCTTTCTTTATAAGCTTTGCCATGATGTTAGAGTTGATTATCTTTGTTAGTTTCCCTTCGCTACCCCTTTCCTTCCCAAAAAAAGATCAAGAAAAGTTCCTGGAAATTAAAATCTATTGTACCCAAATATTGTAGCCATTGGGCTCCTAGTACAACATCTGCACCACCCATTGGAATGGAAAGCATTGGACTATTCAAGACATAATTTCCCATGGATAGCTTGATATTATGGTACTTTCTAGAGCAATTTATGGTTCCTCCATTTGCAACCATTACTTGACACTTTAGTGCTGGATATAGGAAGCAATTCAATTCCTTGGCTATCTTACAATGAATAAAATTATGGGTACTGCCTGAATCAATCAACACTATTACCTTTTTCTTCTTGATATGCTCTTCTATACTGAGAGTTTGAGTGGTAATTCTTGTTAATTCATTACAAGATATGGTCATATTCATTTCGTCTTTCTCTGGGATTGGTTCCTGGTGTATATCCTCTTCTTTTGACGTTTCTTGTTCCTTTTCTTGCTCCTCTTCCCCATCTATGTAAATTAATTTCTTCTCAGCACAATTATGACCTTTAGTGTATTTTCTATCACAACTGTAACAAATCTCTTTTGCTCTTTTTTCTTCCAATTGTTGTCGTGTCAACCTTGTAGGTGATGAAAGGCTAGGAGAAACAACACTTCCATCTTTATAGTTGTGAGCGGTAGGCTTCCTTGTTGTCATAATTTTTCTTTCCAACCTGTATGCCTTCTCTGATGAATCAGTTTCCCAAATATGAACCTCATGTTGGATGTCATCCTTTAAAGTCCCTATGAACACATCAATCCTATGCTTCTCTGGAATAAATTTTACCCTTATATTCAATTTTTGAAAGTCCTCAATGTGCTCCAACATTGAACCCTTTTGTTTGATATTTATCAATTGGATAAAAAAGGTGTTGCTTTTTGTATCCTCATACTGTGCTATCATTTCTTTCGTACAAAATGCCCAAGTGACAAATTGTTTACTAGAGAAAATCCATAGAATACCATACAAACTAATTTGGTTCCAAATATAAAGTTGAAATGTGTACCTTTTGTGTGTTTTGCACATTATGGAGATCGAAATATTGTTCCATATGTAGTATCCATGTTACAAGATCCTTGCCATCAAAATTCCTCATATAAATATTTGGAACATGGTGGGTCTTCAATCCAACATTAGAGTCTATGAAATCATGAATAACATTTATTTTGTTCTCATTATGAGTTTACTTTACTACACTTTCGCCATTAGTAAGCATTTTTGTAGCAAATTTGTCACATTTGTCTTCAAATATTCCATGTTTCCTTTAAGTTATTCTTATATACCATCCATCTTAGCTTCCACACCCTATGAATTCCTTCAAACTAATTTTTCAACCAAACTTACACAAAATTAAAAAAAAAAAAAAAAAAAAAACTACACACATTTTTTCACTTTGTAGGATCTCGATATTGAATCTGTTTTATCTCTGCAATTTCAGATCTCAAAGGTGAAGGCCAAGGATGCAAGAGGATGGGGTCCCAAAGGGGCTCATACTTAGTAAAACAGGGGTACTGCCTAAAGCCTTCAAAGCATCCTCTCCCCCAAATAGATGAATCTGGAAACAAATTTGGGGAATAGATGTGCTTCCAAAAGTAAGCACTTTCCGTTGGACAATGATCCATGAATGAAATTACATCCTGCGGTGGCCCTCTGTGTCCTCTCTCCAACCCCACAATTATGATCAAGATTGGATTCTCCAAGAAATAGTTATGATAAATATCCCACAATGACCAAATTATAGACTGGTTCAGTAAAGTGACCTATACGAAGAGCCACATGTCACTATTTTGACCTTAGGATTTGAAACCGATTAACAGAAAACTATAGGATGTCCTATTTCTGTAACCTTTTATGAAATTTCAATTTGATACTCCAAGATAAAGTTATGACAATTTTCCCCAATTCCCATGTTTGGGATGTAATTCGGGACACTACAAAAACCCTACATGTCTTGGACCATATCTCCAAAAATTTAGTGAAACAAGATCTCAAATTCGAGTCCAAGATTCATCATGATTTCGGCTCAAATGGGTTTTAGGTTTAGAGTCTAAAAATTTGTAGAACAAAAACTATAGCGAACATGCCATGATGACATGTTTGCAATGGAATTTTGGAGCTTGAAAAAAACCTAACTTCTGTAGATCATATCTCTGAAAATATAGCGAGAAAAGATCTGAAATTCGGACCCAAGGTTTAGAATGATTTTGACTCAAATGAGGTTTTTTTTTGCTTCTAAAAATTCATAGAAAAGTATTTATAGCGAAAATTCCATGATGTCTTGTTTGGAGCAGTGAAACCTTAGAATCGAAAGCTCTGATACCAAATGTTAGGAAACCAGCTCACAAAAATATAGAAAAGATAGATCAGTGACTTAAAAATCAGCCTCTTCGAGGGGGAAACCTCCTTTAAATTACACAAATGAACAATTCTTGGATGCTACAAATGACAAGGCCTCCTTTCTATATATAGGAGTCTAAGGGGTCCCAATACAACCAGAGCCTACATAACAATAATATTGTAGGGGCACAACAATAACAATAGTGGGCTTCTATGGGGCATAATAATAACATGGGGACTATATGGGCACAATAATACAATAAGGGAGTTGCACTAATAACAATAAGGGGTTACACTAGTAGTATAGGGACCTAACACAGAGGATGTCATCAATGACTTGTCACAAATAAAGTACAATGGTTAAGGCATAGCAAACCTATTAAGACACCGAGTTGCCTTCTTAGGCTTTTGTCATAGGAATGAAGTCCCCACAAAGGAAATTACCTATGGTTTGTTCATTTACACGTTCGAAGGGCATGTTGACCAATGGTGTCGCACATTGCCCGCAACCTCTATTCACTCATTTGATCACATGATCAGAGATATAATACATTCTTTATATCGTTATGGCCATAAAGCACTCAATAGAAAAAATATAAATTACGAAAAGCACCTGATGAATCTATTGCACAATTTTGGGACCGATTCTGTAATCTCGCTTTTCAAATCCCTAAAGATGAAATTGATTAGAAATTTCTTAAAGAAAGGTTTCAGTATCTTCTTCATGTATCTGAAAATCCACATGAGTTAGAATCATTCGAACGCCTCCCAACATACCTCAGTGTTAGAGCTTCCAAATCTAATATGGACAAGGTTTCTGTAACAAGTAACCCTCCATCCTCTTCTCATCAAATAGTTCTAGCTCCGCAGGACGAGGTGGGAGAAGTTGTGAACCCATCTATTGAACTGTCACCTCCTCCCACCCCACCTTCTTTGAACATTTGTGCATATTTGGACTGCAACCCTGATGGTTGTCATGAGGTCTTGTCTTCTCAACCTCCATCCTCTAGTTCCTTTGATCCTCCAAATTGTTTTGTGTTGTGCTCATTTGTTTCGGACTCCACATCTGTTGTTCATGAGGATCAAGTTGTCGACATATTTGGTGTTGAGCAGCCAATATTCGATGTCATTTTTTATGAGTATGTGTGGGAATATGAAGAAGAAGTCACAGTGAAGGGTGACCTCCTTCTGTTCGCACCTCATTCACTTTTTCCTGACATCTTTTGTGATTTTTCTATTTCTATTTTTTCTTGTGAAAATTCATTCCTAGATGTTTCTACTTCTGATCATTCATAGGACACACAAGATGTTAGTCCGTCATTCGACTGTGGAGAGGACCAATATTTCTTTTCGAATCCACCTAATCTGTCATATTTTCTTTCTCGAAATTCACAGGGTGAAAAATTATGTTTCTCATTAACTCCTCTATATACTTCATCAGATCATAAGGATGTCAATGTTCATCTTAAATTTTCTAGTCGTGGTTCTCATGATCTTTTTACTCATCCATTCAATCATGATTCTTATTCACTTACTGTTGATCTTTCTAAGCCACTAGTCTTTGATGATCTATTTGTTGATGAAGTGGAAACCCCTCAAACTATCAAGGCACTTTACACCGAGATGATGGTTATGTTAGGTCCTCGCAGCCTTGAGGTCAATTCCACTTCTGATCAGAAAAATATTTAATCACCCCAGGCTCCTCATCACTCTCTTGTGCACATTGAAAATCAACCTGATCTATAGATTTCACATCCTCCACCAGAATCACACGATCCTATCGCTAATGCATTGGTGGAGTCATACATGGCAAGTCATGTTGCGAAACGAAATTTTTCTTCTTTCTGCATGTTTTCTCATGTGTCAAGCTCGAAAGAGTGTACATGCTTATTGTCTGCACACAATGTGATACCACACCATCATATGTTTGTAGAGTGATTTTCATGTGATTTTAATCTTTTCTTTTCTGTGGACGCATTAAAACTTTGAGCGTATTGGTTTTCATTGTTTTATCTTTCTTTCTTGTTGGTTTTCCTCAATATATTTCTTTTCAACCATGCCTTCACCTATATGGGCCAACCAATGTATCAGTGGCTACATTGGAAATATCACTTCACATGAGAAGGCCCATGCACTATTTAGCTTTGGAGTAAGAGTAGTCTTTACTTTCTTGTTTTCTTTGTTGTCTTGTTTTCTTTGCCTTCATGTTTTTCTTTGCTTACATGATTTTCTTTCATTTTACTTATGTCCTTTTCTTGTTTTTTTTCTTGTTTATGCACTCATAGGATTAGTTTCCCATGAAACCATGTTTGGATTCTTGAGACAAGCAGGGTGAAATACAAGAGGACTTTACAACTTTCAACATTTATTTATCTATCTATTCCCTCTCTTTGTGAAGATATTTCATTCTTTCAGTCGATGATACCCTAATGGAAAATACGTTCCTTTCAGAGTGAGTTTTAGTGAAGTCACAACACTTGCACTTTAAACTAGTACCGCTTACTCTAATCAATTTTCTATTTTCGGTTAACCCTTGTCAACTCAGTCAAGTGGAGTAAGGTGAGAGGGGAAAATATTAACAAGTATGTCAGAGGTATATACAACATCCTTCTTTGATGGGAAAACCCTTTTCTTCTCTCAATAATTTGGGATCCCTCTTCTGCCACATGAACAAATAAGTGCCTATGAAAAGTTCTTTTAAAAATGAAAAATAAAATAAAATAAAGGCGAAAGAAAAAGGCTTCGTGCATAGGGAGGTGAAGCAAGTAACTCTACTAGGGTACTGTCTAGGCTCGCTGACAGTGGAGAGATGCGTGTGTTCCTAAAGTGACTATACCAGGGTACTGTCCAGTCTTGCTGGCAGTGGAGAAACACCAGAGATGAAACTTAAATTCTAATAGTTTATATGACTTGTGCATCAATATACCCCTTATCCCAAATTGAAACAACTTAGTTGGCTTGGACTGGAATATGTGTTGACCAATTAAGGGAATGGTAGGGACTATATCTTTAACTCAAGCTAGTGAAGGAACCATGACGATTAAAGAATTAAACAATACTTCTAGGGGATTTAGACTCACATTACACGAGATAAGGTCCATATAGAGAGTTAGAGTTCTACCAGTGTGTCGCTAATTTTGTAGAGGCTACAACCACCCTCCAAAATTTTTCCTTCGCTTCATTTTGGAGCCTCCCTACTAAAATGTCAGCAGTTTGTCTTATACTCCCTAGGTACTTATACTTTCATTGAGTTTTATTTGTTGCTTTATAGCTTGTGTTCACTTAATTTCTTTGTCATCTAACCACAAGCTGATCTTGTTACTTGGTTGAAAACTGGTTCTAGCATTGCCTTGATGATCTGCACAATACTTGAGGGGAACTAGCCTTTCTCTCAGGAAATGCGCAATGCAACCCAACAGTGAGATTTGGCTCTAGAAATGCGTAGACCCAGCTGACAGCTTTTCTTCAAATGGGAAACTGCACAGAGAAGTCCAAACCAGCAAGTGAGCCTTCAGCTCTAGAATTGTACAGACCCAGTTAACAACTTGCCTTTAGCTGGGAAATTGCACAAAGCTTGAGAGGCAACCTAGAGCCATTCAACCTAGAAATTGGGCAAAACCTACTCTGCTCAGAAACTGCTAAGTGCATGAACCAGAGAGTTGCCCGATCCTTCCTAGAACTATGCAATATTTCCAGGCAGTGCATGGCAGTTTTCCTGAAAGGAAAGAAGATAAGAGGAAAATCATCCCTAGGAAGTAGGGATCTATTATTAGTTTCCCGAAGATGACACATTACTCTCTTTAGAATTTTATGCCAAGTGTCATTGTTGTCCTTGATCTCAAGAATACATGTCATGAACTTCAATTTTCTCAAATCGATGTAATGGAAGCCTCTAGAGATCCCTTATACATGTGACCATCAAGCTCTAGCTTCCTTGGGAGATCAAGGAGCCTTCAGAGCATTGTCATTGCTTTTCGGGGTGAGTTTTTCTTTTATTGCCTTTTGCTGCTTTTTTTGTCACTTTTGTTTATTTAGCTTGTGAGAGTTTTGTTTCACTTATTTTTTTGAATGAATGATGGCGTTTTAACTTTTTTTTTTTAACTTGTAGAAGTGTTGTTTCAAGTTATAGATTTCCTTTCTCAAGTGTCACATGAGTTTTTCCGTTTTGGACCAACGGTTGTTAGTGTGGCGACTCCCTTCACATGCTTTGTGTTCCTTCACTTTGATCAATTTTTGCGCTTGTTTCACATGCATACACCTACACTTAATTAGATCTGCATGTTTTCACACTCCCCATGAATAGGTCTAGGCTCCCCTTTGCGCATATCTCACATGTCATTGCATGCACTTTGCAATATGAGAGCTCAAGGGCTCTCCCTTGGCTTCTGGAATTGTGAAAATTTTGTCATGGGATGGATCCAACTGCGCACTACCAAGTTTAGGATCTACTCCCCCTGCTTGGCCACTGAGTCTGCGCAATGTGCAGTCTCTCCCAGGCCTTGTCCTAAACTAAACTACACATTGCACAGTTCCTATCATTAAGCTTCCACACTGACTGCTTGGATTGTGTAGTGCGTATTTCCCACAATCAGTCAATCACTCCTATCAATTAAAACTATGCAATCCCTCTCACCAGATGTCCTAGTTGCTTCTTGATCATGCTGTGAAATTAGATTTGTAAGAGCTAATGTTTTCTTTCCATGCATGTCTTGTTAGGCTATCTCTAGCCTATTTTGTCTCACATGGGTACATGTGGAAAATGTGTATTAATTTTAATAATGTTGTAAGTGAAATTCCAAGTGTCATTAGTTGAATGTGAACAATCACTATGTAATGTAATGAGTTTCATAAAGAAGTTGAAGACTCATGAGTGTAGGTGAAGAGTCATAAAGGGGAATGTCAAGGGTCACCCCACCCTTTGTTATAAATAGAACCTCATAACTCATAGAACGAGCTTTTGGGAGCCAAGATTTTGGCTACGCATTGCTTAGAGAATGCTTGGAGAGTATTGTGATGATCCTTGGCTTCTCCACAACATAGAACGAGTACCTCTTTGGAGGAGAAGGTGGTGTTGATTGTAATGTTCCCTATTAGGCCAGTGGCTATCAATGGTGTATGGATGGATGGAACTTTCATTTAATAATATAACTGAGCCAACACATTTTCATGCATATGTTGTTATTTTATTTCGACCATTATGGTTACTTTAGCAATGTATGCTATTTAACTTATGCATTTGTGTATGAACAATTTTGTATGAAATTGTATGAATCTTGTTGGAGACTTGTTGTTGTATTAACCTGTCACTTTGGATTGTGGACTATTTTGCTTCTAGCTTGGGATGTCATTCCGCTTGTGTCTTCCTTTTAGGCTGCGTATTATTACAAGATTCTAAGGGACACATTCCCTTTTCCCCTCCATGTGTTAGAACCCCATGCATCTCACTTGGCTTGTTGCAAGGTCACACACTTGATTACGACAAAGTTATAATATTTACCTCTACGCACTATCGCGGTCATGACACTACTTTACTACCCACTGCTAGGACTCCTACTCCAAACAGTCTCAGGTCTAGTCGGGACTTCTTACCGGGGATATCCGTTGACATGTTGGAGGGTCCAGTACCATCAGCAAAACCTTAAATGGAGTAGAGGAAAATATACCTATGAATGGGCAGATCTTAAAGAAATATTTTTCTATCTTTTGGTTATTATTTGTTGATAATAATTAGCGAGACACTATATTTTATATAACTTGTTCATGTATCTTAACATAAAAGAATTATCATTAATAGGTTCCAATAAAGACCGGAAAATTATTTTATATAATTTCATCAAGATGACAAATGCTTTGATGATTAATTCATTTTACTATGAAAAAATCATCTTGGAAAGTACTTTGAGATGAAACCTTTTTCTAGAGTTTAATTTTTCCCTTTACATTAATGAAATAATAAACAATGGGAATGGGAATGGAAAATATCAAGACAAAAGTCTTAGTTTTACTCCATGAGGTGCAATATATCAAAGTAAATTTCATATCAGCCCACTTCCTATTCACCATTGCAAACAAAAATATCAAATGCTTTTGTATCAAAAGGCAATTAATAAAGTATAACACTTAAGAAGTTGAAAGCACCAAAAGGTGTGGGAAGTGTATACAAACCCATAAGGACTATGGATGCTCACTGAAATTTTGCCATTATATACATTATATCAAGGTAACTTTGTCGAGGCTATGGATGCTCACTGGTAGCAAATTAATGTCGGGTAACAAAAGTATGAGTTGAATTAATTGCATCAAATAATGGCATATAAGCTTTTCCTAATAGTGAAATTTAAAGCCTAGCTTCCTATTTGGTATTTTTTAAGTTATAGTTCATTTTTCCCCCTAAAACGAATTAAAAGAAAAGTACAAATACAAGTCTATTTTCTTATTTCCAAAATTGATTAGAAAAGAGTCTATCATGATTTGTATTCTATTTTCTTATTTCCAAAATTGATTAGAAAAGAGTCTATCATGATATATTAGAAAGTTATAAACTTTCTATTTTTACAACCTAATATATTATGTCTCTTATTTCCATGAACAAAGATCACCGGTTTTCTCAATGTGTTAACAATTTTTTTGGTAAAACAAAAACCCCATTTTGTATTTAATCACTAATAAAATGGGTACCCTTATAAATTTATATTTCCTACTTTCCCCCCTCCTAGTACATATCCTTTCTTATCATGCATTTTATTCCTTGTAAAAACTGATTATTTTTTCCATATATACGAAGTTCATACTTGAAATCCTTGTAAACACTACAAAAATCCAATTAATGGCTAAGTCTTGGAGATGCCATTAGATAATGTCACTTTTCACATCTTTTAGAATGTCAATTTCTCGACACCCATCTTTTGCGCTACGCCTGTAATACTCACTTCATAATCGGCCTGTGGCATAATGTATATTTTCCTGTCACTTTTTGTAAAATATTTGTCTCTTTTTCCACCAGTCACGCCCCACCCTTTCAATTGTTAAGTTTTAAGTATTCCACGAAGTCCTACGATGAGACTTGAAATTTCTCGTTAAATGCTATGAATATATCCATCTCGCGGCATCCGTTAGTTCGTTGATCTCAACATTTTTCAATGGAACATTATAACATCAATCCAGGGAATGTGTCCCACGATGACATGGCATGCAATTCCACATGGCCCTCTCATATATTTCCATGTGTTAATTAAATTTTGGTCAAATCCTCATTCGTTGAACATTGACACATTATCAGTGTGTTAACATTAAAGATCTTTATGGTTCAAAGTTTGATTCATTGTTCATTCCCGTTGAGGAAACATCACGAGAAATAATAAGAACAAGGATACCATCCCACGACACAAATTAGGAATAATTAAATATTAGTGAGTAATTAAGTAGATAATTAATAATTAATCTATTAACTAGTATAGGTTCCTATGTGAGTTAATCTGTGTATTTTCTACATCATTTATGAAAATCCTCGTATTACTGCAGTATCACCCTACATGTATCTCAAAGATTTTCAAGCATTTAATCACATTTATTTGAAGTACTATGTATTCATTGTTTTTTTTAAAGTAAACTCTGAAGCAATAAACCATTCTATAACTCTATTTTCTTCCATGTATTCAGAGTTCCCATCCAACAAATTCCTCCAAGACCCAAAGTATGGGAAATGAAGTTAAGAAGGTACATACGTCCACAACCAGTTCTTAGAGATCTGGATGATAAAAACCTAAACTCTTCCTTATTTTATGATACAATAATTACAAAGATAGATGTTGGTATAGATTCATAATATCACATTTATAAATTTTTAGAGGATGATCTTCATGGAAAAAAACATGAAATTCCTCTCGAAAAAGTCAGCACAGAAGGTAGTCCAGACACTTCTTGGCATGGTACGACAAATTATTTCCTTCACAAAATTGATGCACGCCCAAGGATTCTTCCGTACACAAACATGATAAGCTAGGAAATTTATCATGTGGACACATTGAAGTCAATAATTTGCACAAGAATCAAATAATTTTCACTTCTCATGGCACAATTGTGGGCTCATTTTGTCCCCAAGACCTCCCAGTTATGTATAAGCTTCTTTGAACCAAAAATCAATATAATGCTCAGTTTATTATTAAATTCATCGGGAAGGAATGTGTAGAATTTCATAAAAATATGCGCAATTTAATTAAACCATGTAGGGTCAACGAGCATGGATTTAAAGAGGAAGTTACATAAGGGTATGTTATTTCTCCTTTAAATTAAGGACATTACCTTTTTCCTTCCATGATTTGTAGACTTTATGGTAGAAAGGGAGTAACACGTTTTCCTTTCGAATGGGTTCCCCTCATTTAATGGGCCATAGAAGGATACTCTATTAATTGGGTTTCCATATTGTTTGAAAATATATCTAAGTAGGTTAACTATTTTAGACTCTCTAAAATGACTACCCAGAATCACATTTTTTATATGTTAGCTTATATTATGGATGCCCATTGTTATTCAACACATCTCTTTTCTATGGAGTGGAAATGGACTCCTTCTTAGCCACTTCCTATTCACATATATCATTCAAGTGGAAATGGACTCCTTCTTAGCCACTTCCTATTCACATATATCATTCAAAGCTTTGGGAGGAGAATTATTACAACATTTTTTGTTGAAAACTGTGCAGCAAGAAATGTTAAATTTAGAAAGTGGTAAAAATAGAACTACTAAAAATAGCTCTTTTAAAAATAGCAGTTTGGCCAATGAGCATTTTGGCCACCTTGGGTGAGAGGTGAAACTGCTAAAATTAACATTTTCTAAAAATAGCATTTTTGGGTCCCTTCCTATTTATAGCAGTCCCTGGTCTATCTATAGGAAGTAAATTCGAATTTGGTCTTACCAGCAGTTTAGAATATTAATTAATTAATTCTCCATGAGTTAATTAGTTAAGGAAAAGCAAACTTGAAGTCTTTGTGAGAACATGCAATTATTTCTCCACTAATTGGGGAATGTGTCCTTGATTTGCTCCACTGATTGAGGAATTAAGGATGAGTTCTATATTGAGAGGATCAGTTGACTTAGTTTAACTTAGTCAATTTCAGTTAGATTAATTTAACAAGTTGTTAAATTAATGAGATACAATTTGTTGATGCTTGCATGCATGTGACAACTGTTATTTTCAGATAATTGTGTATTCACTCATGGATAACTGATGCATGTCAATTCTATCAGAGACCCAGTTGAGGTCAGATGTGGGAAAATGTACAATCAGATGCTAGGATATTTCTAGTAAGTATTCTTTGCATGGGGAAGGAAGCTTCTTCCTTCTATGACTGCGTAGTTGGACCTGAGGTGACCACAGGTATGATCAGGCCAATTAACATGTGTTTTGTAATTGGACACCAATCAAAATGCGCAAGGAAATAGGAGCTTTGACTTGAGGTGCAACCTTTATATACAAGGCTAGGTAGCCCATGAGCTTCATCATCAGAGTACATAGAGAGCAGGATAGCTTTTGAGCTGATTCTTTTTGTGTGTTGTTGAGGATTTCCACTTGATTGATAATACAGTGTTGGGGTCTTATGCTGGTGCTTTCCCCAGTGATATATTCTCGGTTATGTGTGATTGATTCCTTCTTATCAGTTATATGTGTTCATACTTGGTGTTGCATATGTTCGATTAGGCTTCCACTAAATTGTTTGTAGAAGTAGATCAAGTGTTTTGCATTAGTATATTGCATTACCAGGTGATCTACAAGTGGGAATTTCTACAATTTTTACCAAATATGCCACTTTGTCATAATTCTATTTATGAAGAAATATTATGCTCAAAACCCATCTAGATTGCAGAAGAGGCCAAGTAGGGAATTAACCGTATTGGTGATTGGCTTTTTGAGGAATTTTCTTTTATATTTGAGAATATATGATTTTATGGCATCTCCACATGAATTTACCCTTTTCATCCCCAAAAAATAGGTTTGCAATGAAATAGTCTATCAGAGAGTTGAAAATAGACATTACTTTTGAATTGCAAAAAAATTATAAGAATATCTCACAATGTTTCTCTATATAGATTGACATTTATACTTTAGAGAACCCCCAACATGGTGGGAAAGATCTCATTAATTTATATTCCCTTAAGTAAACTCATATTTATTTAAGCATCATGATGACTATGGAATTGTTGTTGATAAATGTATTTTTGTTTCTATGAAGAAATATATGCAATAATATTCTTTTTAGAGTTTATTAATATGAAGAGGCCTCTTAGAAACTCAAAGACTCTCACTTTAAAAGTATTAGCTTTTTATTGCATTTAAAGAATAAATAAGAGCATGTTGGCATTGATGTCAATAGGGTCTTGGTGTTGTTCATCATATGCCTTATGTCTACCTGATGATGATTAGTGATCCTCATTATGTGAGATGAGTGTTTAGCTTGTTGGTCTTGTTGGTTGGCATTGATGTCAACAGACTTATGACATGACCTAGTGCAGGAATGAGAAGTTGAGTAGTGATGATATTGGGCATGCTATGTTGAATATGTTGCTACATATATTGAAAATGTTGCCACTAGAGGAGGTTGGATTGCTGCTACAGGTGTTTCATATGCTTCTACATGTGTTGGTGTTGGAAATACTGAGGGGGGGGGGGGGGGGGGGGGGGGGGCGGTGAATCAATGTTTCTTTTTAATTGTTTTTTTTTATCACCAAAACATTTGTGTATGGAACACATAAATAGATAGCTGGAATAAATGCTTTTATTAACGCAAATAGTGCAATGAAATAGATACAATATATAAATGGTTGCAATCAATTGCCAAACACCAACTTGGACTTTTGTGAGGCTCCAACCTCCAGAGCACCAACTCTGTTTTGCCAAGGCAATAGTTCTGCACTTAGGAGCACTAACTCCCAAGGATTCCAATCCTTTCAATTCTGAGGCTCCAACCCCGTGGGCTCCAACCCTAACCTGGTATAGACTGTTTTGCTGTAGTTCTCTTCTCCCAACCCTGTTGAGCTTCTGCTTCACCCCTGTTCTCCTACTTCCCCTGCCTCTCCTTCCTCTGCCTGCCTCTGCCTAAACTTCGGCTTCCTCTCGCTCGGATTATACACACACACAGAGTCCTTCCTTTGTTTTTCCTATTTTATGTATTCTTGATGCCTCTGACTGTTCGTTTCCACTTTCCACTAGCTCTTCGGCTTCCTCAACACTCGCTTCAGCTTCCTCTACGCTTGCTTGCCTCTTCGGTTTCCCGAGTCACTTTGGCTTCCTCTGCGCTGCCTTGTTATTCGGCTTCCCGACTCTTCATGTCACTTTGGCTTCCTCTGTCTCTTCAAGTTCACCAACACTCTAGGGACACGTAAATTCATAAGAGAGGACCAAAAATACACAGAGAAAACATGTTCCATGTTAAAATTGTCACAACACTCCTTTTTCAATAATCATATACATACACAGGACTTTATCATTTTATGGAGATTGTACAAGCAGGGCGGACCCACATGCCACATCACAATCGCAATCAAAATCGGCTTTCGTTCAGGCCTCCTCAACTATCGGGTGTGTTTTTATGCATTTTTTCCTTCAAACCCCGTGCAATACAATTTTTGAAATACACAGGAATATATGGAAAACAACTGGCCAAAATGCTAAAGGGCGGACTTCAAAAACATTACACCCACATCTATACCTGCATCGGGTCTACAGTGTAATCGCAATGGGAAATCACATCTTTGAGAGGTCCACAACATATATCGTAATCGAAGCTTTGCGAGGTTTGACAGGCAGATGTGATATACAATAGATCAAACTGCAATGTTGCATTAGGATTGCAATGTTGCATCAGGTCCGCAACATATATTGCAATCGGCACTTTCAAGGGTTCCACCCCTTTGTGTATTGCGGTATGCGAGTTCCAATGGGCGGACGCGATGTTATTAAGGGTTGTTGCTATAACCTGTTCGGGTCCGTGTATATACTCCTCCACTCTTAAATTAATGCATAACTTGATTTCTGCCAATATAATGTTACATCACTTTGTAATGGTGCGTGGGTCCACACACACTCACACACACACAGATATATATATACCCTGCCTCTATACTCTGATATATATATATCTTTTCACATCCGATAGTGTATATCGATATAAATGTAAACTCCGCCTCCGATAGTGTATATTGCATATACCTATGTTATATACTTCTCTGCCTCTTTTGACGCTTCTGCTTCCTATAACTCTTCCGATAATCCTTCTTTGGGTTCCATTGCTCCCGATACTCCTGATATGCCTCTGATAGCTCTATTTTGCTCCTCCGATGGCTCTTTTTGCTCCTCCGATGGCTCTGTTTTCTCCTCTGATGGCTCTTTTTTCTCCTCCAATGGCTCTGTTTGCTCCTCTCTATTTTTCTCCTCCAATAGCCCTGTTTTCTCCTCTGATAGCTCTGTTTGCTCCTCCAATAGCTATGTTTTCTTCCTCTGGCTCCTCGAATATTGCCATATTGACATCAATGACAATCTATGTCAACAATCTTCCCCTTTGTTATTGATGCCAATATTCTTCTTCTCTCCCCCTTTGACATCATTGGCAAAGGAATGCATACACACTCCCCCTATCAAACTGCTCCCCCTGTCAAACCGCTCCCCATGTCCTACACCATATTTATGAATGAACTTGAGTGATGCTAAAGAGATAACCCCCATATTTTGACGAAGATTTTCAAATGCTTCTCGAGGAAGAGGCTTTGTGAAAATATCAACTATCTGCTCCTCAGTATTGATATATTCCAAGATGATGTCTTGTTCAACTACTTGTTCATGAAGGAAATGATACTTGATTGGTATATGTTTGGACTTTGAGTGCATCATTGGATTTTTCCTGAGACTGATAGCACTTGTATTATCACAAGAGATGATAATTGGTTGATCTGTACCTATGTTGACATCTTTTAGAGCTTCCTTCATCCATAGTATTTGAGTACATCAATCTGCTACAGCTATATACTCAACTTCGACTGTGGACAATGATATAGATGTCTATGTTTTGCTGAGCCAAGATACTAAACATTCTCCTAGGAAGAATGCATTTCCACCTGTACTTTTTCGATCATCTACACTTCCGGCCCAATCAACATCGATGTATGCAACTATAGTCAGTGTTCAGCTCTTAGGGTACCAAATACCGAAATTAGGAGTTCCTTTCATATATCTGAGAATTATTTTACAGCGAACAAATGGGATTGTTTAGGAGCAGATTGAAATCTTGCCACCATTCCTACTGCCTGCATTATGTCGGGTCTTGTAACAGTTAAGTATAGAAGGGCTCCAATTATTGACCTATAATGAGTTGCATCTATTGGAGGTGAGTCATGATTTTTGCTCAATTTGCAATTTGTGGTCATAGGTGTGCTCATGGGTTCACAGTCTTCCATTCCATATCTTTTAAGCATGTCTTTAAGATATTTGGCTTGAGATATAAATAATCTTGCTCTGGTTTGAGATACTTGTAGTCCAAGGAAGTGAGATAATTCTCCTATCATTGACATCTCAAACTCTTTTGACATGTTTTGAGAAAATTCATGGCTCATCTCATCATTATTGCTAGAAAAAATCAAGTCATCAACATAAATAGGTGTGATTAGTAACTTACCTTCATCTGTCTTTATGTAGAGATTACTTCCTGCCACTCCCTTCTTGAAGCCTTGTTGTTGTAGATAGTGATCCAATCTTGCATACCAAGTTCTGGGAGCTTGTTTCAACCCATATAATTCCTTTTTCAACTTATAGAATAAGTCTTCTCCTTCTGTTAGATCAAACCCTTCTGGTTGCTCCATGTAGACTTCTTCCCTGAGTTCCCCATTCATAAATGCTGATTTTACGTCCATTTGATAGATTTTGAGTCCTTTTGAGCAAGCAAAAGCCAAGAACATCCTGATAGCTTCCATACGAGCTACTAGTGCAAATGTTTCTTCAAAGTCAATTCCTTCAATTTGTGAATAGCATTTGCAAACAAGCCTTTCCTTATTTATGATGATTTTTCCATCTGCATTCATTTTTTTTTGAATACCCACTTGGTTCCTATAATGTTTCAGTCCTTTGGATGATGTACTAGCTCCCATGTCTCATTCTTCTCAATTTGGGACATTTCTTCTTCCATGGCTTTTACCCAATGAGGATCCTTACTTGCTTGAGTATATGTTTCTGGTTCTATCATGGATAGAACAACAATATCATTTTTCTTTGGTGTATTTATCATCCTTCTTCAGGTTTGCATCCCTTCATCTCTATTGCCAATAATCTGCTCTTCTGGATTATATTTCTGGAGAAACTTCATCTTTGAAGGGGTATGTTATGAAACCAGCTCAAGAAAAGATAGAAAAGACAGATCAACACCTTAGAATTCATCCTCTTCGAGGGGGCAACCTCCTTTACATTACATAAATGAACAATTCTTGGATGATACAAATGAAAAGACCTCATTTCTATATATAGGAGTCTAAAGGGTCATAACATAATCAGAGCCGACATAACAATAATAATGTAAGGGCACAATAATAACAATAGTGGGCTTCTATGGGGCACAATAGTAACAATATGGGCACTACATGGGTACATCAATATAATAAGTGGGTTGTACTAATAACAATAAGGGGTTACACTTGTAGTGTAGGGGCCTAACATGCCCCTCTCCTTCAAAAAGCGTTGTCCTCAACGCTTGAGTAGTTCTTGATGCTTCTGTATAAAATTCTTGTCCTCCCACATGGAATCTTCAGCAGGTACGTTCTTCCACTTGATGAGATACTCTGAAATTGATCGATTTTGTAGATGTCAGGTTCTTGTTTTTGTGACTGCTCCAGGTTCCAATATGATTTTTCCTTCCTCTTCAATTTCTGGCAATATTGTTTGAATTGGGATCTTTTGCAACTTTTGAATAAGTGGCCATACTTCTTCGTCCTTCTTCCATTCATCCCTTGCTTCGTTTATCCAATCTGGTTGGATAATATAAATAGCACAAAACAATGCTTCCACATCCTCATCCTTTCTTGAGAGTGCATCTGCCACCACATTTTGCTTCCCTTTTTTGTAGATGATTTCAAAGTCATAACCCAACATCTTTGTGACCCACTTTTGTTGCTCTTCAGAGGATAATCTTTGTTCTAAAAAGTATTTAAGGCTATCATGATCTTTTTTTACCTTGAAGTGTCTTCTCATTAGGTAGGGTCGCCATTTCTTAAGTGCATGGAGTATTGCCAACATTTCCTTCTCATAAACAGCTTTGTGTAAAAACTTTCCCTTGATTGGACAACTTTCAAAAGAAATGGGTCTTTCATCTTGCATTAAAATAGCACCAATTCCATTTCCTGAAGCATCGCATTCCACAATAAAGGTTTTTGTGAAGTCCAGTGTAGTTAAGACTGATGCTTGGTACATTGCCTCTTTAAGATGTTCGAAGGCCTTTGGTGCTTCTGGAGTCCATGAAAATGCATCTTTCTTCAATAATGTTGTTAGAGGTGCTGCTATTCTCCCATAATTCTTAATAAACTTGCGATAATACCCTGTCAACACGAGAAATCCTCGCAGATGCTTTATGGATGTGGGGATTTTCCATTCCTTAATGGCTTTAATTTTGCTAGGGTCTACCTTAACTCCTTCATGATATGCAATATGACCCAGATATTCCACCTCTTGTACTCCAAAGAAACATTTCGATCTTTTTGCATATAATTGTTTCTCCTCCAATAGTTGTAGCATCCTGTCAACATGTTCAACATGATCCTTCCAAGACTTGTTGTAAATTAGTATATCATAAAAAAATACTAACACAAATTTTCTAAGGAATGGTTTGAAAATGGAATTCATCAAACCTTGAAATGTTGAAGGTGCATTGGTAAGGCCAAAAGGCATGACCAAAAATTCATAATGACCCTCATGAGTTCTAAATGTTGTTTTCGAAATGTCTTTAGTCTTCATTCTGATTTGATGATATCCTGAACGAAGATCCAACTTGGTGAAGTAAATTGATCCATGCAATTCATCTAGTAATTAATCAATGACGGGAATGGGAAACTTATCTTTAATAGTGAGCTTGTTGAGCTCCCTATAATCCGGACACATGCACCATGATCCGTCCTTCTTGTGCACTAATACTACTGGAGCAGAGAAAGAACTTTGATTCAGTTGAATTATACCAGCCTCCAGCATTTCTGCAACCATACGTTCAATTTCACTCTTTTGGGCATAGGGATATCTGTATGGCCTGATGTTTGGAGGAACACTTCCTGGAATCAAATGAATAGCATGATCATGATCATGAATAGGTGGGAGACCTTTGGGAGTCTCAAATACCCTGGAATGATTGTCCAAGACTTTTTGGAGATCTGGAGAAATAGATGATTGCAATGTGGAAACATCTAGCGAACATAATTATGCAATTACACCCCTTTGTTCCTTTTTTAGAAGCTTTGTCATACGATTAGAGCTAATTACCTTTCCTGGATTCCCTGGAATACCCCTTAATTCAACTTCCTTTCCTTCCACGGAAAATTTCATGAAAAGTTCTTGAAAATTGAAAGCTATTGTACCCAAGGATTGTAGCCATTGTACTCCTAGTACAACATCAGCACCTCTCATTGGAATGGAAATCATTGGGCTAGTCAATACATATTCTCCCATCGATAACTTGATATTATGACACTTTCCAGAGCAATTTATTATTCCTCCATTTGCAACCATCACTTGACACTTTGGTGCTAGGTATAAGAAGTAATTCAATTCTTTTGCTACCTTACAATGAATAAAATTGTGGGTACTTCCTGAATCAATCAACACTAGTACCTTTTTCTTCTTGATTTGTCCTTCTATCTTGATGGTTTGAGGAGTGGTAATTCCCACCAATGCATTACAAGATATGGTGGGATTCATTTTTTCTTTATCTAGGCTTTGTTCCTGGAGTATATCCTCTTCTTTCGACCTTTCTTGCTCCTTTTCTTTTTCCTCTTCACAATCTATGTAGAATAATTTCTTCTCAGCACACTTATGACCTTTAGTGTATTTTCTATCACAACTGTAACAAAGCCCTTTTGCTCTTTTTTCTTCCAATTGTTGTGGTGTCAACCTTATAGGTTGTGGAAGACTAGGAGCAACCACACTTCCATCTTTATAGTTGTGAGTGGTGTGCTTCCTGGTTGCCATAATTTTGCTTTCCATTTTTCTTGCTAACCTGAATGCCTTCTCTAATGAATCAGGTTCCCAAAGGTGAACATCATGTTGGATATTATCCTTTAAAGTCCCTATGAACACATCAATCCTATGCTCCTCTGGAATATCTTTTACCCTTATGTTCAATTTTTGGAACTCCTCAATGTGATCCATTATTGAACCCTTTTGTTTGAGACTTATCAATTGGCTAAAAAAAGTGTTGCTCTTTTTATCCTCATAATGTGCTATCAATTCTTCCGTAAAAATTGCCCAAGTGATAATTTGTTTACCAGAGCAAAGCCATTGATACCATACAAACTGATTTGGTTCCAAATTTAAAGTTGCAATACGTACCTTTTGTGTGTTTTTCACATTATTGAGATCGAAAAATTGCTCCATTTGTAATATCCATGTTGCGGGATCCTTGCCATCAAACTTCCTCATATCGATTTTTGGAATATGGTGGGTTTTCGATCCCACATTAGAGTCTAAGAAATCATGATTAACATTTCTTTTGTTCGTATCATGAGTTTCCCTTACTACCTTTTCACCATTGGTAAGTATTTCTTGTAGAAAATTTGTCAAATCCGTCTTCAAATCTGCCATGCCTGTCTTCAAATTTGTGTTCAAATCCATCTTCAAGTTGTCCATCTTAGCTTCCATGCCATTCATCTTAGCTTCCACGCCATTTATCTTAGCTTCTGTTAGCTTTTGTGACAGTGACATTTGTTGCACTTGTTCTTGTAATTTTGATATATCATGTAGCATTTCTTCCTCTTCTTCATGAGTCATGCTAGAGCTTTCAAGTTGCTTACTAGGTTTTTGCATTTCCTTTCCTCAGGGAATCAGTTACCAATAATAATGCTCTACTATGCCCTTTGAATTCCTTCAAAATAAATTTTCAAACCAAGCTTAAGCAAAAATTTAAGAAAATCTACACACCTTTTTTCACTTTGTAGGAGCTCGATATTGCCTCTGATGTATCTCAGTACTTTCCGATCACCTAGTTCTAAATTTGTGACCTGCAGTAGCCCACTGTGTCCTCTTTCCAATGCCACAAGTTTGACCCAAATTGGATTCTCCAAGGAAGAGTTATGAGAAATCTCCCACAGTGACTTGATTATAGAATAGTTCAGTAGAGCAAACTTGTACGACATGTCACGGGTCACTGTTTCAACCTTTGGATCTGAAAACTGTACAAAACAAACTACAGTCCATCCTCTTTCTGTACCTTCTTATGAAATTTCAATCCGATCACCAGAGAGAAAGTTATGACGATTTTCCCAGGTCACCTGTTTGGAATGTAATTCAAGAGTCTTCAAAAAGACCAACTTCCTCAGATCATATCTCCGCAAATGTAGCGCAAAAAGCTCTGAAATTTGGACCCGAGGTTCAACACGATTTCTTCTCAAATGGGTTTTTTTTTCAACTTCTGAAACATCGCAGAAAAATATTTATAGAAAAAATTCCACGACGACCTGTTTGGAGTAGCGAAACCCTAGAATCCAAAGCTCTGATACCAAATGTTATGAAACCAGCTCAATAAAAGATAGAAAAGACAAATCAATGCCTTAGAATTAAGCCTCTTTGAGGGGGAAACCTCCTTTACATTACATAAATGAACAATTCTTGGATGATACAAATGAAAAGACCTCCTTTCTATATATAGGAGTCTAAAGGGTCATAACATAATCAGAGCCGACATAACAATAATAATGTAACGGCACAATAATAACAATAGTGGGCTTCTATGGGGCACAATAGTAACAATATGGGCACTACATGGGTACATCAATATAATAAGTGGGTTTTACTAATAACAATAAGGGGTTACACTAGTAGTATAGGGGCCTAATAGGGTATGAGGTGGTTCTTTTTCCTCTTCTTCTTCTTCCTGATCTATTTCTTCTTTTTCTCATTCTTCTTCTTCAATGAAAGGATCAGCTTCGTGTTCTTCATTTTCTTCTCCTGGAAGGTCTTCATCAATCTTTACATCAATTCTTTCCACTATTTTCCTTAGTCGATTATTGTAGCACTTGTAGGCTTTGCTCCATGTAGAGTATCCAAGGAAGATCCCTTCATCAACACGGGAATCAAACTTTCCTGGTGAGCCATCTTTGATTTTTATGAAGCACTTGCTTCCAAATATCTTGAAGTACTTTATTGAAGCAAGTCTTCCTTTCCATAGTTCATAGAGAGTTTTTTCATAATTTGGTTTTAATTGAGTTTGATTCAAGGTATAGATAGTTGTCCTGACTACTTCTCTCTAGAATTTTGGCTGTAAATCTACTGCTAATAGCATTGTTCTTGCCATTTATTGAACTGTTTGGTTTCTTCTTTCAACTACCCCATTCTGCCGAGGTGTTCTAGCAGCAGAGAATTCCCTTTTAATTCCATGTATTTTACACAACTCATTAAATTCTTTTGATGTGAATTCTCCCCCTCTATCTGTTTTGAGGCACTTAATCTTTGTGTCCTTTTCATTTTCTACAAGAGCTTTAAGATTCTTAAAACACTCAAATGCTTCAGATTTATATTTTATAAAAAATATCCACATCATTCGAGTATAGTCATCAACAAATAAAACAAAGTACCTTTCTCCTTGGAGTCCCTGATTTCTAGTTGGACCACATAAATCAGCATGGATGATCTCTAAGGGTTTTGATGTAGAGAACTACTTGGTCTTGCGGCTGGTTCTGGTTTTCTTTCCATGTTGACATGGACCACATATTCCTTGTTTTGGTTTGAATAACTTTGGAATGTCTCGTACAAAATTAATCTTACTGATATTGATCAAGTTCTCAAAGCTTGTATGTCTAAGTCGCTTGTTCCACAGCCAAATTTCATATGTTTGACTTAAGTAGAATTTATTTTCTTGAATCTTGTTCAGAATGTAAATTTTGTCTGGTGTTCTAACCCCTTTTTCCACAAGTTCCCCTGAGCAAGAGTTCCTTATTTCATAGTCTTTGGTGCTAAAGACAACATTATGTCCTTGATCACAGATCTGGCTAACACTCAGGAGGTTGTGTTTGAGCCTGTTTACTAGCAAAGCATTTTGGGATTTTCCTTTTCCATTAATAAGAGTAATAGTTCCCTTTCCAGCAATTCTAGAAGATCCACTTCCAAAGGATACATTTCCTTCATTTTTGCTCAATGAGACAAACTTCCTTTTGTCCCCTGTCATGTGTTTGGAGCACCCACTATCCACAAACCAATGATTTTCATTATTTTGAGCATATAGAGCCAGGCCACATTTATCCATATTGGGATTCTCACTACTTGCTTTTCCTCTTTTGAGTGGGCAATTTTGTTCGTAGTGTCCATTATTGTAGCATAATGAGCAAATTAGATCAAATTTGGTTAAGGGATCAAACAAATTGAAGGTTTTGATTTTTCCCTGCCTTTTGGGACCATATGGTTGATTATTTGACCCTTTAGCTTTGGTGTTTCACTCTTGTGAGCCATGCAATGTCTGGCTTGATGACCAAATTTTTTACAATAAAAAAAATGTCCAAGAAAGATAGTTTTGTACCTGTTGTAGTAGCAATGATTTGAGTCAACTTCCTTCCTTGGAATTACTCCCACTTCATTCTTTGGATTTGAGATGGGCCTTTGATGGAATACTGGTTTGTATCTATTGTAATATCCATGATTCGAGTCCACATTCTTCTTTGGAGTTATTCTCTCTTCATTCTTTGGATTTGGGATGTGCCCTTGATGACATACTTTTTCTTCTTTTGGGTTGCTGGAAAGTGCATCGGCATAGCTTTTCGCACTATTCTTAGTGCTTGATGGTTCTCCTTTAAAACCTATTCTATACTTGTCATGTTGAGGTTTTTGACTTTTTAGGATAGTCTCAAGTATTTGAGAGCTTTTCCAACCCTTTTTAACTTGCTCCAATTCCTTCCTCAGAGATACTACTTCAGCTTCACGTTCTTTGCAAGTCTCTTCTTTTTATTTTAGCTTTGTTTCCAAGAGATCTTCTCTTCTTCTTGTTTCCTCATTTTTTACCTTGAGAGAAATGATTTTATTTTGTAATTTCTCATTTTCTTTAATGGCACTTATTAACAATTCATCTACATTTCCTTCTAGCCCTGAGTCATCATCATTTGTGAATGCCATGAATAATGTTTTTTGGCTTTCATCATGGTCACTTTCCTCATCTAATTTCTTTTTGATGACTACAAATTCATCCTCATCAGACTCATCTTGCTTAGGGAAGAAGTTATTCTTATTGATCCATTTCTTTTTGTATACCATTCTTTTAGAATTTCCTTCATCATCACTATCATGTTTATGAGGAAATTTTGCAGCATAATGACCTATTTTTCCACATTTGAAATAGATAAGAAGGTACTTACCTTTTGGCTTAGATCCTTTCTTCAACTTTGGTACAAATTGAGCCAATTCGGGTTCCACATCGGAGTCATCACTACAGTCATTCCTTTCTTTCCCATTCTTTGATTTTGAAGCCTTGAATGTTGCATCTTTGGAGCTTGGGACACATTTTCTCATCTCATAGGCAGTGAAGATTCCATGGAGTTCATCCATATTGGGAGTATCTAGATCCTTTGCTTCTTCTACGGCGCTTATTTTGGAGTCAAATCTGTCCGGAATAGATATTAAGACCTTTTGAGCAACGATACTTTCTTCAATATTTTCATCCAATCCTTTAAGAGAGTTGACCACTTCAGCTACTCGGAGAAAGTATGATGCAATATCTTCTTCATATTCCATTTTCAGACTTTCAAATTGCCTTTTATGAGTTTGAAGCTTTTCCTTCTTGACTTTTGAGTCCCCATCGTATAAGCCAATTATTTTATCCCACATTTCTTTGGCAGAGTTACAATTCATGACTTTTGTAAACTCGGAATTAGTGATTCCACTAGTGATGGAGTTCAAGGCTTTTGCATTAGCAATGTAGTCTTTCCTCTTGTCTTGATCTTTTGGAAGAGTGGGAGGAATTGGGTACTCATTTAGAATGAAATGCCAAACTTCGGGTCCAAGGGACATTAAGTACTAGGTCATTCTCTTTTTCCCAGAAACAAAAACTGGTGTTGTCGAAAAGAGGAGGTTTTCCTAACGCTTCGTGATTTCTCATCATGACTCTAAATCCTTCTTCAAGTTGTTAGGCTAATATGAAGAAGCCCGCTCTAATACCAATTTTTGGAAATACTTGGGGGGGTGTGAATCAGTATTTCTTTTTAATTGTTCTTGTGAGGCTTCAACCTCCATAGCACCAACTCTGTTTTGCCAACACAATAGTTCTGCACTTAGGAGCACCAACTCCCAAGGATTCCAATCCTTTCAATTCTGAGGCTCCAACCCCCTGAGCTCCAACCCTAACCTAGTATAGATTGTTTTGTTGTAGTTCTCTGCTCCTAAGCCTGCTGAGCTTCTGCTTCACTCCTGTTCTCCTGCTTCTCCTACCTCTCCTTCCTCTTCCTGAACTTTGGCTTCCTCTCACTCTAATTATACGCACACATACCGTCCTTTCTTTGTTTTTCTTGTTTTATGTATTCTTGATGCCTATGACTATTCGTTTCCGCTTTCCACTGGCTCTTCCGCTTCCTCAACTCTCGCTTCAGCTTCCTCTGTGCTTGCTTGCCTCTTCAGTTTCCTGAGTCGCTTTGGCTTCCTTTGTCTCTTCGATTTCACCAACACTCCAAGGACACACAAATTCATAAGAGAGGATCGAAAATACATAGAGAAAACATGTTCCATGTTAAAATTGTACCAGCACTCCTTTTTCAATAATCATAGACATACACAGGACTTTATTGTTTTATGGAGAGATTGTGCCAGCAGGGAAAACCCACATGCCACATCACAATCACAATCACAATCGGCTTTCGTTCAAGCCTCCTGAACTATCGGGTGCGTTTTTTATGCATTTTGTTCTTTAAACCCTGTGTAATACAATTTTCGAATACATAGGAATATATGGAAAACAACTGACCGAAATGCTAAAGGGCAGACTTCAAAAACATTACACCCACATCTATACCGACATTCGGTCCGTAGTGTAATCGTAATCAGAAATCGCAACTTTCGAAGGTCCGCAACATATATCACAATCGGCACTTTGTGAGGTCCGATAGGCGGATGCGATATACAATAGATCAAACTGCAATGTCGCATCGGGTCCGCAACATATATTGCAATCGGCGCTTTCAGGGGTTCCACCCCTTTGTGTATTGCGATATGCGAGTTCCAATGGGTGAACACGATGTTATTAAGGGTTGTTGCTATAACCTGTTCAGGTCCGTGTATATACTCCTCCGCTCTTAACTTAACCCATAACTTGATTTCTGCCAATATAATGTTACATCACATTGTAATGGTCTGTGGGTCCATATATATATTGCAATCGGGGGTTTTGGGTAGTGGCACATAACCGAACCCACTGATTATCATATCGTTGATATAGATATATATATATAGATATATACCCCGCCTCTATACTTCGATATATATATATATATATATATATATTTTCGCCTCTGATAGTGTATATCGATATACATGTAAACTCCACCTCCGATAGTGTATATTACATATACCTATGTTATATATTGCTCTGCCTCTTTTGACTCTTCCGCCTCCTATAACTCTTCTAATAGTCCTTCTTTAGGTTCCATTGCTCCCAATACTCCTGATATGCCTCTGATAGCTTTGTTTTGCTCCTCCAATGGCTCTGTTTGCTCCTCCAATGGCTCTGTTTGCTTCTCCAATGGCTCTGCTTTTCTCCTCTAATAGCTCTATTTTCTCCTCCGATAGCTCTGTTTGCTCCTTCGATAGATCTATTTGCTTTCTCTAGCTCCTCAAATATTTCCATATTGACATCAATGACAATCTATGTCAACAATTGGAAGCATTGGAGATGATGCTACATGTATTAGAGGTGCCTCTACCAATGTTAGAGGTAGTTGGATGGCTTGATGTTGTTGTTGCAAGTGTTGGAGAGGTCTGTTGAGCATGGAATCCCCCTAAGGCATGTTTTGGGGCTCAAAGCCCAAGCTTTGACCAAATGGTGTTGTAAAGCTCCATGCATTGCGAGCACGGAGCGCGAAATGTATGATAGAGTCATAGGGTTGTCCACCCTAGTTTTGTAATGTAATGTCGGCCTATGCAGACCATGGGATTGTATAAATAGAGCGAGGCTCTAAGTGTAAAATATAAGAAAAAAAGAGAAGAGAGAAAAGAAAGAGTCTAAGTCACTAAGTGTGTCTTTGGGTCGTAGAGTAGGAGAAGGCTCTACAATTGAGTGCATAGAGGCCTAGTAGTCCGCAGATGAGTGTGTGGACCCCTACAACTGAGTGCGCAGGGTGGAGTCGAATCTGTAACCGAGGAGGAAATTAATAAAGAGAAGTGATCCGAAATTGATCAAAGCCAGACAATAAGGTATTACAAACTCATGTGCATGGATGTGCCTATGTTACTTTATGCAATGGATCGATAAGATTGTGAAATACATAGACACTAAAGAAGTTATAGAAAACACAGTAGTAAAAACACATAAACACAACAAATGTAATAAGGATTTCACCCAATACTCCTGGGCTGCATCTCCCGGTCCAACCTTCAATGGTGGCCTCTCTATTATGTTTTAAAGCATACTTTTTACAACAGTGAGCTCAATTTGAGCCTCACTCAATAGATAGAAATCATCAAGACTGTACTTGGATTCCCCAAGTCTCTGGAGTACACAGACTCTGTTTACTGATTCTTGACCTCCTATGAGTCACAATGGTATGAGTCCAATCTAAGACTCAATGCATGACAGGCATTTACAAAGGAGTTCACTTGAACCTCTCAAGCCTTCTCTCGAGTACACGAACTCTCTGACTCTCTCTGTCTTTGTCTCGATGTTGCCTTTTGCTTCTACAGGTCAGCTCGATTTCTGCTCTCTGTTCTGTGCTCTCAGCTTTCCTCTTCTAATGTACTTTCTAACTGCTTGCTTCTTTCTCTGTTAGCTTTTGGCTTTAAAGCCAATATGCTTTTTGACTGTTCATTTCTTCTTCCCTACTTTCTAGTTCCCCTACATTTGTCCGTTTGAATTCCTCTGTTATGTGTCATAATCACTGTATAACGCCTCATAGGGAGGTGACCACCTATTTCGTAATGAACTGAGTGTTAGTTCTCTTGGACGTCTTTGAAACGACCATTTTGACCGTTAACTCCAAGAATGCCAGCGAACACGACCTTCTACCAACACATCTTCCACATCGGACTTCAAATCTTATACAACTCTGCCTGTTTACCCCGTTGGATATGGTCATCCATTGGATTGCATCTCCGTCGTCGATCTGGAGCCTCCAGATCCTACGGTCATGATTCATATCAAGCGGGTAAGTAACATGACATTTACCCATCCGATGTGAGAGGTTTTCTCTCTCTTCCGCCGGACGCGTGGCATCGGGCAAGACTTGGTTGAAACCACTTACTACTCGAAGCCCTTCCGATATTCTGCTGGTTTTTGTGGGACACCGCCTCTAATGAAATCGACACGATATCCATTACATTTTATAACTTTTCGGGTCCGGGCGCTCGAGGCTTTTCCTTCTTTGAGGGGTTTGCCTGGCAATATGCGATTAACGACTTCTCACTAATTGCATATCAGAAACTACCCCTATTTCTTGAAATGACCTCTTGTTCTACTAATTTGTGATAGCGCGTGTTACCACGGGCCGACAGTCTGCGCGCTTGACCAAGGGTCCTCGTTGCTCTGCACTAATCAAAAATTGCAACTGTTACGAGGATATCTCTAATAAGCTTGATCTTTATAAGACTTTGAAATTTTGGCATGAATTTTATAGAGTTCATGAAAACTTGGAGAGTGTTCTAGGATCCAATTCAGATCAAGAAGTTTCATTACCAATTTGTGTATCTATTCTGGGTTAATGCATGTCTGATATAAAGTGCGAATATATTGTTTATTTACTTTGCACACCTGTATGAATAGTTTATATTGTTAAGTATAGTTTAAAGCATGCAAGTAGGCTAAGTTAATCAACTAATAGTGGAATATCAGTGAAGTCTTGGGTAAAAACGTAGAAGCACAACGTTCAGCCCTTGAGTAGGGTTGCGCGAAGGCATCATCTTAGGCTACAAGGTACAGGAAATTGTGTATAGTGACGTGCGTGCAGGTTCAAACTGCGAACCACTTCAACTCATCATACATCTCCAGGGTACGGAAACCTAGTTCTAGCACCCTCCCATACTACTATGGATGAGACCTCAATCCATGCTCTGCGGACTATTGCTGAAAGGGCCAGTAGTACTAAGATTTTTTTAGCTAAATCACCTGTAAACCTAGGTTAGGCCCGAACGATCCAACAAGGTCACTACAGGTGCTAGAGATGTTGCTAGAGGTGTTGGAGGTGTTTGAACAGGTCATTATTGTTGCTTGAGGAGTTGGAGGTGTTGGTCTTGATGAGGAGTTTCAAGGAATAGGGTTTCCATATCACTGACTTGTTACAAAGGTTCTTAACCTATGTCATTAGTTTCTTATTTGTCACAAAGGCTTGGAGGTGTGTTTAGGAGTTGATGAAGGTGTCCAAGAAGTTTAAACAAATTTTGGGTTAGCTTGACTGAGTTTCTTCCATCCTCTGCCTCAATCGCTCCCATGCAGGCTTGTGCATGTGACTAAGAGGCTCTAATCGCTAGGAAGCAGGTTTGTGTGTGAGCCTAGTTGAAATCAGTTAGTGTTGTTCCTCTAGCTAAGGATTAAAATGAGTTTTCTCTAGATTCCTCGTGCATTTCATCTAATTTTTGTATTGTGGAAATGTTCTTGATCTAAACGTTTCGGTATATGGTCTAAAATATTAATGGAGCTTCTAGAAGTCAGTTAAACTTGATAATGTCCATCAAGTAGTGGAGAGAGTGGCTTGATCAAGTCAATGAGATGAATTGGGATTAAATCAAGCATATGAGCAGAGTTTGTGGAGCTCAATTGTTATTGTTAATTATTGATTGAGCAACTCAGTTCATATATATATTGGAGGAAGCTCAATAATAGTATGGTTGATTCTCTTGATGTGCTGGGTGATTGGGAGATTGAAGGATTTTGTGCAAGTTGTGTGAGGGTCATGTGATGTAGTTTTTTCTAAAGCAGTTTGCAAGTGTTGCAACAATTAGTTGAAGCATGTTTCAGCTAACATTTTGAGCAGAGAATGAGGATATGAAGTAGATATTGATTGTAGATCTTCTCAATGTTTGGTAGCATCTTGTTTATTCACTAGATTTTTATTAGTTGTGTGCAACAATTATTTGTGAGAAAATTTATTATTGGAGAGAGGTTTTGCTAATGCATTCTACAAATTATTTTATGCAGTGTTGATGAGTTTTTGTTGTAGTTTTTGGTGTGGATTTGGTTTTTGGTTGTGTGCTTTAAAGAGATTGTTAATGTGGTGTTCATGTTGAGCAGTTTTCGGTTCCAGTCTAAAAATGTATTAAATGAGAAACACATAGAGGAGTGGAGTTGGAGGACTCCAATGAAATCAATATAAGGGAAAAGTTTTCTCAATTCAATGGTAGTTGGATAGTTCAGAAGAAACTGGGTGAGGCTTGTTGGTTATGGTGGTTTTTAGCAAATAGGAGTCGCTAGAGTCATTTGATAGTTCAAGAGTAATTGGGTGAGGATCATTGGTCGTGGTGGATTCTAGAGGATGGTAGTTTGTGTTGAGTTCCAAAACTACCTCTTTCTTAAGAAATTTCTTCATCCTTCTTCCTTTGTTTTCCCATGCCATTGCATCCTAAACCATCAAAATCCATTGCATGTTGCCTTCAAGAGTGCATTTCAGTTATTTTCAAATTATATTATTATGTGTGTTATTTGGATAGGGTTTTGTTTTTCACCTATGGAATGTAGCCACATTTCGCAACTAACTAGCCATTCCGCAGCCATCTTCATACTTTTGCAGGTTACAGGTGTCGAGGGGAGAAACGAGCCACATGGGTAGCTGGGAAAATGTCAGTACATGGATGGTGTCCTATCCATTTGATCAAAGTCGAGGAGAAAGACCCTGGTCAAAGGGGAGTCAACGGAGAAGACCTACAACAACTAGAACTCTATTTTTGCATGTAAATGAATCCGAGGCATGTTCCTGAGAGGTCATTTGCCACCTGCATAACCAGTATCCAACAATCACTATTTGGAGATTTATTGTTCAAGCCAACTGAAGACTAAATTCCTGGATAAACTACCTATTCATGTTTCTGCTGTAGAAGAATTTTCTCTTAAAACAATTGTGAATTTTTCCTATAAATATCAGGGTTTGAAACGCAGAACTAGTTAATGTTTTTTATGATGAAGTAGTGTAATTTTCATTTGTAGCATGAGACATTCTGTACTCTGTTTTTAATATACAAAAACTCTATTTTTCTTATATGGCTACCTGAGCATGTGAAGTGATTCTGCATTGCTAGTCCTAGATCATGCAAAGGTCCCCTTCGTGGTCGAGGTCACTTTTTATTTCTGTACATTTGCATTTGTTTTTTTTTTTCATTCAACTATACATTTATTGTATTTTTTCTATTATGTTCATAATCATTTCTAACACTGTGTTCTTTGCAGGTTTTGTCACTTGTTTCTACTAACTCAGATAGGTGCATTCCAGTGTAGAAGTAGTTCTTTAGTTTCCCTTATGCTTTAGCTTCTAAACTGTAGTCTTTAAATTGTTGCCAGTAGCATCACTAGACTTATTTCTTCCGTTGTTCCTTAGTTTTTAGTTTTCAAATTTAAGTTGTTTCATGCTTTTTCTTATTTAGTGTATTCACTTATTACATGAATGAATGTTTCCACAACCTTTCATTGATGGTTTATCCACAAACTAAATGGTGAAATATGGAATTTATGAATGAGATTTCTTGCTGATTCAATACCTTTTTCCTTCTTAGAGTGGTCACTCATGATATAAGCAAATATTTCTAGAGCCTTTCGTTGATGATTAATCTTCTAACTAAATGGTGAAATGTTGTGTTTATAAATGAGATTACTTGATGTTCATTATTTTAGAGTTAGATAGCTTGATGCCATTTTATTGTCAATTTAAGTAAATCATGATTTAAAGATATATTTCCAAAATCCTTTCGTTGATGGTTGAACCTAAGACTAAGTGGTGAAATGTCTTATTAATGACTGAGTTTTTCCTTGCATTTTCATGAATATTTCTTTTAGAATGATGAAGAATGGAATCTCTCAAATGTTGTTATCATAAGGAGTCAATTCTCCCTAAATTATATGGCAGAGTGATAACAATACTTCACTTAGTTTTGCTTTCACAAATAGAATATTTGCAGTTTCATTTTTGTTTCTTTCCTTTAGTTTAATTGCAGTAGTTCACTAAAACTTTAATTTTTCAAGTAGACTAGACAACAGAAGTAGTTTTGTTTTCAGTATTTCATTCTTAGTTTGTTATAGATAGATGCAATTCTATTTTCTCACTTAAGTTTTGATTTTGTAATTAAGTAGACAACAGTTTTAAGAGTCTTTTCAAGCTTATATTTTGGAAACCATTACAATAGCAAGAAGATAGGCATTGTTCTTCACTCTCATGTTTTGAAAACCTCACTCCCAAACTTGGCATAAAAAGCACTTTTAGACTCTCACTTCATTTTTCTAGGTTCTCATTAGCAGTAGAACTTTATGAATCAAAAGAACAAAACCCAAAAAGAGACATAAACTTGAAAATAGTGAGGTAAGAAAGCGTTATTTAGCACATATAGTGCACTACACTTCATTAGTTTACGACACCCGGATTGATAATTTATGTAGCAATTTAGGACACTACATTGACTAAATAGTTCGTATATTTGCATGAGAAAGTCTCTCCATATGATAGTATCCAGTTGTAACTCTATGTAAATACTAGTACAAAATGGCTAATTAGTTAGTAAAAACAGGACTAAAATTTGCATATAAATGAGGTTGGAAATAATACTGAGAGGGGGGGTGAATCAGTATTATCAAGTCAAATATTCCCTTTTTCAAATCCAGATAATATACGCTACTTCAGTTAATTAAAACCGCGTATATACGCAACTATGTAGAATGAAACCCGCGTATACAATGCAAACTTATAATTTGATTTATCTTTCAGAAGTTGATTATTAATCTGTGTATCAGAATCGAATAACGAGTAACCAGAGACAGTAAAACAGATCTGAAGACTATCACACACACAAGAACACAAGATATAAGGTGGAAACCCAATGTGGGTGAAAACCACCTGCTGCAATTCGTCTCTATCTTCTTTTAATTAGAAACTTCTTTTTACAATGTATTGGCGAAGTCCTTTACCAGTACGCAGGCTGCAACCTGCAGAGAGCTACAACCCTCTCTCGTTCTCCAGCTTCTCCTGGAAGGGAGCTACAACCCCTTAGCTCTTGTACTAGCCAAGATACTAGTATGTAGGTGCTGGCCTACTGAAGGCTACAACCTTCTCTTTCTTCCAGGGACATCGTTTCATAAATTTTCAAACTGGATCCATGAACATCAATCAATCATCAAGTATATTTGCATCAAACAATCTCCTTTTCCCCAATTAGCACTGAATCAAGTAAACACTTCTCTGACAGCTGTACCCAGAACACAGTAACAGAAACCACACACCAAATTCTGAACCCAGTCAAGCAAGCACCTGTTAGGGGGCTCACTATTCATATGGTGAGGGTGAGCCTGCCGAACTCTCGACTAAAGGCCGCCCCAAATTCACTTATAAGGAGAGGGGGCCCAATCTGCAGCAATAAACAGAGGCAACTAGATCATAATTTAAAAGATATATGCTACTTCAACAACCTGAAACCTGTGTGCATACGCTCTTGTGTTTGGACCAACCTGCGTATACGTCGTTTTCATTCACTGAACCAGCATGTATACGCTCTTTCACTTCACTGAACTTGCGTACAGATCTATAAATGATAATTCATTCTTTCAAATATTCAGACACTAATTAACCCAGATTGTCAGATTTATAGATCAAGCATGCACCTCATATAACAGATCAAAATCATACAAAGATACTATTATTCAAGCTTAAAGATTATGACCCATCAATAGAACTTATCCTTCTTTATGCACTAAGGTTCCTCCTTCATTCAGATCCAGATCTGCACCATAACCCCAATCACAAATATTTCAGATCTAGCACTTATTAGATATTCAATTCATTCAGATTGATTGCCTTGCCAAATGATCTCCTTACTCTTTTATAGTCTTAGGCCTTTCACAATACCACGGTCCAAAACCATAATAACACAATACCATGAACCCAATACTTGGGGTCAACACTTTTGGATGCAATACCATGGACCAAAACCATAGGATAAAAAATTGTCGGACTAATACCATGAGCCAACTGTGAAAGTGCGTGAACTTTTCTCTTCATGAAAGGAACTTTTCTCTACATGAAAGTGCGTGAATGTTTCTCTATATGAAAGAAACTTTTCTCTGCATGAAAGTGCATGAACGTTTCTCTACATGAAAGAAACTTTTCTCTGCATGAAAGTGCGTGAACTTTTCTTTACATGAAAGAACCTTTTATCTTCATGAAAGTGCATGAACTTTTCTCTACATGAAAGAAAACTTTATCTTCATGAAAGTGCGTGAACTTTTCTCTACATGAAAGAAACTTTTATCTTCATGAAAGTGCGTGAACTTTGCTGCACTATAATTTATCATCTAAGATGAGTGGGTTGCCATCAAGTACAACATATGTATCATTATGCCAACAATCTCCCCCTTTGGACTTGATGTCAACAACAACCAATCACTCTCCCCCTTTGTCATCAAGGGCAAAGGGCAGACCCAAATAATCTCTTTCCTAGATAAACTTTCCGCTGCCCATACTCCCCCTGAGTACCTGCTGAAATCTCTGAATGAGCTCCCCCTTTGTATATGCCAAGGTGTACCACTCTATCCATGCTTCCTCTGAGTACATGCTGAAGTCTCTGCTCTGTTGAAGTGTGCTGTTCATGATCCCCCTAACTATAAGCAAGGTCTACAAAAAGATGTTTTACAAGAAGAAAAATGACTTATACATCATAAAAGACCTTCCTATCACCAAAAGACTCAATACATACATCCATCACCCAACCAAGTGGGGATACGTCAGAGAATTACATGTGACAACCAAATACATTACATCTTCATCCCAGGCATAGTGTGGAACCAAAAATAGGTCATTACATGAACTTGACACCATAAAAGAGATACATGACATAGAGACGAAATATCTAGAGCAAGGCTTTATGAAAGTCACAATAACTGATAGCAGCAGCATCTGTCAATCACCATTTAGATCAACAACCATGATTTCCTTCTGTTCTCCCTCTGCATTTGTTCCACCTGAATCCAACAACAGTTGTGAACTAGAACCAAAAGCTTCTGAGATAATGCTAACAATGCATCATTAGAAGTTTATCTACTCCCCCTGAACTTGTGCCAGATGGTCTCTGTCAGACCCATACTAGATTATCTTCAACCAGAGCCTGTCCCTACTGATATCAATCAAACCTCCATATACGCGACTGTCTCTGCACAAACCTGCGTATGTACGCGGATCCTCCTTAGGCAACTCGCGTACCCCCATTTTTCTCTGAAACAGACAAGATTTAATAGCAAGATGATGCATCAACTACACCCAACTTCTGTCTAAGGTATTCAAAAGTTTCCCTGGGCAGTGGTTTGGTGAGTATATTAGCAACTTGTTCCTTAGAGGGAACATACTCTAGCTTGACCTTTTGTTCCAGCACTTGTTCGTGGAGGAAATGATATTTGATAGATATGTGCTTGGTCTTTGAATGCATAACTGGGTTCTTTGAAATGCTGATTGCACTTGTATTATCACATAAGATGGAGATAGGTGGTGTACAAGTGATTTGAAAATCCTGCAAGGTTTGCATCATCCAAAGGAGTTGAGTGCAACAAGATGCAACAACCACATATTCTGCTTCAGCTGTAGATAAAGAAATCGAACTCTGTTTCTTGCTGAACCAAGATACTAATCTGGAACCCATAAAGAATGCTCCACCACTTGTGCTCTTCCTGTCATCCACGCTTCCAGCCCAATCTGCATCTGTATAAGCATGTAGAGTGAGATCTATATCTCTAGGATACCATAATCCATAGTTTTGAGTTCCTTGAAGATACTTGAAAATTCTCTTTACTGCCTGAAGATGTGTTTCCTTAGGATTTTCCTGGAATCTTCCAACTATTCCCACTGCATGCATGATGTCTGGTCGAGTACCTGTCAAATAAAGAATACTTCCAATCATGGATCTATAGGTTGGTTGATGCACTCCTGTTGATTCATCATTTGCACTGAGGCTGCATCCTGTAACCATAGGGGTACATACTGGTTTTGCATCTTCCATGCCATATTTCTTCAAGATCTGCTTGAGATACTTGGTTTGAGACAAAAAGATATCGCCTTCATTTTGTTGGATTTGCAATCCAAGAAAATATGTCAGTTCTCCAAGCAAAGACATTTCGAATTCCTTCTGCATCACCAAGGCAAAGCTTTGACTCATAGCTTCTTCATTGCTGCCAAAGATAATATCATCTACATACACAACAAGTATTAGCAATTTTTCATTTTCAATTTTTATATAAAGATTGCTATCTGCTGATCCTTTTGAAAAACCTTGTTGATGAAGATATTTGTCCAAATGGTAGTACCAAGCCCTTGGAGCCTGTTTAAGACCATAGAGAGCCTTTTTTAGTCTGCATACAAGATTTGGATCATTCCCAAGGATGAAGCCATCTAGTTGCTCAATGTACACTTCTTCTTCTAAGTCTCCATTCAGAAAGGCTGATTTCACGTCCATTTGAAATACTTTGAACTTCTGAAAGCTTGAGAGAGCAAGGAACATTCGGATGGCCTCAAGTCTAGCAACGGGAGCAAAAGTTTCTTCAAAGTCTATACCTTCTTGTTGAGAATACCCTTTACAAACAAGTCTGGCCTTGTTTCTAATCACTTCCCCATTTTCATTCAACTTGTTTTTAAAGATCCATTTTGTCCCTATGACATTCTTATCTTTTGGTCTAGGAACCAACTCCCAAGTGTTATTCTTTTCGATCTGCTCAAGTTCTTCATCCATTGCCTTGACCCAACCTTCATCTTTGCACGCCTCTTTTACATTTTGTGGTTCAGTGGAGGAGAGAAATGCCAAATAGCTTGAGGCTTCTGCAATTGTTCTTCTTGTTTGTACACCTGCCTCTTTCTGCTCCAAAATATGAGATTTTGGATGATTCTTTTGAACGTACCTGGATGGAGTCTTCTCTTCTATCCTTATCTGTTCCTCTGGTGCCTCTTGAGGTTCTTCTTCATCATCAGTCTGATTTGAAGGGTAGTCTTCATCCTCTTCGATATTTTCATAATTTACTTGCCTAGGAATGTTTCCTTCTTCATAAATCACTACATCAATGCTGTCAACAATTCTTCCAAGTCTTTTATTGTAACAATTATATGCTTTGCTGTGGGGAGAATAACCAAGAAGTATGCCTTCGTCTGCTCTAGGTTCAAACTTGCCAAGATGTTCATCATTATTCTTAATATAGCATTTGCTTCCAAAGATTTTGAAATGTTTTACCGAAGGAGTCTCACCATACCAGAGCTCATGAGGAGTTTGAGTGTTGTTTACACGGACATTTGTTTGGTTGAGAATAACAACCGCAGTAAATGCAGCTTCACCCCAGAAGGTTGCGGGTGTTCCAGACTCATCAAGCATAGCACGAGCCATTTGTTGAACCGTTCTGTTCATCCTTTCCACCACTCCATTTTGCTGAGGAGTCCTAGCTGTAGAGAATTCCCTTCTTATTCCATGTTCTTCACAGAAATCGAAAAATTCATTTGAGGTAAACTCCCCACCTCTATCAGACCTGAGGCACTTAATTTTGTGATCTGATTCGTTTTCTGCCAAGGCTTTGAACGATTTGAATTTTTCGAATGCTTCGTCTTTGTGCTTCAAAAGTCCTATCCAAACCATCCTGGAGAAGTCGTCAATGAATAATATAAAGTATTCTTCTCCTCGAGGTGATTTTGTCCTAGATGGACCACATATATCTGTATGGACTAGTTCAAGAGGCCTACTCACTGATCCTTCCTTCTCAGGGAAGTTAGTTCTGGTTTGCTTACCAAACTGACATGATTTTCATATTTTATTGTCTGGAATTCTGATGTCTGGAAGACCACGAACTGCCTAGTATTTGCATGCTTTCCTTATCTGTGAAAAGCTTAGATTCCCCACCCTCTGGTGCCATAACCAGTGTTCATCATTCTTGCTCAAATAGCATTGTTGTTGTCCTTCTTCAAATATGTATAAATTATTTGGAGTTCTTATGCCATTGATCACTGTTTTTCCTGTATCAAGATCACGAACACTACATCCATTTGATTGAAATATTAACTCAGTTCCTTGATCGCACATCTAACTGACACTCAGTAGATTATGCTTCAAGCCATCAACATACAGAACATTTCCAGCTTTGACTTTTTCTTTCAACTGAACAGTGCCTTTCCCTTTTATGACTGCAGGGGTATCATTTCCAAAAGAAACTTTCTTTCCCTTTTCTAAAGCACTATATGATTGAATCTTTTCCTTATCACCTGTCATATGCTTCGAACATCCACTGTCGATGTACCATTGATTTTCTTGTCCTTCTACATAAAAGGCTATCCCACATCTTTCTAGTTGTGGTTCCTTCATTCTCCATGTTCTGGAACTTGAGGCTTGTTCCTTCTGAGTTGTCTGCCGAAACCTGCTCCTGCATCTAGAATCTTCATGACCGAAGTTATTACAAATAGAAAATTCAATTTCATTTTCAAGGGCGGAAAAGTTGTTATAGGTTCTTTTCATAATTCCAGTCATACTTCTTTGTTTTTGAGCTTCTCTAGTCATGTTTGTCTTATAGGCAACACATTGAGCTGCTTTGTGGCCAAAGTTATGGCAAGAGAAACATTAGCCATCGAAGAAACTCCTGCGATTATCAAATCGACCAGCGAAATGATTGTAGTTTCTATTGTCATCCATTCTTGAGGCAAATTGAGAAGATTTTACCTGTGACTGGTTGTAGCTTTTGTTCATCCTTAAGGTGGATTGCCCCCGATTTACCTGGTAGTATTTGTTTATTCTTGATGTAAATCGTCCCTGTTTTACCTGGTGATCTCCATTGGGTCTTGCTCATTCCTCCTTGCTGCATCAAGATAACTTTTTGAGGTGGATGGTTTTTGCGCTTGAGATGCTTCTTTAGACCTGTCTTGATTAGTGGGGAACGCTGCACATTGATAATAACATCTAGAGTTTCAGATCCTTTAACAAATTTAAGATTAAGAGCCTTTGTTTTCTCAATCTCTTTTCTTAGACCAACAATTTCACATTCTAACTTCTCAAGAAATTTTTCTTTTTCAGCAAGTTGGAATTGCAGAGTATCAATGATCACATTCTTCTCTTCTAAACATACTTTGAGTCTAGAAATCTCTTCATAAAAACCATCTTCATCTATAGCATCCATGTAATTATCATCTTCAAAAGCCATTAAAAGTTTATAATTCTTACCTCGTTCATCTCCATCACTACTTGAAAGACCATCACTATCTTCATGAGTGTAGTAACTTTTCTTAGTTACATTCTGTTTCTTGTTCCATCTAACAGGTTCCTTCCCCTTGTCAATCTTATCCTTATGAGGACATTTGGCAGCATAGTGACCGAATCTTCCACAAGAAAAGCATTTGAAAGGCAACTTACCTCTGAATCTTCCAGTACCCTGTTGAAGGTTCTTGACAAAATTTGATTCCTCCTCTTCTTTAGACATGTGTCTTGACACATAGTAATCTCCTCTGCTTGAAGCCTTGAAAGCATATTCTCTCCTATCTGATGGTCCTCCTTTCCTCATTTCATAAGCAGTCATAATTCCGTGCAGCTGAGACATGGTAAGGTTTCGTAGATTCTCTTTTTATTCTATTGCAGAAACTTTAGATTCAAACCTAGGGGACAACGATCTTAGAACCTTTTCAACCACAACAGCCTCTTTTGTTTCTTCACCCAAATTTTTCATACAATTAACAATCTCATCTACACGAAGGAAATAGTTAGCCACACTTTCATCATTGTGCATTCGGAGATTTTCATACTGAATTCTGAGGGTTTGAAGTTTTGCTCGTTTTACCTGTTCATCTCCTTCATAGCTCAAAACAATCTTATCCCATATTTCTTTTGCGGATTTATACTGCATAACCTTGACAAATTCTAATTGAGATAGACATCCTAATAGGGTATTGACAACCTTTGCAGTTGTTTCATATTTCTTCTTCTCAGCCGAATCTGTAGGAGTTACTGATGGAAAAGTGTACCCTGTATCTATGATATCCCAAACTTCTGTACCAAGAGATTGAAGATAGGCAGTAACCCTTACTTTCGAATATACGAAGTTTGTCCCGTAAAAAATCGATGGCCTGATAGATGCTTCTCTCTCGTAGTTGCTCATGATGATGGATCTTCCTCCAAGCGATCAAGCTTCTCTAGAAGGACCTGCTCTGATACCAATTGTTGGAAATAATACTGGGGGGTGTGAATCAGTATTATCAAGTCAAATATTCCCTTTTTCAAATCCAGATAATATACGCTACTTCAATTAATTAAAACCGCATATATACGCAACTATGTAGAAGGAAACCTGCGTATACAATGCAAACTTATAATTTACTTTATCTTTCAGAAGTTGATTATTAATCTGTGTATCAGAATCAAATAACCAGTAACCAGAGACAGTAAAACAAATCTGAAGAATATCACACACACAAGAACACAAGATATAAGGTGGAAACCCAATGTGGGTGAAAACCACCTGCTACAATTCGTCTCTATCTTCTTTTAATTAGAAACTTATTTTTACAATATACTGGCGTAGTCCTTTACCAGTACGCAGGTTGCAACCTGCAAAGAGCTACAACCCTCTCTCGTTCTCCAGCTTCTCCTGGAAGGGAGCTACAACCCCCTTAGCTCTTGTACTAGCCAAGATACTAGTATGTAGGTGTTGGCCTACTGAAGGCTACAACCTTCTCTTTCTTCCAGGGACCTCGTTTCATAAATTTTCAGACTGGATCCATGAACATCAATCAATCATCAAGTATATCTGCATCAAACAATCTCCTTTTCCCCAATTAGCACTGAATCAAGTAAACACTTGTCTGACAGATGTACCCAAAACACAATAACAATAACCACACACCAAATTCTGAACCCAGAATACTGCAGCAAGAAACAGAGGTAGCTAGATCATAATTTAAAAGATATACGCTACTTCAACAACCTGAAACCTGCGTGCATACGCTCCTATGTTTGGACCAACCTGCGTATACGTTGTTTTCATTCACTGAACTAGCGTGTATACACTCTTTCACTTCACTGAACCTGCGTACAGATCTATAAAGGATAATTCATTCTTTCAAATATTCAGACACTAATTAACCCAGATTGTCAGATTTATAGATCAAGCATGCGCCTCATATAACAGATCAAAATCATACAAAGATACTATTATTAAAGCTTAAAGATTATGACCCATCAATAGAACTTATCCTTGTTTATGCGCTAAGGTTCCTCCTTCATTCAGATCCAGATCTGCACCATAACCCCAATCACAAAGATTTCAGATCTAGCACTTATTAGATATTCAATTCATTCAAATTGATTGCCTTGCCGAATGATCTCCTTCCTCTTTTATAGTCTTAGGCCTTTCAAAATACCACGGTCCAAAACCATAATAACACAATACCATGAACCCAATACTTGGGGTCAACACTTGGGGTCAACACTTTTGGATGCAATACCACGGACCAAAACCATAGGATCAAAAACTGTCGGACTAATACCATGAGCCAACCATGAAAGTGCATGAACTTTTCTCTTCATGAAAGGAACTTTTCTCTGCATGAAAGTGCGTGAACTTTTCTCTATATGAAAGAAACTTTTCTCTGCATGAAAGTGCGTGAACTTTTCTCTACATGAAAGAAACTTTTCTCTGCATGATAGTGTGTGAACTTTTCTTTACATGAAAGAACCTTTTATCTTCATGAAAGTGCGTGAACTTTTCTCTACATGAAAGAAACTTTTATCTTCATGAAAGTGCATGAACTTTTCTCTACATGAAAGAAACTTTTATCTTCATGAAAGTGCGTGAACTTTGCTGCACTATAATTTATCATCTGAGATGAGTGGGTTGCCATCAAGTACAACATATGTATCCTAATGCCAACAAATGACCATTTTTCAATTGCTCACCAATAGTGGCTAATTTATAGTATCTTATAATGTGACCAACTTTTAGTCATATTTAGCTTAGCCATAATTGGTTGTCTCAATTTTATCTTCTAGTAGTATATTTAGCCGTATATTCAATCACTAATTTACTCATTAACTGCCACAATTAATGACCAAATACATAACAACATATACTACTACATGATCACTCGAGAAAACCAATTAATGAAAAAACACATATGACAAAAATGTTGGTCATGTTATAATATACCATAAATTAGCTCCTATAGTCATATATATACAAATTTTAGTCATTGCTTCAAACCAATTAATGACGAAAGAAATATGACTAAATTTTGGTCATGTTATAAAACACTGTAAATTAGCTACTAAGAGTCATATATATGAAAAATTTAGTCGTCATTTGTAATCACAATTTTATCATTTACAATAATCATTTGTCTATTTTTTGTAGCTTCATATTCATTATATAAACAATTGATTTAGTAGTTTATATTCATTTCATTTACTTTCATTAATAATCATTTAAATGACTAATTTAATCATTGTATGTTCATTTTATTTGTGTTCATCATTAATCAATATAAACTACTAAATTAGTAATTCAATATTGATTTTATAAGTTATGAGTTCATCATTAATCAATATAAATTAATTAGTATGATTTTGCAACTAAATTAGAAAAATGTCATACAAGGTGCATGTCTATCTAATATGAAAATGTAAAGTTACATATGGTAATTACAATACTAAATAATATCAAGTACAACTATAAATAATTTCAACCACGTAAATTATATTATATGAAATGTCAAGTATTACAATATGAGTTTCCAACTTAATACTGGATGGACTACAATTTACACATGAAATATTGTTTCATCACTTCCAAACAATATCATTGTGTTGACAAGGCATTGTAGGTGAATTCATCAACTCTAAACACATGACCATCAGTCTGTATGTATTTGTCTCATGCGGGATATTGGCTTTAAGGGTATCACTAGACTACTTCTCTTCTCTCTTTCTTTTTGCATTTGTCACTCCAATATAAATTTTTTCCTTTTTCTTCAATTATTTCTTCATACCATCAATGTTGAGTCCCTCTTCTAAAAATGAAAGAAGATAAAATGAAGACTATAAGGCATGAAAGACAATGAACACTAGAATATAAACTAAAGTAGACTATAAAATATTTATACAACATATACCTCAACATCAGCAATGCCAATGCCATTTTCCCCCAAAAAAATAATAAACTCGAACAAGTTTTGTTCAGTTGGCCGATGGTGGCCACTATGTGGCTAGATGTCATGTATATACAAAGCAAATCAAATGTTGCCATAGAAAATAACACCTTAGGAACTTAGTATTCAACCTTGAAAAAAAGCTAAAGCACAATCATGCCACCTAAGTTACAAGGAAAATTTAATGCCACACAAGTTGCTCATGTCTATCAAAATGAAGTCTAGACAGAGAGAGCATTTCATAAAACAACATCAAAATTTACATGTTTTAAATAAATTTTGATTTTCTTTAAGCTTTCCATAAATTTAATCTTTAGAAAAGTTTATTAATAAAATTTATTAATAGACTACGGAAATGTCTAGACTCTACAATAGGCACAACAGTCACAAGTGACAAAAAATTCAAACAGAAGAAGTCATGGATGAGTTTTGATAGGTTAGACCAGTTCTAAAGGCATCTATATGTGCAAAAAAATCAAATGTTTTAGATGGTTGGCCATATGTGTAGCTAGAGAATATGTGTTTAGAGTCTAGATGTATTAAACAACTTCGAAAAAAATAGCAAATTTATTGTTTGATGTTGGCAGGAGTGTTACAGTGCATATATTCAAGTAGACAAATATGTTAACAACAGTTAAAATGAATATATTAAAATAAGGTTGGAAATATCCTAGTAGTTTAAAATGTTAACAATAACACACTAAACAACATTTATATCTTAGTTAACTAGATGATAACAGAGTGCATACATCACAATAGGTACTAGCAATGTGGGATACATGAAGACAACATAGATGGGTTTCCAAAGTTAGGTGAACTGAATATGATATAGGCTTGAATGACCATAGCATTGAAAGCGATGTAATCTCAAAACAAAAAAGAGGAAAATTATTATATAAAAAGAATAAAGGTAATACTATAGAGGCAAGTTCCCAAATAAAGTTTTCTATTTTTGTTGTTTGGTGTTGGCGTTTCAAGAAAATAAAAAGAAAACATATTTTTGGTGCTTGATTGAGAGGTTGAATTTAAAAATGGGAACATTTTGTGGAGTATGACTTTGCGTGAACATCAAATAAATCTAAATCTATTTACCTCATGACCATGTTGTAATAGATGGAGGTTGATGACGAAGACCAAATTTCAAATCATTTTCTAAAATTATGGGATGTTTGAATGCAACTTGTTATTTTAGGTAAGGAGGTAGATGAGGAGGTATTATCAATCTAAAGAGCTTGGCTAATCATTCAATTACTTTATTGAGAAACTTAATATTAGTTTTGACTCCATTGAGATTACCTTCAATAAGTTGTCAAGTTAGTTATTAAACAAGTAGGGGAAGTAGTAGTTCAACTAGTGGTGAAGCTTAGGAAAGGGATTTTGTGGCCAAACTCAAAGGTGGAGTAAAATAGTAGCAGAAAATAGGAAGGAACAATGAAAGGTATCTACCAGAGTTAAGGTTGGTTTCAAAAAAATAATGCAAGAAAAGGTTATGAGATTTAGATAATAACGAAAGACAACCTAACAAAAATCATTCCAACGTGGAAAAGAATAAAGAGAAAGACGTGTATGCATTTTTTATTACTTATCAAGGGGGTCATAGTATTTAGTTAACTTTATTTATTACTTTGGAGCCTCTAGATAAGTGACTAATAGGATAATTTAGTTTGTTACATTGTTTGAAGACAGGTCCAAGAGAGAAGTTCAATAATCTTAGTTGATGGCAAAATGTATCATGTTAAGGCCACAAAAATAGAAATCAAATTGTCCAGTGGCATTAGTAATACATTTAAATTTCACCCACTTCTAGGGTCACCTGGAGGCCCGACTAGAAAATTGATTATATTTTATTAGATAAAAACTAACCTTTGCTAGGAATGAAATATGATTATTTGTAATATATAACAATCTATGTTCATTTATGAAGGTTTTATGTTCATTTTGTATTTAAAGATATTCAGAGTTATGGCTCTTGGAATTTTTGTTGTTTTTTATATTATGAAGTTGTCTTAAGCTTGCTTGCAAGTCTACTTAAGATATTGACTGTAATGACTGTGATTTGAGCACCTTTGGAGTGTGCTTTGATTTTCATCTCAAATAGCAAAGTACATTCTCTTCTTGGGAAAAAAAACGCATTTATGATTTAAGTTTCATAATGTACTCTTTACATACTTGGGTTGAGTAAGAATATAAGTTCAGTCAATGAGATAAGTAAATAGAGCCTCCATTTGAATGTGTTGTTAAAGTTAGTAGATATTTTGTGAAAAACAAAAAAAATGGTAAAGATGTGAGAAAAGGTAAGCAAGTTGAGAATGGAAATTTTTCTTTAATGGTTCTAAATTAATGTGAAAACCATAAATATGAAGAAGCAAAAGGTAAGGATAAATAGGATAAGGCCATGAAGGTCAAATATTATTCATTCATGAGGAACAATGCTTGGTATTTGATTAGGTTTCCTCCATGTAAGGATCTCATTGGTTACAAATGGGTTTACAATATAAAATACAAAGTTGATTGTTCATTGGATAAGTACAAGGGAAGGTTGGTTGAAAAAATATTTACAAGCAAGGGGGTAGATTATGAGGAGAGTTTCATCCCTACAATCAAGTTGGATCTAGTCATGGTGGCTCATTTTGGTTATTAATTTCATTAAGTGGATGGAAGGAGTGCCTTCCTTAATGGATGTTTGGAGGAAAAAATATTTTTTTATGTATCAATGGCAAGGGTTTCCAAATTCCATGTTATAGGTAAAGAGTTTCTAGTGTGTAGGTTGGTGAATAATTTTTACACGTTAAAGAGGGGACCTAGTACATCAAAAATGACAAACATATTAAAGATTTGTATTATGAAAAAGCCCTTTTTATTCAAATATATGTCAAAACAACAAGTGATGATATGGGGGTATTGGTGTGTATGTGGAAAATAATATATATAATCATCATGGGTATTGAGGCTACCATAATTTAGCATGTAAAATACCATTTGTGTACAACTTTTGGCATGATTTCATTTAGGCCTCGTATGTTATTTCCTAGAGGTAGAATAATGAAAAGATAACAAATGTGTGTATGTTTGTATAAATAATAATGCTAAACATATTTATAAACATTCTTTATATAAGATTTCAAATAAACATTCATACCTGTCGAAATTGGGCTAAAATTAGATATCATTTTTTGGGGTTCAACTGCGTTAAGTAAGTCATTCATCTATGACCATTTCCATGAGAGGTATTCATAACTGACTAATTTCTCATGATTTTTGAATAGTCCACTTAGCACTCATTACATCGGGTGATGCTCATAGGGGTGAAGAAGTGGGATTAAAACTAGTGAAATGAATCACATAGCATCAATCATCACTTCCGGGGCTTACACCCAGTAACCAGGACTTCTTGGGAGATCACCCATCCTAGATCACCTCAATTTTGGGCTAAAATTATCAAATATTGACTTAATAGTGACAACTAGGTCATACTTGAGTTTTGTAATCAATGATATTTCCAAATTTATAGCAGCTCTAAAGGCTAAGATTTAGGCCTCTTACAGTATTGACTAGGTGTAGATATATGGATGGATAATGGCTAGTGATCGCTGTGTATTTCTTTCCCAAATCAAGTAGGATACAAGTCTATTAAATATGTTTTGTATGGTAAATTGTAGGAAGACATCTACACCTATGGAAGTTGAGTTGAAACTATCACCCATTGATTCAAATCCAACTAATGCATCAATACACATATAGTTGGTGAGCTGCTTGATTTATCTCACAACAACCAATTTAGACTTGAATTCTGCAATCAACAATATTTCTAGGTTTATGACAAGTCCCAAGGTTGAACACTAAAGTGTAGCTAAGAGCATTTTTGAAGTATGTTCAATAGAGTTCAGGGTTTCATATTAACAAGGATCACAAATTTTAATTGGGCAGGTTAAGTCCTAGTTACCATATACACTTGTATATGTCATTTATATAAGAATTAATTGTACACTTACTCCTATATGTGATGTATAGTTCCATATTTAAGCCATATTTGATTTCTTAAATACAATTTTTTTTGTATCACATCATACCATACATGTATATGATAAGCATGAGTTTAGTTGTTAACAAAAAAGCTATCACAGCTTATGTTTTAATATCTTGGTACAAGTGATGTTTCTTGGCTTAAAAAAAGTAGCAAAATGTAGCTCTCTCATGTTCTGAAGCAAAATATAGAGCAATAGTAAATAAAACTTATGAGGCAATGTGATTGCAAAGAATATTTTTTACTAGTGAGTATATCGATGTAACAATTATACTTTATTGTGACAACATAAGTGTGTTGAAGTTGACAAGGAATCCAAATTTCATGAGCGGACAAAAGCATGTATAGGTTCATTGTCATTATATTTATCATATTATAAAGAGTGGTGAGGTTGAGTTGCAATGAGAAAGCTATGGACATTTTTACCAATCCTCTCAATCCAAATAAATTTATGAAGTTTACAGATAAGATTAGAATACTTTCACCATTAAGAGAGAATGACATAATGTATTTGATCTAATGATCATAATCATAAAGAAGTTTATCATATATAGCTAATCATTTCTTGAGTTAATAATACATGAGGCAACTTGGGAGTTAATAATGTGATTTAGTCAAGTTGGCATACACAAAGAAATGTGAAAATTAGAAAGAAGAGCAACTAAGCTAAAGTTCTTTGCAATTTGATAAAAAAAAATACTATTATAAGCCATCTTATATCCAACCTACTATAACAAACAAAAAATATCACAACATGGCTTAATGACAAGAAAGTTGTTTTTTGAGAGGAGATTTCCACAGTTATTCAGATTCACTACAACTTTCGGATAATAATTGTGTGGACAGTCAATAATAAATTTGATTGTCTAGTGAGAATGTGATTGTCAAGAATGAGTTGTGAATGGGTAATAGGAATATGAGTATGTGAACATGATAAAGTTAGTTAAGTTTTCAATTGGGTTATCTGAAGTGGTTGTAGGATAAGTGTTATCCTCCCCACCCAAATCCTATTACCATAGTGACATGTTTAGCTCACATTAAGTATATTGTTATAACAGCTTTATGCCTTGTGGTTGACCGACCTTGTGCCCTATATTTTATAGGGTTTACCCAAGATACCATTCTTGAAATAAGTGGAAGTGCTCAAGGGTTTTCCTAAACATTGTTACCTATAAAAGAAAGGTTGGTTAAGTTGATGATTAAGAATGACCAAGGGATGCTTGGTGAGGATCACGTAACATTTATAAACAAATAAGTAAAGGAAATGTAAAACCCAAAGTTATCGAAACTATGAGTACAACCAAAATCGACAGAAGAATCCGATGCAGGGGATTAGGGGAATCAAAACCATACGCTTATTTTTTTTTAATAAATATATTATGTTTAATTTATTTTTATTTTTTGGAAAAACAAAGAAATGAAATCTCAAATGACAAATATGAATTGCAAAAATAAAAACTACTAAGTTGTAACATTGTGATTCGTATTTCTCATTCATACATCATAAAGTTATTACTACAGGGTAAATGAGGTACGCGATCTCATAATATGAGATAATTAACTATATCACATAATATGCAGTGAAGTACAAGGAGGAACTACAAGATATAACTACATAAGAGGTTGGACAAATGTTCACAATGAACATTTGAGGTTACACAACTTTTATTTGGTACCTTTCACATATAGTATTATTGCCAATCATTTTTGGCATAGTTATGTGTAAGACAAGTTGATTACATGAGAGATTCTCACACTGTCATGTTGCAAATCATTTACAAAATTCAAGATTATTGTCATGATTGTCTCATGGTGTTCAGTCTAATTGATTTGAGAGAGACTAAAGCTTGAATGAGAGAGGATGAACTTGCCTAGATTTGTTCTATGTTTTCTTCACACTATGCAAAGGTCAATATGCCACTCTTATAATTCCTATAACCAGATTTATTTCAAAAAAACATATTATATCGCTTCATGGAACAAAAAGTAGTTACACAAAGTTAATCACTAAATCAACCTCCGATAACCAATTTTGTGATTTCTGATATCACCTTTGTTGGGTAAGAAGATGATTATGGTGTTTCTCTCAATTTAGTAGTGATTTTAACTCTTCCTTTACTTACAACAATTTGTTCCTTATTTTTCTCATGTATAGCATGATAATTACACTTAAATTTTATATTTTGAATACCATCAAACTCAATAACAATGTAGGAGTGTCATTTGTACTTTTAATTAAAAATAGGTATGGCATTATGATTAAATTTTAAATGTTCATTGTTTGGTCTAAAATGTGATGCAAATTAGAGTTTCATTTACTATCAATCCGAGTAAGTAACCTTTGAGGATCATCCAATATATATGGACTTAGAGACAAACTAAACTAAGCTAGGTGAAGAAATGCCAAAGCTCCTTTACAGGAGGTTTTTCATTGGGATCTCCAACACCTATTTAGTCATTTAAAAAAATGAAATCTAAAAATTGAAAGACATTGTGATAAGTGTAAGAAATATTAAAGCTCCCTTACAGGAGACTTCTCATTAATATTTCTAATCATCTTAATCAACAAAACCTAATTCTGATTGATTGCATGAAATATTAAAGCTCTCTTACAAGAGACTATTCATTTATATCTCAAGCATATAAATTAGAAACTTAAACTAATGAAATCAAACATTAAATAACAAATCAGATTCATTGAAGGAAACATTAATACTTTCTTACGAAAGGTCATTCGTTAATATTTCAAACATATGAACCTAATAATTTAATCTAATGAAATTCATAAACAAACATAAAATAAAATCCTACCAAAATAAAAGTGTACTTGCTAGGCAATGGGGATCATTCCAAGGATTCAAAAGCACACCAAAAGAGATGTCAAATGTAGAGGATCAAAGAAGCTTTGTTTTATTCATATTCAATTTCAAATTGAAATTACAACCATTACAATGATTCTCCAAATCTAACTTCTCATTACCTACCTATAAGATACTCAGATTCTAAATTACAAATGAAGGACTAGGTTCTAAAGTTCTAAATTTAAGATTACAAAATGAAGATTAAAAATGAAGGAGATAACACTCCTATTTATACAAAAGCTATGATAACAAACTCATAAATGTAAATCCACTATACCCTCCTTTGATCCACATATTTCTCAACCAATGGTGACACATAACCCTACCCTCCATGATCTCCTCCATGATGTCCATAATCTTCTCCATGAGGTCCATGATCTTCTCAAATTCGATTTTGAACATAGAGTGCCACATAAAGATTCCTTGGAAGCTTCCTTTGTACCTACACATGTCAACAACAAGAACAAACCAAGTTGCAATTCATCAAACACACTTTGAAAAAGTCAAGTAAATGATATCATGCAAAGTTTAAGCCAAAACTCAAGTATTAAAAAGTAATGTAATAGATTGCATGAGGACATGCAATACCTTGAGTTTGGGGGATGTTGGGCCTAAGAATTATCCTTAAAATACATCCACTTTCACTCCATTCACACATTTTCTCACCTCTATTCCACCACCATGTCACCACATCAGCTTCACTTTCATCATTAAATGGGTTACCATTGTGTTTTCCAAAACATTATTAATTCTTAGTATTTTTAAGTTAATTTGTGGTTAAACTTTAGAAAATAATATCCATATACTTATACCTAACAATTTTTGTTGGAATGCATCATGGTTGCTTCTTGTGTAACAATCATGATTATGTTGCATCCAATTAGCTTTTAAGTACTTTTTACAAAGCCATTTATACGATCATGTAATAGTGAATACAAATGTAAATGTATCCCTCCCCCAAACTGATGGTTTTGGCAATTTTATGAAATGAGGAAAGGAAGTTTTTCCCAAAAATTATCATTCTAGCTTTCAAGGAATTAAATGGTTAAAAGTTAGAAAATATCATACCTCAACTTACCCTTTCAAAAATGGATGAGAGTTGTGCATGTGTGGCTGCAAAATTCTGATCATAGTCTTCTTTACTTGGTTGTGAAAATGGTGGATGAAGTTGAAAAACTGAATCTTTTATTATTGCTGCATCTGCTACTAAATATGATGTTGGATCTTCTGTTGAATGTTTGGAATCTGCTGCTGAATGCGGCTGGAAATGTATAAGGCTTGGAAGGTATACAAAATTTATAATTTACACTTTCCCCCTAGCCTTATTTATTGACTTGTCCTCAAGTCATTTACATCAAAAACTGAAAAGTAATGAAATTAAATCTGCTTCCTCTACTACAAAATGATTGGTCTTCAAGTCTTCAATGCTCTTTGGCACAATTCTTGTCATGTGAATAAATGTTTCGGTGTCGAACATAACAATAAATTGTTGACTTAGTGGCCATTGATGGATGCCACTAGTCAACATGAGAGCTCCCATCTTTGATGTGGGTGAGAATCAAGATGCCTCAAACACATATTTCTAAGTATGAATGAATTTTTTGTTGTCAAATACTTAGAAAATCCGATGAAAAAGGCACATTGATATATTCCCTTTGTTTATCGTCATGATAGCTTTCCCTTAAGGCATGCAAGCTTCAAGATGTTTTTAGAAAAATATTTAGACTCAAGGACTATGGACTCAATCGTATATGGAAGCAAGGTTTTATTTGCAAGTGTAGGAAAAAGGAAACTGACAATGAATATTTAAAGTGGAACAAAAAGCTTGTAAGTGAGCTACTTGCATTTATTTGTGGGTTAGGAATGTATACCAGTTAATGAAGTGTATGTGGATAATGACTCTTGTTGGGAAAAAGTGAATTATGGCATGAAAAATCTCAAAAATAGTAAATCTGCTCCTTAATGCTGGACTTTCTGCTAAAATAGTTGAGTTTGACCAATGTTGACCAGCTACCTGTAGACGTCGAATTAAAGTGTGGATAGGTATTTCACCATATTTGTACATTTAGGAACAACCATCAAGTATTTTGAATTTGCTAATCTGTCATGCAACATATCAAACCATTAAACCCTTACAGGAAGTTAAAAGAACTTGTAATTTTCTAGAAATGTCATTCTTATAGTCATGGTCCTGTTCTTTGAATTTATCATGAAAATAGTCTTTTGAAGACTAATTTTCGTCACAATTTAATCTCCTTAATGATCAGTTGATCATTTGAAACCTGCTAAAAAACTTGGCATAAATAACATAAGTTTGTTCAAGAAGAGATGGCCATTCCCTTCCTGATGCTTATACAAAAATTGTATACCAAAATGAAACAGATTATGGAATATCAAAAGCATAGTTTTAGTCTAATTCATGATGTTAATATAGTCTATTCTTAATAAAAACAATAACCATAATAAATAAATCAACTTCCTATTTGTGTCCGATGACTCATGGAATATGCATGTAAAAGCTTGGAATTATGGATTTGTGGTGTCAAGAATCTCAGCATGTCTAATTCACCAATAGATGGTGGAATAAGTCCTTTCACTGATTTGCTTGAAAAATCTCTACAGAAACAACACAAATAACTCGTTCAAGTAGAGTCCTAGTGAACATAGTCAGTCCACGTTGGAATGTTTTGTGCAGAAGGAAAAGGTCTTCCAAAGAGGTATTCCCAACTCATAAGATAACAAGAATTTCCATACTTTCCATAGATTTTTATTGTCACAACCTTTAGACCTTAATGACATGAATTTATAAGCTATTTAAGGTTTGTCTCCCAGTTTAATCTGCACTAAATATACAGAATCCAAGCAATGGTGGTAAAAGGTCTAGGTACAACCCTTATTTAGAGGTATGAGAACACAGATAATCTTGTTAAAAAAAACAGAGATCCGAGATCTTTATTTGCACTAAAAATAGAACCTTAAATTTTTTGTCCTATTCATATTTCTGTGAGGAGAATTTTATAGTCTTAGTCACCACTGTGATGATATCAAGCCTCCAAGCGTGTTTTGCAATTGTTCAAAATGGAAAATGTTTTTCTTCATAGCATTTTGCATAGCAATTTTGAGACATTATTTTAAAACTTGATTTCTAGAAAAATAAAGACGAACTTCTAAAAAATAAAATGTGGGTGTTTCTCAAAACAGGGGCAGTTATAAAACCTAGAAATTTTTTGCGCCAATTTGTAATCTATCGGGAGATATGTGGGGTTCTCTAGAGCCTTATTTGGCAACATGTGTGTTGAAAAAAAAACAATTTTTAATTCATGCAATGACTGTCCTGCAAAATGTTATGGTAAAAAGCTTGGGTTAAGTTCCCTTGTTATTCTAGGCAAAATGCAACTACGCATTCATTGCTTTCCCTGAAATTCTCTCGGTATCGAATATTTTGGTGATCTGCTCAGTGCTCAAATTGAAGCAGCTAACAGTGTTAACATTGGCAGAAACTGCAAAGGTGTTACCTTATGATCTCTTGATGCAACACATAGATGTTTCAAATGTTCGTTATGCAAAGAAGTTTCAATACAATTATCAAATCACGAAACTACATATTTAATTTCGAAATCGAAAATAAAGAATTTCTTTAAAAAATGATTTCAATTTATTATAATGCTTGTAGTTTTAATAATTTGTGAAAATTCCTAGCAAGAGAATTTTATTTAATTTTGAAAATAAATCAAGAGATTTTTTTATCTTCCTGATCGCTCAAAGCGCATGAAGAGAGCATACTAACCTATTGATTTGTTTTTTTTATTTTATTTTTGCGGGTTAGCGTGGATGAAGTGACTCTTACCTAAATTAATTTATGAGAAATGTAGATGATTTTTTTATTATTTTTATCCTTTGAAAATAAAACTAAAGGAAAAATCTATGAGATCTCATTTTATTTATTTATTTAATCTATTCTACCTTTAACTTGAAAGATTTTTTTATTTCCTAGGTACAAGAATGTTTCCAGTGAAGCCATCTGTGAACTAAAAATTAGAAAATGTTCACATCAAGATTTAGAATTTTTACCTTATGATTTGCAAACATGTGAGTAGCCTATCTTATTCTTCGAGTTGGTGCAAGGTTCTTTTGAAACTAGTCCTCATTATTGTTCTTGCTCTCCAAGAAGTACCTATTTAACATCTTCAAGTTTCCCATCCGTAAATGAATTAGCAAGAAATGGGGGGGTTTAAAAAGACTGAATTTGAAACTAACTAAGTACAAAAATAGAAAATTCTCAAACTTGAACTCCTTTATGAAGATCTTGTTGTCACCAGGTTTCACAAGTTATTCCATAAAAAGAAATTGCAATAAAATAACTTCCTAAGTCTATCTCCAAATCATCCGCCCCGGCAACGCTGCCAAAATGTTTGATCTAAAATGTGATGCAAATTAGAGTTTTATTTACAATCAATCTAGGTAAGTAACCTTTGAGGATCATCCAATATATATGGACTTAGAGACAAACTAAACTAAGCTAGGTGAAGAAATGCCAAAGCCCCCTTACAGGAGGTTTTTCATTGGGATCTCCAACACCTATTTAGTCATTCAACAAAATGAAATCTAAAATTTAAAAGACATTGTGATAAGTGTAAGAAATATTAAATCTCCCTTACAGGACATTGCTCATTAATATTTCTAATCATCTTAATAAAAAAACCTAATTTTGATTGATTGCATAAAATATTAAAGCTCTCTTAGAAGAGACTATTCATTTATATCTCAAGCATATAAATAAAAAACTTAAACTAATGAAATCAAACATTAAATAACAAATCAGATTCATTGAAGGAAACATTAATACTTTCTTACAAAAGGTCATTCATTAATATTTCAAACATATGAACCTAATAATTTAATATAATGAAATTCACAAACAAACATAAAATAAAATCCTACCAAAATAAAAGTGTACTTGCTAGGCAATGTGGATCCTTCCAACGATTTACAAGCACACCAAAAGAGAATTCAAATGTAGAGGATCAAAGAAGCTCTGTTTTATTCATCATTAACTGCAAATTAAAATTACAACCATTACAATGATTCTCCAAATCTAACTTCTCATTACCAACCTATAAGATACTAAGATTCTAAACTACAAATGAAGGACTAGGTTCTAAAATTCTAAATTTAAGATTACAAAATGAAGATTACAAATGAAGGAAATAACACTCCTATTTATACAAAAGCTATGATAACAAACTCATAAATGTAAATCCACTATTCCCTCCTTTGATCCACATATTTCTCAACCAATGGTGACACATAACCCTATCCTCCATGAGGTCCATAATCTTCTCCATGAGGTCCATGATCTCCTCAAATTCGAATTTGAACATAGAGTGCCACATAAATATGCCTTGGAAGCTTCCTGTGTACCTACACATGTCAACAAACTCATTCTAATTGTTAGGTATAAGTATATGGATTATTTTCTAAAGTTTAACAACAAATTCACTTAAAAATACTAGGAATTAATAATGTTTTGGAAAACACAATGTAACCCATTTAATGATGAGAGTGAAGCTGATGTGGTGACATGGTGGTGGAATAGTGGAGAGAAAATGTGTGAATGGACTGAAAGTGGATGTATTTTAAGGATAATTCTTAGGCCTAACATTCATCTCCGAAGTTTTGTTGTTTGGAATAGATTTGCAGCAGTCCCACCTGTTACACAAAAATATCGTCACCATGACTATTTGCAGTCAGTATGGGTCTATCATCACTTGTACTGTCCTCCTAAGCAAGTCTCAGACCTCAGCTCTTCAAGTCAAGCTTTGAAAATGAGAGAAAGACATTAAAAATCAACAAAGCTCTGGTTCTGCACTTTCTCTCACTGTTGTCTATAGTCCCGCACCCCCTATTCACAAAAACTACGGACCTGCCTGCTCTGTCCCTAAAGGAGTGGGTGCAGACCCCTGTGAAAGTAAAAAAGGCGCAAGTTTATTCTAAAAAACTCACTTTGGGTTAATTCTAGATGATTCTAGAAGGAATTTTGACGTGGATTGGTCGCTCTTAGGTGGTTCATGCATCCCAAAAGAGAAGGAGCTAATCCCTTGATGAGAGGAGCTATCCCTTTGAAGGAGGGCTTTATCCCTTTGAAGGAGGACCTAGTAACTTCCCTCCATTGCACTATAAATTAAGGCATTGGGCTAGTAGCTAGATAGGTTAGAAGCTGAACATTTTTGAGGGTAAATGCTGGTGGAATTGAGACTTCCTAGTTAAGCTTGAGAGGAGAGATCACATGCCTTTTTGGCTTCATTGGGAAGAGAGTGAAACTTGTCAAAGTAGAGGAAACTTCTTGTTGGACCCTGGGAGGAGCTTGTACAGCATCAAGGCATAGGTTGTAAAGTTCTTCTTTGATTTGAATTAATACAATTAGATTCATTTTTCTCAACAAATTGTCTTATGTCATTTGTTTCATGAATTCCTTGATCATCATGTAAAGTATGCTTTATGATATTGGCTTTTCAGGTGCTATTTAATTTGTTTGCTTGTTTGTGTTTGCAGATTCGCAACAAGGGAGCTCATTTGGATCAAAGGAGCGAGGTTTCCAAAAACTTGCATTGTACCCAAGGTAGGCCTAAAACACTTGTTTGCCTTTGTTTATAATTGCATATTTAGAGAAAGATAGTTTTTGATTGGCTTGCTTGTCACTAGATATCATTAGATTCTAGGAAGGTCTATCTTGTCCACAAGATCGACTCATTCCGTGTGACAAAATGGCGACTCCACTGGGGACTTGATTTTTTCCTTGTTTTTACTTTGACCTGAGAAACTGTGTTTTTGTTTCTGTTTTTGGCTTGTTGTGTGTGGAATTGGGTAGATTTAGTAGATCTAGGATTATTTTTTGTTTTTCATAACTTTGGGAGAGGACCGCACCCTCGGCTTGGGACACAGTGTGGACCTATCCGCACTTTTTCTTTTAGCACAAAGCAGTACCGCACCTGTGTTAACTGTGGGCCTGCGGACCCTGTCAAAATTTTTGAAAACCTAAGATTTTCTCTATTAGTCAGCTCAATTTTTGTTTAGATGTTATTATCCCCTACCTAGACCTGCATATAACCAGTCAGAAGCTTTTCTTAGGTTAATTCCATTGGTGTTAGGGTTTTAGGTGAAATTCTTAGAAGTTTTGATTATTGGACTTGGTTTTCATTTTGGTCTTGTAGTAGCTCTGAACTTAGAAGCTGTAGAAGCCTCAGATCACCTTAGTTTTTACTAGTCTTCTTATGGGTCTGGCCATTTGCAAAATCTACCTTTGTTGAGGAATCCGCCTTGTTTTTTCTCTTTACAAAACTTTGAAAAGGCTTGTGTTAAAAGTTTGGATTTCATTTTTAGAAAAGAAAACAAAAATTGGTTGTTTTTTTACTGATTTGTGATTATGGACAAATTAGTCCTTAGTTTGCTTATAGCTAAGTAAAACATCCTTGAAAAAGACATCTTGTAAGCTTTGACTTCAAATAGTTTTTTATAGTTTATAGATCTCAAGATTAGTCATTTCCATAGTTTTGAGTGTTTTATAAAAAATTAAAAAAAATCTCTTTTGGAAAAAGTTTGTTTTTGTAGTATTTGAGTGTTTTGAAAGAAAAGGGAAATTTTGTGAAAATAACTAGTTGTCTCGTTTTGAGTGCATTGGAAAAGACAAAAAACTCTTCTTTTAATTTATTTGTTAAGAAAGATTTGTGTTTACAAGTATTTGCATTCTCAAACTCTTTCCTAGCTAGAAGTTCATTGAAGGGAAAAGATTGCTTAATCATTTTAAGTGCATTTTTTAGTGATTTTGAGTCAAGTCTTCACACCACGAGTTTCATCTCCGCACCTCTTGACTTAAAAAAAAACTAATAAAAATAACGCTTAAAGTAAAATCTATCTAGTAATCTTTTTGTTTCTAGGGCTCTGATACACCAACATAGCTTAGGTTAGTGTCTTGGAGTAGGGAGTAATTAACTCTCCAAGACAGTAAAACAAACAAGTAGTTGTATCTTGCGGTAGGAGATAAATCCAATTGTTGCATTTATGCTCTAGGAAAGCTCCTCTTAAAGGAGAAGCACGAGATCGTGTCAGAACCAGTGTGGGAATCAATCCTTCCTCATTTGGAACGACGCCAGATATTCACGTATTAAAAATGGTAAACCTCGGATTAACCATTGTCGAGGAGCCTAGGGTCACTTGTTGGTAAACCTTGGATTATGTCAAGGAGCCTTCAAGGGGATTGAGCTTGTTACTCTGCCCTTGTGTGTGTATCAGATCGTAGACTGTTCCCCCAGGTATATTTGTTTCCGTTGGTAACCTTAGTGACCATATTCTATAGGATTCTTCCTAAGGTGACAGTGGTAGGAAGATCCCACTGTACCTGGAGCAGACGTCTGCTAGACTCACTTGGATTTTCTGGGGGGTTCTCTTCACTCGAGACGGTTTAGTGGAGGAACTTATGCCAATCTATTCATTAAGCAGGTTTCCAGGGTAACTGTTCCAACTGCCATTTCTGTATTGAACTCTGCGACGTTGGGCTTCATCACCAACTAGTGTTTTCAGTACGAAAAGTTACTATTTTTGTGTGGTTTGATCTCCTAGATTCTTTAGGCGTGTGATTCAAATTTGTTTGGTTCTTTAGAGGCTTTAGCTGGTTTTGATTGAGATTTTACTTTGTTTTCGTGTGAATTAGTTAAAAAAATTTAATCGTGGTTGAATTACCGAGGAAGTCCCGTAGACTTCGGGGCCAACCTCCTGAGTTTTCACCAAGCCAGCTTGAAGGGTTAAGAGCCCTCGTAACTCCTAGAGACAGTAGAGTTGGGTCACCTGAAGAAGGAGAGTCTTCTTTGGTGGTACATCCTGATTTTCAAGCTTTAGTAGCAGATTATAATCCACAATCAGTGTCTGTTTCCGAAATTACTGGTAGCTTTTCATCTACTAGTGATATAGGTGAGGAACCTAAAATATCCGAACCTGAAAGTGAATTTGCTGCTACTCCAACATCGGGGTTTACCTCTCCAACTTCTAGTGGTCTTGGTTCACCTAGGGTAGAAAGAATAATTACTCAAAATCTTCCTTCTGGACTTATAGCTATTGAAGAACTTGCTACTCTGGAAGAAGAAGTAGGAATCCCTATCCCTGAAAATCAACCTGTTATCGAACTTAGGGAGCGTGAATCAATTTTTTACATTCCACCTAGGAGCAGTGCTTGGTATCTTTCATTGACTAATTTTTTGGAAAACCCGGGGCTAAGATTTTCACCACCTCGTATTCCTTATCACCCAATACCTAGAGGTTACTATCCTCCGTTAAATATGTCAAGACAGTCATCCATGTTTTCTCAATCACCAGAATCCTTTTTGTATGGCGGTCCTTCTATTCCCTCTGGGTATCAGTCACTTTCTGGTACTTTTGCGGGAGCATCTCCTCAACCCATTGAACAAGGGTTATTAACTGGAAACAATGGTACTAAGTTGTTGAGTGTAGAAGATATTCTCATGATGTCAGGTATTATTCCTAATCCTCAACCTCATGGTGGCTAGTTATCGCTTGGGAGGCAACCTCAAGGACAGTACATACCTACGGGACAGTACGTTCCTCAAGGTCAAGCCCAGACTCAATATGTACCTCAAGGGCAACCCCAGTATCAATATGTACCTCAAGGTAAACCCCAGTATTAGTACGTGCCTCAAGGGTATCAACCCCAAGGTCAGTACTCGAACCAAGGTTTCCAACCACCCTCCGGTCAATCATATGTTCAAGGAACGGGAAATGTACCTTTGAATTATCAACCCTACCCTCAACCCGGTTATGGTCCTCAATATTCTCAACCTGTTATGGGTCTGTACCCTGGAATGAACTTAGTGTGGGATCCATCGCAAACTCAACAAGTCTTGCAACCAAATGTACAGTTGTAATCTCAAACTGGACAACCCTTAGTTTCTGGTTCACCCCAGCAACCTGTCCAGTCTACTATTCAAACTTCTATACCTTCGGTAGTTTCTCAAACTGGGCCTAGTACGCCTCGTACTCCGCCTCAAACGGCTGCTGCAACTGCTGCAACATCTATTCAATCTACCCCACCTACTTCTGGAGTATCGATAGCTCCAATTTATACTATTCCTGTATCAACTCCTCAGACATCTTTACCTCAGTCTGGATCCACAATTCAAACTTCGGTTTAGATGCCTGTAGGACAACCTGGTTCAAGTACGGTTGTCACAATTCAACCACAATTTACTTATCAACCATAGTAGGGATAGTACCAATTCGGTCCTGTTGTGCAGCAGCCAGTCTATCAGTATCAACCGTACCCTGGGTATACATATCAAAAACCTCAACAACCCCAGTACGGTCCGGTTAATCCTAGTTTTCCGGGAGGATACAATATCCCAAATGCAATTCCAATTCCTAGTTATCCTGGATATCCTCCTCCTGGGGCTGGTCTCATGACCCAGAGTTTTAGGGACCCTAATCGTCAGTTACCGTTTATCACAACTTTGGACTTGCCTGACTTGTCACGCCTAACGAACGATCCCATTAACTATCTTCCGTTTTGGCCGCCAATGCCGAATAAGTTGCCTAGTGATATTCCTAAGTTTGAAGGTAAATCAGGAGAGGATCCATCGAACCATGTGATGACTTATCACCTCTGGTGTGCGTCTAATTCTATTTCAAATGATTCAATCCATCTAAGGCTTTTCTAGCGCACTCTAATTGGTCTTGCGGCCAAGTGGTACATTGAGTTACCGCGAGCCACTTTTTATAACTTTAGTCAGTTAGATACCTCGTTTTTAACTCATTTTCAGTTGCCAGACAGATATGAAAATGGCATGGAATTACTAACTTCATTAAAGCAGTCAACGTCCACTTACATTTCGGATCATATTCATGAATGGAGACGTCGACGGCATTTAGTGAAGGTTTTTATTCCAGATCAGATCTTAGCTAAATGGTTTGTAAAATCTTTATTGCCAAAGATCACTGAGGATGTAGCTAAGGCCGGAGTCGTTACTGAGGAGCAAGTAATTGCTCAAGCACAGTACCTTGACTTAGTTTATACTCAGTCAGGTATGTTACACGAGAAAATCCCCGATCTTCCTAAGCAAAATCAAATCGCTGCAGCTCCTTCAGGGTCTCATGCTGCTGATGGTATGATTGGTACGGTTAATGCCAAAAGTAAGAAGAAGTCTTCCAAGAATTCTTCTCCTATCATAACCTTGCTAGATTCCCCGACAGGAGATTCTTCCGTGGAGATTTCCGCCGATATTCATGTTGTAGAGTAATCTATAGCCAAATCAAAATCCGATGGTAAGAAGAAAGGGAAGAAGAAAAATAAAACAGATAAAAATTCAAAAGAAAAACCAGAAAAAGCGGAATCAAATGATGAGAAACGCAAACCTCGTTATCCTTGTCTCATTTGTGACAAAGAACATTTTACAAGACACTGCCCTCATCGTGCAAAGGTTGCAAAGATTGTCAAAGGTTCCCAAATGCCTGCTGTTTTGAAGGATCATTTTCCAAGTCAAGACAGTAAGATGATAGGTTCTTCCTCAAATGCCAATGAAGAACCCATACTGATGATGTCCCATGTTAGGATTGCGACTCGATCACATGATTATGGTAGTAAAAGTCCTGTTGATGGTAAAGAAGCAGAATCTTCTCATTCTAACCCATCAACCTCAGCTCCCGGTTCCGATCCACTACAGATCGAGAAACCTAATCTAGACTTAGTAATCAAACCACCCGCCAAGGGTATACTTCGAAAGTCAGCTTTCAATCCACATGTGAGAGCGGCTCAGAACTATAAAATTGTTGAGGATTTAGCTATTTCACCTTCAACAATGTCGGCTTTGGAAGTGTTGCAATCATGTCCAGCACAACATAAATTACTTTTGTCGACTATAGGATCTGTTGACGTTCAGGACTCGAACCTTACAATTTTCGATCTAGAAAATAGTACACCACGTTTACCTCATCAAATGGCTTTCCAGATCCTAGTGATAGTAAAAAACAAACCTATTCATAGGATTGTGATTGATGAGGGAGCCTCAACGTGTATTATGTCGATACAGTGTTGGAGATCGCTTGGTTCTCCTTCACTAAATCAATCCCCGATGATTCTAAAGGCCTTTGATGGCCATGGGTTTCATCATTTTGGCATTCTACAGGATTTACCTATAGGGGTTGAAGGCAAAACTGTTAATCTAAATGTGGAGGTGGTTGATGCCCCTCTAGATTACAACCTTCTCTTGGGTCGTAGTTGGTCTTATGCTATGATAGCTGTCGTTTCATTGGTCTTTCGGGTTATAAAGTTTCCTCATAATGGAAAGATCGTAACAATAGACCAGTTGGCTTACTTTTCATCTGACCCAGCCTCTTCTGAAAGCATTCATCATGTCGGTAAAACGACTATCCCGTATAAGGATGTTGGAGTAGGACTAGTTAAAGACGTCGGTTTACTGGGAACTTTTCCTTTTCCTCCAATCAACGCATCGTCTTATTTTGCAACCATTCATATGATTTCGTCAGACACCATTGTTTATGATGATCCTTGGATTGTACCTTCTGAATCTGAGATAGACTCATTTGGTGATGTTATGCCTTTGAGTCCATATGAAATTGCATATCAGGCCATGCAATCATTTTCTGACCCATCTTCAACCAAAATTGACTTAATGAATGTGGTCCATGAGGAATCACTTTTCACATCAAACTCGAATTCAACAATGTTTTCCGAACTTGTTCACTCTGATGAGCAAATTCGTGAAAGCCTATGTGTCGATGATTTACCATGGGAAGATCTCCATCACAGATCTTCGTTCTTACCCGAGAATGATTGTTTTGAAAATGTTTTTTTCATCAATTTTTACGACTGAATATGTCAAGGAACCTCAGAATCCAATGAAAGATCCCGATTCAGAGTTAAATTTGGGAAACATTTCTTGAACTATTCCTATTGACATTTCGGTTAAGCCTGGAATTGTTGAGAACATTCATATAGGTGCCTCATGTACAGAAGATGAAATTCAAATATATAAGGCCCTATTTCAAGAATTTTGCGACGTGTTTGCCTGGTCATATGAGGAAATGCCAGGAATTGACCCCGGAATTGTTGTTCATGAAATCAAAACTTACCGAGATGCTAAACTCGTCCGACAACATTTGCATCAGATTCACCCAAGAAAAGTTGTTGCCATTAAAGCAGAAGTTGAAAAATTACTCAAAGAAGGTTTCATTTATCCGATTCCATTAACGGATTGGGTATCAAATATTGTTCTGGTTAACAAAAAGCAAGGAACAATAAGAATATGTATCGATTATAGGGACATTAATCGAGCCTATCCAAAGGACAATTACCCAACTCCCTATATCGATCAAATCATTGATGATTGTGCCGGCAGCGAAATATTCTCCTTTATGGATGGTTTTTCCGAATACAATCAAATCAATATTCTACCTGCTGATCAACCAAAAATGGCTTTCATTTGTCCATGGGGGACATTTGCTTATTGCAAATTACCTTTTGGGCTTAAGAATGTCGGGGCAACTTTTCAAAGGGCCATGTCTTATGCGTTTCATGACATCAAGCACATTGTGCAACCCTATCTCGATGATTTGCCTGCTCATTCATTACATCGAGCTGATCATCTCATCCATTTACGAGCAATCCTTATGAGGTGTAGGCATTATTGGATTAGGTTGAATCCACACAAGTGTGTTTTCTATATAGAAACAGGTCGGTTGCTGGGGTTTGTTGTTTTGAAAGCCAACATTGGTGTCGATCCCTCGAAGGTTGAAGCTATTGTCAAATTGCCTCCTCCTTCGAGTCTTCGCTAACTCCAAAGTTTTCAAGGGAATAGCAAACCTTTTATGACGATTCATTCCTAACTACACCGAGGTTACAAAGGGTTTTACCCGGTTATTGAAACAGAATACTCCATTCTATTGGGATAAGATAGCTCAGAAATCATTTGATGCACTAAAATGCGCGTTGACCCATGCAGCGTTATTGCATCCTACCAACTACAACCAGGACTACTTCTTGTATCTCGCCGCCTCCCATTCCACCATTGGAATGGTGTTAGTTCAGGAAGATGAAATCGGTACTGAACATGTGATATATTACCGTAGTCAAACTTTAAATCCAACTGAGCTAAAATACTCACATGTGGAGAAATTGGCATTGGCAATTGTTCAAGTTGTCCAACGTTTTCGTCACTACATTTTACTATGTAAAACTACAGTAATTTATGATTGCAACCCTATGATCTACATTTTGACCAAGCAATTGCTAGGGGGTAAGTACTCCAAATGGATTGTGATCCTGCAGGAGTTCGACTTGGAATTTGAAAAATCTAAGTCTAAGAAATATTTAGTTTTTGCGGAGTTAATGTGTGACTTCCCGCGTACTGACACAGAAACTGTGGCGGAGGAGCCCATTGTGGACGAATCCTTGTTTCTAATCAGCACTTTAGATCCGTGGTATGGGGATATCATCATTTATCTCTAGACCCAATCCTTTCGGCCAGAAATTTCAAGGTCAGAACGTCGAAAAATACGATTCCAGTCCCAACAATTTAGAATTATTGGAGATACTCTTTATCGCCGCGGGGCGGACTCTATTTTTCGACGTTGTTTAACTCACGAGGAAGCTGAAAGGGTTCTAAATGACTACCATTTTGGAGCATGTGGCGGTCATATGTTTGGGTGTGCCACAGCCCAAAAGATATTGTGCCCTGGCTACTTCTGGCCGTCTTTGTTTAAATATTGTATTAACGCGGTCCGAAAATGCCACAACTGCCAAATTTTTTATCGAAAGATGCGCCCTACACCTGCTCCTCTCCACCCTATAATTGTCGTTGGTCCTTTTTCCAAATGGGGTATCGACTTTATTACATGTAACCCTCACTCGGCTGGGGGGCATGCGTATATCATCCTTGCGATAGATTATTTTACCAAGTGGGCCGAGGCGATGCCTACATTTGAGGCAGACGGAAAAATAGCTGTGATTTTCGTGTTCAATCATATAATTGCTAGGTTTGGTGTTCCACAAGTGATTATCATTTATCATGGGCGTCATTTTCGAAACGTTATGATGATCGAACTTACAGGCCATCTTGGCTTGCGTCACGATAGTTCAACTCCTTATTATCCACAAGCTAATGGTCTGGTTGAATCCATCAACAAAGTTTTAGTTATCATGATCCGACGAATCATTAGGATTCATAGGTCGAATTGGCATAACATGTTATTTTCAATGCTTTGGGCGTATCGAACCTCAGTAAAAACGTCAACAGGGTTCACTCCTTTCCAACTAGTTTATGGTCTGGAAGCTGTGTTACCCATTGAATGCGAAATCTTGTCATTGCAAATGGCCATCGAGTTACTTCCAGCCACTTCCGAAGAGGAAAAACGTTTGTTATAGTTAGCTCAACTAGATGAGAATCGACGTGATGCTGCATTGGCGATCGAAACTCATGCAAAATGTATTAAAGCTCAATATGATCGAAATGTGACCCCTCGAAATTTTTCGGAAGGAGACCTAGTCTTCTTATACGATCAAGCTAATGATAAATTAGGCGGTGGAAAATTCGTTCCTATGTGGCATGGTCCCTATGTTGTCAAGCGAAAGCTAGCAAAAGGGGCCTATGAATTGGTAGACTTTGACGGGGACTCTTTAGGTAAACCCAGAAATGGTCTTTACCTGAAGAGGTATTATGCTTAAAGTATGGGTGTGGAGATTTTTAGTTAGGATAGTTTTCTTTCTAGCTGGTGTGTTTTAGTTTAAAAAGTGTGCTTAACTTAGAGAGTGTTTTTCATCATTAATCCTGCTTATCTTGGTTTTACTCTTGTTATTGCAGATGTTGATGCCTCTCCAAACATACATTGGTTTCACTGATGGTGCTTGTCGTAATACACAAAACATTTCTTCCGCAGCTTGGGTTATCTATTCGCCCTCTGACGAGTTGGTATCTATGCATGGGGTAAGCCTCGGTCAAACAACGAACAACATTGCCGAGTATAGTGCAGTGATTGAGTTATTATCTGAATCTATTTCATTTGGAATTCAGAGTTTGATAGTGAGGTTAGATTCTGAACTCGTTGTATTACAGCTTAATAGAGTATATGCCATTAGAAATCCAGTGTTATTGAGATTATTTTTGAGAGTGCGTCTCTTGGAACGTGAATTTGATTATATTGAATATCAGCATATTCCAAGATCTTTAAATACATTAGCAGATGCAATTGCTTCTCGAATGTTAAGTAGACATTTGCAATAATCATACATGTAAATTTAAAAGCATTCCATAACATGTTTTACAAGATGAGCCGGTAATAGTGATATAGTATAATATAGGAGTGTCTCAAAATATACATCGTCCTTGATCATACATTGAAAAACACCTTATGATCGGAAAAAATGATAAGTACAAAAAGCAAAAATGTCATATATGCCTACAATAGGCGATCATCCTATCACTGGTGATGATCTCGATAAGGAACCACTGTACGGGCCACCTTACAAAGGAACTTCCTAAAAGGTCCTGGGACCCCAATCACATAGCGCTGTAGTCGACGAGGAATGTCATCTATGTCAGTCTCTGGAATTTCCCCTGTCAAGCGCTCTAGATGACTCTCCAACTCGGCCAAGGTCTCTGCTGATTCGTCCTATGGGGCTGGTGTCGCTGCAACTGGTTGTTTCCTCTCGTAAGGCCAGAGACCGGCTGGTTGCTGTGGACCCACATCTGCATTTGAAACTTTTACTATCATTTTTGGGACGACATAAAAACAAAAAAAAAAATTAAAATAGGAAAATGTTGAAAATGATTTTACCTGAGTCATCCCATTGCTCTCCTGGTGGAAGAGCCATGTCTGGGTCACCGCGAAAATCTACCCCAGCGTAAGGGAAGTCTTGAATAGCAAAAACCTGGTTTTCCAACCAATGGAAATACTCAGGTTTGAATCGAACGAACTCTATCCCCTCGTCAGGATGACAGGCCATAACTGCAACCCATCGCATCAGTTTGGGCTCTCGAGGAAGCCCAGCTCCAATAGTGAGGTGTTGCGAGACCAACATAGGGACTCTCTCTACACCAAAGCTCACAACTAAAGCACCATAACCAAAGGTCTTCAGTTGTCCGTTCTTAGCTCTTGTCAGTTGGCCTTTTACATTAGCCAACACAGCATCGCACCAGTTGAAGATGGTGCCTCGAAAGCAGTCAACTGCCATCCGCATTTGGGATCCAGTGGAAATATGTAGTGCAGCGCTCCCGCAAATACTGGTAACAGTAAACGCGATCACCATGAGTTGAGGATGGGATATGGTTTTAATGTCTATCCCTTTGTCTCTAGCCTGGTTGTTGCAGAACTCTAACCGGAGGCTATCGACAGACTGGCCACTTGGCCTAGTCCCAAATAGAGTCAAGTCTTCGCCTCTCTTAGGCAAACGAGTCAAAAAGTATATGTTTTCCAGCTCAATTTCGAGCTGGTGGCCACCAATGAAGAAGCACTGGTCCTGTATGCTCCACCTATCTACCAGCCACTGCAAGAAGTCCACCTGGGCCCTCATGCCAGGTATGGCCCAGAATTTGTACAAGCCGCATGCCTTCAATGCATCGATCGAAGGTTGGTGATTTAACGCAGCAAGATCTACATCCTCATGCTCCCGTTCTCGCCAATCAAGCATGATGTACACTCTACATCCAACAAAAAGGCAAATCAGAATGTAAAAAATTAAATTGTTTGGGTCAATTTTGAGAATTTTTGGGTTAAAAACCCTTGCTGTGGGACCGCACCCTCTCTATTAGAGATAGTGTGTGGGTCCGCACCTTGCCTTCATGGAAGGTGAGGACCCCTGACTTTTTCCCCATTGAGAAAAAGTTGGGGTCCGCGGGCTGACAGTGTTATGCCTGTGGGCCCCCGCGCGCGAGTTTCTAGCCTAAAAACCCTCTAAAAAATGAAATAAAACCCTAAAAAACAATTTGAAACGGATAAAATTGAAGATTAGGATGATGTGGATTACCTGGAGGAGACAGCGCTCGATTCTGACGAATGGATTTTCCGCAATCTTCACGGGAAGTTTCTAACCAAAAGCACTATTTTCTCACCCAAATCTCAAACGGTAAAAATGAATTGACGAAGGACCTTTTTATAAGTTTTTTCAATAAAAGAATTGTAAATTTGTTTATGTTTCACTTTAGAAAGGTAACCTTCACAGCATTTTTATCCATCTCAAACAGGTATGAGTAATGTTTGCATTTTTGTTCAGGATAACGGATTTTTTAGGCAAAATCGGTCATTTTCGACGGAAAAAACATTTAGAGTCACCTTTAAGCTCTTTTCTGACTCCTAAAACATGAAAATATCGCCGAGTTTTTCTTTTTAAACTCGTTAAAATGGAACTAAAAAGACGGTCCACTTACAGCTCTTTTTCTGACCGTAAAAACATGAAAAGATTGCCCGATTTTTTTCGTTTCAAATCCGATATTGGTTATAAAATGACGTGTCTTTAATTTCTTTTTTACTTTTTCGTATCAGAGACACTAATTATGAAAAGTAATCCTTGGTCATAATGATCAAGCGGTTCTCTCAAGTATTATTTTATACTTTTTCGGGCTTGGGAGACACAAATTTATGAAAAAGGTCAACCCTAGAGTCTTCTTAAGTTTTTTCAGACTCTCTAAAATTGAAAAACGTCGAGTTTCTCCTATAATGGACTCATTAAAATTTAACAGTAAAGGACCTGTTCAATTACAAATAGGAACGGACCACTCCTTCTTAGGGTTCGAATTTAAACTAATTTGGCCTCATCCGAAGGATGAGCTTATAATCAAGCAAATGTTATCCTCCTCAAGCTTCTCAAAAATAAAGAGGTACTTGCCAGAAATGGTGGGGGAAAAGAGAGAAAAATGAGCCTGATTGTCATGCTTTGTAACCACTCTTGAACACGACACTTTTATTCACCTGGGTTGGGAAATCCTTTGCCTAATAGTTGATCAAACCACATTGAAAGTCTTCAGCCGATTTCTGGGTATTAACTTTGGGTCAATTGTCACCAAACCATCTGTTGTGTCGTTATGTGTTCAAGAGGTCAGTGCAAATAAGCCATTCATCTGCAAAATATCTGTCATCCATCTTGACCATCCCTGAGTCAGTCCTTGCAACTAAATTTCTTCAAACTTGATCTATGATTTCGTGTTGTGGGCTTGCCTACGACGGATCGCTTTCTATCGACTTCAACTCATTATCTAGAAAGATGATCTAGAAATCGTCAGTACCTTGGGATCTGCATGCCTCAATGGCAGGTTTCTCGCCTTCGACGATAGGTTGCATCATTGACCTTCGATCAAAGGATTCCGTGACATGTTCAACATCAACACATCTATTCACATCTCATGGATTGTACTGAGTACTTTGAGAACCATTGACATTACTGGTGGTTTCTCTCACACTTGTTAATGGTTTACATCATTGACTGGTAATCAAGTGGTTTCTACCATGTTCGACTTCAACACATTTCATTCGCATGGTTAGAATCGTACTATTTCGGGAAGTGGAAATGAAGACCCTAGATCTAGTTTCTACAATCCAGGCTGCGAGGAATTTTGTATTCATTATATTGTGGACTATTCATAAACAGATGGATGCGTCCATACTGTGTCTACATGTGTCTATACTTGTGATGTATTACAAGATCATTCCTATATCAGAGCAGTAGTTAGTTTTCTAGTCAGTTTTGATCTGAGTATGTGAATGCCTACCTCAGCAATGATATGATCTCATATATATATTTTGCATTGAATTTTTTTACAAGTTCCAACCAGGCTCTCCACAAGATGATCCTCGAAATGATAAAGTACTTCACTCTTCCTAAATGATAAATGATATCCTCATCTACTACAGACTTCGCACTTTAGGGGGCAATCTGTTACACAAAAATATCGTCACCATGACTATTTGCAGTCAGTATGGGTCTATCATCATTTGTACTGTCCTCCTAAGCAAGTCTTAGACCTTAGCTCTTCAAGTCAAGCTTTGAAAATGAGAGAAAGACATTAAAAATCAACAAAGCTCTGGTTCCGCACTTTCTCTCACTGTTTCCTGCGGTCCCGCACCCCCTGTTCACAAAAACTGTGGACCTGCCCGCTCTGTCCCTAAAAGAGTGGGTGCGGACCCCTGTGAAAGTAAAAAAGGCGCAAGTTTATTCTAAAAAACTCACTTTGGGTTAATTCTAGATGATTCTAGAAGGAATTTTGACGTGGATTGGTCGCTCTTAGGTGGTTCATGCATCCCAAAAGAGAAGGAGATAATCCCTTGATGAGAGGAGCTATCCCTTTGAAGGAGGGTTTTATCCCTTTGAAGGAGGATCTAGTAACTTCCCTCCATTGCACTATAAATTAAGGCATTGGGCTAGTTGCTAGAGAGGTTAGAAGCTAAACATTTTTTAGGGTAAATGCTGGTGGAATTGAGACTTCCTAGTTAAGCTTGAGAGGAGAGATCACATACCTTTTTGGCTTCATTGGGAAGAGAGTGAAACTTGTCAAAGTAGAGGAAACTTCTTGTTGGACCCTGGGAGGAGTTGGTACAGCATCAAGGCACAAGTTGTAAAGTTCTTCTTTGATTTGAATTAATACAATCAGATTCATTTTTCTCAACAAATTGTCTTATGTCATTTGTTTCATGAATTCCTTGATCATCATTTTAAGTATGCTTTATGATATTGGCTTTTCAGGTGCTATTTAATTTGTTTTCTTGTTTGTGTTTGCAAATTCCCAACAAGGGAGCTCATTTGGATCAAAGGAGCGAGGCTTCTGTTAGTGTCGGTCTTGAGCCCTCCATCAGTGATCAATAACTCTTTGCATATGCAGTTATAGGTGTCTCATCAGTGTCAGTTTTGCATCCCACTAGGCATGCCATAACACTGAATGGAGGAGCTGGTCTTTGTTCCCTTCTTGGCTTTGCTGGATCAGGTCATACAACAATGTAATTGAGTCATGCTTGTTCTTATTTTTTGTCTTGAGATCCCATGGTCTTAGGTCTAGGGTTTTGAGTCAAAATCATTTCAAGGTAATGAGTCATGGTCAGTAAGTGCCCAGCAAGCCGGAAGGAATTTTGTACATATGTTTCATTATCATTTTCTTCAGCTACAGCTCACTTTATGCCTTGGATTTAAAAAACCCTGTTTTTAAATCCAAGGTCATGAGGAATTTGTAAAAATAAAGAAATTTTCAAAAATTTGTAAAAGTGCCGGCAACAACCCTGGTTACTTCACTACAGTCCATCAGGCGGTCAACCTGCAAAAAGAACGGAGTCAAACGCATCAAGAGAGCTCATTTCAGGACAAAAAGACTCTAAACAGTGTTAAAAAGCAAAGCAAGTTGAAAACATTAGAAAGTGGGTTCTAAAGTTAAATTTTTTTTTAAAGTGACCCTATAAAAGCTAATTTCCCTCTCAATTCACTCTTATTGTGCATTTGAAAGTCAAAAAATTTGTGTTAGAGGCAAAAGGAGGCAATTCGGGCAAGTTTCTGCAAGTTTCAAGGTTAGAAGTGGTGCGCGACCATTCTGGACAGGCGCGCGACCACCTGGGTGCGTGCGACCAAACGGAGGCCAAAGCGCAGTGTTAAATAACACGGGCGCGACCAAACGAAGGGGCACGACCATTCTGAGGGCGTGCGCGACCAAAAAGTCTGCCCGCCTTGAAACTCTCCCAAACGCTCAAATTCACTCAAATTCACTCAAATTTTTAAAGGTATGCCTATTCCACGTGTTGTGTGATGGTGTTGAGGTTACAAAAGAAGATTATGATGATGATTTTATGCCAAGAATCAATAGAGGATAGGTTGAATTGATTTGATGTTTTGCATGCATATGTTTGACTGTTTGTTGTTTTTCAAGGCAACTTTTTCCTAGTCCCTCCATTCATTTTCCCAAAGTTAAATTACATATGTTAACATGTCATTTTCATTAATCTCATTTGCAAGTCAATTATACAAATCCTACCCCTAAATCATTTGCAAACCCTAGTCCTTTCAAACCCTATAAACCCTACCTTTTCCCCATGTATAATGATCAAACCCTAAGCACTAGTAACACAGCAAAATGCCTATGTAAATGTACAGCAAAAGAATGAAAAGAAACATTATAAAAAACAAATAAAAAACTGATGACAAGGCATGCACTCAAAAAAATTGTAAAAACAGTGAAATTTGCCATTTTGCATAGCCTCAGAAAAAACAAAGGAAAAGGGTCATCTCGTGTATATGTCAAAGACTTCAAAGCTCAATAAGGTCATGACAAAATTTCATTTGCATAGACATCAAAGAAATCAGACTTGCTGTGGTTAGGGTTTGCAGTAACATGGTATCTTTTTCCCCTCCTCAAAACTCTGTTTTTTCCCCTACCTAATTCCCTATGTAAACCCTAATTCAATTGCTTGTCCCTTCAGTTAAACTCCCTAGGCAATTGAATATCCCTCCCTATGATCAAATCACACAGTGAAACCCTAATTACTCATGGCAAATGAAAAAATAAGGCTGCCTCTGTTTTAAATGAATTGTTGTTACAAAAATTGATTGGCAGCAGACTTTGTTGATGGGTTCCATTATCCCCCCTAAACCTAATCCCTAATATCCTCTATTTTCCCTCATTCCTATGATACAATCCCCTCTCCCTTCCACTGTAAAATGATCACAACAACCCCTTCCCTTCCTCTTACAATCAGAAACCCTAAATTCATGTTTCCCATTTAGTATCAATGACCATTTCAAAAGTTATAAAAAACAGAGTATGCTCCTCAAGGACATGCAAAAGCAAAATGAAATGAGCTGCCTGTTACTTGTACATAAGTGATGCTGCCCTATCCCCCTATGCCCATGACATCCTCCCCTCCATCAGGAAGATTTTCATTGTCCTTTCCCTTGGTGCTTAAAAAACACAGTTTCCCTAAATAAAGTATTGATTTGCAAATGTTGAAAGATGGAATGACATGTTTAGCATTATGTGATGTTTTCCTTCAGAATTCCCTGCTTATATATATATTTTTCCCTTTCCTATATGTAAATTCCCTCCCCTAACATATCCCTCATGATGTTTCCCCTTGAAAACAGCATACTTCACAGCATTTTGCAGGCAGGGCAGCGGTCAATTTGACTTGTTTATTCCACCTTGCTCAATAACACCATGTCAACCACTGAGACTAATGAGCAAGGTGATGACCGGTCTTCTTCTACAGAGGTTGAGACACAGCAGAGGCCTCGTAAGGGTGGCAAAGGTGGTCATCATAGTGGTTACATGTTTGCAAGGCTAAAATGAAAATTCTCCAAAGGAAGCTGTCTAAGGCCCGGAAGAGGAAGAAAAGGACAAACCCACTCCGCATCTTGGCTGAGGCCTCCCTCACTCATCATGGTACTGATCAGCCTTGATCTAGCATCAAAATGTGAAAATTTTGAGAATTTTGGAGCATTTTGGAAATTTTTGGTAAAATTATAGGTTTTGCCCACGGTTTGGTCTCACCCCGGGTGAGACCATTTTGGAGGACTGCTCGGAATTTTGAAAACTTGGCATTTTTGGAAAGGGCTTGCAAAAAGAAAAATTACCAATGCTTGGGAGAAGCCTGGTTTTGAGTTTTGAGCCTCCAAAAGCTCAAAATACATCAAAAAAATGACTTTCTGCCCACTTTTTGAGTTGCAGAAAGTGACCTTGGGAGAAATGGTTTTTGAGGGGTCAAATCAACACCAAATTCAGAAATTCCACTTGGGATGGAAAGTAGACAGGCCAAGCTTTCCAATGAGCCATCTTGCACCTGATTTGGACCAGTGGAACCCACTCAAAAACAGCTGTGAAGGGGCGCGACCAGAACTTCCAGGGGCGCGACCATAAGTTCCAGTTTTGCCAGAACTGACTTTTTCGGTCAAAAAACACTATTTTGACTATAGTTGACTATTTTTACTTGTAGATGATGGATAAATGTAATATTTTCATGGCACTTTGATAGATTTTATCTCTCTTTACCCTTCTAGAAGCTTCCATGATGTAAAAAGTGAAAAATTAATGCATGGATGAGTTAGCTAAGTAATAGAGGCAAGTTGTTTGGCTGCCTATTTTCAAGTTCTTAGTTTAGAATTAGTTCAAACTGCTCCTAGAAAGCTGATCTCGACCCCTAGAGGTGGGGAAAGGAGTTAGATGGTCTAGATGGTCTATATTATGCTCTCTCCTTCTCATTTTGATGGTTGGACTCTTGTGTAAGGAAGCTTTATTGTATATTGTGCATCTATTTCTGCAATTGAAGGCAAGGAAAGCCAGGGTTTTACAGACATCTTTGAGGATTCTTGTGGATCTGATTGTTGATGGTGTGTTCTCTACATGTTCTTGTAAGTTTGTTTATGTGTTTCACATCTCTCTTATGCTTCTAAATTGGACAAATGAAGTGGTAAAGTTTGAACTCATGTTTTGACATGCTCAGCTTTTTAGTTTGTTCAATTTTAATGTTTTCTACTGTCTAGAGAGGATTCGAATTGTGTGTTTGCCCTCTTTAGTTTCTCCTCTATCATCTCTGATCATCCATCTCAGATTAAGACATCAGCACTCATTCCTACCTTGCCCCTTAGATCCCCCTGTGAAAACTGTGCTCAATCCCCGCACTTTGAATTGCACTTCCACCAATTGCCACCAAAACCCCCACAAATCATCAAATCAACCCCCCTTATCAATTTACTAGCCTAAAATATTTATTCCTAATTGGTCAGCTTATCATATTGAAAAATCTACCGAATCTGACCCGAGAGAGCCTTCTCATACCTCGTAGGGCTAGCTACGAGGTGAAATGGTTTGATGTAGCCTTGAAGATTTACTTTTCTCAGCCTAGGGTGAAATCTCAAGCGCTAACATAGTGGCGACCATACTGGGGAAGAACAAACTTGTTTGTGTGTTGATGTGTGTGTTTCGCGAGTCTTAGACGGAGCCTGAAGTTACGCCAGAAGCCTTCGAAAACGCTCTTGTTTTACATCAGCGTTAGTAGATAAACACTGCTTCAGTCAATCTCCGTGAGCTTGTGAATACGACTTCATTTGCGTTTTACCCCAGTACATGTATCAAGTTCAGATCTGATTGTTGATGGTGAACAACGATCAGACACTTGAAAGGCTGAAATCATTCACTTGGCGACTCTAAATCAGTTTTGAAGATCAGATCCAAAGACTCCACTGGAGGATGATCCCGACCAGCAGAAACATGAAAGGAGAATATGGCAAGATCAGGTACTCAAGTTGGAATTTCATCCAGGACATTTTGTTCTTTGTTGTAAATTATTTCTTCTCTTTTCCCGAGAATGTCAAGACTGTTTTGCAAAGTATATTGTATTTGAGAAGAGATCCTCGGCCTGCAGTTGATTCTTTCCCTTTGAAAAGTGTGAATACCAAAGATTTGCATGCCTGTGAGTTTGATCAAGATCCTTTTTCCGAATTTTGTGATGACCATCTTCAAATTGATGAGCCCCAAGAGACCAAGACCGATTCTATATCTGCTGTACATAACCCTACACCTTGTAAAATTCCAGATCGGTATAAACCTCTTGTTTTACCTTCTGTTCTCCATGCTTTCCCCAAAAACTATGATCTATACTTGCCGAGGTTTGATGGTGAATGTAAGGATGTCAACGCTGAGCAACATGTCCAGAATTTTGAGAATTTTCTAGATCTTTTTGAAGTTGATGAAGAAGATGTTAGTATAAGGCTTTTTGCTCTTTCTTTGCAAGCTGAAGTTAAGAGTTGGTTCAAAACCCTGCTTGATGCAAGCATCTCAGATTTCCAGCAGTTCGTCAAAGTTTTTCTCGATAGGTGGATGATCGGACAAAACCTTTTCTTGATTGTAGAAGAGTATAACCATCTGAAAAGATTGCTAGGGGAGACAGTGCAACAGTTTTCGGCCAGATTTAACCAAGTTTATTATTCGCTGCCAGTTGATATAAGGCCTACTCCTAGATCAACTCTCTTGCACTATCCGGGTGCCTTTGATCCAGAGATGGAGTTTCAGCTGAGAGAAAGGGACATTGCAACACTTCACGAGATGCAAAACAGTGCAGTGAATGTAGAGGCACATCTGCTGATCCGAGGGGCAAGGTTGAAAGAAGAAGAGATGAAAAACATAGATCCAGGGGAATCAACATCTCTAGAGGTAAAGCTTGACATTTTGGTAAGTGCAGTAGAAGAGATGATGGACAAGATCACCGCAAGAAATGCTTATGATGAGCATGGCTCGCTGATTGAAGAAGAACAAGTTGTTGATCCAAAACATTTTGTTTCCCATCCTAGTTGTCATCGCACTCATAGTGATTGTTTTGTAGATCATCTAGGAGAAGAAAGAACTGTTGATATGACCTGCATGCTTGATGATGTGTTTTATAGTGATGATTTGCCTCATTATGATCAGTATGATGATGATTATGTTCTCCAAACAGAAGCTAATCTTGCAGACAAATCAGCAGCTCGTTTGTGGGAGGAAGAAGTTCATTTTCAGCAGCTTGAATACAATGATCAGCCATCATATATCAGCTATGACAGTGACGAGGAAAGTGCAGCAAATTTTGAAGTAAGTGAAGGATCTTTGCCTTTTTGTTTTGATTCATGTCAGTTCATCAGAGATAACTACCATGCAATCAGAAATCAAATGTCAACAAGTCTTGATTTAGATCATCTTGAGGGCAATGAAAATTTTGTTCAAGACTTCTCATATTCAGATTTGCAACCCCCGAAAGCCATTAATTGTCAAATTGCAGCTGATTTAATGATTCAAGGTGACTCCGTACCATTCTGTTTTGAATCATTTCAGTTTTTGAAGGGTAGATTGCATAGTAAATCATTTAATGTTGAGGATGAGACAGATAACAAAATGCTTGAGCAGCCTGTAGCATCAGATTTGCAGCCACCAAATGAAATTGAAGGGCAGATTACAGATGAAGGTATAGCAGCCGAAATACATGATTTGATGATACAGGAAGATTCTATACCCTTTTGTTTTGAAGCATTTCAGTTTATAAGGCAGAATCTTCGTAAAATCTCTCAAGAAAAAGACGAACAGCTAGAAGGATGTCATACATCTTCAATGGATACATTGCAGCAGTCTTTTCAAGTTTTTCATGATCCAATAGCTGATGTTTTGGATGAGGTTTGCAGTCAAAGTCTTTCTCCATTGACTACATGTGAGCTTGAAACATGTGCTGATATGAACTTGATCCGGCAGCCGATTTCTTTGTCATTTTCAGCAGACGTCTCGTCACAAGGCTCAGATCAAAGTTTGCATGCATGGTATGAGGAAAAGAGAAGTACTCCATTGTATGAGCTAAGTTCCAATGTGCTTGAATTTCAAGATCCTTATGCAGTGTTTTTGGAGGCGGATAGAGAGTTCATATCATTCAACGGATCTGTTTCTAAGTTGCCATCAGAGTTGCCTTTCAGTAGTTCTCTCTTGTTGTTCATTAACGAACACTTGTGGAGAATTCAAACAACAGACGAGATACTTACTTGGTTGCATTGGTTGTTTCATTTCACTTAATCAGGTGATGAATGAAACTGTTAGAGTAGGTTGTGATGAATAAGCTCCACTTTGAGCATCATTTTCAGTTTGTCGGTTGTGTTTAAGTATCGAGTCAGTTTTTAGTTGAGTCAAAAGTCTGCCCGCCTTGAAACTCTCCCAAACGCTCAAATTCACTCAAATTTTTAAAGGTATGCCTATTCCACGTGTTGTGTGATGGTGTTGAGGTTACAAAAGAAGATTATGATGATGATTTTATGCCAAGAATCAATAGAGGATAGGTTGAATTGACTTGATGTTTTGCATGCATATGTTTGACTGTTTGTTGTTTTTCAAGGCAACTTTTTCCTAGTCCCTCCATTCATTTTCCCAAAGTTAAATTACATATGTTAACATGTCATTTTCATTAATCTCATTTGCAAGTCAATTATACAAATCCTACCCCTAAATCATTTGCAAACCCTAGTCCTTTCAAACCCTATAAACCCTACCTTTTCCCCATGTATAATGATCAAACCCTAAGCACTAGTAACACAGCAAAATGCCTATGTAAATGTACAGCAAAAGAATGAAAAGAAACATTATAAAAAATAAATAAAAAACTGATGACAAGGCATGCACTCAAAAAAATTGTAAAAACAGTGAAATTTGCCATTTTGCATAGCCTCAGAAAAAACAAAGGAAAAGGGTCATCTCGTGTATATGTCAAAGACTTCAAAGCTCAATAAGGTCATGACAAAATTTCATTTGCATAGACATCAAAGAAATCAGACTTGCTGTGGTTAGGGTTTGCAGTAACATGGTATCTTTTTCCCCTCCTCAAAACTCTGTTTTTTCCCCTACCTAATTCCCTATGTAAACCCTAATTCAATTGCTTGTCCCTTCAATTAAACTCCCTAGGCAATTGAATATCCCTCCCTATGATCAAATCACACAGTGAAACCCTAATTACTCATGGCAAATGAAAAAATAAGGCTGCCTCTGTTTTAAATGAATTGCTGTTACAAAAATTGATTGGCAGCAAACTTTGTTGATGGGTTCCATTATCCCCCCTAAACCTAATCCCTAATATCCTCTATTTTCCCTCATTCCTATGATACAATCCCCTCTCCCTTCCACTGTAAAATGATCACAACAACCCCTTCCCTTCCTCTTACAATCAGAAACCCTAAATTCCTGTTTCCCATTTAGTATCAATGACCATTTCAAAAGTTATAAAAAACAGAGTATGCTCCTCAAGGACATGCAAAAGAAAAATGAAATGAGCTGCCTGTTACTTGTACATAAGTGATGCTGCCCTATCCCCCTATGCCCATGACATCCTCCCCTCCATCAGGAAGATTTTCATTGTCCTTTCCCTTGGTGCTTAAAAAGCACAGTTTCCCTAAATAAAGTATTGATTTGCAAATGTTGAAAGATGGAATGACATGTTTAGCATTATGTGATGTTTTCCTTCAGAATTCCCTGCTTATATATATATTTTTCCCTTTCCTATATGTAAATTCCCTCCCCTAACATATCCCTCATGATGTTTCCCCTTGAAAACAGCATACTTCACAGCATTTTGCAGGCAGGGCAGCGGTCAATTTGACTTGTTTATTCCACCTTGCTCAATAACACCATGTCAACCACTGAGACTAATGAGCAAGGTGATGACCGGTCTTCTTCTACAGAGGTTGAGACACAGCAGAGGCCTCGTAAGGGTGGCAAAGGTGGTCATCATAGTGGTTACATGTTTGCAAGGCTAAAATGAAAATTCTCCAAAGGAAGTGTCTGAGGCCCGGAAGAGGAAGAAAAGGACAAACCCACTCCGCATCTTGGCTGAGGCCTCCCTCACTCATCATGGTACTGATCAGCCTTGATCTAGCATCAAAATGTGAAAATTTTGAGAATTTTGGAGCATTTTGGAAATTTTTGGTAAAATTACAGGTTTTGCCCACGGTTTGGTCTCACCCCGGGTGAGACCATTTTGGAGGACTGCTCGGAATTTTGAAAACTTGGCATTTTTGGAAAGGGCTTGCAAAAAGAAAAATTACCAATGCTTGGGAGAAGCCTGGTTTTGAGTTTTGAGCCTCCAAAAGCTCAAAATACATCAAAAAAATGACTTTCTGCCCACTTTTTGAGTTGCAGAAAGTGACCTTGGGAGAAATGGTTTTTGAGGGGTCAAATCAACACCAAATTCAGAAATTCCACTTGGGATGGAAAGTAGACAGGCCAAGCTTTCCAATGAGCCATCTTGCACCTGATTTGGACCAGTGGAACCCACTCAAAAACAGCTGTGAAGGGGCGCTACCAGAACTTCCAGGGGCGCGACCATAAGTTCCAGTTTTGCCAGAACTGATTTTTTCGGTCAAAAAACACTATTTTGACTATAGTTGACTATTTTTACTTGTAGATGATGGATAAATGTAATATTTTCATGGCACTTTGATAGATTTTATCTCTCTTTACCCTTCTAGAAGCTTCCATGATGTAAAAAGTGAAAAATTAATGCATGGATGAGTTAGCTAAGTAATAGAGGCAAGTTGTTTGGCTGCCTATTTTCTAGTTCTTAGTTTAGAATTAGTTCAAACTGCTCCTAGAAAGCTGAGCTCGACCCCTAGAGGTGGGGAAAGGAGTTAGATGGTCTAGATGGTCTATATTATGCTCTCTCCTTCTCATTTTGATGGTTGGACTCTTGTGTAAGGAAGCTTTATTGTATATTGTGCATCTATTTCTGCAATTGAAGGCAAGGAAAGCCAGGGTTTTACAGACATCTTTGAGGATTCTTGTGGATCTGATTGTTGATGGTGTGTTCTCTACATGTTCTTGTAAGTTTGTTTATGTGTTTCACATCTCTCTTATGCTTCTAAATTGGACAAATGAAGTGGTAAAGTTTGAACTCATGTTTTGACATGCTCAGCTTTTTAGTTTGTTCAATTTTAATGTTTTCTACTGTCTAGAGAGGATTCGAATTGTGTGTTTGCCCTCTTTAGTTTCTCCTCTATCATCTCTGATCATCCATCTCAGATTAAGACATCAGCACTCATTCCTACCTTGCCCCTTAGATCCCCCTGTGAAAACTGTGCTCAATCCCCACACTTTGAATTGCACTTCCACCAATTGCCACCAAAACCCCCACAAATCATCAAATCAACCCCCCTTATCAATTTACTAGCCTAAAATATTTATTCCTAATTGGTCAGCTTATCATATTGAAAAATCTACCGAATCTGACCCGAGAGAGCCTTCTCATACCTCATAGGGCTAGCTACGAGGTGAAATGGTTTGATGTAGCCTTGAAGATTTACTTTTCTCAGCCTAGGGTGAAATCTCAAGCGCTAACATAGTGGCGACCATACTGGGGAAGAACAAACTTGTTTGTGTGTTGATGTGTGTGTTTCGTGAGTCTTAGACGGAGCCTGAAGTTACGCCAGAAGCCTTCGAAAACGCTCTTGTTTTACATCAGCGTTAGTAGATAAACGCTGCTTCAGTCAATCTCCGTGAGCTTGTGAATACGACTTCATTTGCGTTTTACCCCAGTACATGTATCAAGTTCAGATCTGATTGTTGATGGTGAACAACGATCAGACACTTGAAAGGCTGAAATCATTCACTTGGCGACTCTAAATCAGTTTTGAAGATCAGATCCAAAGACTCCACTGGAGGATGATCCCGACCAGCAGAAACATGAAAGGAGAATATGGCAAGATCAGGTACTCAAGTTGGAATTTCATCCAGGACATTTTGTTCTTTGTTGTAAATTATTTCTTCTCTTTTCCCGAGAATGTCAAGACTGTTTTGCAAAGTATATTGTATTTGAGAAGAGATCCTCGGCCTGCAGTTGATTCTTTCCCTTTGAAAAGTGTGAATACCAAAGATTTGCATGCCTGTGAGTTTGATCAAGATCCTTTTTCCGAATTTTGTGATGACCATCTTCAAATTGATGAGCCCCAAGAGACCAAGACCGATTCTATATCTGTTGTACATAACCCTACACCTTGTAAAATTCCAGATCGGTATAAACCTCTTGTTTTACCTTCTGTTCTCCATGCTTTCCCCAAAAACTATGATCTATACTTGCCGAGGTTTGATGGTGAATGTAAGGATGTCAACGCTGAGCAACATGTCCAGAATTTTGAGAATTTTCTAGATCTTTTTGAAGTTGATGAAGAAGATGTTAGTATAAGGCTTTTTGCTCTTTCTTTGCAAGCTGAAGTTAAGAGTTGGTTCAAAACCCTGCCTGATGCAAGCATCTCAGATTTCCAGCAGTTCGTCAAAGTTTTTCTCGATAGGTGGATGATCGGACAAAACCTTTTCTTGATTGTAGAAGAGTATAACCATCTGAAAAGATTGCCAGGGGAGACAGTGCAACAGTTTTCGGCCAGATTTAACCAAGTTTATTATTCGCTGCCAGTTGATATAAGGCCTACTCCTAGATCAGCTCTCTTGCACTATCCGGGTGCCTTTGATCCGGAGATGGAGTTTCAGCTGAGAGAAAGGGATATTGCAACACTTCACGAGATGCAAAACAGTGCAGTGAATGTAGAGGCACATCTGCTGATCCGAGGGGCAAGGTTGAAAGAAGAAGAGATGAAAAACATAGATCCAGGGGAATCAACATCTCTAGAGGTAAAGCTTGACATTTTGGTAAGTGCAGTAGAAGAGATGATGGACAAGATCACCGCAAGAAATGCTTATGATGAGCATGGCTCGCTGATTGAAGAAGAACAAGTTGCTGATCCAAAACATTTTGTTTCCCATCCTAGTTGTCATCGCACTCATAGTGATTGTTTTGTAGATCATCTAGGAGAAGAAAGAACTGTTGATATGACCTGCATGCTTGATGAAGTGTTTTATAGTGATGATTTGCCTCATTATGATCAATATGATGATGATTATGTTCTCCAAACAGAAGCTAACCTTGCAGACAAATCAACAGCTCATTTGTGGGAGGAAGAAGTTCATTTTCAGCAGCTTGAATACAATGATCAACCATCATATATCAGCTATGACAGTGACGAGGAAAGTGCAGCAAATTTTGAAGTAAGTGAAGGATCTTTGCCTTTTTGTTTTGATTCATGTCAGTTCATCAGAGATAACTACCATGCAATCAGAAATCAAATGTCAACAAGTCTTGATTTAGATCATCTTGAGGGCAATGAAAATTTTGTTCAAGACTTCTCATATTCAGATTTGCAACCCCCGAAAGCCATTAATTGTCAAATTGCAGCTGATTTAATGATTCAAGGTGACTCCGTACCATTCTGTTTTGAATCATTTCAGTTTTTGAAGGGTAGATTGCATAGTAAATCATTTAATGTTGAGGATGAGACAGATAACAAAATGCTTGAGCAGCCTGTAGCATCAGATTTGCAGCCACCAAATGAAATTGAAGGGCAGATTACAGATGAAGGTATAGCAGCCGAAATACATGATTTGATGATACAGGAAGATTCTATACCCTTTTGTTTTGAAGCATTTCAGTTTATAAGGCAGAATCTTCGTAAAATCTCTCAAGAAAAAGACGAACAGCTAGAAGGATGTCATACATCTTCAATGGATACATTGCAGCAGTCTTTTCAAGTTTTTCATGATCCAATAGCTGATGTTTTGGATGAGGTTTGCAGTCAAAGTCTTTCTCCATTGACTACATGTGAGCTTGAAACATGTGCTGATATGAACTTGATCCGGCAGCCGGTTTCTTTGTCATTTTCAGCAGACGTCTCGTCACAAGGCTCAGATCAAAGTTTGCATGCATGGTATGAGGAAAAGAGAAGTACTCCATTGTATGAGCTAAGTTCCAATGTGCTTGAATTTCAAGATCCTTATGCAGTGTTTTTGGAGGCGGATAGAGAGTTCATATCATTCAACGGATCTGTTTCTAAGTTGCCATCAGAGTTGCCTTTCAGTAGTTCTCTCTTGTTGTTCATTAACGAACACTTGTGGAGAATTCGAACAGCAGACGGGATACTTACTTGGTTGCATTGGTTGTTTCATTTCACTTAATCAGGTGATGAATGAAACTGTTAGAGTAGGTTGTGATGAATAAGCTCCACTTTGAGCATCATTTTCAGTTTGTCGGTTGTGTTTAAGTATCGAGTCAGTTTTTAGTTGAGTCAAAAGTCTGCCCGCCTTGAAACTCTCCCAAACGCTCAAATTCACTCAAATTTTTAAAGGTATGCCTATTCCACGTGTTGTGTGATGGTGTTGAGGTTACAAAAGAAGATTATGATGATGATTTTATGCCAAGAATCAATAGAGGATAGGTTGAATTGACTTGATGTTTTGCATGCATATGTTTGACTGTTTGTTGTTTTTCAAGGCAACTTTTTCCTAGTCCCTCCATTCATTTTCCCAAAGTTAAATTACATATGTTAACATGTCATTTTCATTAATCTCATTTGCAAGTCAATTATACAAATCCTACCCCTAAATCATTTGCAAACCCTAGTCCTTTCAAACCCTATAAACCCTACCTTTTCCCCATGTATAATGATCAAACCCTAAGCACTAGTAACACAGCAAAATGCCTATGTAAATGTACAGCAAAAGAATGAAAAGAAACATTATAAAAAACAAATAAAAAACTGATGACAAGGCATGCACTCAAAAAAATTGTTAAAACAGTGAAATTTGCCATTTTGCATAGCCTCAGAAAAAACAAAGGAAAAGGGTCATCTCGTGTATATGTCAAAGACTTCAAAGCTCAATAAGGTCATGACAAAATTTCATTTGCATAGACATCAAAGAAATCAGACTTGCTGTGGTTAGGGTTTGCAGTAACATGGTATCTTTTTCCCCTCCTCAAAACTCTGTTTTTTCCCCTACCTAATTCCCTATGTAAACCCTAATTCAATTGCTTGTCCCTTCAGTTAAACTCCCTAGGCAATTGAATATCCCTCCCTATGATCAAATCACACAGTGAAACCCTAATTACTCATGGCAAATGAAAAAATAAGGCTGCCTCTGTTTTAAATGAATTGCTGTTACAAAAATTGATTGGCAGCAGACTTTGTTGATGGGTTCCATTATCCCCCCTAAACCTAATCCCTAATATCCTCTATTTTCCCTCATTCCTATGATACAATCCCCTCTCCCTTCCACTGTAAAATGATCACAACAACCCCTTCCCTTCCTCTTACAATCAGAAACCCTAAATTCCTGTTTCCCATTTAGTATCAATGACCATTTCAAAAGTTATAAAAAACAGAGTATGCTCCTCAAGGACATGCAAAAGCAAAATGAAATGAGCTGCCTGTTACTTGTACATAAGTGATGCTGCCCTATCCCCCTATGCCCATGACATCCTCCCCTCCATCAGGAAGATTTTCATTGTCCTTTCCCTTGGTGCTTAAAAAACACAGTTTCCCTAAATAAAGTATTGATTTGCAAATGTTGAAAGATGGAATGACATGTTTAGCATTATGTGATGTTTTCCTTCAGAATTCCCTGCTTATATATATATTTTTCCCTTTCCTATATGTAAATTCCCTCCCCTAACATATCCCTCATGATGTTTCCCCTTGAAAACAGCATACTTCACAGCATTTTGCAGGCAGGGCAGCGGTCAATTTGACTTGTTTATTCCACCTTGCTCAATAACACCATGTCAACCACTGAGACTAATGAGCAAGGTGATGACCGGTCTTCTTCTACAGAGGTTGAGACACAGCAGAGGCCTCGTAAGGGTGGCAAAGGTGGTCATCATAGTGGTTACATGTTTGCAAGGCTAAAATGAAAATTCTCCAAAGGAAGCTGTCTGAGGCCCGGAAGAGGAAGAAAAGGACAAACCCACTCCGCATCTTGGCTGAGGCCTCCCTCACTCATCATGGTACTGATCAGCCTTGATCTAGCATCAAAATGTGAAAATTTTGAGAATTTTGGAGCATTTTGGAAATTTTTGGTAAAATTACAGGTTTTGCCCACGGTTTGGTCTCACCCCGGGTGAGACCATTTTGGAGGACTGCTCGGAATTTTGAAAACTTGGCATTTTTGGAAAGGGCTTGCAAAAAGAAAAATTACCAATGCTTGGGAGAAGCCTGGTTTTGAGTTTTGAGCCTCCAAAAGCTCAAAATACATCAAAAAAATGACTTTCTGCCCACTTTTTGAGTTGCAGAAAGTGACCTTGGGAGAAATGGTTTTTGAGGGGTCAAATCAACACCAAATTCAGAAATTCCACTTGGGATGGAAAGTAGACAGGCCAAGCTTTCCAATGAGCCATCTTGAACCTGATTTGGACCAGTGGAACCCACTCAAAAACAGCTGTTAAGGGGCGCGACCATAAGTTCCAGTTTTGCCAGAACTGACTTTTTCGGTCAAAAAACACTGTTTTGACTATAGTTGACTATTTTTACTTGTAGATGATGGATAAATGTAATATTTTCATGGCACTTTGATAGATTTTATCTCTCTTTACCCTTCTAGAAGCTTCCATGATGTAAAAAGTGAAAAATTAATGCATGGATGAGTTAGCTAAGTAATAGAGGCAAGTTGTTTGGCTGCCTATTTTCTAGTTCTTAGTTTAGAATTAGTTCAAACTGCTCCTAGAAAGCTGAGCTCGACCCCTAGAGGTGGGGAAAGGAGTTAGATGGTCTAGATGGTCTATATTATGCTCTCTCCTTCTCATTTTGATGGTTGGACTCTTGTGTAAGGAAGCTTTATTGTATATTGTGCATCTATTTCCGCAATTGAAGGCAAGGAAAGCCAGGGTTTTACAGACATCTTTGAGGATTCTTGTGGATCTGATTGTTGATGGTGTGTTCTCTACATGTTCTTGTAAGTTTGTTTATGTGTTTCACATCTCTCTTATGCTTCTAAATTGGACAAATGAAGTGGTAAAGTTTGAACTCATGTTTTGACATGCTCAGCTTTTTAGTTTGTTCAATTTTAATGTTTTCTACTGTCTAGAGAGGATTCGAATTGTGTGTTTGCCCTCTTTAGCTTCTCCTCTATCATCTCTGATCATCCATCTCAGATTAAGACATCAACACTCATTCCTACCTTGCCCCTTAGATCCCCCTGTGAAAACTGTGCTCAATCCCCACACTTTGAATTGCACTTCCACCAATTGCCACCAAAACCCCCACAAATCATCAAATCAACCCCCCTTATCAATTTACTAGCCTAAAATCTTTATTCCTAATTGGTCAGCTTATCATATTGAAAAATCTACCGAATCTGACCCGAGAGAGCCTTCTCATACCTCGTAGGGCTAGCTACGAGGTGAAATGGTTTGATGTAGCCTTGAAGATTTACTTTTCTCAGCCTAGGGTGAAATCTCAAGCGCTAAAAGCTTCCACAAACTTGCATTGGACCCAAGGTAGGCCTAAAACACTTGTTTGCCTTTGTTTATAATTGCATATTTAGAGAAAGATAGTTTTTGATTGGCTTGCTTGTCACTAGATATCGTTAGATTCTAGGAAGGTCTATCTTGTCCGCAAGATCTACTCATTCCGTGTGACACCACCTATGTTCTAAACTTTCTATACTCTTCACTTGTCAGTCAAATAGTGCCCAATCTCTTGCTTTGTGAATTCTGGTATATGTTTCTTATTTGTTTCCATTAATTTTTGTGAATGACTTGTCATACCACATTGTGTTCTAGAATGCCCTTCAATTGAATTGACTTTGATCTGAATATTCTCAATAAATCAAAGTAAAAATCATTGTCATTATCATTATGTGTGGTAAGCTAAGTCATCCTTAAATTTATATTTAAGGTTTAAGAAGAAATATGTGTTCTCTAATTCTTTTCTATTCTCCTTCTTGAATAATGAAATTTGAGATGGAATGAAGTTTTTGTTGTGTGAACAACGATTGAAGTTGCACATCTAAAAAATATTGTCCTTAATTTAAGTGTGGTTCTAACATTTTGAATACATTTATACTCCAATCAAAAATGATTCCCCCATCCATTTAAACCATTCATAAAATTGTAACCACACCCAAAAACTCCAAATATGGATCCAATTTTCAGAAACTACATAATGCTGACTCCATGAGATTTAACAATTTGGACTTTCAAAGCTAACTCACACCTTTAGAATCGCTTGTCACATATTTGTTAGGTGATTTTGTGACATTATGATACTTGTATACCATGATTCTAGTTTTCAAATACTCAATGTTATATAGGGATGTACTCGCTTGAGGAGGGAGTGGTTAGCACCCCCACACTAACCATGTTTCCAATACTAGTAACTTGGTATGGGGCATTTACCCGCATCCCCTTTTGGAGGAATTTGCGCTGATGAAGGTTGGGATTTATCCCAAGAAATAGGGGGAATTTCCCTTTTATGGAGGACCAAAGTTTCTGAAAAATGTAGGGGATGCCTCCACCCATTCCCATACGTGTTTCCCCATTTCTATGTCCCATATCCCAAAGACTGGTGGAATACCAACAAATTTTGCCCAACAGCCTTAGAGAATGTAAAAAAACAAAAAATTAAAGCACTAAATAAAATGTGAACATGTATTTGAATCATTTGTTCATTGCTCATATTTATGACTTGTCATTGTTCTTCATATATTCATAATTTTAATTTTTTAAGATTTTGACCAGGACCCCAAAGTTTCCTAAAATTTTGGCGGAGGTCTCTGCACCCCATTCTCATGTCCCCTTTCCCAGAGATTGTTAGTTTTTATAGTCCAAACAAGTTTTCTAGTCTCTATTGGTGTCTATGAGGCTAAGGAACATAAGAGGATAATTGTCTCCAAGATCCAAAAAAGGTTGCAAGGAAATTGTCTTAATTATATTAATTAGTCAGTTTATAACTATTTCCTAAGTCTAACTTAGGAAAAGTGGTAAATTAAATCCGATTAATTGAGACAAATCAATGTTTCTCTAGTGAATTCTAGAAAATTCATGAGAAGGGGTCAAGATAATATTCGCCATTGATTGAAGTTAGATTGTGGCCATTGAATTGTCAATGAGAGATTGTAAGAGAAAATTGATGGGGCACTTGGAGATCATATTTGAGACACAAAATTGCAAAGACAAAAAGGGAACAATGATAGCGAGGAGAACACCAGAAACAAAGTTTTAAAATAGAAATTGAGAGAATTTTGATAAAAATTAAGAGAATTTCTATAGAAATTGAGAGAATTTCTATAGAAATTGGGAGAATTTATAAAGAAATTATTTACGATATTCCAATTATTCCAAGAAGAGAAAGGAGGTTGAGTTATTTTGTAGAGAGGGTGCATTAGCCAGTGCAATTTGTTGGGAAGCAATTCAATATCCATTTGGCAAAGGAAATTTATGGAGGAGGTGAGAGTTACTGGAGGTAGAGATCATTTTTGAAATGAATTTTTGAAGGCAGTGCGAGTTCCAAGAGAGGTTGTGCACATCCCCAGTTTTTCCAGTGTGTGTTGTAGGATTGAGTTGTTGGGTTTGTTATAATGCTTCCATAACTAGTCGCATGCACTATTACGTTATGCCAACAGGGGGGTCGCAGGGGGGCGACAACCCCCTTTATTGGGGGGTTTGCAGGGGTGTGGTAGACCCCTTGCATAAGGTCCGCGGTAGCACCCTAAGAAAAAAATTTACCCTAATTCACCCTAGGGAAAAATTACCCTAGTCCACCATAGTGGTATAAGAGCAAAAATCCTTTCAGTTTGAATGGTACTTAAAAATGGAACCACTAGAAGAAAATTTTTAGCAAAGGTATGTAGAGTCTTTGAGAAAGTTGGAAGAGCAACAAGTAGATACTCTGAGGAATATGGAAAAGAAGAAAGTATAAAATATCAACAAGTTACAAGAATGGAACAAATATTAGAAGAATATAAGAAAATGGATCAACCTCTAGGAAATAAAAATTGGGACGAATTCTAGACTGGTGTAAAGAGAAACAAGTTAGGCAACACTAATCATAAGCCCAATTTTGAAAAACAAAGTATAAGTAAGGTTGAAGAAAAGATGAAAGCATGGAAATATCTATATTCCCCAAAATAGAAGATATGTAATCAACTAGATCCAATATTTGAAGAAATAAATGAAGAACATGTAGGAAAATGTGCAATAGAGGCTACTCAATGGGGTTCTCTCTTGTCATAAATGCAAGGACAGTCAACATCCTCATTAGATGAGAATTGCAACAAAAAAATAGGAAACTATGTTGTTGGGCAGGATGTTGTGATGCCTAACTTGCAAGTATATCGAGAACCATATGTGGATGAACATATCAATAATATTATCCTTCAAGACTCTTCACATGACTCTTCGAAGTCACATGAATCAATAGAAGCACAAGGGATTTCACATATCACTATTGGATAGAAGCACTGAGACTCCAAGGGTTCTACATGCAGAGATTCCACTAGCAGACTTTAAGGGAACACCATAATTTAGATTATCAAAAATAAAAGTTGAAAGCACAGAACAATGTGATTCAAACCCTTCAATGGAAGTTGACATTCTAGGAATGGAATAAATTCTATCAGATGAAGTCAATAACAAAAAGATGGAACAATTTGATACATACACTTTTATGGAGGTTAATGTTCAAGGTATGCCTGGATTTGTATGAAATGCAATCAATGATGAAAAGACAAAAGAACATGTTGTAGACACTTCTATGGAGGTTGATATGTGAGATAAGATCCAAGACATGCTAGATCTAGTGAAATATACAAAAAATAGTAATGTTGGGGATCATGTTGATATTGAAACAATTAACCAACAGAATATTAGGAAACTAAAACAAATATTGGATTTGATGAGGGCTGAAATTAGTCAGTGTAATGAAGAGAAACATGCCAAATATGTTTCTTGCAAGGACATTATGCTAGTAGAAAGGCAAGGAATTCCATATTCCTCATTGGAGGAAGGTAATGGACATGATGGGGAACTTCAACTAGAGGAACCTATTGATGAAGATCCATGTGGAAGAGATCACCACTCAATTAAATTTGATGATATTTCCTCACAAGTGAATACTAATACACTACCAAATCCTCTATACACTCCAAATTTAGGTAAAATATAGAAAATCTAAATCCAGTGAACCAGACCTCAGCAGATGGGGTTATCTCAAGTTTGCAGAATGACATTATCCTTCGAGATAATCATAAAAAGGGGCGTGATTGTATGAAAGGTGCATTTTGTAGAAATTCTCACCGTAGATCACCTGATAATGCAATATACTAAAGAAAAATACTAGATTTACTTCTACAACAAACTTGCGGAAGCATAATTGATTTTGAGCAAGATCAAATAGAACACATATAACAAAGGATGAGAAATAAATCACACATGAACATAGAAGAATACTATGGGGAAAGCCTCAGCTAAAAACCCCACTATTTGTATTATCATACAAGTGGAAATATCTCAGGATTACACAAAGCTTTAGCTTACAGGCTATCTAGGTCTCAGTACAATCCCTCACTGCCGCTTATAGACAAAATGTACAACACATATGCCTTTTAACACATATGCCTTCCTTCAATCCTCTAAGACTCATATTTCCTTGCGTAGTTTCACCTGGGTCCTCTGGTTGCCACTTGTGTGAATTCTCCTCTCGCACACAACACTGTCCTCAGACTAAACTGTGCAATATTCAAGGAATGAATTCCTTATGCATGCAAGAGATATCTCCATGGGAATATTCATGCAACTAATAGTACATTTTCCCTTCCTCTGATCTCAACTGGGTCTCTGACTGAACTGGCATGCATGAGTTATTTATGAGAGAATATTCAGTTATTTGAAGTACACTAGTTACATGCATGCATGCATTAACTAATTGAACTCACAATCAGTTCCACAAACTATTGGAACTAATCTAACTGGACTTAACTCAGTTAACTGAGCTAACTAATTACAACTCATACTGATCTCCTTAATTAAGGGATAACTTCCTCAATCAAAGGGATAACTGTTGCATGTCTTCAAATAGACTTCATGTTTGATTTTCTCCAACTAATTAACTCAAGATGAATTAATTAACTATTTTTCAAACAACTGCAAGATCAAATTCGAATTTTAATTCTCAATTTTAGTTCAGGGACTAACTAAAATTAGAATGTATCTCGAAATTCTATTTATAACAATGCTATTTGTAGCATTTCTATATTTATCATTTCTTGTTTTTTTTTTCAACACTTCCTCTCAACAAGAAAGGGATTATCTGTCACCCCGATCTTATCTCTGTGGAACTCGAATTTGCATTTTGACAATGCCTTAGTCAAAATACCTGCATCCTACTCCTCGGTCGGAACATACTGCAACAACATGATCCTCTTCACCACACAGTCTCGAAGATGATGATACCGGATATCGATGTGCTTGGACCTGTCATTAAATACTGGATTCTCAGAGAGTTTGATACAAGTCTAATTATAGCAATATATCACAGTTGGATCCATCCTTTGATCAAAAAATCCAACTAGAATTTTCTCCATCCAAATGGCCTCACAAGCTACCTGACTGGTAGCCATGTATTCAGCCTCTGTTGAGCTAAGTGAAACTAACCTCTGTTTCCTACTGTACCAAGAAACCACAGTTGAACCAAGGTTGAAAATTCCTCCTGAAGTGCTCTTCTGATCTGATGGAATCCCTACCCAATCTGCATCTATGAAGCCCTGAAGCTTCACTCCCTCTGTCTGTCTGTACCATAATCCGTACTGAGATGTGCCTCTGAGGTATTTCAGCACATGCTTTGCTACCTTCCAAAACAACTTGGTAGGCTGAACCATAGCTTGACTTAGCCGGTTCACCGTAAAGCACAAATCTGGTCATGTTTTCGCTAAATACATCAATGAACCCACAAGTTGCCGATAAATAATAGCAACTACTACCTCACCTGAAGTAGCATCCTCCTTCCTCCAGTTACCTGCTAGAGGATTCTGCATGGGCTTGCACTTCTCCATGTGGAATCTCCTAAGTATCTCATTGGCATACTCTCCTTGAAACACAAACATTTCCCCATCCTTCTGCAACACTTCCATACCTAGAAAGTAGTGCATGAGACCCATGTCTTTCATCTCAAACTCTCTTGCAAGATCCTCCTTGCAAGACTTGATCAACTGATCATCACCTATTAATATAATATCATCAACATAAATAACAACGATCAATGTCTTACCTTTTACCATGATGTGGTATAGGTTTGCATCCGCTTCACTCTTTGTGAAGCCCAACCCGATGAAATAGTTGTCGATCCTGGTGTACCAAGCATGAGGTGCTTGCTTCAGCTCATACAAATCTCTTTTGAGTCAGCACACATGTGACTCACGATCAAAGGTCTCAAAAACTTCCAGTTGCTCTATGTACACCTCTTCCTCCATATTTCCATTGAGTAATGTAGTCTTCACATCCATCTGATGGATCTTCCAACCCATCTATGATGATAGTGCCAACATCAATCTGATAGATGAGTACCTTGCTACAAGAGAAAAATTCTCATCATAGTCGATCCTCTCGACCTGTGAGAAACCACGAGCAAAAAAACTTGCCTTATGTTTCTCCACACTACCATCAGTTGCTTGCTTTACCTTGTAATGCCATTGGGAACTCACCATTGACTTGTTCTTCGGTCTTGGAACAACATCCCAAACACTGTTCCGAACTATGGAGTCATACTCCTCCACCATAGCATCAACCCAGATTGGTTGTTGCACTGCTTCCTTGAAGGAAGATGGTTCGATCTCTATACATTCCCAAACAAGGGCCATGTAACCAGTGTACCGCTCAGATGACCTCCTCTATCTGCGTTGAGAAGATGGATGTCCCACATTCTCTCTCATATCAATCATCAATCTATCAGCTTCCCTTGAGCGTTTCTGCCCATCTTTGGAAGACTCTGCATGAGTGGATGTCTCCACTCCTGGATCCTCTGCATGTAGCTGCTCCGCATCAGTCTGAGGCTCCTCCTCCTTAGGAACCAAAAGTTCCTCCTCTGCATGCAACTTGAGCTCCCCCTCAAGGGAAACTCGCATGGACTTCTATTCATCAAACTTTAGATCTCTATGTACCACTATCCTCTAAATGGTAGGAAAGAACACCTGATAGTTATGGGTTGTATCAGTGTACCCCACAAGTATTCCCAACTCAGCTGTTGGCTCTAGCTTCTTCCAGGCATCTTTGGTCACATGGAAAAATACCGATGAGCCAAAGATCCTGAATTGACTCACTTATGGACTCTCCCTGAAGAAAGCCTCCTCTGGTTTCTTCATTCCCAGTATATGATGTGGGCTTCTATCCTACAAGTATACTTTTGTATTGCATGCCTCAACCCACAAATGAATTGGTAGGCCTTGCTCATGCAGCATCGCCTGAGCTACTCCCACAATTTTTTTGTTCTTCCTTTCGGCCACCCCATTTTGTTGTGGGTTATGGGGTGTTGTCAACTCCCATTTAATTCCTTTTCCTGCACAGAATTCCTTAAACTGTTGAGAGACATACTCTCCACCATTGTCACTTCGCAAGGCCCTTATCTTCTTTTTTGATTCTTTCTCAACCAAGGTTTTGAACTCACAAAACCTTGAGAAGGTTTGATCCTTCTTTTGCATGAAGTAGATCCAACATCTATGAGAAAAATCATCAATGAAAATAACATAGTACCTTTGTTTAGTGGTGGAGGCTATCGAGAATGGTCCACACACATCTGTATGAACTCGCTCCAGGATTGCTCTAGCTCAACTGTCTCGATCCTGAAAGGAAGATTTTGCATACATACCCAAGGTACAACCTTTGCATGTATCCACTTGCTCAAGTTTAACCTCGGGAAGTCCAATAGAAATTTGATGCATGATCTTCGAGGCCCCATGGTGCAAGTGGCCCAATCTTATATGCCATAGCTTGCCAATATCTTGGCTTTGCACCAACTCTACTTTCGAACTCAATGCAGCACAATCATCTACCTCCAGCTTGTAGAGATTCTTTACTCGAATCCTGTTAGGGCCTAAATCTACCTCAGGCTGAGAAAGGTAGGATCTAGGATAACATCATACCACGCTTAACCTGGTAGCTAGCCCTACCAGGTCGGGAGAGGGCTCTCTCCTTGTCAATCTCAGAAAATATGGCAAAATGAAAGGCTTGAGATGACTGATGTAATGACTAATTTTAGGCTAGGTATATGTTCATAAGGGTTTTGATTGAATTTGATGATGTTTTGTTGGCTCAAATGTGAAAGGCAAATTTGGGTCCGGGGAATGAGGCTCAGTTTTGCAGAGATCTCTATGGGGCAAGGTAGGCAAGTGGTTTGGTACATCAAATTGAGTGAGATGGATAGCTTTTAGACAGGTGAGGAGTTGAAAGGGGCACGAAAAACTTAGGGATCCTCTTCAAATAGCTGAAAACATAGATAACTAAACAAACCCTAGGTAGAGCACTGCAATTTCAACGTATTCTACTTTTATCCTTGTTTGATTTAGTTAAGATGAAGCAAAGAGAGATAATGGCATACATAAAACACATGTAAACTTAAAATTACAGAAGAAAACACAATACCAAAACAAGATGATACATGAATCCCATAAAGTGCTACAAACCCTGGTCTATTCCTTAGCCAAATTGCTAAAATGAATATATAATGAAGCTCCAAGCTTTCCCAAACGTCCAACCATGCTAATGACTAAAAAATCACAAGATATAGGCAAAAAACAACTCATCCTAGCCTCTAGGGGTCAAGCTCATAAGTTTAGGAGTTGTTCCAACAAATTCTAAACTGAGAACTAAAAAGTAGGCAGTCGAACAGCTTGCCTCTAAAAATTAGGGAACTGATTCATTCAGTTGCAAACTACCTTTTCATGGATGAATCTACCTCTATGAGTGAAAATTTGGCATAATTACATAAAAATCCATCAATTCACATTATATTACATCATGAGTTTGATAATTAGAAGGATAAAAGTCAAACTATCAAGAAACTAGGAAAAAAAATAGAATTGTTTTTGGCCAAAATGAGCAAAATTCCTCCAATGCGTCGCGCTGATTTCCCTATGCGTAGGGCATTTTTGCAGCTGATTTTTGAGGCCTTCCCAGTGTCCAAATTTGCTCCAAGTGGGCTTGTTGGAAATTTCGGCCTGTATACTTTCTAGAACAAGTGGAAATTTTGAATTTGGCCTCTATTTGCCCCTCCAAAACTGAGTTCTCCCAACACTGCTCCCTGTGTGTCAAAAAGGGGGCAGAAAGGTCATTTTTGAGGTATTTTTGACCTTTTTGGAAGCTCAAAACCTGTCAAAATTTCTAGGCCATTTGTGAGCATGCATATTTTTTCATGACAAATCCAAAAATGCTAATTTTTCCTCAAAAGGAGGTCCCCATCAAAAGCGAGCGCCAGGTGCCGCGGCGCATCGGGCAGAAAAACCTATTTTTTAAGGAAAAAATTCCAAAATTGCAAAAAGTATCCCAATTTTTTTGAAATTTGGGCTGATTGTCCTCCATTAAGTGTTGTGTTGGGCCAAGGAAGCCTCAGCCAAGATCTGAAGTCTATCTTTCTCTTTTTGCCTCCGTGATGCCTTCTTCAACTTGGCTTTCAAATTCCTGATTCTTGCCTTACACACTTTGTTTCTCGCCAAGTAGTGGTAGGCCATGTGCCTCAACATAGTTTTCTCACTGTTGGCCTTATCCAGCATCTTCTCCAAGTGCAAGTTTGTTCTCTCAAGCCAAGATTCACGATCAGCTTGAATTTCTTGCTCAAGTGTGGTCAATTTGATTTCCCTCCTCTTGGTAGCTTGTCGGTTTTGCCTTCACGTTTTTGAGCTCATGATGATTTGTTGATCTTCTAGTTGTTTGTTCCTCTACTCCAAATAGTTAATTATCCACTTGGCTCTTTCCAGATTGAGAGACAAATGATGAATGTCATCTTGCTGCTCCCGAATGACTTCTTTGAGCTTTGAGCTTTGTGAGCCCAAATCTGTGTCATCATCCTGAATGAGGATGAAATCTGCCTCTTGACCTCCTGACGGTCCCTCATCATGCAATGGATTCTTACCCTTGTCCTGTACCTGCTCTACTAATGGTGAAAATGAGATCCCTTCCACCCTGGGTGGAGATAGTACTCGTTTTGCTGCTGCTGCAACTCAGCAAGTGAAGTGGGCTCCTCCCGGTTATGTTTTCCACTTTTGCGAGGCCTCCTTGGTGCATGCATTTCTCTAGAAGAATCACTTACTGTCTCCTCATCTTGGTCATAGGAAGGATCAGACTCCATGTTTGCCAATGTTTGAGTTTTCTTGATGAGTATGAAAAGATTTATGGTGTCGTTAGATTTTTGCTGTCAAGGATGAGAATGTATGAGGGACTGTGAAGGAAATGTGTATGAGGGGTTTTGGGAATATTGTTGTCAAGTTTCTGGGGAATAGAAAGGTTTAGGGAATAGTATTTAGAGTTTGGGAATAGCAATTAGGGTTTTGGGATATTTGACTAGGGTTTGGGATAGCAATTAGGGTTTTAGGATTAGTAGTTTTAGGGATATGGGGATTAGGGAGTGGGTAAATAAGAATGAAAAGGGAAGGAGAGTAATATGAGTGAAGTGTAGTGATAGACAAATAAAAATGGGGATACAATAACAAAACTGCAATTTTTCAAACCCTAGGCAATTTTCTCAACACAACTTTGCAAGGAACTAGGGTTTTGTTTTTAACCTATTGAAACACCATAAACACTGATGGAAACTCATACATTGGCAATATGGAGGTGTTAACTTACTTGTGGAATGAATAATTTGAAATTTGGAGGAATATTTGAATGGATTTCAGGCTTTGTAGCCCAATGCGCCGCGCCATCTCAATGCGTCGCGCCAGTTCATTTTTTACACTGCAGAGGGCTGCCCAATGCGCCGTGCCATCTCAATGTGTAGCGCCTTTTTACAGGAGACTTTTGGAGGCCTTCCCGATGTTAAAATTCGGAATGGGATAGCTCGTTGGAAATCTTACTGAGTCTAATTTCCAACCCAACTTGAATTTTTCAATTTGGAGTTCATTTTCCTTGTCAAAAATCAAATATCCCAAGACTGGTCAAAATATGCAAAATGAGGATGCCTCAAGGCAGAGTGCTATTGAAGTTAACTTGTGAAGGTCTTCCTCAACTCCAAATTAAGCTCATGATAGATCATTTTAAAGATATTTGTGTCTAGTTATCATTTGACTCATCAATCAAATCATTTCGCCAACCAAGCTAGAAGAAATATTGATTTTCCCAAGGTCACTTCAGAGGTGCATCAATTCTCCTGAGGCAACTGTATTTTTGACATTTCTCTAAAACCATGACACCTGTGTAAAAAGTGAAGGAGGTTTTTCCTCCTTGGCCTATTGTGGACGAAAACCTCTCTCAATTTTCCAAAATTCATCTTTTCTTGCTCAGAAACATCATTGGAGTAAAACCTATCCCAATGTGTGGAACAGGGGATTTGTCGAAATGAAGTGAAATGAAGGGGATAAAGGGCTTCTAAATTCTTGAGAAAATTTTGGGAAGTAGGGAGGGATGTTAGAAAGTAGGGGAAAGTGTAATTTCAAAGATTGAGTGAGGGGAAGGGGTCCAAAATTGCAAAACACAGGCCTAGCCTAGAAAATTGTCAAGTTGTAGCAAGAAACTAGGGTTTGTGCGAAAATGAGCAATTTTAGGGATATCAGTGATGGGAAGTGTTTAATAAGGTACATTAAGGATAGGGGAAGGTGTATGAACTTCAGGATACAAGTTTTGCTGATGATTTGACCGTCCAAGAGAAATTACCTTCAAAACCCTAGGAGAGGGAAATGAACCTTACCTATGCGCAACTGAAGCATGAACAAGGTGTAAAATGACCCATTGGAACCTAACATGATGATGAAAACCCTCTAAATTATGGTACACTAAGCTGAATAGTGACATAGATCGACATTTGGACAACTTTGACAGGAGTAAAAGCAAACCCTAGACCTAATACCTAGTGACCAAATTTTGCTTGAAAACTCACTGAAATAACAAAATTTGACCTTGACACCTTAAAATCACTTTGTAAGAGCTTGTTTGATCACTAAAGGAAGGCTCCAAAGACTAACACTAACAAATCCCATTCCTCTTGCTTTGTCCCATGCCGATGTGTCTCAGGAATGTTTTTCCTTTACTAAATACTACATCATAGCCTTTGTCTTCCAACATAGCGACGGATACCAGGTTCTTCTTCAGTCCAGGAACATACTTTACATCTGTCAGGGTAAGAGTAGCTCCATGCTCCCTCTAAAACACAACCGTGCCTTCACCTGAAACATGGTACTTTCCATCATTGCCCATCTCTATGCGCATCTGGATGTCCTTCTCCTCCAAGGTACTGAATAAACTCTTGTCGTTGATCATGTGGAATGAGGCTCCACTGTCAAGGTACCAAAGACAACTCACCATCGATGAAACCATGCATGCAATGAGGGTGAAATCCAATTCAAACTATGAGGCCAGTGCCTCACCATCTGATCTGTTCGAGGATCCCTTCTTGGATTTCTTTTGTGGGCAATGAGCTTGTTCAAATATGTAGAGATTGTGTCACCCTTTTCACACTTGATTTTCCGAAGCTTGTCTTTCAGTGCCATCTTCCTCTGATCGTTGTTTTTATGATATAGATCCTCCAATGTTTTCCACATTGAAAATGGTGTCTCCTTCCCATGGAGACTCGAGACAATGTGGTCTCTAACTCCCTCTAGAAGAATCCTCCTTGCTCTAGCCTCACATTTCTTCCATTCCGCCAATTCTTGGCAATTAGCTACTACTAGCTTGGGGACTTCTTGATCAATGAATTCCTTCAAACTGTTGTCCTCTAATACTGCTTCCATGCAATCCTTCCAGGCTATATAATTCGAGTTGCCATCTAGGGCATACTCGAGTCTCAAACTGTTGAACCCCATTGGTGAAATTTGAGATGTGATAAGAATTCGATTTCTATAATCAAGAACTTCAAACTTTGAACTTCTTCCTTCATTGTATATTGTTCTCCGCTTTGATCACCTTTTCTCTGATACCATGTAGAAATTCTCACTGTAGATCACCTGATAATGCAATATACTAAAGCAAAATACTAGATCTACTTCTACAAAAATCTTATGGAAGCTTAATCAATTTTGAGAGATCAAATACAACACATATAACAGAGAATGAGAAATCAATCACACATGAAAAAAGAAGAATACTCTGGGGAAAGCTTAGTTTAAAACCTCGCTATTTGTATTATCATACAAGTGGAAATATCTCAGGATTACAGAAAGCTTTAGCTCATAAGCTATCCAGCTCTTTGTACAATCCCTCGCTGCTACTTATAGACAGAATAGACAACACATATGCCTTTTTAACACATATGCCTTCCTTCAGTCCTCCAAGCCTCCTATTTCCTTGTGCAATTTCTTCTAGGTCCTCTAGCTGCCACCTATGTGAATTCTCCTCTCACACACAACATTGTCCTTAGACTAAACTGTGCAATCCTCCAGGAATGAATTCCTTCTACATGCAAGAGATATCCCCATGGGAATATTCTAGCAACTGATAGTACATTGTCCCTTCCTCTGATCTCAACTAGATCTCTGACTGAATTGACATGCATGAGTTATTTATGAGAGAATATTCATTTATCTAAAGTACACTAGTTACATGCATGCATTCATTAACTAACTGAACACACAATAAGTTCCACAAACTGTTGGAACTAATCTAACTGGACTTAACTCAGTTAACTGAGCTAACTAATTACAACTCAAAGTACAACTCATCCCGATCTCCTTAATTAAGGGATAACTTCCTCAATCAAAGGGATAACTGTTGCATGTCTTCACATAGACTTCATGTTTGATTTTCTCCAACTAATTAACTCAAGATAAATTAATTAATTATTTTTCAAATAGTTGCTAAGATCAAATTCGAATTTTAATTCTCAATTTTAGTTTAGGGAATAACTAAAATTGGAATGTGTCCTGAAATGCTATTTATAGCAATGCTATTTTTAGCATTTCTATCTTTATCATTTCTTGTTTCTATTTCAACACATTTAGGGAAAGTATTTATGAGCAACTGATAGTCCTTTATGAAGGCATGGAAACAAATATGAATGAAAATGATATCATCAATTATGGAGTTGATTGGTTGAGTTTCTTTCCAAAAAAAACTACTATTTTAGAATGACTTGATTTTGAACTTTTGAATGTTTGGAGGACGCACTTGAAAAATGGGTGGCATGTTGTTCATCTATAAAATAAATAAGGCTGAGTATGACTGCCTCTATAGTACAACTACATTGACTCAAGTTGAGAGATCTACAACTTACACCTTTAGGAACAAGTTGTTTCTACTGTGATTTTACACTAGAGAAAATGACAACTCTTCAGGATCCCTGCGACAAATGAAAGTCACTTCGATATTTGTCAGGATTTTGGGAATTTGTTCCTGAGTATTTTCCAACAATTTACTCTATTTGTGATAACTAAATGGAGCTAAAATTTAGCAATGTTGTTATTGGTAGCAAGGAGTTAGAGAATATTGTCTACAATTGTCCAAAATTGTAGCTTCTTTGGATTTTAGACACAATGGAAGATGATGTTATTGACAAAGAGGCTTCCCCCCATGTAAATGAGACTAAAGATATGGTATATAGAGAAGACAATGGTATGTTACAACAAAATGTAAAAAATATTAGTGTGAATATGAAAATTGAGAATCAAGTACAGAATAAAATTGTTAATAATGTTATGTCTTTCTCACAACTTGGGAAGAATGAGATGGATATTGAATGTGAAAACCAAAGTAGAGGTCAGTTAAAGAGTTTCATATCAATGGAAATACAACATCAAGGTACAACTAGGCAATCCAATAGTCAAGTTTCAAAAAGGGACCAAGCTTGGACTAAAGAAGATGACCAATCAAAGGCTAAAAGAAGGATCAAGGTCGTGCACCCATGCAACATTTCCTTCTCCGATCCTTTATGGATTAATACTATGAAGAAACCTTTACTCTGCCATGTGAAGCCACCTTTGTCCATAAAATTTGTAGGTCCTTTCTTTAGTACAACAGAGAAAAAAGAAATTATGGATATTGTCACCTCCATCAACTGGTTTATCCATGTCCTTAAGAATAGGATATTTGGCATAATCTACTTGCAAAATACTTGGCGGTTTACAAAGAAGAAAGACAAAGGAGAGAAGCTTAACAAATTGTCATTCAACTCTCTTCCCTACCCGATGTAAATGTTAAAGATGTGTTTGGCTCATGGAAACCTCATGGATCCACAAACCATATTGTGCAATATTTTCCCTCGTATGCAAGATAATGCATGCAGGGCAAACTTCATCATGTGCAATCTATTATGAATTTCAACAAGCCATCTATTTCAATTGTTGCAGGAGTAAAGTATGATAATAAGACTGGCCCATTAAAACAATTATACGAGAAAGTTGATAATTTAGTTCTAGGTGGTCTCATTTACAATAGTTATCTATGTGCTAAATACGGAATTAAAACAACTAGTGTTGGGGAATCAAATATTAATTTGAAAAAGAGTTGGTAGAACAATATAAGGTGCATAAAAGAATTCTGTAGTTACAGGTTGTGGTTGAAACTGATACTTCAGATGGAAGGTTTGAAGGAAAATTTATAGCAAATTTGATTATTGAATCAGACACAATTCTAACCTTCCAAAGCCTTTTGTTATGAAACAAACTCACAAAAAGATAGAAAACATAGATCAACGCCTTAGAAATCAGCCTCTTTGAGGGGGAAATCTCCTTTACGTTACACAAATGAAAAATTCTTGGATGATACAAATAACAAGACCTCCTTTCTATATATAGGAGCCTAAGGGTTCATAATAATCAAATACGACATAACAATAATAATGTAAGGGCACAAAAATAACAATAGGGGGCTTCTATGGGGCATAATAATAAAAATATGGGGACTACATGGGAACAACAATATAATAAGGGGGTTGCACTAATAACAATAAGGGGTTACACTAGAAGTATGGGGACCTAACATGCCCTTCTCCTTCAAAAAGTGTTGTCCTAAATGCTTGAGTAGTTCTGGATGATTTTGTATAAAATTCTCATCCTCCCAAGTGGAATCTTCAGCGGGTAAGTTCTTCCACTTGACAAGATACTCTAAAATGGATTGATTTCATAGCTATTGGGTTCTTGTTTCTATGACTGCTTCAGGTTCCAATATGATTTTTCCTTCCTCGTCAAGTTCTGACAATATTGTTTGAACTAGGAGCTTGTCACTTATAAACTTGTTTAAGCATGAAACATGGAAAACTAGGGGCACTCGGGAAGATGCAAGAAGATCCAATTTGTATGCCATAGTACTAATCTTTTGCTTCACCTTTAAGGACCATAGTAATTTGGTGATAGTTTATTATCCTTCTTAGCTTGTTTGAGGAGCATTTGTTTGTATGGTTGTAGCCATAAAAATACCCAATCGCCTACATAAAAAAATCTTTCACTACAATGTGGATCTTCCTGTTGTTTCATTCGATTTTTCTTGGAAGTGGGGTTATCCTTTAAAAGTTGGAGAAAATGTTGTTGATGCTTGATGTGATATTTCACTGCTTGAACCTTTTTCTTCTTGATATGTCCTTCTATATTGAGAGTTTGAGGAGTGGTAAATCCTGCCAATGCATTACAAGATATGGTCAGATTCATTTCTTGATGCTTGATGTGATATTTCACTTCTTGAACCTTTTTCTTCTTGATATGTCCTTTTATCTTGAGAGTTTTAGGAGTGGTAATTTCTGCCAATGCATTACAATATATGGTCAGATTCATTTCTTGGTGCTCGATGTGATCTTTCATTTCTTGAACCTTTTTCTTCTTGATGTGTCCTTCTATCTTTAGAGTTTGAGGAGCGGTAATTCTTGCCAATGGTTTACAACATATGGTCGAATTCATTTCTTCTTTCTCTGGGGTTGGTTCTTGGTGTATATCCTCTTCTTTTGATGTTTCTTGATCCTTTTCTTCCTCCTCTTCACAATCTATGTAAAATAATTTCTTCTCATCACACTTATGACCTTTAGTGTATTTGCTATCACAAATGTAACAAAGCCCTTTTTCTCTTTTTTCTTCCAATTGTTGTGGTGTAAACCTTGTAGGTTGTGGAAGGCTAGGAGAAAAAACGCTTCGATATTTATAGTTGTAAGTGGTATGATTCCTTGTTTCTGTAATTGCGCTTTCAATTTTTCTTGCCAACCTGAGTACCTTCTCCAATGAATCAAGCTCCCAAAGGCAAACCTCATGTTGAATGTTATCCTTTAAAGTCCTTATGAAGACATCAATCCTTTGCTTCTTTGGAATAGCATTTACCCTTATATTCAATTTTTGGAAGTCCTTAATTTTCTCTTCCATTGGACCCTTTTGTTTGATATTTACCAATTGGCTAAAGAAGGTGTTTCTCTTTGTATCCTCATACTATGCTATCATTTCCTACATGAGAATTGACCAGGTAACAAGGGGTTTATGAGAACAAAGCCCTTTATACCATACAAACTGATTTGGCTCTAAATATAAAGATGCAATATGTAACTTTTGTAATAGTTGCACATCATGTAGATCAAAATATTGCTCCATCTATAGTATCCAATTTACTGGATCCTTGCCATCAAACTTGCTTTTTCTTGATTTTAGGAGCTCTATCTTGAAATGATCGTTACCATGTAATTTTGGATCTCCAAGTTCTGCAACTTTGACCTATAGTATCCATCTGCGTCCTCTTTCCAATGCCACCAGTCTTATTGAAATTAGATTCTCCAAGAAAGAGTTATTCCCAATCTCTCAAGATGACCTGATTATATAATTTTTCAGTAGAGTGCACTTGTACAACGTGCCACGTGTCACTGTTTCAACCATCGAATCTGAAAAAGATACACAAAAAACTACAATCTGCCCTCTTTCTGTAACTTCTTACAAAATTTCAACCTGATGTTCATAAATAAATTTATGACGATGTTCCCAAGCTCACTTGTTTGGAATGTAATTCGGGAGTCTGCAAAAACCCTAAGTTCCTCAGAACATATCCCCAAGCATATAGTGAGACAAGATCTGAAATTTGGACCCGAGGTTCCGAACAATTTTGGCTCAAATGGGTTTTTTTTAGCTTCTAAGACGTCGCAGAAAAAAGCGTTGTAGTGAAAATTCCACGATGACCTGTTTGGAGCAGCAAAACCCTAACATCCAAAGCTCTCATATAAAATGTTATGAAACCAACTCACAAAAAGATAGAAAAGATAGATCAATACCTTATAAATTAGCCTCTTCGAGGGGGAACCTCCTTTACATTACACAAATGAACAATTCTTGGATGATACAAATGACAAGACCTGCTTTCTATATTTAGGAGTCTCATGGGTCATAATGTAATCAGAGCCGACCTAACAATAATAATGGAAGGGCACAACAATAACAATAGTGGGTTTCTATGGGGCATAATAATAACAATATGGGGACTACATGGGCACAACAATATAATAAGGGCACTGCACTAATAACAATAAGGGGTTACACTAGTAGTATAGGGACCTAACACCTTTCGACAGATTCCCTGAATTCTGAGTTATTCTAGGAGGCCAAAAAAGGGTATGCAACTACAATTTGGTGGTTATCTTATAACAGTCAAGACATAGTTTGATTGATAAGACAATTTTTTATCTCGAAGGTCTAGTACATCAACAGAATCACCCCTACAGACTCATTAGTCATATTTATCTCTAGTTTGTGAACTCTGGCTAGGACAATTGATTTGGTACGAGGGAAAATTTTAGGGGCTAATATTCAGAGGTGGGCTAATTTTCTATGGTTTTTCCAAAAAAAATATTCGCCAATTTCATTTTTTTTCTAAAAATGATTCACCCAAATTTTATATCATAAAATTATTTTACCTTAAAAATTGCCAATTTTTTATAGAGACTATATAAGATCATTAGACATTTGCATATTTTTACAAAAATATCGCTAAACATTTTATAGTTTTCATGTTAAAGACTAGTAAGATTCACCAAGGTTTATAAACTTTAAGATAAATTTCCATCCTTAAAATTTTCCCTGTTTGGTACCTGTAGTATGGATCTATAATTTTTATCATTCTGAGATTACAATTGTGGAATTGGATTTATTTGTGCTCATCATTTGTAATGGGTTATGAATATTGTTTCTAAATATGTTTCTGTCAAGCATATTTTAATGTTAATTTGCAAAGAGTTAACTTTTGAATATTTAAAAAAAGAAAGAAAAGAAAGGCAGATTGGAAATTGTATAAAATTAGTAATTGTACTAGGAGAGAAAGATTTTTTGCTACAAAAACCTTAGGGCAGAATTACCTAGTTCACCATAGTGGAAGAGTGAAAATACCATTGAGATTTTCTAATAATATGATAGCTACCACAAAAGACATCATTTTAAACATAAAAAAGAAAAAATTTCAATAAAATGAAAAAAATTCAAAAAGAATATATGCCAAATGGGAATTTACCTTGGTAATAGATGCCAAACCTCCAAAACAAATTGTTTCAAAAGGTAATACGAACTACCCACAATTCATTATATTAGTCCATTCAATAACATAACGCAAGAAAAAATCAACTTCATTCTTAATACATTGATTGTCACAAACGAGACACCTCAATAGATATATATTTTTAACCAAAATCACACCAACAAGGAAAGCAATACCATCATATAAGGTGCCATCACATAAGCTATCATAATAATTTCAGATCAAGCAACAAGAGTTGTCTCTAGAGCAATGTTAAATAGTCCTACATAACTTCAAAATATTCCCACAGATATACGCATATCCAATGCATATATATAATCGATAGCATACACACTAAAAAACTTATAGTCTTAATCAGTTCCATTATAGCATTGCCAAAACTCCAATGTGAGAGCAGAAGCAAAGATGTATATAATGTAACTTGGAAAATATTAACCTTTTAAGATGGAAGATTCATTAATAATTTAATATCAGGTTGCTTCAAAAACACGATATCACAGAAGACTGGTTTTAAGATGGGAAACAACATTTAGTAAATTGGTAATACACATTTGTTGACTTTTTATTACATTTATTTTCCTTTTTGATTCATTAGAAAAATATTTATTTTCAATGTAACATTACTCATAGTTCACACTTACATAATTGAGTTTAAAAGGAAAAAGATTGCAACATATTAGAAACTATATGAAACCACATGTGTTCTTTGTAAACACCCAAAAACAATTTAGCCAAGTTGCTATAACCATTTAAAAATGCTTTCAAATATTATAGTAGTTCTCATGCAACTCATTTCAGTAATCATTATGTGCAAGATTCACTAATCATTATGTCCAAGATTCACTGGATACAAAACTATGAGCTTATGGAAGAAAGAAGTATTAGACACCGAGGAAAAAATCTATAAGCACTCAATTCACCATACTACATATGCAAAAATGAGGCTTGTGGGAGCTTAAAATTTTGAATGGTGTATAATTGAATAATTTTTTTCTCAAAATAAAGATATATGCTTTAAGAGTTAATACAAGTTGTCCGTGACATACCTTTCGCCTTTTGTTGAATTCATCCTAAGTGATTGTGTGAGAAGTTTGCAAGCTTGCCAAATGAGAAGCATGCCACTTTGGTGAATGAAAAGATCCATCCATCTGCAATGGCGCATGTAAGTAACTATCCATGGTAGAAATAGGTATAAAAAAATCCACAACCACTTCATCACCTTAAACACTATCTCACAAAGAACAAAATTGTGAATGCATGTTTCAAAAGCCAAAAATATAATCTTACAAAGTCTGGCCTTGCCAAGAAGATTACAGGGCTAGACTCCCCGCTATTTGGTGCATCAGTCCACCTCATACATGCCTTCATTCATGTTGTCTTTGGTAGCGATGAGACTCTGTAGGAATTATTCTAACCTCATTAACCAGGCAAGGAAAAAGATTTTCATTGAGTTTAAAAGATAATATATGGCTTTCAAGTTCAATGCATTCTATCCTTATAAAAAAGTTCAATGCATTCTATGTTAAATAAACTTGGAAATTCTTTAATGGTGAACCCTACAAACATAGAAAACCGTAGAGAAGCCATATAAACTAGATATTGACTTATATAATTTATCCCTAATCCATGTTTTGTTAATATTATGCCTCAAAGATTAGGCATAAGAGTGTGTTGTAGTGATATCATTTTCAAACTAGACAACAGGGTCATCATACGACGAAGAAGGTAATGGCCAAGGTTTAATATCCCAAAAACACGAATAAGTGAATAGGTCCAAGTTCAAGTCCCATGTGATCTTGACAGAATAGTATCTAGACAGTAGCAAAGGTTCAACTCCACAAAAGCATGAATAAGAAATTGGTGCCAGGTGAAATTCCTTGGTGATTTTAATGTAACAATACCCGAGCAACGAAGGTTCAATTATTCAAAGGCACAAATAAGTAATTGGAATTAGGTGCAAGTCTTTGGAGATTTCGACAAAAGAGTAAGCCCTACTACAGTAACTTAGTTGATCGAAAGTGCTTGTGTTAAATAGTTTTCCCTTCCAGTCATGTGTGATTTTGACATAAAATCACTTGGCATTAGCCAAAATTCAATACCCAAAGGCATGATTAAGTGGTTGGGGTATAATGTAAGCCTTAGGTAATTTTCATAGGAGAGTACACCCAGTTGTGGCAACTTAGCCAAATGAAAGTGCATGTGTTTAAATATTTTCCTTTTAACAACCATCTCGCCCATGAAAATAATATTCTTATACTTCCTACTGTGTTCACACTAGTCCTAATGCGTGTCTTGAGTTTAAAGGAAACACTCAAATACTTTACAGAACCAACTTCAAGATCAAGTGTTCCAACAACTAAGCCGAAAAAAGGATTCGACAGATATCACAAATTTTGACTTTGCAAAATCAAAAGAGGTCAGGGTTTCAAATCCATTGGAGTCATAGCAGGTGTGAAAACAACATATATCATTATGCCAAATACATACGCATTGACTTGAATGTTGGAAGAGTACACACATCATTCCGTATTCAAATTACTCTAGCCCACCAAAAGTGGCCATTTTGGTCCTCTGCTTGGCTTTGTACGCATGATTTTTTCCCATTCTACTATGAAATGACCTTCAGGTTGAAATGGATGTAGTTGGATGTAAGGTGATTTGATCACGAGACTCCTGACATAGGAAATTACATACACTGGCAACCTTTAGTGCAGAGATACTTGATCCAGATATCCTCAATTCACAGGAATGTCTCCGGTAGCTTGGGGAAAGCTTCAAATTCGAAGTTTGTGAGTCCCTAAAATCTGAAATTGCATTCTGTACCTGAGAATTCGATGACCCTTCATCTTGCGAGGCCATTCCGAGAATTTATATGGCTTTTATGCGAGCTGGAGTTGGGCTATTTGGTAGACAATAACATTAATTATAGCATTGTAAAATTTACACATTTATTAAACTAAGCATGAGTCTGGTTTCAAGGAAGACAATTAATTTCGGTGGGAAGATTTATTTATTTATTTATTTTTATATGACATTTAAATTGGTAGTTGTCTTCCTTATCATACCTATTTTTTTAATTTTGTAAATTCAAAAATATAGATATAATTTATATATTTTTTAAACTTTGGTAAATGGAATAAAAATCAATTTAAATGTTTTTAAAAATTCACACATATTTAGTTTTAAAGAAAATATAACTAATATAAGGATAGATAACATTTCAAGTCTAGAGTATGTCCTAAAACAACTTTTTCTTGGCTTAGAACTCATCTTCTTTGGACGGGAGGAAACAAGCTAATGACCCAAGACCTAGAGGCATCTAACATGAGTGAAAGCATGCCCCTTTACGAACCACCAACGGGTAATTATAGGTGGCATGATTTTCCTTGAATAATAGTGATGAGTCCACGTGTATTAGCATGTAAAATCCAATAATGGTTGTCCCCTCTATTGGTTTGACAATTGAGTTATGATAGGTTTTCCTAAAGTTTAAAAAAGGGGGATAAAAATTTAAGTATTAAAAATATAACCAAAAATAACAATGAATAAATATTTACACATAGTTAAAACTTTATAAAAATAGAGTATTGGTAAAAAGCAAAAAATAAAAATGAAATTAATATTTGCACATAGTTGCCCATGAGGCATAGAATAGACGATGACATGGTGTTTTGTTAAGGCACTCTATAGTGTAAATTTTTCCAATTCGAAACTTTGGGAAAAGATCTAGCCATTCTAAGGGCTGGTGCGACCTAGGTCAGATGCAATCGCTCGGATATTTTTATGTCTTAGATGCCCCTAGGTCACGGCTATTGAAGCCACAGGTTAGTCGTGCAGTTTTCCAATACTCACATAAACAACCAACAAAAAAAATATTTAAACATGGTCAGTGTATGTGGCGTAGAGAAAATAAAGATAGTTATTGATGTTGATTTTCTTTAACACCTGCTAATTTAGGCTCAACTATATCTCTTTCCTTACAACACCTAATTTTGTGCCTCAATTTCACAATCTACACTTATACCCCATACACCTTTACACCCACATTCTCCACAATCATTGACAAAATCTTACTTATCTTGTGATTTTCCACTTGTTGAAAGAAAAATAAAAGGACTTATTTTCTTTCTTATAAAGACACTATGTGGGTACTCAGAAAAGGAACCAATTCTTCTTAGTCAAATTCATAAAAAAATTGTATTGTCTCTCTCCTATTACAATCAAGTCCTCAATATAGAGGAAAATTTTCTTGGTTCCCATGAACAAATGAAGAGTCTTTTTATCCTAAGAGCCTTTCTATCTTAGTCTTCAAACCCTTTCATTAATGTTTCAACTATCATTATTTTCCTAGTAAAAACATAGTGTGCTTATCCCCCCCTCGACCCTCCTATCATTATGAAAATTTAAGCATATGTATGATCCAACAAGTATTGGTAACCAAGAGAGACCCTCTCAAATAGGTTTCGAGACCCATATACCATCGAGAAGGCTCATATATTCAAATTATATTGGTAGCAACCTCGATATATGTAGAATATATTAAGACCTTCCCACATCCATGTCAGATAAGTGATTTTCATTTTCAAAGAAAAAAAGGGGAGTGCATACCTATATTCACTATGGAGGGAGTTACGTTGTTAAAACCCGCATACTTTTCGAGCCTCCACGTCATGAGCCTAGGACTATCGTAATTATGTTCTCATTGATCCGGAGATAAGAAAGAGGCTCAAAAATGAAAGTTTTCGGAATCTCCCAAAACAAGCACCATATCATAGTGTTCGTCATCTTGATTCCAACACCACTTGAATCACATCAATCTGACATCATATGCAGAAGTTATGACATTCTAAAGTTTTGACCAAACAACTAAAAAGTCAAACAATAGGGTTGACTAGGCAAACCGTATAGTTGACATCAACATGAAGATTAGGCATACAACATACATGAGGACCAATCCTGTATCAACACGTGGAATCATCATACAAGTTGGGATGGTAGTTTTTTATTGGTGTTCAGTGCTTGAGGTGGCCCAATGAGAGGGTGCCACGTGGCCCTCCCTTATTGGTAAAAAATTGTTAAGGGAACTAGCAGACTCGATGAGTTTTGATCCCACGACCTACTAATTGTTACTAAAATGCTCCACCATTGCACCATGCAGTTGGTTCTTAATCATATTGGGTGGCAATTATATTTAAAATGAAGTTGTTTATATGGTGGTGGGACACTTGGCCTCATCCCCGGTTTCATTAGCGCCCATGCAACCTTACCTATTGGTGAAGGGGGCGGACTAGGTGGCACCTAGAAATGCTGGCCCCTGGTCCCATGTTGACTCATATGACCATGACTAGGCAAGGGCTTAACTGACAACGACAAGCGATTAGCCCTGGACCCCAGCCATATGTTCCCACATGACCACCCTTCAGGGCTAAAGTCTCGGCACTTAAAGAGTTATTGGCGTGGTAAGGAAATGACAATTTGCCCCTTTTGCAATGGGAATCCTGCCGGTTCCATTCAAATTTTTTTCTTGGTGGACTATGTAAAGGATGAAGTCATCACATAATTAATAAGTATTGCCAATTTTCAAGACAAATAGCAGAGCTTGGTTCAAAGAAGCATATCTTGCTCAATTTTTAACCTTTCCGAGCTTAAGAAAATCTTAAATAGGGGTTTTTTGTTAGGATATTCCGATACATAAGAAATAGTTAAGTATAACTTGGTCTGGTGTAGAGTTAGGTAAAGTGTGTTTCTTTACTATGTACTTTTGTAACTTACAATCCGATGGTCACGATATGTAGTGACCCAACGATTCATTCTCTCCTCGGTATTACCGACACTTGATCCGTGGCTTAACACCCGATTGGTCCATGATCTCTATTTAAAGAGCGTGGAGGGTCATTTGTGGGGTAACTATTCATGAGAAAAGCTTATGTAAATTTTCATTCTTTATTAATAAATTGCTTGAAGTGGCTGCGTTGGCTCAGGCTGTGGACTGTTTCCCTCTCTGAGGGTTTTAACCACGTCAACAATACTGGTGTATTGATATGCGATATGTTTGTGAGTGGTGTCCGTTAGTGTCCTATCTGAGGAACTTACCCTGTAAATTCCTACATGGTATCAGAGCTATTTGAGGGTCGCATCCATTGATGATCCAAATCTGAAGCCGATAGAACTGCATCCGACTATCGTTTCCTAGATCTACTGTTTCTGATTGCTTTCATGCTGAGAGGACTGCTCTATTGTGTTAGGAGCATCTGTTCCAGTGAGGAACCCCTTTCGTCTCATGCGAAAAGGTTTCTGGTAGCCCTAGCTACGTCATTTTTAAGATCTGGAGGTATATAGTGTTTATTTGCAATTTCTAGTTATTTTCTCTCAGTTTATTTCGATTTATTTAACTCTTTATTTTTTTTTATTACCAGATATATACCTTTCATTTTTGTGTATGCTCTTTGCCCCGCAACTCTTTACGATCTGGCCAAATCAGAAACAGAGAGGAATGTTTTTTCTCATGCATATGCTCTTTTCCATCGCGCCTTAGTGTGATCTCGAAAAATCAGAAACATTAAGGAACATATATAGTTTCCGGCTAAAGCTAACTTCAAGCCGTAAGATTTGTTTTTTTTCTTGTATGTTCATGTTGGGTTTTGTGTTTTTTGTTTTGTAAAGAAAAAAGAACTTTCTCAAGTAAGCACGCAGCCCAAAGCTTCAGTGACTAAAAACCCAAAAATTACTAACCTTTTAATCTAGCTCACTTGGTCTAAAGCTACTATATTAGATTAAGTCTGGAAAGGGGGCAGATTTTTTTTAATATAACATTATCATTCATTTCCACACATTCCCGCACTTCATCAGCGTCTTCAACAACGTTTCTTCAAAAATCCATAACTTCTTCATCCGGAAGCCGTTTTCAGAGCCGTTTTTTTGAATCAACCTTTTTTTCGATATCTTTCCATTGGAACACTTATTTTCAGCATATATAGCTTCAATTTTTATTAAAAATGGAAATTCCATGCCAAGTTATTCTTGACAGCACCAACTACTTCCAATGGTGGTCCTACATTGTGGATTTAATTAGAAGTAAAGATTTTTACCGAATAGCCTTAGGCCAGGAAACCAAACTGAAAGATGAAGATAAGGCAGCCAAATGGGAAAATAGGCAAGATCAAGCACGTGGGTTGATAGGGATGTCTATTTCTCCAGACCTTAGATTTCATATCACAGAACTTGATACTCCTGATGAAGCAATGAAACAGATCACTAAAGTTTTTGGAATTGAAAATGAACTTAGAGCCCATCAACTCGAAAATGAGTTGCTTACATTGGACCCCAAAAATTTTCCTTCCATTGAAGATTTTCTGTCCAAGTTCAAGACCCTTAGACTTCTCTTGGAAGGTGTTAAGGTTAAGAAAGAATATGGTAACCTTATCTATTCCATTCTTACTAAGTTGGGACCAGCCTACTCTGTGTTTGTTTCCACCTTCTCTTCTACAAGAGAAGCCTTCATTTCTCAAGAACAAGCCTACAAGTCCCCTTCCTTTGATTCCTTTTGTGATTCTTTAATAAGATAACAAGAAAAAATCTTACACCTTTGTCTTATTAATCTTGGAAACTCTTCTAAGAAAGCCTTAGCCGCCCAACAACAACCAAATTCAAAGAATCCTGAGAAGTCGTATCCTAAAAAGAATGGTTCTAAACCAAACAAGGGTCCTAAGCAATTTCAACCTCAAAATGAAAAATCATTTCAACAAAATGATAAGGCAAATAAAAACAAAGGGAAGAAGACTGATAGACATTGCCACTTTCGTAATCGAGATGGCCACTTAGAATCCAAATGCTTTAAGGAGATGGAAGCCTTGGAAGCAGCAATGAAGAAGCATATCATCATTTGGAGCACTCTTCAACTTCAACTTCATCTTCAGGAATAACACTTTCTGCATGTGGTTGTCAAACATCTTGTTCTGGATATACACTAAATTTATCTTCTTCTTCTAATTCTCATGAGTGGCTCAATGATTCTGGAGCTTCTTATCACATGGCCAAAAATGTTGAGAATGCAACAAGATGATGGAGCTTAGTGGAAAGGAGTTGCCTTCACTAAGTGGGCCCGCAGGCAAATTATGGCACAAAGTCTATTTTTAGACTATGTCTATTTTTAGACATATGGATCATGGTCTATGAGTTGCAGTATGTTGTTTATGGATGATTGGTCATGTTGGGAAAAATAGATGGACTTCTATTTTTGGATCACAGCAGGAGTGATCAAAGTCTATTTTTAGACTGCTAGTCAAAAATAGAAAAGTCAAATATTATTGTCTCATAATAATATTTAGACTATAAACATTATCTTATCCTCTTGGATCACTTCAGTTTGAGCTACAGATGTGGCACATGTAGCTGTCAGAAGGAAATACACTTTTCTTGTGAGTCAATTGAGCTATTGCATGCAGGACTTCAGTTAGAACTGAAGCAGTTGAGTTTGGTGGAGTTGATTGTGGAGTTGATGGAGTTGTGTTTAGTTTGACTTGGTTAAACTAGTTGTAATTAGTCTAACTGCAAATAGAATAGTGATGAGTGATGTGAATTAATTGATTAAATTAATTCACTAATTATTAACTCATAATGCAACTGAAGAATACATCAGTTAACTCAGTGCATGTACAGTTCAGTGGAGACAGGTGTTAGAGGTTGAGATTGCTATCAGTTGTGACTATAGTTGTGCATGAGATCTTGCACAAGCAATGTATTGAGTATGCCCATGAGGATTGTACAACATATGCCCAGTGATATAGCCTGTGCTCACATGATATCCAGGGTGAGTGATTTTCACAAGGTATTGTGTGCAATAGAGGCAGGCAAAGCAGTGGAAGAGATTTGAACCGGTGACTTGTTCGGATTTGAGCTAGTTTTGTGTGTAACAGGTGGAGATAGTGCTGGATACTTGTGAGGAGTATTGTACTATGTATTGTTACATGTTCTCAATCATTAATACAAATAGTGTGGGGTTTTTAGCTGTAAGCTTTCCCCGGGTTACATACTGTGTTAATGTGTGCATGCGATTGATGTTTCATTGTTTTTGATGCTGCTAAATTGATGATCAACGTAGAGAAGGTTATGTATTATGCAGGTATTCCGCAATAGTATATAATCGGGATAATCTCTATGAATAAGTGTCATATTATTCAAAATTTCTACATGGTATTGGAGCTATTGATCATTAGATCTACTATTCAGAAAGTGTTTACATCTTATTTCTTCAGGTAGAGTCTGTAATCGGGCTAGGTAGCCTCTGGATTCATCCTTCCTTTGGAAGGTGAGATATCCGGTAAAAGCCCATACAGTCAATCTCTGTACGAGAAATAATTTGTTCTCACGAATCTTAGATCGGAGGCGGTTGAGTTTGGAGCTGGTGGAATTTGAATTTGCAGCAGTGTTTTCTTAGTATCAACGTGGCAATGTCTTTCAATGGATTGCGATTGGAGTATGCTCTTGAGGGCAGCTCGAACTATATTGCATGGAAGGATAGGATGGAGGCAGTGTTGGATGATAATGGGCTGAAGGATTTCATAGAGGCTGATGTCCCAAAGCCTACTGACACTGCATAGGTTGATGCTTGGCAAAAGAAGATAGCAAAGTGTTGAAGGATTCTATTGGAGGGTGTGAAGGATCACATTGTGTCCAGCCTGCATGGTAAGGCTTCTCCATACTTGATGTGGAAAGTGTTGACAGATCTATTCCAAAGCAAGAGTGATCAGAGGAAGCTGGCGCTCAAGGATAAACTTAGAAACATCAAATGTGAGAAGGGAGACAGTATGCCCAAGTATCTCACGAAGTTCACTCAGTGTAGAGATGAGCTGGGAAGTGTGGGGGTAGCTGTCGATGATGAGGACTTGGTGAGCTTGGCTCTCCTTGGTCTTCCGAAGAGTTTGCGTTCCTATCACGACTCTGTCAATGGTCAGGAGAAATTGCCAGGAAGGGAGAGACTTTGGTCAGATCTTGTGCAGGAGTAGATCAGGCGGAATACCAGGGACAGATCTTCATCAAAGGGACCTGATGAAGAAAATTGCACTTTGGCTGCCAAAGCAAAGAAGGGGAAGAGAAAGAAAGCTTCTCAGTCCGGTGCAAAAGGCAAGAAGGAGGACATGTCCAAGGTGAAGTGCTTTCACTGTCACCAGCACGGACACTATGCCACTAATTGTCCGCAGAAGAAGAAGAACAAGCAAGCTGCTGGATCTGCAGCAGGAGAGGCTCTAGCCTCGCATTTTGAGCTTGATTTTTCATTGATCACATGCTTGGTTTCAAGTGTGATGGGATCGGTGTGGTTCTTGGACAGTGGTGCGTCTTTTCACGTGACAGGAGATCGAGATTTGTTTTCTGATCTAGAGGACAAAGATGTTGGAGTGCACATCGAGATGGGCGATGATGGTAGATACAGTGCGATCGGTATTGGTACCATTTCCTTTGAGAGGGAGTCTGGTAAACCCTTCATATTGAAGGAAGTGATGCATGTTCTAGGATTGAAGAAGAATTTTATCTCTGTGGCGATGTTAGAAGACAAGGGATATGATGTTGTTTTCAGTGAGGGAAAGGCTTTCCTATGCAGCAAGACAACTGGAGAAAACCTGGAAGATAGGGGTTCGAATGAGGAACCTTTATCAGTTTCATGTAGATGGATGCCTAGCAATGGCATGCAAGGTAGAAGGATTGGTGACCTAGGATGATGGTGAGCTGTGGCACAGGAGATTTGGTCACCTTCACCATGGAGCCTTGAAGATACTACAGCAGATCACTACAGGGCTTCCTAAAGGCACTCTTGCGCAGTCAGATCAATGCAAGGGGTGTACTTTGGGAAAGTTTGTGAAAGCCACCTTTCACGAGAAGGATAGTCGCGCCACGACGATCCTTGAGAGAATTCACACAGACGTGTGTGGACCTTTCTCAGTAGCGTCGACAACAAAACACAAGTATTATGTGATTTTTGTTGATGATTTCTCTCGTAAGTGCTGGATCTTCTTCATGCAGAAGAAGAGCGAGACATACTCAAAGTTATATGAGTTCAAAGCACTGGTCGAGAAGGAGTGGGGGAAGAAGGTGAAGGCTCTTAGGAGCGATAATGGTGGTGAATACATCTCTGGCGAGTTCAAGGATTTCTGCAGTGTAGAAGGGATTTGAAGAGAGCTCATAGCTCCCCATAACCCACAACAGAATGGGGTTGTTGAGTGGAAGAACAGAACGATCGTGGGTGCTGCACGGGCGATGTTGCATGATCAGAGCCTACCCCTTCACTTGTGGGTGGAAGCATGCAATACTGCAGTATATGTGCAGAACCGTTGTCCTCATAGGATACTTGGCATGAGTGCACCTGAGGAAGTTTATTCTGGTAAGAAGCCTGATCTTTCTCATTTGAGGATTTTTGGTGCTAACGTTTACATGCATGTGATGAAGGATGCCAGGAAGAAGTTGGAGCCGACCATAGAGGTTGGGATATTTGTGGGGTACACTGATATGCCCCACAACTATCATGTGTATTTGCCAGACAGTGGCAAGACTGTTGTGCGACGGGATATAAAATTTCAGGAGGAGAAAACCATGAAGTGTTCGCTTGAGAGGGAGCCACACTTGCATGCAGATGAGGAGCTATTAGTTCCTAAGGATGAGCTTCAGGATGTGGATCAACCACAGGACGAGGTTCATGGAGTGGAAGAGACCACTCATGCAGCGCCAACCATCAGAGGGCAAAGTGCTTGACAGAAGCTAAGCGACTGGCTCAAGATGCAGAGAAATTTGTAGGACCACCTATAGCCCAACACAGGCAGAGACAGTCACCTAGTCGGTACACTAGATACATGGCTCTTATGAGCAAATGTGTTGTGACTGAGCCATCCTCTTTCGAGGAAGTTGTGGAGGATCTAGCATGGGTAGACACCATGGTGGAAGAGTATGATTCGATTGTCAGAAACAGTGCATGGGAGATTGTTCCTAGACCGGAAGGGAAATCAGTGGTGGGTTTGAGATGGATCTACAAAGTGATGTAGATGGGATGGCACATTCATCAGATGGATGTGAATACTACATTCCTTCCTGGAGGTTGGAGGAAGGAGGATGCTACTTCAGCAGAGGTAGTGGATGCCACTGTTTATCGATAGTTGGTGGAGTCACATGTGTGCAGGCTCAAGAGAGGCACATCGGGATATGGATCTTGGTACAGACAGGAGGATGAGGTGAAGCTATGTGGCTTCACAGATGCAGATTGGGCAGGGAGCCCAACGGACAGAAAGAGCACATCAAGAGGGGTCTTCAGTATCGGGTCGACAACAGTTTCTTGGTACAGCAGGAAGCAGAGATCCGTGGCACTCAGTTCAGCAGAGGCCGAGTATATGGCAGCAAGTTTGGCTGCATGTGAGGCTATATGGATGAGGAAGATCCTGGTCGGTTTGTTCGGTTCTTACTTGGAGCCTACTGTGATTTAATGTGATAACCAGAGTTGCATTAAACTCTCGGCTAATCCTGTATTTCATGATAGATTTAAACACATTTACATCAGGTACCATCATATCAGAGATTGTGTGCAGCGGATAATCATGTTACTTTCATACATTCCAATGGAGGATCAGGATGCTGATATCTTGAAGAAGGCGCTCACCAGGAACAAATTCTGATACCACCGAGGCAGGATAGGGGTTGCTAATAATCCATATCTTGTTGAGAGGGAATGTTGAGAATGCAACAAGATTATGGAGCTTAGTGGAAAGGAGTCGCCTTCACTAAGTGGGCCTGCAGGCAAATTATGGCGCAAAGTCTATTTTTAGACATATGGATCATGGTCTATGAGTTGCATTATGCTGTTTATGGATGATTGGTCATGTTGGGAAAAATAGATGGACTTCTATTTTTGGATCACAGCAGGAGTGATCAGAGTCTATTTTTAGATTGCTAGTCAAAAATAGAAAAGTCAAATATTATTGTCTCATAATAATATTTAGACTATAAACATTATCTTATCCTCTTGGAGCACTTCAGTTTGAGCTATAGATGTGGCACATGTAGTTGTCAGAAGGAAATACACTTTTCTTGTGAGTCAATTGAGCTATTGCATGCAGGACTTCAGTTAGAACTGAAGCAGTTGAGTTTGGTGGAGTTGATTGTGGAGTTGTGTTCAGTTTGACTTGGTTAAACTAGTTGTAATTAGTCTAACTGAAAATAGACTAGTGATGAGTGATGTGAATTAATTGATTAAATTAATTCACTAATTATTAACTCATAATGCAACTGAAGAATACATCAGTTAACTTAGTGCATGTACAGTTCAGTGGAGACAGGTGTTAGAGGTTGAGATTGTTATTAGTTGTGACTATAGTTGTGCATGAGATCTTGCACAAGCAATGTATTGAGTATGCCCATGAGGATTGTACAACATATGCCTAGTGATATAGCCTATGCTCATGTGATTTCCAGGGTGAGTGTTTTTCACAAGCTATTGTGTGCAATAGAGGTAGGCAAAGCAGTGGAAGAGATTTGAACCTGTGACTTGTTCGGATCTGAGCTAGTTTTGTGTGTAACAGGTGAAGATAGTGCTGGATAGTTGTGAGGAGTATTGTACTATGTATTGTTACATGTTCTCAATCATTAATATACAGATAGTGTGGGGTTTTCAGCTGTAATCTTTCCCCGGGTTACATACTGTATTAATGTGTGCATGCGATTGATGTTTCATTGTTTTTGATGCTGCTGAATTGATGATCAACGTATAGGAGGTTATGTATTGTGCATATATTATGCAATAGTGTATAATCAGGGTAATCACTGTGAATAAGTTTCATATTATTCAAAATTTCTACAAAAAACAAAGCCATGTTTTCTTCTTTAAATGATTGTAACACCAAAAATATATATGTTGGTGATGATAGATCTCTTAGTGTTGTAGGAACTGGAATTGTTCATATAGAAAATGGTCAATTTAATGACATATTATGTGTTCCAACCTTATCCTGCAATCTTCTATCTGTATATCAGATAACTCATTCAGGTGAAAGTAAAATCGTTGAATTTTCACCTCACGATGTTCTAATTAAGGACCTAAGAGATCCTAGACAGATTTTAGCCACTGGCATCACTGATAATTCTACAAGGTTGTATAAGTTTAACAACTTTGGGTCATCAAATCTTCCCTCGGTATTTGTTGCTCATAATGATGAAGTGAGCAAACTTTGGCATGAGCGATTTGGTCACTTAAACTATCACTCCCTTCAGAATCTATGTAAAGAAAATATGGTCACAGGTCTTCCAATGGTATCTTGTAGAGATGGTGTTTGTTCTGGATGTGTACTTGGAAAACATCATCGAGATAGTTTTGAAAAACGTGCCTCTTCGCATGCCTCAGCCCCTTTACAGCTTATGCATAGTGATTTATGTGGTCCACTTCCAGTTGTTTCATTCTCTGGCTACAGGTATTTCTTAGCTTTCATTAATGATTTCTTTAGATGCACTTGGGCATACTTCTTAAAACTCAAGAGTGAAGTATTTAACATGTTTTTGGCCTTTAAGGCCTTTGTTGAAAAACAATCTGGACACCAAATTCTTAAGCTAAGATCTAATAATGGTGAAGAATATGTTAATAACAAATTCATGAAATTTTTCACTGAGAATGGAATTCAAATGCAACATACTGTTCCATATACTCCACAACAAAATGGTGTAGTTGAAAGGAAGAATCACACCTTAAAGGAAATGGTTAATTGTATGCTTCAATCTAAAGGACTTAGTCTTAATTTTTGGGAAAAAGCAATTAACTGTTCAAATTACATAATAAATCACACTCGTACTAAGGTTTTAAAGAATATCACTCCAGAAGAAGCATGGAGCTCAATTAAACCAGTTGTAAGTCACTTTCGTGTTTTTGGAAGTGAAGCATGTGCACATATTCTAGATGAGAAACATAAAGCTTTAGAACCTAAGAGTGAAAAATGTATTTTTGCTGGATATTCTGAAGATTTCAAAGGATATATACTTATTCCACTGAAGTCCAAAAATGTTATCATTAGAAGAGATCTAAATTTTGCTGAAAATATATCGGCTTACGAGCCTAGTTCGGCAGATGTGCCATCTCTCTCTATCTCTTACTTTTGAAAATATTTCTTCTTCAGATGATGAAAGCGAGGATGAAAATCCTCCCCCACCTTCTCAGGATCCTTCTTCAGCTCCTCAGCTTCCAAAATGGGTCCATGCTACCTGGGATGCAGTAGGCGCTCTTGCCGGTGATCCTACAGATCAATGACGTACATATTCTCAGTTTTATAGAGCCTCTTCTTTACTGGCTCAAGCTTCAGTGAATTATGATCTTGACACCTTTGCAGAAGCTTCAAGCCATCCAAATTGGGACGCAGCTATGAATGAAGAATATCATTCATTATTGGCAAATGATACATGGGATATTGTTCCTCTACCAAAGGGATGGAAACTTCTTAGATGCAAATGGGTTTACAGAACCAAGTATGGACCAGATGGGAAAGTTGATAAACATAAAGCTCGTCTTGTTGCTAAGGGTTTTTCACAAGTTGAAGGCATTGGCTATACTGAAACCTTCTCCCTTGTTGCCAAAATGAACTCTATCTAGCTTGTTCTTTCCCTTGCTGCCTCTTTCAAATGGGAAGTCCATCAGATGGATGTTAAATATGCCTTCTTGCATGGGGACTTGCATGAAGAAATCTATATGGAACAACCTACTGGATTTATACAAGCAAACTCCAGCCTTGTATGTCAGCTTAAGAAATCCCTTTATGGTCTTAAGCAAGCTCCTCGGGCTTGGTATGCCAAAATGGATAGCTTTCTTTTAGAAACTGGCTTTTCTAGGTGTCATTCTGACAATACTATCTACACCAAGAAAATGGGCAAGTCTATTATCATTCTTGTTCTTTATGTTGATGATCTTATCCTCACTGGTAGTGATCCCAACCTTATAAACCATGTGAAGTCCAGCCTTAAAAATAAGTTTGAAATGACAGACTTAGGACACTTGCATTATTTTCTTGGTCTTCAAGTCTTGCAATCCAAGGAAGGTATTTCCCTTTCCCTGTCCAAGTATGCCTATGATATTCTACGCCATTTTCACATGGAATACTATAAGCCAACCCCTTCTCCCTTTCAGTCTGGAGCCAAACTTTCAGTCACTTGTACTTCCGCTGAAGTTGATACTACCTTATACCGTCAACTTGTAGGAAAACTTTTGTATCTGACCCATACTCGTCCTGACCTTTCCTTTGTTTTTGGCCTTATTGCTCAGTTTATGAAAAACCCACATGAAAGTCATTGGAAAGTAGCTAAAAGAATAATTCATTATGTTCGAGGTACAGTCCAGTTTGGGATTCATTACAGTGCAAAAGAATCTCCTCTATTGGTTGGTTTCACTGATTCTGATTGGGCTGCTAACCCTGATGATCAAAAGTCTACTGCAGGTTATGCGTTCACTCTTCGTTCAGGACCTATTACATGGGATTGCAAGAAAAAAAGTGCCATTTCTCTTTCTTCAGCAGAAGCAGAGTATCATGGTGCCGTAGAAGCTAGTAAGGAAGCCCTGTGGCTTCGTCAGATCTTGTCAGAGTTTGGCTTTCAGCAGCAGCATCCGACTACACTTTGGTGTGATAATCAAAGTTCCATTCAACTATGCAAAGATCCAGTCCAACATCAGCATAGAAAACACATTGAACTGCACATGCACTTCATCATAAAGTTCATTCAAACCATGTTCTTGAAGTACAATATTGTTCAATAGATGATCAAGTTGCAGACATCTTTACAAAGGCTCTCACGGAGGCGAAGTTACTAAACTTCGATTTATGGCTGGAGTTCAGGAAGTTGTCACAAAGGGGGGATAGGCTCTAATTCCTCCTTCCTTTTCCTATTATGTCATATTTTTACATCCTTCAATCCTATCCCAAGTTGTTCTTAAGGGGGGATGTCAGGATATTCCAACACATAGGAAATAGTTAAGTATAACTTGGTCTAGTGTAGAGTTAGGTAAAGTGTGTTTCTTTACTATGTACTTTTGTAACTAACAATCCGACGGTCATGATATGTAGTGATCCAATGGTTCATTCTCTCCTTAGTATTATGACACTTGATCCATGGCTTAACACCTGATTGGTCCATAAACTCTATTTAAAGAGCATGGAGGGTCATTTGTGGTGTAATTGTTCATGAGAGAAGCTTATGTAAATTTTCATTCTTTTATTAATAAATTGACTGAAGTGGCCACGTTGGCTCAGGCTGTGGACTATTTCTCTCTTTGAATATTTTAACCATGTCAGCAATACTAGTGTATTGATCTGTGATCTGTTTGTGAGCAGTGTCCTTTGGTTTTCTATCTGAGGAACTTACCCTGTAAATTCCTACATTTTTGAGCATCCTAAACTCAATGGAAACCTCATATTTATGATTTGAGCACTGTATGATGGACTTTTTTCAACGTCAAGTCCTATAGTGTGAAATATAGAGAAATTTGAGGCCAAATGGGAGCATATTTGAGCATGGAGATAGACTAGAAAAGTTTTTTCCAACCTTCTAGTTGCATCTACAAGAATTGTTACTTCAATAGAGGAGTTATTTTTAGTCTTTTTTCAATGTGCTTATGAGAAAAGCCATTTCAGAACTTCATTGTGAAGTATTTGTATGTTTATGCTCTTGATTTTAGGTGGAGTACAAGGACCTATTGTGAGAGAGTCCTTTTTCTGTTGACATAATCATGACTTATTGTGGGGAGTCATTTTCTTTAGTGAGAACTTTTTGTAGGAGAAACAAGCCACTCCATAGTCAACAAGTTGTAATGTGCTCATTTTCTGCTCAAATCAATAAAGCATCTTAGCCATTGGAGCAAGCTCGAAGATGTAGACCAAGAGGGGTGAACTCCATTATCACTTGCTTCCTTCTTCTTTGCATGATTATCATCTTAAGTTGGATATGACTTTGTTTCACTTTTAAGTTCATGTCTAAACTTAACAACTCATCTTTGAAGAGGTTGTAAAACTAATTTTACCTTTAAAGACCTGAGTTTATTAGCTTGAAAAGTGTCAGAGGACGATCAAATATTTCTTTCATTTTTAGATCACATGGTATCAGAGTGGGTTCTGACCAAATTGCAAGTATGGGAAAGAAACTGAAGTGTGAAAGACTCCAAGAGTTGGAGGATATTAATCTATCTCTTCGAATGGAGAATGTCGAACTAAGGATATTGCTTGAACTTGTATAGGAGGAGTAAAGTAAAATGGGCCTATATTTGTAGCATATAGTGGAGGAACATAGTAGTGAGTGTTCCATCCTGGAAGCAGGAAATAATCCCTCCAAGATGAAACTAATTTGTGGGCATGGTTCATACATAGGATATGGATCCTATGATGAGAATGATGCTTGCAATTTTTGTCAGCATCTGAAAGATTCTCCCTATGTGTTAGTTGGTAGAAGTGGTTGGCTAGAAACATCATCCACTTCTTCATCAACAACTGCAACAGAAAATATGGATGGTTGTCTAAAGGAGGTAATTAGTGTTTCCAGTTCTACTCCTTCAATGAATGTTTATAATACATCTTTTGTAACTTTTGAAAAGCATACCAAGGGGATTGGTAAAAATATTTTAACTCGAATGGGTTATGATGGAAGGGACCTCGAAGTGAATGTCCAATGAATCATTAATCCTATCGAATTGAAGAAATGACCACGGTATAAAGGATTGGGTTATAGGCATGAAGAAATTAGAGGGTGCTCCAAAATTGTTGATGCAAAGAAATCGTCAGGTATGGAGTTCATGCTAAAGGGGATCCTACGAAGTGATGGTACAACACATCATGATGGTAGTGATAGTGAAAAATTGTCTCCACAGAGAGATGGATGTTCCAAAGGACATACAAACTCCAATTCTCCCTGTCAAAGTCACATCCGAAAAGATAGGTATATGCATCATGAGGAATTTGATAATTTATGAGAAATGTTTCCTTGTACAATTTGTGGTGCATCAGACCATCGTTTGCTCGAATGTGAGCAACGTAAGGAAATGGTCAAAAGAATGAACCAAATCATTGGGAAGAGACATGAGGAACCTCTCCCAAGTATGAAGAATTCCTTGTCGAGGGGAAAACATAATAATTTTTGTACCCACTATAGCATGAATGGGCACCTGATTGAAAAGTGTTGGAAACTCCATCTGAAGCTTCGTCCCAAGAAGGACAAAGAGGTCATGCGATCCCCTACAAGGGAAGTGACAGATGGCAAAGTGGAAATTGATGTAGTTCCTGAATCAGCCTTTGAAGAAGAGCACGTGTAGAAAGATAACCCATAAGCCTAGTTAGGAAAATACTGGATAGACTATTTTGTACAATTAGCTTTCTTTTGTAAAATTGTAATTACTTATTGTATATTCCTGTTTGGGTACTTTGTAAAGTGAAGTATGTGCAAATCATTATCTGCAACAAGTGTATTTTCTTAGGAATGTTATGTTATTTTGGCTTCATGATGAGTCAATTTGTATGGGACTTTTTGGATGAGCATTTGCATTTCATCCAACATGTCTACAATTGTGTCAAGAACTCATTTATACCAGTATTTCCATGTGAAGCTTGTTCGTGTTATTTTCCAAAATATTTTTGGATTTTATCTTTAGTAAAGATTGTGCAGAAGATGACCATAGAAATGTGGACAAAGTCAAGTGTGTCATTAAGAAAATGCAACCAATACATCAAAGAGTACAAGTGTAGCTTGAGGATAGAAAACAAAAGTGTAAAACAATGCATGGCAAGGATTGAGTTGCTTATGATTTCCAGGTGGAAGATCAAGTTTGTTTTCAACAAACAAAGACATCAAGGTGAAGTTTGTTTGATCCAAGGAAATATGGTCATTAAGAGAATGTTCATATTACATCCATGGTAGATTTTGATCCTGAATGTTTAGAGGAATTGCAACATGCCACAATTCTTGACAAGAGGATAAGGACTTCATGCAGATGCAAGGTGGAGTACCTTGAATGACGCTCAAAGGCACCAATTCACGCAGATAAAGAAGGATTGAGATTAGGAAACTAAATGAGTTTTTTCCTCACTTATTTGTTGTGAGTAAAGATAAAATTTTGGAGGTCCAAAAGTTCCTAGTGGGGAGGTATGATCCGGAGATCAAAAAAAGGCTCAAAAATGAAAGTGCTTGTAATATCCTAAAACTAGCACCATATTGTAGTGTTTTTCATCCTAATTCCAACACCTCTTGAATTGCCTTAATCCGATGTCATGTGCATAAGTTATGATGTTTTGAAGTTTTGGCCAAATAGTTAAAAAGTCAAACAACAGGGTTGACTGGGATGCTAACTGGGAAGACCGTACAACAAACATTATGATAATATCATCATGCTAATTGGGAATATGGAAGACAAGAGGATCAATCCCATCATGACATGTGGCATCACTGTACAAGTTGGGATGGTGGTTTTTGATTGGTGGTTAGTGGTTGAGGTGACCCAATGATAGGGTGCCACGTGGTCCAATGAGAGAGCGCCATGTAGCCCTCCCTTATTGCTAAAAAATTGTTAAGGGAACTGATAGAATTAGCGTGGTTCAACCCCATGACCTGTTGATTGCAACTACAATGCTCCATCATTGCGCCATGCGGTTGGTTCTTAACCGTATTGGGCAGCGATTATAATTTAAATGAAGTTGTTTATATGGTGGCGGGAGGGGCAAGGAACTTGGCCTCAGCCCCCATTCTACTGGCGCCCATGTCACCTTACCTATCAACAAAGGGGGTGGACCAGGTGGCACCTGGAAACGCCATCCCCCGGTCCCATGTTGACTCATATGACCATGACCAGGTGAGGGCTTAGTCAGTAGGGGCGGGAAGTTAGCCCCAGCCCCTGACCATATTATGACACATGATCATGGTGCGGAGGCTTCAACGGAGGTGTCGGGTGGTTGGCCCGACCCCCAGTCTTATGCATGCCACATGAACAAAAACTTATGTAGTGAGGGCTTACCCAGCAGGGATGGGCGGTTAGCCCCGCCCAGGAGCCATATGCGCCCACATGACAAGCATTCAGGGCTAAAGTATCAGCTCTTAAGAGTTATTGGTGTGGTTAAGGAGGCATCAATTTTTCCCTTTTATGGAAAGAAACATGCTGGGGCCACATGAAATTTTTGCTCAACGGACTGTGTAAAGGGAAAATTCATTGCACAATTAATAGGTTTTGCCAATTTGTAGGACATATATTAGAGTTTGGTTCCAAGAAACATATCTTGCTTAGTTTTTAACCTTTTTGAGCTCAATAAGAGCCTAGATAGAGGTTTTTGATTTTCATGAACTCAACGGTAGCCTCAAATTTTTGATTTGAGCACTATATGATGGAATTTTTGTAGCATCAATTCCTTTAGTGCTAAAGACAAATAGAGGTTTGAGGCCAGATGGAGGCATATTTGAGCATGGTGAGAGCCAAGACAAGGGTTTTCCAAACTTCTAGTTACATCTACAACAATTGTTACTTTAGTAGAGCAACTATTTTGAGGCTTTTCTCAATGTGCTTATGAGAAAATCCATTTTCAACACTTCATTATGAAGTAGTTGTATGCTTATGCTCTTGATTTCAAGTGGAGTACAAGGACCTATTATGAGAGAGTCCTTTTTTTGTTGACATAATCATGACTTGTTGTATGGAGTCATATTTTTTTGGGTGAGAATTCTTTGTAGGAGAAACAAGCTACTCCAGAGTCAACAAGTTGTAATGTGCTCATTTGCTATTGAAATGAATAAATCAACCTACCCATTAGAGTAGGGCCCAGAGACGTATCCCAGGAGGGGTGAATTCCGTTATGACTTGCTTTCTTCTTCTTTGCATGATTATTAACTTGAGTTTCATATGAATTTGTTTCACTTTTAATTTCATGTGTAAACTTAACTACTCATCTTTGAAGAGGTTGTCAAACTAATTTTACCCTTAAAGACCCAAGTCTATTAACTTGCAAAGTGTCATAGGATGATCTTTCTTTCATTTTCAGATCACTCATCGTCAAAGTTCATCAAATTTATTTTATCAATATTATGAAACATATATTTATACATTATCACCACTACTACATGGTCCTACACACTACATAATCATTTGTTCAACCCATAATGCCTCTCAAAATCCCCTCTCTATCATCGTCGAATTAGAATGGAAACGAGACTCATATATCAATGATGTATTGTGAAATTTCTCCCTACATGTGGGATATAAGCCTAAACATGCACCAATGACCTCAAATATGACATCCTTATTTGAATTTCCCATTGCTCTGCTTCCAAGATCAATGGAGGCATGGTCTCATATGCCAAAGAGTATCATAAAGGAAATACAAGAGTTGAACAATCATAATGTTGAGCTATATGGATGTTTCTTCACACTGTATAGACAGATATATGACAGGTTTCAGAGAGGTCTACTGCATCCACAAGGAAACCTTGCAATATAACCAAGATATCATAATTTTCAAAAAAAAAAAGACCACCTTCATATTTAACTAGCATCTGGGCTCAATATCTCTATGTCTACATGAAAGTGAAATGACTCAATTGTATTTGAAATTATGAAACTTATTTAGTACCATATGTCATCTCCTTTCATTATTTTTAATAAATTGTATTTTTTTAGTCTCCATTCTCAATAATGTAATCGCTTTTTATTGCTAGTGATGTTTCACAATTCTCTTCCTAACCATTGAAATGTGACTTTTGTTGATGATATGGATGCTCCATTTTGAGGTAAGAATGACGTCCACAATAAATACACTTGTGAAAACTACTTGGGTGCTTCACAAAACCCTTAAAGATACAAGTCGAACATCCATGTTATCCATGAACATTGAGACTAGTCAAAATTCCATATGCAAGAAGATCGTGTATAGTAACTTATACTCTATATTGTATAAAATAGTTATAATTTTAGAATTATATATGGATTCATAGACCCCTTTAAGGGGGTTGATGAATCCATTTACCTAAATTTTAACATTGCATATGGATTTTGAGACCCCCTTATAGGGGTCACTGAATTCATCTGTAGTGTTAAAATTTAATGAAATGTAACACTTCAATATCAAAAATGCATTTTTCCATTTTCGGAGTGACATAATTAAAAATGACTAGCATAAATGAATAATTCATATACTTGTTGTACTTGTCAGTTGGTCATATTTTCATTCTTGGACTGTAGAAGTCTGTTAATCGTTTTTAATTTTGTCACTTATTATCTAGTCATATATTGTATTCATGGACCAAATTAGTCATTTGAGTTAGTCTCGTTTAGCTGGGTCACTTATTATCTAGTCGCATATTTTATCCCTATACTAAATTAGTCATTTACGTTAGTTTTTTTAGTTGAGTCACTTAAAATTGCTTTAATTTAGTAGTAATTCACTTGAAACAATTTTTGTGATTAACTTTTTTAGTTGTGTAGTCACTAATCTCTCATTTTGTACTAGTGAAAGAATTTGTTTAACATAATAAATATTTTACTAGTGCAGCAACAATGGGTGGCTTTTTGCCCTGGAGAGGCCCTTTTCCACCATAAGTATCTATGTCCCTTGTGTTGATTGCTTTCATGGTTTCATGTTTGTATTTGATGCTCTAATCTCTACTTTTTTGTTTCAGTTTATGCATGATTAATGCATGATAATTTGGAGAAAAAGTTATAGGTTCATTCACTATTGATTCACCCCCCCTCTCAGTCGTGATCTAGTTTCCAACAATTGGTATAAGAGCGGGGATATCAGTTGCAACTTGATCGTTGGAGAGTGGATCTAGGAGTTTTGGCAGAATTTTGCAATTTTTTTTAATTGAATCAACAAGGAATTCCATTACTTCACGAAGGTAAATTTGCAACTTGGAGGATGAAATTGGATTCATATTTTCTCTCTTAATGAAAATATTTTGCTATGAGTAGAGTATGGAATTAAATATGAATTTAATGATTTGGATAAAAGGATTATTTTGCATAGCATTTCAAAATTTTGTAGCATGTATGTGAGACACTTATTGGCATTATGAATTAGATGTTGTCCTTGATGGAAACCTATCTGATGAGTTGTCCTTGATGAAAATATGAATGGAAACCTACTTAATGAGTTGTCTCTTGATGGAAACCTACTTGTTGAATATGTAAAGAGGATGTGACAAAGTGTTTTATAGATGTGACAGAGTGTTTTGGCAAAGGCATATCAGTTCAGAGGTAGAGGTATGATAAAGTTGAAAGTTCAAGAAGTATATATGCGTTATGTTAAGAAAATCCGTGTACACACGCACGTTTGAAGAAGCAAAGGAATGTACAGTTTTCGCACCATGGTATTCTAAATACCAAGGGTCCTTACCATGGCATTGCCCTGTCATACTGAGCCTAGTAATAGATGCTTTGATCCCGTCTAAGAAACCCATCGGCTTGAGTATGGTTTTGAGGTCTGTGGTAATGAAAAAGGCTAAACTATATAAGGTGATGAAGATCAAAGTGATCATTGGTGTGAAAATTTGTGCAAGTAATAGAAATCTTACGAATAGTTAGATCTGAAGTAAATATGCATGTTATGGGCTATTGATGCTTTGCTTGATCTAAAATAAGTATGTATCTAGGAGTCTGATGATGGATCGAATCCAATAGATCTAAGATGCAATCATGATTATGGGATGATTTGATTTATGTTGATGGCATCTTAACGCATGATTTTTCTGTGTATGTGGAGAATTGAGTATGTTTGAAGTTTTGTGTTCCAATGAAGATTTCATTCTGAATTTGCAGATTTGTACATGAGTTTTATAGTTTGCAAGGCATGTACACACACGAATGTGTTTATGGTAAGTCAGATACACGTGAGTTTCGTTTGTGAAAAGAGCGTACACATGCATATATCATTTGAGGAAAGGGCGTACATAAAGTAGGGTTTTGATGAAAAAGAATGTCTGATCAGTTAATTAGTTTTTGATGTGTTTTTGTTGTTTGTCAATGAATTCTTCTTGATGATCTATGTTTAAAAGTTGATCTGATTGTGTATTGATTAATTGAAGAATGTTGCATTTACTTGCTGATTGAGATTAAATATTAGAGAAATTTTTGTGATTGGTTTAGATTGTTGTAGTAGATCTGAGTATGATTCAGTGTTTGTTTCAAAATGGTAGTTTTTTAGTTTTCAGTTTTTGTAGGTTTAAGATCTATATGCGGGTATTATTCATGAAATGCGTGTACACACATGGGTTTGCTACTATAAAGTAGCATATACATTTTGACAGATGGTTGTTCATGATTTACAGTAATAGGATCTAGTTTCTGTGATGTGCAGAATGATGCATGATATTTTGGTTATAGTGATCTCACTGATTGGTTGAGTTTCAGTTGATTTGGTTTCAATTATTGGTTGATTCAATTGTGTCAGGGTTTGATGATTGAGTTATAGTGATGAGTTATAGTTTTATGATTGATATTGAGGTTAAATATTGGTAGTGGGTCCAGTTTGAAAATTTGATGAAACGTGGCCTACAAGTTATGATGTGTTGTAGAAGGCAAATCTAGTATGAAAATTTATAAAACGTGGTCTCCAGAGTTGAGGGAGTTGGATCTTCCTTCTAGTAGTAGTAGGTAAATTAGATCAGGGAGTTGGAGCTCCCTTCCATTAGTATTTTGAGAATGAGTGAAGATTGTAGCCTTTTGCAGGTTGGTGTTTGTGCACTAGTACAAGTTTACACCGGTACAAGAACTAGGGGGTTGAAGCTCCCTTCCAGTAGAAGTTGGAGAATGAGTGAATGTTCTAGCCTTATGCAGGTGTGTTCCTATGTACCTATATGAGTCTACAGCAGTAAAATATTTTTAAATGTTTTTCTTTATATTAAAAGAAGACAAAGACGACAAAAACAGGTGGTTTCTTCCTACATTGGGTTTTCACCTTAAATCCTGGTGTGTGTGGATTATGTGTGATGGTTTATTTTGTTCTTATTGCACATGGTTACTATCTATCTAATATTTAATAAAGTACTGATGATAAACATATGATGAATTAACTGAAACATAAGTTTACTGGATGTACGCTGGTTTTTTTAAGAACAATCGCATACACATGTGGGTTCCTTTCAGTAAAGTCGCATACAAAAAATAGAATATGAAATAAAAAATTTATGTTTTTGAAAATACTGGTTCATTCCCCCTCTGCCCCCCCATTAGTATTTTTCCCAACAATTGGTATTAGAGGAAGTCCTTTGGTAGAATCTTGATCATTTGAAGGAGATCCATCAAGACAATGGGAAAGAAGCAAAAGAAGAAAGCACCTCAAAATAAGAAGACATCTCAAAGAGATAGTGATAGTGACAAAGATGATTGGATATGAGATAAAAGAAAATATTCAGATTTAGGATCACCTCATAATGAAGATGATCAAGAAAAATAATTAACAGGTACTGATTTTTGGTCCTCTGGTGATACCTATCCCTATTCATGCAATATTGAAGATAATGAATATGACAATGAAACAACTGAATTTTCTCTTATGGGTAAAATTGAAAGAAATCTAATGACCATAGAAGTAGAATTTAAAAGTCTCACAGATAAAATTAGAGATCAACAAGATCTATTTGATAAAAGGGAATGTACCTACAAAGAATAGGTTACCAAGTTAAAAACTTAGTTGGAGAAGGAAACAAAATAAGGAATAAGTACAAGGAAAATGAAGATCAATGTCAAAGGCTACATGATGAAGTAACATCATTAAGAAATCAAGTGAATGAAAATGATACAACAACCAAGGAACTTAAATAAATAACTAGTTACTATAACGGTCTTGAAGCTGAGGTCGTCTCTATAAAAGAAGATCTTGAAAAATCAAATGAGTAGAATGAAAAATTACTTCAGAATTTGAAGAAAAATAAAATGGGTTGAAAGAAGAGATTCTCAAATTAAAACAACAAGTGGAGGAAGGAAGAATGGTTGAAGAAATCATGAAGAAGTAGTACCTAGAAAAGGAAAATCAATATCAGGTTGAGGTAAATATCCTAAAAACTAAATTAGAAGAAAAGGATAAACATTTATGATTTCAAGATAGTACTAAGATTTTGAATAATATTCTTAGTAGTCAAATGTCTCCTGCCATCACATCTGGTCTTGCTTTTCGTGAAACTGTTAAAGGTGAATCTAGCTCACAAGATTAGGCAAGGAATTCTATTGTAAAATCTAAAATGCCCAACAAGGAAATAAAAAGTCAACCTAATCAACAACCAAGGAAAAAAGTCTTCAAAGGTAATCATTTACTCCTAACTATAGAAGTATTAATCGACTTTCTCCTATGATCAATAATGTTGAATGTTCTATATGTCATAATTTTGGACATGTTGCACCCAATTGCAGAAGTAGAATGTTTCAAGCTGATAATCATCTCATAGAAATATCATCAACTTCCAATTATTTTAAGGGATATTGTTTTTCTTGCAATATGTTTGGTCACAAAGCCATTGATTGTAATAGGAGGAATATGAAACATATAAGAACTTATGCTTGTAACAAGTTTGTACATGTAGAAAAAGAATGTAGGAACAAGTTTATGGATCTCCGTAGACAACATAATAGGCAACCAGATAAGAACATTAATGTCAGAAGACCTGAAAAAGATGGATCCGTCAACGAGCAAGAAAAAGAACAACATAAAAGGTTTGGTCTTGCTCTCTACTCATTTGAAGATGAAGATGAATGGTACATAGATAGTGGATGTTCTCATCACATGACTAGAGATAAGAGTAAAATGGAGACTCTCAAGAAAAACCATCATGGTAATGTTATTCTTGGAACTGATGTTTCAGAAAAAGTTCTAGGACAAAGTAAAGTCAGAATTAATAAAACTAGAGCAGTAGTTGATGCTTTATTAGTTGAAGGACTAAAGCAGAATATTCTATGTGTGGGAAAAATGGGAGATAAGGGAAATATAGTTGTGTTTACATCAACCAAGTGTAAAATTATGAATGAAGTAACTAGAAAAGTCATAATAAGAGGATACAAAAATCGAGAAAAACTATATGTGTTTGAAGATCGTAATTCTCATAGATATGAGGAAGGATCAGACTGAGGGTAAAAGAATATTGTGCCTATTATAGTCTCTTATTCTTAAATGAATATTTCTAACATTGATTGCAGAAGTGGTGTGAGGTACTTGACCTCATAAAAAGTAGAAGATGGTTATTGTAGGTTTTAACCCCGTACATAAATTACCTGCATACGAATTCTAAAACACAAAAAATAAACAATGTGAGAGCATAACACATAAAACACATATACACAGATATTTCCCCTGGATCCCAAAACTGGGACTACCAGCTTGATTTTTCATTATGTTCCTTTCAATGTTACAATACAAATTTATACATGCTGAAGCATCTAATACCATGGACTGAAAACCATCGCGTCCAAAACCATGGACCAAAAACCATCACGTCCTAACCATGTGTGAAAATCATGCACAAAACCATATGTAGGTCCACCCAACCTAACATAGGTTCCGAAAACAAAATTTTCCAGGGTGCTACCTCGGACACCATAGAGTGGGGTTACATACACCCCTCAAACCCCTTGTGACCCCTCCCGCCACCCCCCTGCTACGCAATTGGCACAACGAAGGGGGGGCTCCGCCCCCCTTCTAACCCCTCGGTTAACTACGTGGGATAGTCATGGAAAGAATATAACACAACCCAACATTCTCCCACTTGTTGTTTTCTTTCCACAAGGGACCACAAAAGAGTTTAGTCATTTATGTAGCCTTGCAACGCCCATTGTTTCTCTACACCAAGAGAACTTCTCAAAGCTCACAAATTTTTTCAATGCATCTGCAATATTTTTCAAAATGTCCACCTTTACCAGCAACACCTTTTTTTCTTCTATCATATCCCTCACAAAGTGATACTGAACATCAATGTGCTTTGTCTTTGAATGATATGCAGGGTTCTTTTCCAAGAAAATTGTACTTTGGTTGTCACAGTCTATCCTTATAGCTCCCTGTACTAACCCCATACTTGAACATAATCTCTGCAACCAAACTGCTTCCTTGCTTGCATGAGTGGCTGCCATGTATTCTGCCTCTATAGTTGATAGTGCCACTACAGATTGTTTCTTACTCATCCAACAGACTGAACCTCCAAATACGTTAAACACATACCCACTTGTAGATCTTCTCTGATCTACATCTCCAGCCCAGTCTACATCAACAAAGCCATGAATATCCAACACTCTGTCCAATCCTGGTCTTCCTTGGTAGCACAAACCATAATCACTAGTGCCATGCAAATACTTGAAAACCTGCATCACTGTTGTCCAATGCTCCTTTCTTGGTTTTGACATAAACCTGCTCAATACTCCCATTGCATGTGCAATGTCTGTTCTAGTATAGAACATTGCATACATCAGGCTACTGACTGCACTTGCATATGGAACATGGGACATGTCCTCATCCTCTTCTTGTGTCTTGGGACACTATTCAACAGATAACTTTACACATACAGGAATAGGAACCTTCACAGGTTTACTATCTTGCATATTAAATCTCTGCAATATTGTCTCGACATACTTCCTATGGTTTAACTAGAGCTTCCTCTTTGCTCGATCTCTTTTAATTTCCATGCCTAAAATATAGTTTGCAGCACCAAGATCTTTCATGTCGAATTTGGAGGACAATTGGGTATTCAAATCCTGGATAATTTCTTTGTCATTTCCAACCAACAACATATCATCCACATACAAGACCAAATAAATAACATGGTCACCAATTAATTTAAAATACACACAGTGATCTGCTTTACTTCTGGTGAAGCCAAGTCCCCGTATAAATGTATCAAATTTCTGATACCACATCCTTGGTGACTGTTTTAACCCATACAAAGACTTCTTTAACTTGCATACCAGTTCTTTCTTACCCTTCACCACAAAGTCACCTTGGCAACAGGAGAAAAAATATCACCAAAATCAATTCCTAATACCTGGGAATAACCTTTTGCTACCAATCGAGCTTTGTATTTCTCCACCTTTGCTTCTGCATTTGTCTTCTTCTTGAACACCCATTTGCTGCCAAAGGGTTTCCTTCCAACCGGTAACTCCACCAGAACCCATGCCTCATTTTTGTGCAAAGATGCCATTCCATCAACCATGGCCTCTTTCCAGAGTTTTCCATCCTCTAAATCTACTGCTTCCTTCACAGTTTTGGGATCATCATCAGTAATAGATAAAGAAAAATTTGAACAGAAAGTAGATGGACTATACCTTATAGCTTCCTTCTTTCTCGAATTGATCTTCTCACACCCAGAGTTTGTGGCTCTTTATCTTTTGATTCCTCCTCCACTGTAGAGTCTGATTCTTCCTCCTTAAGCTTAAACTTTATCTTCTCATGTTCCTTTGGTTGGACTTCATGTTTAATAACATATTTTACCTCTATGAACACCACAGCTTGGTTGTACACAACCTTCCTTGTTACTGGGTTCCAAAGCTTATAACCCTTTAAACCATCCTTATACCCTATAAAGATGCACTTTTCATATTTACTATCCAACTTGGTTCTTTCTCCTTTAGAACATGTACATATGCATCACATCCAAATACCCTCAAATGTCAAAGAGAAGGTTTCTTACTAGTCCATACCTCTTCTGGAGTCTTATCTTCCAATGCTGATGAAGGTGATCTATTGACCAGGTAACATGCTCTCTCCACCGCCTCTACCCAGAATTCTTGTCCTAACTCGACACCACTGAGCATGCTTCTTGCCCTTTCCATCAACGTCTTGTTCATTCTTTCTAAAACTCCATTTTTCTCAAGTGTGTATGGAGTAGTCTTCTGTTGTGCTATACCACACTTCTTACAGAATTGTTCAAATTCCTTACTGCAAAACTCTCCACCATTATCTGTCCTCAGCACCTTTATCTTCTTCTCTGTCTGGTTTTCCACCAGAGCCTTAAATTCTTTAAACCTTCCAAAGACTTCAAATTTCTTCTTTAGGAAATATATCCATTTATTCCTTGAGAATTCATCTATAAATGATACATAGTACACAAACTTACCTAGTGATAGAACCTTCACAGGTCCAAACACATCACTGTGCATAAGCTTTTACCACTAGAGGGGAAATTCACCCAATTCTACTTCCCATATACACAATTTTCACAGAAATCAAAATCCAGAGAGCTATTACTCATACCTTCTACCATACGTTTACCATGAAGTATTCGAAGGCCCTTCTCTCCAATATGTCCAAGCCTTTGATGCCACAACATGGTCTTCTCTCCAGAGACCACTAGATTTTCTGCTCCACATTCAAGAACCATAGAACCGTTGCACCCATCAATAACAATACTACCTTGCAGCTTGTACAGAGTTCCAATCCGAACTCCCTGGATCAATACTAGTGCTCCCTGAACCATTTTGCAGGTATTCTTCTCGAACACTATTTTTACACCTGCATCATCAATCTTGCTTACAGAAATCAGATTTATGGCCAATGCAAGAATATGCAGAACACCCGGAAGTGTCCTAGCCCTTCCACCTTGCAACTTCAACTTTACTTGCAACCAACAATTCTAGCCTCCCTGTCATCCCCCAAGAAGACATTACCATCATAATATTTCTCGTACTCGCAGAACCACTCTCTATGGGGAGTGAAGTGAAAGGATGCACCTGAGTCAATCAACCATGCCTCGTGATCTACATGTGTACTTGAAGAAGCCAAGTACACATCCCCACCTTCATCTAAAGTGGTTTTCGCCTCTGCATAACGAGCATCATCGAATCCCTTTCCTTTGTCAAGAGTTTTAGATTTACAATCCCTTTTGTAGTGCCCTTCCTTTCTGCATTTCCAGCTCACCACCTTTACAGGTTTTCCTAGAGATTTAGATCCCCCTCTAGATTTAGACCTCCCACTCGATGACTTATTTTTGTTTCTGTTCTGGGACTGTTCTCGTACAAACAAGGCATCACCATTCTGGCTCTCCATATTTTTCCGTCTCATTTCCTCCATCAGCAAGGATGAGACTATTTCATCAAACTGCAAGGTAGTTGCATTGCTACCTATTGCAATAACCAAACTATCCCACGAATCTGGTAGAGAACACAACAAACTAATGCACTTATCTTCATCTGAAATTTTGATATCAATAGACAATAAGTGACTTACCATAGTATTAAACGCATTTAGATGCTCTGTCACTGAGTCTCCATCTTTCATTCTCAGGTTATATAGCGTTTTCCATAGGAACAGTTTATTCACCAGAGACTTAGATTGGTACAAAGTCCCTAACTTGTCCCACAAAGCCTTTGCTGTAGCTTCTCTTGATATATTCGGCAATACTGAATTTGAGACACACAATCATATTGTGCTCTTTGCCTTCCGATCCAACTTCTTCCATTCTTCATCAAACACTCCCATTGGTTTAGTACCTGGATCTACCACGATCCACTGATCTTTATCCACCAACAGATCCTCCATCTTGAGTTGCCACAACTCAAAACTCTAACCATTAAATTTCTTGATCTCTATCTTTCCACTTCTCGCCATCTTCTTTCACCACTAGAATTGATCCCGCAGATCTCCCACTGAACAGGGTCTACCACAGGCCCGAGCGAAACCCCTCAGCAACAAAGGCGTCTCCTTGAAGCCAAAACAGCTCTGATACCAAATGTAGGTTTTAACCCCGTACAGAAATTACCTACATATGAATTCTAAAACACAGAAAATAAACAATGCGAGAGCACAACACATAAAAAATCATATACAGAGATATTTTACCCTAGATCCCAAAACCGGGACTACCAACTTGATTTTTCATTATGTTCCTTTCAATGTTACAATAAATATTTATACATGCCAAAGCATCCAATACCATGGACCGAAAACCATCGCATCCAAAACCATGGACCGAAAACCATCGCGTCCAAACCATGTGCGAAAATCATGCACAAAACCATAGGTACGTCCGCCCAACCTAACATAGGGTCCAAAAACAATTTTTTCTGGGGCGTTGCCCTAGACCCCATAGAGTGGGGTTACCTGCACCCCTCAAACCCCCTGTGACACCCCCACCTCACTACGCAATCGGCACAACGAAGGGGGGGCTCCGCCCCCCTTCTAACCCCCCGGTTAACTACGTGGGCTAGTCGTGGAAAGAATATAACACAACCCAATAGTTATTAGGTCCTCAAGATTAGTGATGTGTAATCTTAGGGGGAGTAATACATGTTAATTCCCATGGTTATTTTTATTTCCACGTTGCTTATATTACTGACAATGTCTCTGGTGAATTAATAGTAAACATGTATAGACATAATAGACTTAGGGGAGCTGAAAAGTGTGAAATTTCAGCATTTCACTTTTTGTACGCAGATCTTATGAAGAAAAGGCACATGTATACGTGAGTTCTAAGCTACACAATCACGTATATTTTGGTTTGATGAAGAAACATTGGGACAGACTCAGGAAAAGTGTCTGATATCATTCAGTCAACTATCAATTGGATTTTCTGTTCTGATGGTTGATGGTTACATTTAGTTGATGCTATTTAGAAGTTCTTTTGGCCCTCATAAGTTGTTGTTGCTTTAGAATTTTGGTTCAAAGTGCTGTGTTTCCGCAGCTCACACAGGGTTTCCGCAGCTGATCCCGGTTTCCGCAGCCAACCCCGAATTCCGCAACTGTTTTATTAAATGATATGTTCCAGGTGTCCTCCGGGAAGAAGAGCCACATGGGCAAGTTCTTGGAACCAAGGACATGGTGTGTGTCCTTCCAGCTCACCCAAACCGGTCATAAAAACTCGTGGTCAACGAGGAGGCAAATACGGTCAACAGAAGTCATTGGCGGTGGCACGGCTCTGCGTGTTCTGTTTTGGATCACGTGAAGAACAGGTGGCATCTTCCTCAGCCACGAAGACAGTGGGAAACATGAATCCAACAGCAGATTGAATGCCCACAACAGCCGTTGCCTAAATCCGAGGACGCAGCAAGATTACGTGTTTTTACACAGCTGCTTGAATAGCTTAGTTTTCGTTAAGTTAGTTTGCTTTCCTCTGTTATAAATAAAGCGTCTTTGAACGCTGGATAGTTAGTCGTTAATCCATTTTGTAAACACTGTTGAAACCTCTTTTGTAAGCGTTTTATAAGCTCCCCACTGTATTTTACATTTGCTGTTAATCTATGAGAAGACTGTTCTGTTTCTAAGCGTGTAACTGCTCTTTGGATTGGCTGAAGTAGGCAGAGGGCCCCTGTTTGCTGCAGCCACTGTACAGTAGTTTTACTTTTAATTTCTTGCATTTCTTTTTCTGATTTCATGTATATTAATGTACAGTTATCTTTATGAATTGCTGCATTTTATTTTTTTCAACATGTATATTAGTGTACATAAACTTTGAATTCTGCTGATTTACATTTCTGCACTTTTGTTCATGACTGATCAGTGTGTTATGCAGGTTTCTTAGGCGAGCCCGGGACAGTTTTCTTTCTTTTCTTTTTACAACTAGTGGCATGTGTGATCATCTTGTCTAGGCTGTTGACCTTTATTTTTCTGCAGTTTGATTTTCATTAGTATCATTTCTTTAACTTGCACTTTACTTTCTGCTCAGTAGTTATCAAGTTGTTCATTTATTGATGGTTCTTTTTCTATAATCAACTAACTTTATTGGAGCCAAAATATCACTTAGTGCAGCTTGGTTTATTTTGCTTTAAGACTCACATTACTGACCTGTTCATAACTGTTCTCACATGATTAAGAAAAGGTTAAAATAGTGTGATTTGTCTCACTTAAATTTCACATTGATTAGATTTAAATGAAGAGTTAAAATAGTGTAAAGTAGTGAAAAGTAGTTGTTCTTGCTTTTAATTGAGTTAATATAGATTTCATTTTCATTTTCATCAGCAGCAGAGATACTGGGCCGATGCCATTAGTCCTTTATTTGATTTTAAGCTTTGATTTTATTTCAGTTATTGTTCAAGTTTTCTTTTAGAATACTCTTTAAGTTTCAAGAAATCACTTAGAAATCATCACAATCACCCACATTCACTCGCTTTATTACATCTCCATCACATCACATTAGGAAAGATACAATCAAAAACAAACTAAAAAGCTAAAAACGACAAAAGATTAAGAAAACGGTTATCTAAGTACATATAGTACACCTCACTTCATCAGCTTACGAGCCCCGGGTTGACATTTAAAAGTTGCAATTTAGACATCACTAAATTGACCAAACATTTTGGCGCCGTTGCCGGGGAAGTGAAATTAGGTAGCCAAATTCTTAAAAAAAAAACAAGAAAATTTCAAGGAAGGAAATTGATAACATCTCAAAGTATGCTCTCCTCTTGCACTTAATGTGATCTGGAGGATCAGAAAAGAGAAATTTATTGGTTTAATAATTTCTTGAGTATGCTCTCTTCTTGCACCTAGAGTGACCTGGAAGATCAAAAAGAGAATTATTAGCCCGACTTGAAGAAAAATTAAAAAAAAATGACATGCATAGAGCAAGAGATTCTAGGAGAAGGTTTTTAGCTAGAGCCAAAAGTTCGATTTTTACAACTCCATCTACTTCAAGGAATAGACAAGAGACACCTCCATCATCTCCAACTTACACTCCTAGCCCTAGGATTCCTGGAATTCAAGAGGCAGGAGTCGACTCTCCCATACCTTCCATCAAATCTGAATTAGAAAGAGATCCTTTCCTTCTTTCTCCAGAGAGACAAATTGTAATTGAAGAAGTAGAATCACCTGAAGAAGAGGGAGAAATTCCTTCTCGTACACCCTTAGTAGAAGAACCAGAAGACTCTGAAGTCTCCAGGGAAACTACCATGGCAGAGGAAGGAGCAACTGGATTTGGTAGAGGTAGAGGTAGAGGAGGAGGAGGAAACAATGGAGGAGGTAGAGGTAACATTGGAGGAAATAGGGATGGGGATAACTCATTCGGGTTTCCTATAGTTGATGAGGACTCCCGAGCCATAATGAAAAACATCTCACCATCTGTCCTCCCAAACTTCCATGGGTTTAGGAATGAGGACCCTGAAACATTTCTATTTGAGTTTGAGGTGGTGTGTCTAACTTATGATTATCTGGATGACTCTCAAAAACTCAAACTGTTTCCTTCAACATTGAAAGGAGCAGCCTTTAAATGGTTCATGGGATTACTCACTCAATCCATTAGGTCTTGGAATAATATGAAACAAGAATTTTTGGATAGGTACCTGGACTATTGTATGCCCACCAATCACAAGGATGAGGTATTCAAAATGATGCAAAAAGAAGATGAAAACTTGGAGGAGTTACTTGAAAGATTTCAATATAATCTGAAAAGAGCAAAAATGAGTAACTTGGATGAGGAGACCTTGAAAGCCCTTTTACTAAAAGCCATTAGAGATGAATGGATAGATCTTTTGAATATAATGGGAAAAGGAGATGTATCTCAACTTCCACTTTCTGATATAGCAGAATTATGTGTCCATCTCTCAAGGGGGAAATCCAAAACTCAAAAAGGGCCTAGAGATCCTTCTCTCATCAGAGCTAATAAATCTGCAACTGGATCGGTAAGTAGGGCTGAGATTGGCAACATGCTTGATGAATTCAAAACTGATATCTTAGGGAGTCTTAGTGAGCAACTAGACACCCTTAAGATTCACAATAAGCATAAAGCAGAAGCTGAGGCTTTGGCCATCTTTTGCCCAAAGTGTAAGAAGAAACATGCTCTAAGGGAATGTCCCTTGGATGCAAAAGTTGTAGAAACATGTGTAATTTGTTCAGAGAACCATGAGACCAAGGATTGTCCTTCAATTCCTGGGCTCAAATCTGTCTTTCAAGAATATCCAAATACAATCGAATCTCTCTGTTTTGTTGCAAGGAGACCTTGGCAGGGGCAACAAAATCAAGGGTTTAACAACTCTATGAATTTTCAACCCCAACCAAATTGGAATCCTTGGCAACAACCTTGGTCCCAACCTCAAAATCCTTTTCAATCTTGGGTACAAGGGATGCAAAATCCTTATGGGAGATTTTCTCAATTTTACCAATATCCTCCATCTTTTCAAAACCAACCAGCTCCACAACTTCCAAATCAAAATCCACAACTATCATTGCCATTTCCACAACAACAACCTTCTCAACAGAATCCAAATTCTCAACTCTTGCTTCCATTCCAACAGAAGTCAAATCAACTTCCTTCTCAGCCATTTCCCAACCCCAATAATAAAAACCCTCAAATTGCCTACATGATGGAAGGTCAACAATTTCCTACCTATATGATTGTTCCTCTCAATGAAGTACAACTCAGATCAGGTAGAGTCTTAGATAAACCTTCTATAAATGCTCAAAAGCAAAGCATTTTTGAGGAAGAGTCTCTTGAAGCCAATAAGGGTTCTGAAGCATCTCTTCAAAACCCAAACACTCAAAAAGAAAAAGAAAAAGAATTAACCCCCACAACTCCTATAGTTGAGCAACCTGCATCCTTATCCACACCTCCTTTCCCTGAAAGATTACAAATTGATAAAGGAGTGGAAAAACAAATTTGGTTGCCTGACTATAATTTTCTAGATGAATTGAAGAATGTCTGTATCAAGATTCCCTTGTTACAAGCCATTAAAGAGATTCCTATTCTAGCAAAAACAATAAAGGAGTTGAGTCTTAAAAGACCAGGAAGGAAACCAAGAGATACCAGAAGGATCCACTTGGTAGGGAAAATTGCAGATATCATGATGGGAAAAATTACTATGCAGAAATATGTAGATCCCAGTAGTACAATTGTCAAAACACATATCAATGGGGTAGAAATACCAAATATTTTGATTGATTTAGGGGCTGCTATTAACATCATGAGTAGACAAACTATGGAACAGCTAAAACTTCCTAATCTTCTTTTTACACCTACTTTATTGCAACTTGAAGATCGATAAATTATTAAACCAGATGGTGTATTAGAAGACATTCCAGTCTCCCTAGACTCTTGGGAATATCCAGTGGATTTCATGATTTTAACTCTCAAGAGTAATCTAGGAGGACATCCTCTTATTTTAGGAAGACCTTGGCTAGCCACAGCTGATGCTTTCATAAGTTGTAGGTCTGGGGATATGTATATTTCTGATGGTAATTCGACAAAGAAGTTCAATCTGTATCCTCCAGCAAAAGCAATTACAGAAATAGGGGATAATGAGTGGGTTGATGATGAAGATACTATACAACCTGTCTTTACCATTTCTGAGATTAGTGAAGATAGTCAAATTCTGAACACATTAGAAAATTTTGAACCATCTTCAGAATATGACCACACACAATTTCAGTTGGATTCTGACATTGAGTATCTATCATCTAGACAAATATCTCTTTTCTCTATGGAAGAGTTTGGTAGTTCTGCCATTGAGATTTTTCCAGGAAAAACATTGAATATCAACAAAAACTTGGAGAAATCACAACAGGAAGGGCTAACCAAAGTCTTGCAAAAACATTCCACTGCATTTGCATGGGAGTATACTGATATGAAAGGTATTGACCCTAAGACTTGCATTCATCATATCTACATTGAGGAAAATAGTAGACCAATCAGACAACCTCAAAGAAGGATGAATCCAAACCTTAGGGAGATAGTGAAAGAAGAGCTCCAAAAGTTACTTAATGTAAACTTCATTTACCCCATTTCAGATAGCCGGTGGGTTTCTCCTTTAGTTATAGTACCTAAAAAGAATGGTAAATGGAGGGTTTGCATTGATTATAGGGAATTGAACAAAGCAACTTTGAAGGATCACTTTCCTTTACCCTTTATTGATCAAGTATTAGATACTTTAGCAGGTAAAAAGTATTTCTCATTTCTGGATGGTTTTAGTGGTTACAATCAGATTCAGGTAGCACCTGAAGATCAGGACAAAACCACATTTACCTGTCCATGGGGGACTTTTGCTTACCGAGTACTTCCTTTTGGATTATGTAATGCACCTGCAACATTTCAAAGGTCAGTATTAGGAATCTTTTCTGATCTAATTCATGATTGTGTAGAGGTCTATATGGATGATTTTACAGTTTATGGTAACTCATTTGAAGAGGCATTAGAAAATTTGGAAAGAGTCCTTATAAGGTGTAAAGAAACAAATCTTTCATTAAGTCATGAAAAATGCTTTATGATGTTTACTGAAGGGATTGTTTTAGGACATCATATTTTAGGAGATGGAATTAAAGTTGATAGATCAAAAGTTGAAGTCATCTCCAAGTTACCTATTCCAAATTGTCAGAAAGATGTTAGAAGTTTTCTTGGATTTACTGGATATTATAGAAGATTTATTGAAAACTTCACTAAAATAGCATCTCCGCTTTTCAAATTGCTTACAAAAGACTGTGAATTCAATTGGGATCCTGACTGTCAATCTGCATTTGAAACTTTAAAAACAAGAATATCTGAAGCACCCATTTTGAGAGGACCAAATTGGAAACTTCCTTTCCATATTTCTACAGATGCTTCAGATACAGCTCTAGGAGCTGTGTTGGGTCAAAAGGATTTAATTCCTTATGCCATTTACTACACCAGTAAAAATTTGACTCCCACTGAGTTAAATTACACTGTGACTGAAAAAAAGAGTTCTTAGTCGTTGTTCATGCAATCAATAAGTTTAGACATTATATAACCGGCTATGAAACTTTTGTCTATACTGATCATTCTGCAATTAGATATCTCATGAACAAACCTGTTACTAATGGCAGAGTTACAAGATGGATTTTACTTTTACAAGAATTCAATATTACTGTGTTAGATAGACCAGGGAAACAAAATACAGTAGCTGATTTCTTGTCTAGAATCCAAAATACTAATGAAGATTCTCCTGTAGAGGATAAGTTTCCAGATGAATATTTGTTTGCAGTAACTACTAAAACTACTTGGTATGCAGACATTGCTAACTATTTGGTTACAGGGAAGCTACCTCCACACTTATTTCCTAATGAGAAAAGGAAAATCATTCAAGAAAGTTCAAAGTATTCATGGATTTCTAATGAATTGTTCAAAACAGGGCTAGATTGTGTGATCAGAAGATGTGTTCGGGAAGATGAAATTCCTGACATCCTTAAGGCATGTCATGATGAACCATGCGGTGGACACTTTGCTGACAAGAGGACTGCCTATAAAATCCTTTCTTTGGGATATTATTGGCCTTCTCTCTTCAAAGATGCAAAACAATATGTTAGAAGGTGTGACAACTGCCAAAGAGTTGGGAGACCAACTCTTTCAAATGAAATTCCATTACAGCTACAGGTACTCATCGAACCCTTTGAAAAATGGGCTTTAGATTTCATTGGACCTATTAATCCACCATCTAAACAAAAGAAGTATATACTGGTTTGCACTGATTATGTTACTAAATGGGTAGAAGCCAAGGCATTGCCTTCTGCCACTGAAAATTCAGTTGTTCAATTTCTTTTTGAGGATATTTTTACTCGTTTTGGTGTCCCAAGAGAAATTGTGACAGATCAGGGAAGTCAATTTACATCTAACTTGATGAAGAAGCTGATGGAAGAATACAAAATCAAGCACAAAAATCTACTCCATACCATCCGCAAGCAAATGGTCAAGTGGAATCCACAAATAAAGTTCTTGAGAGCATCATCACCAAAACTGTTCATCTCCATAGAAGAGATTGGGCAGAAAGGCTTCCTGAAGCCTTATGGGCCTATAGAACTACATGGAGGAACACAACAGGACATTCTCCCTATGAGCTTGTTTATGGGAAAGAAGTCTTGCTCCCCATTGAGTTTCAAGTCAAGACCTTCAAGATGGCAGTTCAGTTGGGGATGAATCTATCAGAATCCCAAAAGCACAGAATGGAGCAGCTGAATGAGCTAGATGAAATAAGACAAGATGCAATTTTAAGGACTGATCTAGTTCAGCACCAAAGAACTAAGTGGCATGACAGATATATCAAGGAGAGAAAGTTTCAAAAAGGAGATTGGGCATTACTGTTTGATTCCAAGTTTAAAGACTTCAAAGGAAAATTTCAAACTCATTGGCTTGGACCATATGAGATTGATGAAGTCTTTAGCAATGGAGCAGTTCGAGTCAAGACTATTGATGAGTTTCAAACTCCTCTCATTGTGAATGGCCACCGATTGAAAATTTATCATAAGCCACTTTCAAAAGAGGACTTTGTCAAAATATTCCAAGAAAATTCTGCAATGAGGCTGGTGGAGAAGAATTCTTCTCCTCCATCAGCCTAGTCTTTGTTTCTTTCAGTTAAAAAAAAAAAAAAAGAGAAAAAAAAAAGAAAAGAAAAGAAAAAATCTTTTGTATAAGCCTGAAAACCAATCATAGATTGGTAGTCTTATACAGAAAATGTTGAGTGAAAATCAGGGACACCTGACACTCTATATTTTCCAAAAAAAAAGATCTCTCTTCCTCTCCATTTTCACTCCACTTGTCATTTCCATCTTCACCTCCATCTCATCTTCATCTCCATTCCACTTCACTCCACTACACTTCCATCTCATTCCACTCATTTCATTCATTTCCACCAGTGAAGTCCCTCTCAGGACTATTTCATTTAGTTAAGTCTTCTCTAACTTCTTTTTTTACAGTCAGAAGGGTGTTGTTTCAGATTCCGCAGCTGGAAACCATTTCCGCAGCTCAAACCATTTTCCGCAGCTAGAAACGATTTCCGCAGCCAGCACACTCTGTCTCTACAACCAGGATTACTCTGTTTTCAAAAATCACAGTCAGAGGTATCATCATCACCAAGGGCAGCAAGGATATGAGGCATCTGCAAGATCAAAAAGCAATAATGGGTCAGCAACCTTAATCAACAAATGGCAAACTTATGAAGGTATGATCAAAATCTTTTCCAAACAACAATTTAATGTCATTTTATGCATAGTTATTAAATCGTGGAAAGAGCCACTAAATGCAATGATTCGGCAAGATCATCCCACTCCTCCTCCACGATAATGCTTCATCCACCTCATACCTTTCTAACGGTCCCCTAATCATCATTAATTCAAAACTTGAAACGGGGCTGCTCCTCCATTATTGGCCGTACCTCTGTGACGTAACCCAATGTACCACGGCTCTCCTTACCATCATTTCCGCAGCCAACTCTGAGACGTGTGCGTAAGCCACCCGATTCTAAAGGATTCGGTCATTATTCCGTTCACTTATCACCCCATTTCCGCATGCATTGAACTCATTTCTCGTGTTTGTCTTCTACTCCCTTGTACTCACACAATTTCCACTCTCATTTCCGCTGCAAACTCCACAGCTCTGTTTCAAACCCCGATTACAGTTCTGCAATACGCCTTGCATTACATTACGGCTACTCCACTTATAGCCGTAATCCACCTGTTTTTTTTCCCGTGAGCATCCTCCTTGAGTATCCACACACAGTCAAAGCTTCAGCCGAAGTTGAGAGCCGAAGATGGGGAAGCTGCGTAGAGCTGAACCTGAGGGTCCAAATTATTTAGAAGGGTATCCACAGACGAAGGAAGCATTAAAGAAAGCAAAGTGGTTGAAGTTTATTCAAAAATTCAGAGGGTATGATAAGGAGGTAACGAAAGCATTTGCTCGATCCTTCAATGGACACACCGTGGAAGTAGGGGACCTAAAATTCACAATAACAGAGGCCACAATAGCAGCAGCAACCAGTTTACCACAGCAGGGAGACAGATGGTTTAAAAACAGAGGTCTGGATGATCAAGGATGGAAAGACATGCTCAAGAACCCAGGTATGGATACTTCCATATTTACCAAAGGAATTCCTGTGCATGTAATTAAGGAAGAATGGACTGCATTGTTATTACTTGTTCAAAAGTTTATCACATGTGAGGGCCGCTTTGGCACTATGTATATGTACAATGCAAGGATTATGATGAATTTCATGGAAGGCCATGCCCTCAATTTACCCTACTTTCTATTAGCAAGCCTAAAGAAAATGAGTTCCACTGTCCAAAAGCATGTAGGCCATATTGAACCCCACTTGTATCATCACGGGTTCATTAGAATTCTCATAGAAGAGCAATTGAAGAATAACAAGGATACATGGGAAAAGTTTCTAATCAGAAACCATTTCCAAGAGGTGACTGAAGCCTCTAGCAGTTCCCCTAGAATCCCAAAAAGAAGTAGGAGAAGAGAAAGAGATGTTTGTTGGAAATAATATTGAGAGGGGGGGTGAATCAGTATTATCAAGTTCTTTTAATAAAACTTCCTTATTTATTCTTTGAATTATTTTTGCATGTCAGTACCATAAAATAATGAGCATGAACAAAGAAAACAGATAGTCACACCAAAGAACACAAGATGTAAGGTGGAAACCCAATGTGGGTGAAAACCACCTGCTGCAATATGTCTCTATCTTCTTTCAAATTAGAAACTCCTTTTACAATGGTTTTGTACTGGTGCAGTCCTTTACCAGTACGCAGGCTGCAACCTGCAGAGAGCTACAACTCTCTCTCGTTTTCCAGTCTCTCCTGGAAGGGAGCTACAACCCCCTAATTCTTTTCTTTCAAGGACCACTTTTCATAAATTTTCAAACTGCGCCTTCTGTGGCGCCGCGACCACCGCACCTGCGCCTTCTGTGGTGCCTCCGCACTGCGCCTTCTGTGGCGCCTCTGCACTGCGCCTTCTGTGGCACCTCCGCACTGCGCCTTCTGTGGCGCCTCTGTACTACGCCTTCTGTGGCGCCTCCGCACTGCGCCTTCTGTGGCGCCTCCGCACTGCGCCTTCTGTGGCGCCTCTGCACTGCGCCTTCTGTGGCGCCTCCGCACTGCGCCTTCTGTGACGCCTCTGTGGCGTCTCCGCACTGCGCCTTCTGTGATGCCTCTGTGGCGTCTCCGCACTGCGCCTTCTGTGACGCCTCTGTACTGCACCTTCTGTGGCGCCTCCGCAATGCGCCTTCTGTGGCGCCTCTGTACTGCACCTTTTGTGGCGTCTCCGCACTGCGCCTTCTGTGACGCCTCTGTGGCGTCTCCGCACTGCGCCTTCTGTGACACCTTTGTGGCATCTCCGCACTGTGCCTTCTGTGGTGCCTCTGTACTGCGCCTTCTGTGGCGCCTCCGCACTGCGCCTTCTGTGGCGCTTCTGTACTGCGCTTTCTGTGGCGCCTCCGCACTTCCGCAGCTGCAGCGCTCGAGAGATCACCCTTCACAGATTCGCTTTCAACTTCCCTTTCATAGATCAAACTTTTAAAACAATAACCCAATATTTTAGATCTTAAGATATTCGATTTGCAAGAATGAATTAGCCAAGTGATCTCCTTTGCTTTATATAGGCTTAGGCCTTTCACAATACCACGGGCCAAAACCATAGGATCAAAAAAACTGTTGGACTAATACCATGAACCAACCATGAAAGTACGTGAGATCAACACTTTTGATGAAGTACCATGGTCCAAAACCATAGGTTCAAATACCAAGGACTAACTACCATGGACCAAAGGTAAGTTCTCCAACATATACGCGCTTTTCCTCATAGGTTCAAATACCAAGGACTAACTACCATGGACCAAAGGTAAGTTCTCCAACATATACGCGCTTTTCCTTGCATGAAAGTGCGTGAACTTTTTCTCTACATGAAATAAACTTTTCTCTGCATAAAAGTGCGTGAACTTTTCTCTACACTATAATTTATTATCTGAGATGAGTGGGTTGCCATCAAGTACAACATATGTATCATAATGCCAACAATCTCCCCCTTTGGACTTAATGGCAACAACAACCAATCACTCTCCCCCTTTGACATCAAGGGCAAAGGGTTATGCTCCCCCTGACTATAAACCAGATCTGCAAAGAAGAACCATAATCCATGACCATGAAAGAGATAGAGACGTATTGCAGCAATATTCAGACCAGCATCCATGATCTCATTCTGTACTTCCTCCATAATGCCAACAATGCATGATATGCTCCCCCTGAACCTGTGCCATCTGATCTTTGACCAATCCGCAACCCAGCACATGTACGCATATACTTCAGATGAACCTTGATTACAACCAACAATCAGAAGAGATTCAATAACAAGATGATGCATCAACAACCCCCAGATTTTGCCTGAGGTATTCAAAGGTCTCCCTAGGCAATGGTTTGGTGAGTATATCAGCAACCTGTTCCTTAGAAGGAACATACTCCAACTTGACCTTTTGTTCAAGCACTTGTTCCCGGAGAAAGTGATACTTAATTGGTATGTGCTTGGTTTTTGAATGCATGACTGGGTTCTTTGAAATGCTGATTGCACTTGTATTATCACATAAGATGGAGATGGGTGGTGTACAAGTGATTTGAAAATCCTGCAAGGTCTGCATCATCCAAAGGAGTTGAATGCAACACGATGCAGCAGCAACATATTCTGCTTCAGCTGTAGACAAGGCAATCGAACTCTGTTTCTTGTTGAACCAAGATACTAATCTGGAACCCATAAAGAATGCACCACCACTTGTGCTTTTCCTGTCATCCACGCTTCCGGCCCAATCTGCATCTGTATAAGCATGAAGTGTGAGATATGTATCTCTAGGATACCATAAGCCATAGTTTTGAGTCCCTTGAAGATATTTGAAGATTCTCTTTACTGCCTGAAGATGAGTTTCCTTTGGATTTTCCTGAAATCTTCCAACTATTCCGACTGCATGCATGATATCCGGTCGGGTACCTGTCAAATAAAGTAAACTTCCAATCATAGATCTGTAGGTTGGTTGATGCACTGTTGCAGATTCATCATTTGCACTGAGGCTACATCCTGTGACCATAGGTGTACATACTGGTTTTGCATCTTCCATGCCATATTTCTTCAAAATCTGTTTGAGATACTTGGTTTGAGACAAAAAGATCCCTCCTTCTTTTTGTTGGATTTGCAAACCAAGAAAATATGTCAATTCTCCCAGCAAGGACATTTCGAATTCTTTCTGCATCACCAAGGCAAAGCTTTGACTCATAGCTTCTTCATTGTTGCTAAAGATAATGTCATCTACATACACAATAAGTATTAGCAATTTGTTATTTTCAACTTTTATATAAAGATTGCTATCTGCTGATCCTTTTAAAAAACCTTGTTGATGAAGATATTTGTCCAAACGATAGTACCAAGCCCTTGGAGCTTGTTTGAGACCATAGAGAGCCTTTTTCAATCTGCATACAAGATTTGGATCATTTCCAAGAATGAACCCATCTGGTTGCTCGATGTATACTTCTTCTTCCAAGTCTCCATTCAGAAAGGCTGATTTCACGTCCATTTGAAATACTTTGAAGTTTTGAAAGCTTGAGAGAGCAAGGAACATTCGGATGGCCTCAAGTCTTGCAACCGGAGCAAAGGTTTCTTCAAAGTCTATTCCTTCTTGCTGCGCATACCCTTTACAAAAAAGTCTGGCCTTGTTTCTAATTACTTCTCCATTTTCATTCAATTTATTTTTGAAGACCCATTTTGTTCCGATAACATTCTTATCCTTTGGTCTAGGAACCAGCTCCCAAGTGTTGTTCTTTTCGATCTGCTCAAGTTCTTCATCCATTGCTTTCACCCAACATTCATCTTTGCATGCCTCTTTCACATTTTGTGGTTCAGTGGAGGAGAGTAATGCCAAATAGCTTGAAGCTTCTGCAGCTGTTCTTCTTGTTTGTACACTTGCTTCTTTTTGTCCCACAATCTGAGATTCTGGATGATTCTTCTGAACATATCTAGATGGAGTCTTTTCTTCTATTCTTGTCTGCTCCTCTGGTTCTTCTTGAGGTTCTTCTTCTTCATCATTCTGTCTTTGAGGGTAGCCTTCATCTTCTTCGATGTCTTCATGATGTACTTGCCTAGGAATGTATCCCTTCTCATCAACCACTACATCAATGCTGTCAACAATTCTGCCAAGTCTTTTATTGTAGCACTTGTATGCTTTGCTATGTGGAGAGTAACCAAGAAGAATGCCTTCATCTGCTCTAGGTTCAAGTTTGCCAAGTTTCTCATCAGTGTTCTTAATATAACATTTGCTCCCAAAGATTTTGAAGTGCTTTACCGAAGGAGTCTCACCACACCAGAGCTCATGAGGGGTTTGAGTGCTGTTCACCCGGACATTTGTTTTGTTGAGAATAACAATCGCAGCATGTGCAGCTTCACCCCAAAAAGTTGCGGGAGTTCCCGACTCATCAAGCATAGCACGAGCCATTTGTTGGACTGTTCTGTTCATTCTTTCCACAACTCCATTTTGCTGAGGAGTTCTAGCTGTAGAGAATTCTCTTCTTATCCCATGTTCTTCACAGAAATCGAAAAATTCGTTTGAGGTAAACTCCCCACCTCTGTCGGATCTGAGGCACTTAATTTTGTATCATGATTCATTTTCAACCAAGGCTTTGAAGGATTTGAATTTTTCGAATGCTTCATCTTTGTGCTTCATAAGTCCTAACCAGACAAACCTGGAGAAATCGTCAATGAATAATATCAAGTATTCTTCTCCTCGAGGTGTCCTTTTCCTGAATGGACCACATGTATCTGTATGTACTAGCTCAAGAGGCATGCTAGCTGATCCTTCCTTCTCTGGAAAGTTAGTTCTGGTTTGCTTTCCAAACTAACATGATTTGCATATGGTGTTGTCTGGAATTTTGATATCTGGAAGATCGCGAACTGCTTGATATTTTCATGCTTTCCTTATTTGTGAAAAGCTTAGATGCCCCAACCTCCGATGCCATAACCAGTGTTCATCATCCTTGCTTAGATAGCATTATTGTTGTCCTTCTTCAAATATGTATAGATTATTTGGAGTTCTTCTACCTTTGATCACTGTTTCACCTGTATCAAGATCACGGACACGACATCCGTTTGATCTAAATATCACCTCGGTTCCTTGATCACACATCTGGCTGACACTTAGAAGATTATGTTTCAATCCATCAACATACAAAACATTTCCAGCCTTGACCTTTTCTTTTAACTGAGCAATGCCTTTTCCTTTTATAGTTGCAGGAGTATCATTTCCAAAAGAAACTTTCTTTCCTTTTTCAAGAGCAGAAAATGACTCAAGTTTTTCTTTATCACCTGTCATATGCTTCGAACATCCACTGTCAATGTACCATAGATTTTCCTGTCCCTCTGCATAAAATGCTATCCCACATCTTTCTATTTGTGGTTCCTTTATTCTCCATGTTTTGGTGCTTGATGCTTGTTCCTTTGTCTGCTAAAACCTGCTCCTGCATTGAGAATCTTCATGACCAAAATTATTGCAAATAGAACATTCAACTTCATTTTCAAGAACCGAAAAGTTGTTATAGGTCCTTTTTGTAATCCCGGTCATACTTCTTTATTTTTGAGCTTCTCTAGTCATGATTGTTTTATATGCAACACATTGAGCTGCCTTGTGACCAAAGTTATGGCAAGAAAAGCATTGTCCATTGAAGAAACTTCTGCGGTTATCAAATCTTCTGGCCAAATGATTGTAATTTCTATTGTCATCCATTCTTGAACCAAATTGAGAAGATTATACCTGTGGCTGGTTGTAGCTTTTGTTCATCCTTAAGATGGATTGCCCCTGATAGTCTTTGTTTGCAATTCGTCCTTGCTTTACCTGATGGTATTCATTGTGCTTTTGCTCATTTCTTCTTGCTGCATCAAGATAACTTTTTGAGGTGGATGCTTGAGAAGTTCCTTCATTATAGCCCAGACCTGTCTTGTTTAGCGGAGAACGCTGTACATTGATAATCTCATCCAAAGTTTCAGATCCTTTGACAAAATTAAGATTAATAGCTTTTGTTTTCTCAATTTCTTTTCTAAGATCAACAATTTCACCTTCTAATTTTTCAAGATGTTTTTCCTTTTCATCAATTTGAAATTGTAGAGTATCAATGATCATATTATTTTCTTCTACACATCTCTTGAGTCTAGTAATTTCTTCATAAAGGCTAGCCACATCTATAGCATCCATATAATCATCATCTTCAAATGCCATTAACAGTTTATAGTCATTACCTCGTTCATCTTCATCACTATTTGATAGACCATCACTATCTTCATGAGTGTAGTAACTTTTCTTATTTTCCCTTTGTTTCTTGTTCCATCTAGCAGGTTCCTTTCCTTTATCCTTATAAGGACATTTTGCAGCATAATGACCTACTCTTCCACAAGCAAAGCATTTAAAAGGTAACTTACCTCTGAATCTTCCAGAACCCCTTTGAAGATTTCTGAAAAAATTTGATTCTTCTTCTTCTTCTTCTGGCACGTGACTTGCTTCATAATAATCTTCTTTGCCTGACGCCTTGAAAGCAGCTTCTCTTCTGTCTGATGGACCTCCCTTCCAATAATTGAAGTTTGTCCCATCAAAAATTGGTGGCCTGATTGATGCTTCCCTCTCGTAGTTGCTCATGATGAATGATCTTCCTTCAAGTGATCAAGCTTCTCTGAAGGACCTACTCTGATACCAATTGTTGGAAATAATACTGAGAGGGGGGGTGAATCAGTATTATCAAGTTCTTTTAATAAAACTTCCTTATTTATTCTTTGAATTATTTTTGCATGTCAGTACCATAAAATAATGAGCATGAACAAAGAAAACAGATAGTCACACCAAAGAACACAAGATGTAAGGTGGAAACCCAATGTGGGTGAAAACCACCTGTTGCAATATGTCTCTATCTTCTTTCAAATTAGAAACTCCTTTTACAATGGTTTTGTACTGGTGTAGTCCTTTACCAGTATGCAGGCTGCAACCTGCAGAGAGCTACAAATCTCTCTCGTTTTCTAGTCTCTCCTGTAATGGAGCTACAACCCCCTACTTCTTTTATTTCAAGGACCACTTTTCATAAATTTTCAAACTGCGCCTTCTGTGGCGCCACGACCACCGCACCTGCGCCTTCTGTGGTGCCTCCGCACTGCACCTTCTGTGGCACCTCCGCACTGCGCCTTTGCACTGCGCCTTCTGTGGCGCCTCCGCACTGCGCCTTCTGTGGCGCCTCTGTACTGCGCCTTCTGTGGCGCCTCCGTATTGCGCCTTCTGTGGCGCCTCCACACTGTGCCTTCTGTGGCGCCTCTGCACTGCACCTTCTGTGGCGCCTCCGCACTGCGCCTTCTGTGGCGCCTCCGCACTGCGCCTTCTGTGACGCCTCTGTGGCGTCTCCGCACTGCGCCTTCTGTGACGCCTCTGTGGCGTCTCCGCACTGCGCCTTCTGTGGTGCCTCTGTACTGCGCCTTCTGTGGCACCTCCGCACTTCCGCAGCTGCAGCACTCGAGAGATCACCCTTCACAGATTCGCTTTCAACTTCCCTTTCATAGATCAAACTTTTAAAACAATAACCCAATATTTCAGATCTTAAGATATTCGATTTGCAAAAATGAATTAGCCAAGTGATCTCCTTTGCTTTATATAGGCTTAGGCCTTTCACAATACCACGGGCCAAAACCATAGGATCAAAAAAACTGTTGGACTAATACCATGAACCAACCATGAAAGTACGTGAGATCAACACTTTTGACGAAGTACCATGGTCCAAAACCATAGGTTCAAATACCAAGGACTAACTACCATGGACCAAAGGTAAGTTCTCCAACATATACGCGCTTTTCCTCATAGGTTCAAATACCAAGGACTAACTACCATGGACCAAAGGTAAGTTCTCCAACATATACGCGCTTTTCCTCATAGGTTCAAATACCAAGGACTAACTACCATGGACCAAAGGTAAGTTCTCCAACATATACGCGCTTTTCCTCATAGGTTCAAATACCAAGGACTAACTACCATGGACCAAAGGTAAGTTCTCCAACATATACGCGCTTTTCCTTGCATGAAAGTGCGTGAACTTTTTCTCTACATGAAATAAACTTTTCTCTGCATAAAAGTGCGTGAACTTTTCTCTACATGAAATAAAATTTTCTCTACATAAAAGTGCGTGAACTTTTCTCTACACTATAATTTATTATCTGAGATGAGTGGGTTACCATCAAGTACAACATATGTATCATAATGCCAACAATGTTGCAGCCCAAGATCCTCCTACAGTAGAAACTCAAGAAATTTCTCAAGAAGAAGAGGAAGAGGGAGATAAAACCAAGAAACAGAAAAATGATAAAGGGAAAACAATTGTTCAAGAATCATATCCATCACCTAAACCTTCAGTAGAAGAAGACTCCCAAACCTTGGCTGATAGACTAGCACAACTTCAAGCTGTTGCCCTCTCAAAGAAGAAACAGAAAGAAAAACAGAGTGCCCAGCAAAAGAGCACTAGTGCACAAGTGAGAAGAAGCAGTAGACTTAAAGAAAAAATGAGTGTGACTAAAGAAAAACAATCACATTTCATTGATTTGGGAGAAGGTACACCTGAAAAGGCTCCAACTCAGCCTGACCTTGAGTCGAGTCCTCCACGTGTTGAGTCCACTCCTCCACGTGAAGAGAGTCCCTTTCAGCCAGAACCTCAAACAGAATTTGATTTTGAATATAGCCCAGGAAGAACACCTGAAATTGACCCTGACCAGCAGGAGGTATACAATTATTTGGAGACCTTGGAGCAATCAGTTGCAGGTCCAAGCACTATATTGCCTCTTGATGAACAGGTCCAATCTTTAAAACAGGAGGTGTTTGAGCTAGAAGTCCTGAACCGGCATATTAAACAAGAAAACGAAGCATTGAAAGAACAAAGCAAGGTGGACAAAATTGTCCATGACAATACCATGCTTCACTTAGGACTCTGGCAGAAGAAGAACAAAAAATTGAAGAGAAAATGTAAGAAGCTGAGCAGGGCATTGATCAATTTGAAATTCAGGTGTTTAGTCAAAAAACCAAGGACAATTTTGGCAGCAAGGAGAAAGAGAAGAAGGCTAGATGTTTTGGCAGAAGCATCTGAGCACATGGATTGAAAAACAATGACAAAGTTTTGGTTGCATGAGGACATGCAACACCTTCACAGTGGGGGTATGTTGAGCCTCAAACCTGCACTTCTTTACACATCCTCTCAGCCTCCTTTTCCTATTCATTTCCTTCTTTTGCCACTCATTCCCTCCATCAAATTGCTCAAATCATTGTATTTTAGGACTTTTTACATGGTTTGCTAATTATGCTAATGACTGTTGTTGGTTTAGAATTTTGGTTCAAAGTGCTGTGTTTCCGCAGCTCACACAGGGTTTCAGCAGCTGATCCCGGTTTCCGCAGCCAACCCCGGATTCCGCAGCTGTTTTATTAAATGATATGTTCCAGGTGTCCTCCGAGAAGAAGAGCCACATGGGCAAATTCGTGGAACCAAGGACATGGTGTGTGTCCTTCCAGCTCACCCAAACCGGTCATAAAAACCCGTGGTCAACGAGGAGGTAAATACGGTCAACAGAAGTCATTGGCGGTGGCACGACTCTGCGTGTTCTGTTTTGGAGCACGTGAAGAACAGGTGGCATCTTCCTCAGCCACGAAGACAGTGGGAAACATGAATCCAACAGCAGATTGAATGCCCACAACGACCGTTGCCTAAATCCGAGGACGTAGCAAGACTACGTGTTTTTACACAGTTGCTTGAATAGCTTAGTTTTCGTTAAGTTAGTTTGCTTTCCTCTGTTATAAATAAAGCGTCTTTGAATGCTGGATAGTTAGTCGTTAATCCATTTTGTAAACATTGTTGAAACCTCTTTTGTAAGCGTTTTATAAGCTCCCCACTGTATTTTACATTTGCTGTTAATCTATGAGAAGACTGTTCTGTTTCTAAGCGTGTAACTGCTCTTTGGATTGGCTGAAGTAGGCAGAGGGCCCCTGTTTGCTGCAGACACTGTACAGTAGTTTTACTTTTAATTTCTTGCATTTCTTTTTCTGATTTCATGTATATTAATGTACAATTATCTTTATGAATTGCTGCATTTTATTTTTTTCAACATGTATATTAGTGTACATAAACTTTGAATTCTGCTAATTTACATTTCTGCACTTTTGTTCATGACTGATCAGTGTGTTATGCAGGTTTCTTAGGCGAGCCTGGGACGGTTTTCTTTCTTTTCTTTTTACAACTAGTGGCATGTGTGATCATCTTGTCTAGGCTGCTGACCTTTATTTTTCTGCAGTTTGATTTTCATTAGTATCATTTCTTTAACTTGCACTTTACTTTCTGCTTAGTAGTTATCAAGTTGTTCATTTATTGATGGTTCTTTTTCTATAATCAACTAACTTTATTGGAGCCAAAATATCACTTAGTGCAGCTTGGTTTATTTTGCTTTAAGACTCACATTACTGACCTGTTCATAACTGTTCTCACATGATTAAGAAAAGGTTAAAATAGTGTGATTTGTCTCACTTAAATTTCACATTGATTAGATTTAAATGAAGAGTTAAAATAGTGTAAAGTAGTGAAAAGTAGTTGTTCTTGCTTTTAATTGAGTTAATATAGATTTCATTTTCATTTTCATCAGTAGCAGAGATACTGGGCCGATGCCATTAGTCCTTTATTTGATTTTAAGCTTTGATTTTATTTCAGTTATTGTTCAAGTTTTCTTTTAGAATACTCTTTAAGTTTCAAGAAATCACTTAGAAATCATCACAATCACCCACATTCACTCGCTTTATTACATCTCCATCACATCACATTAGGAAAGATACAATCAAAAACAAACTTAAAAAGCTAAAAACGGCAAAAGATTAAGAAAACGGTTATCTAAGTACATATAGTACAACTCACTTCATTAGCTTACGAGCCCCGGGTTGACATTTAAAAGTTGCAATTTAGACATCACTAAATTGACCAAACATTTTGGCGTCGTTGCCAGGGAAGTGAAATTAGGTAGCCAAATTCTTAAAAAAAAAACAAGAAAATTTCAAGGAAGGAAATTGATAACATCTCAAAGTATGCTCTCCTCTTGCACTTAATGTGATCTGGAGGATCAGAAAAGAGAAAGTTATTGGTTTAATAATTTCTTAAGTATGCTCTCTTCTTGCACCTAGAGTGACCTGGAAGATCAGAAAGAGAATTATTAGCCCGACTTGAAGAAAAAAAAAAAAAAAAAATGACATGCATAGAGCAAGAGATTCTAGGGGAAGGTTTTTAGCTAGAGCCAAAAGTTCGATTTTTACAACTCCATCTACTTCAAGGAATAGACAAGAGACACCTCCATCATCTCCAACTTACACTCCTAGCCCTAGGATTCCTGGAATTCAAGAGGCAGGAGTCGACTCTCCCATACCTTCCATCGAATCTGAATTAGAAAGAGATCCTTTCCTTCTTTCTCCAGAGAGACAAATTGTAATTGAAGAAGTAGAATCACCTGAAGAAGAGGGAGAAATTCCTTCTCGTACATCCTTAGTAGAAGAACCAGAAGACTCTGAAGTCTCCAGAGAAACTACTATGATAGAGGAAGGAGCAACTGGATTTGGTAGAGGTAGAGGTAGAGGAGGAGGAGGTAGAGGTAACATTGGAGGAAATAGGGATGGGGATAACTCATTCGGGTTTCCTATAGTTGATGAGGACTCCCGAGCCACAATGAAAAACATCTCACCATCTGTCCTCCCAAACTTCCATGGGTTTAGGAATGAGGACCCTGAAACATTTCTATTTGAGTTTGAGGTGGTGTGTCAAACTTATGATTATCTGGATGACTCTCAAAAACTCAAACTGTTTCCTTCAACATTGAAAGGAGCAGCCTTGAAATGGTTCATGGGATTACTCACTCAATCCATTAGGTCTTGGAATGATATGAAACAAGCATTTTTGGATAGGTACCTGGACTATTGTATGCCCACCAATCACAAGGATGAGGTATTCAAAATGATGCAAAAAGAAGATGAAAACTTGGAGGAGTTACTTGAAATATTTCAATATAATCTGAAAAGAGCAAAAATGAGTAACTTGGATGAGGAGACCTTGAAAGCCCTTTTACTAAAAGCCATTAGAGATGAATGGATAGATCTTTTGAATATGATGGGAAAAGGAGATGTATCTCAACTTCCACTTTCTGATATAGCAGAATTATGTGTCCATCTCTCAAGGGGGAAATCTAAAACTCAAAAAGGGCCTAGAGATCCTTCTCTCATCAGAGCTAATAAATCTGCAACTGGATCGGTAAGTAGGGCTGAGATTGGCAACATGCTTGATGAATTCAAAACTGATATCTTAGGGAGTCTTAGTGAGCAACTAGACACCCTTAAGATTCACAATAAGCATAAAGCAGAAGCTAAGGCTTTGGCCATCTTTTGCCCAAAGTGTAGGAAGAAACATGCTCTAAGGGAATGTCCCTTGGATGCAAAAGTTGTAGAAACATGTGTAATTTGTTCAGAGAACCATGAGACCAAGGATTGTCCTTCAATTCTTGGGCTCAAATCTGTCTTTCAAGAATATCCAAATACAATCGAATCTCTCTATTTTGTTACAAGGAGACCTTGGCAGGGGCAACAAAATCAAGGGTTTGACAACTCTATGAATTTTCAACCCCAACCAAATTGGAATCCTTGGCAACAACCTTGGTCCCAACCTCAAAATCCTTTTCAATCTTGGGTACAAGGGATGCAAAATCCTTATGGGAGATTTGCTCAATTTTACCAATATCCTCCATCTTTTCAAAACCAACCAGCTCCACAACTTCCAAATCAAAATCCACAACTATCATTGCCATTTCCACAACAACAACCTTCTCAACAGAATCCAAATTCTCAACTCTTGCTTCCATTCCAACAGAAGTCAAATCAACTTCTTTCTCAGCCATTGCCCAACCCCAATAATAAAAACCCTCAAAATGCCTACATGATGGAAGGTCAACAATTTCCTACCTATATGATTGTTCCTCTCAATGAAGTACAACTCAGATCAATTAGAGTCTTAGATAAACCTTCTATAAATGCTCAAAATAAAAGCATTTTTGAGGAAGAGTCTCTTGAAGCCAATAAGGGTTCTTAAGCATCTCTTCAAAACCCAAACACTCAAAAAGAAAAAGAAAAAGAATTAACCCCCACAACTCCCATAGTTGAGCAACCTGCATCCTTATCCACACCTCCTTTCCCTGAAAGATTACAAATTGATAAAGGAGTGGAAAAACAAATTTGGTTGCCTGACTATAATTTTCTAGATGAATTGAAGAATGTCTGTATCAAGATTCCCTTGTTACAAGCCATTAAAGAGATTCCTATTCTAGCAAAAACAATAAAGGAGTTGAGTCTTAAAAGACCAAGAAGGAAACCAAGAGATACCAGAAGGATCCACCTGGTAGGGAAAATTGCAGATATCATGATGGGAAAAATTACTATGCAGAAATATGTAGATCCCGGTAGTCCAATTGTCAAAACACATATCAATGGGGTAGAAATACCAAATACTTTGATTGATTTAGGGGCTGCTATTAACATCATGAGTAGACAAACTATGGAACAGCTAAAACTTCCTAATCTTCTTTTTACACCTACTTTATTGCAACTTGTAGATCGATCAATTATTAAACCAGATGGTGTATTAGAAGACACTCCAGTCTCCCTAGTCTCTTGGGAATATCCAGTGGATTTCATGATTTTAACTCTCAAGAGTAATCTAGGAGGACATCCTCTTATTTTAGGAAGACCTTGGCTAGCCACAGCTGATGCTTTCATAAGTTGTAGGTCTGGGGATATGTATATTTCTGATGGTAATTCGACAAAGAAGTTCAATTTGTATCCTCCAACAAAAGCAATTACAGAAATAGGGGATAATGAGTGGGTTGATGATGAAGATACTATACAACCTGTCTTTACCATTTCTGAGATTAGTGAAGATAGTCAAATTCTGAACACATTAGAAAATTTTGAACCATCTTCAGAATATGACCACACACAATTTCAGTTGGATTCTGACATTGAGTATCTATCATCTAGACAAATGTCTCTTTTCTCTATGGAAGAGTTTGGTAGTTCTGCCATTGAGATTTTTCCAGGAAAAACATTGAATATCAACAAAAACTTGGAAAAATCACAACAGGAAGGGCTAACCAAAGTCTTGCAAAAACATTCCACTGCATTTGCATGGGAGTATACTGATATGAAAGGTATTGACCCTAAGACTTGCATTCATCATATCTACATTGAGGAAAATAGTAGACCAATCAGACAACCTCAAAGAAGGATGAATCCAAACCTTAGGGAGATAGTGAAAGAAGAGCTCCAAAAGTTACTTAATGTAAACTTCATTTACCCCATTTCAGATAGCTGGTGGGTTTCTCCTTTGGTTATAGTACCTAAAAAGAATGGTAAATGGAGGGTTTGCATTGATTATAGGGAATTGAACAAACAACTTTGAAGGATCACTTTCCTTTACCCTTTATTGATCAAGTATTAGATACTTTAGCAGGTAAAAAGTATTTCTCATTTCTGGATGGTTTTAGTGGTTACAATCAGATTCAGGTAGCACCTGAAGATCAGGACAAAACCACATTTACCTGTCCATGGGGGACTTTTGCTTACCGAGTACTTCCTTTTGGATTATGTAATGCACCTGCAACATTTCAAAGGGCAGTATTAGGAATCTTTTCTGATCTAATTCATGATTGTGTAGAGGTCTATATGGATGATTTTACAGTTTATGGTAACTCATTTGAAGAGGCATTAGAAAATTTGGAAAAAGTCCTTATAAGGTGTAAAGAAACAAATCTTTCATTAAGTCATGAAAAATGCTTTATGATGTTTACTGAAGGGATTGTTTTAGGACATCATATTTCAGGAGATGGAATTAAAGTTGATAGATCAAAAGTTGAAGTCATCTCCAAGTTACCTATTCCAAATTGTCAGAAAGATGTTAGAAGTTTTCTTGGATTTACTGGATATTATAGAAGATTTATTGAAAACTTCACTAAAATAGCATCTCTACTTTTCAAATTGCTTACAAAAGACTGTGAATTCAATTGGGATCCTAACTGTCAATCTGCATTTGAAACTTTAAAAACAAGAATATCTGAAGCACCCATTTTGAGAGGACCAAATTGGAAACTTCCTTTCCATATTTCTACAGATGCTTTAGATACAGCTCTAGGAGCTGTGTTGGGTCAAAAGGATTTAATTCCTTATGCCATTTACCACACCAGTAAAAATTTGACTCCCACTGAGTTAAATTATACTGTGACTGAAAAAGAGTTCTTAGTCGTTGTTCATGCAATCAATAAGTTTAGACATTATATAACCGACTATGAAACTTTTGTCCATACTGATCATTCTGCAATTAGATATCTCATGAACAAACCTGTTACTAATGGCAGAGTTACAAGATGGCTTTTACTTTTACAAGAATTCAATATTACTGTGTTAGATAGACCAGGGAAACAAAATACAGTAGCTGATTTCTTGTCTAGAATCCAAAATACTAATGAAGATTCTCCTGTAGAGGATAAGTTTCCAGATGAATATTTGTTTGCAGTAACTACTAAAACTCCTTGGTATGCAGACATTTCTAACTATTTGGTTACAGGGAAGCTACCTCCACACTTATTTCCTAATGAGAAAAGGAAAATCATTCAGGAAAGTTCAAAGTATTCATGGATTTCTAATGAATTGTTCAAAACAGGGCTAGATTGTGTGATCAGAAGATGTGTTCGGGAAGATGAAATGCCTGACATCCTTAAGGCATGTCATGATGAACCGTGCGGTGGACACTTTGCTGACAAGAGGACTGCCTATAAAATCCTTTCTTTGGGATATTATTGGCCTTCTCTCTTCAAAGATGCAAAACAATATGTTAGAAGGTGTGACAGCTGCCAAAGAGTTGGGAGACCAACTCTTTCAAATGAAATGCCATTACAGCCATAGGTACTCATCGAACCCTTTGAAAAATGGGCTTTAGATTTCATTGGACCTATTAATCCACCATCTAAACAAAAGAAGTATATACTGGTTTGCACTGATTATGTTACTAAATGGGTAGAAGTCAAGGCATTGCCTTCTGCCACTGAAAATTCAGTTGTTCAATTTCTTTTTGAGGATATTTTTACTCGTTTTGGTGTCCCAAGAGAAATTGTGACAGATCAGGGAAGTCAATTTACATCTAACTTGATGAAGAAGCTGATGGAAGAATACAAAATCAAGCACAGAAAATCTACTCCATACCATCCGCAAGAAAATGGTCAAGTGGAATCCACAAATAAAGTTCTTGAGAGCATCATCATCAAAACTGTTCATCTCCATAGAAGAGATTGGGCAGAAAGGCTTCCTGAAGCCTTATGGGCCTATAGAACTACATGGAGGAACACAACAGGACATTCTCCCTATGAACTTGTTTATGGGAAAGAAGTCTTGCTCCCCATTGAGTTTCAAGTCAAGACCTTCAAGATGGCAGTTCAGTTGGGGATGAATCTATTAGAAGCCCAAAAGCACAGAATGGAGTAGCTGAATGAGCTAGATGAAATAAGACAAGATGCAATTTTAAGGACTGATCTAGTTTAGCACCAAAGAACTAAGTGGCATGACAGATATATCAAGGAGAGAAAGTTTCAAAAAGGAGATTGGGCGTTACTGTTTGATTCCAAGTTTAAAGACTTCAAAGGAAAATTTCAAACTCATTGGCTTGGACCATATGAGATTGATGAAGTCTTTAGCAATGGAGCAGTTCGAGTCAAGACTATTGATGAGTTTCAAACTCCTCTCATTGTGAATGGCCACCGATTGAAAATTTATCATAAGCCACTTTCAAAAGAGGACTTTGTCAAAATATTCCAAGAAAATTCTGCAATGAGGCTGGTGGAGAAGAATTCTTCTCCTCCATCAGCCTAGTCTTTGTTTCTTTCAGTTAAAAAAAAAAAAAAAAAAAAAGAAAAAAAAAGAAGAAAAAAAGAAAAGAAAAGAAAAAATCTTTTGTATAAGCCTGAAAACCAATCATAGATTGGCAGTCTTATACAAAAAATGTAGAGTGAAAATCAGGGACACCTGACACTCTATATTTTCCAAAAAAAAAAAATCTCTCTTCCTCTCCATTTTCACTCCACTTGTCATTTCCATCTTCACCTCCATCTCATCTTCATCTCCATTCCACTTCACTCCACTACACTTCCATCTCATTCCACTCATTTCATTCATTTCCACCAGTGAAGTCCCTCTCAGGACTATTTCATTTAGTTAAGTCTTCTCTAACTTTTTTTTGTACAGTCAGAAGGGTGTTGTTTCAGATTCCGCACTTGGAAACCGTTTCCGCAGCTCAAACCAGTTTCCGCAGCCAGAAACGATTTTCGCAGCCAGCACACTCTGTCTCTACAACCAGGATTACTCTGTTTTCAAAAATCACAGTCAGAGGTATCATCATCACCAAGGGCAGCAAGGATATGAGGCATCTACAAGATCAGAAAGCAATAATGGGTCAGCAACCTTAATCAACAAATGGCAAACTTATGAAGGTATGATCAAAATCTTTTCCAAACAGCAATTTAATGTCATTTTATGCATAGTTATTAAATCGTGGAAAGAGCCACTAAATGCAATGATTCGGCAAGATCATCCCACTCCTCCTCCATGATAATGCTTCATCCACCTCATACCTTTCTAATGGTCCCCTAATCATCATTAATTCAAAACTTGAAACGGGGTTGCTCCTCCATTACTGGTCGTACCTCTGTTACGTAACCCAATGTACCACGACTCTCCTTACCATCATTTCCGCAGCCAACGCTGAAACGTGTGCGTAAGTCACCCGATTCTAAAGGATTCGGCCGTTATTCCATCCACTTATCACTCCATTTCCGCATGCATTGAACTCATTTCTCGTGTTTGTCTTCTACTCCCTTGTACTCACACCATTTCCACTCTCATTTCCGCTGCAAACTCCACAGCTCTGTTTCAAACCCCGATTACAGTTCTGCAATACGCCTTGCATTACATTACAGCTGCTCCACTTACAGCCGTAATCCACCTGTTTTTTTTCCCGTGAGCATCCTCCTTGAGCATCCACACACAGTCAAAGCTTCAGCCGAAGTTGAGAGCCGAAGATGGGGAAGCTGCGTAGAGCTGAACCTAAGGGTCCGAAGTATTTAGAAGGGTATCCACAGACGAAGGAAGCATTAAAGAAAACAAAGTGGTTGAAGTTTATTCAAAAATTCAGAGGGTATGATAAGGAGGTAACGAAAGCATTTTCTCGATCCTTCAATGGACACACCGTGGAAGTAGGGGACCTGAAATTCACAATAAAAGAGGCCACAATAGCAACAGCAGCCAGTTTACCACAGCAGGGAGACAGATGGTTTAAAAACAGAGGTCTGGATGATCAAGGATGGAAAGACATGCTCAAGAACCCAGGTATGGATACTTCCATATTTACCAAAGGAATTCCTGTACATGTAATTAAGTAAGAATGGACTGCAAGAGGTGACTAAAGCCTCTAGCAGTTACCCTAGAATCCCAAAAAGAAGTAGGAGAAGAGAAAGAGATGTTGCAGCCCAAGATCCTCCTACAGTAGAAACTCAAGAAATTGCTCAAGAAGAAGAGGAAGAGGGAGATAAAACCAAGAAACAGAAAAATGATAAATGGAAAACAATTGTTCAAGAATCATATCCATCACCTGAACCTTCAGTAGAAGAAGACTCTCAAACCTTGGCTGATAGACTAGCACAACTTCAAGCTGCTGCCCTCTCAAAGAAGAAACAGAAAGAAAAACAGAGTGCCCAGCAAAAGAGCACTAGTGCACAAGTGAGAAGAAGCAGTAGACTTAAAGAAAAAATGAGTGTGACTAAAGAAAAACAATCACATTTCATTGATTTGGGAGAAGGTACACCTGAAAAGGCTCCAACTCAGCTTGACCTTGAGTCAAGTCCTCCACGTGTTGAGTCCACTCCTCCACGTGAAGAGAGTCCCTTTCAGCCAGAACGTCAAACAGAATTTGATTTTGAATATAGCCCAGGAAGAACACCTGAAATTGACCCTGACCAGTAGGAGGTATACAATTATTTGGAGACCTTGGAGCAATCAGTTGCAGGTCCAAGCACTATATTGCCTCTTGATGAACAGGTCCAATCTTTAAAACAAGAGGTGTTTGAGCTAGAAGTCCTGAACCGGCATATTAAACAAGAAAACGAAGCATTGAAAGAACAAATCAAGGTGGACAAAATTGTCCATGACAATACCATGCTTCACTTAGGACTCTGGCAGAAGAAGAATAGAAAATTGAAGAGAAAATGTAAGAAGCTGAGCAAGGCATTGATCAATTTGAAATTCAGGTGTTTAGTCAGAAAACCAAGGACAATTTTGGCAGCAAGGAGAAAGAGAAGAAGGCTAGATGTTTTGGCAGAAGCATCTGAGCACATGGATTGAAAAACAATGACAAAGTTTTGGTTGCATGAGGACATGCAACACCTTCACAGTGGGGGTATGTTGAGCCTCAAACCTGCACTTCTTTACACATCCTCTCAGCCTCCTTTTCCTATTCATTTCCTTCTTTTGCCACTCATTCCCTCCATCAAATTGCTCAAATCATTGTATTTTAGGACTTTTTACATGGTTTGCTAATTATGCTAATGACTGTTGTCGGTTTAGAATTTTGGTTCAAAGTGCTGCGTTTCCGCAGCTCACACAGGGTTTCCGCAGCTGATCCCGGTTTCCGCAGCCAACCCCGGATTCCGCAGCTGTTTTATTAAATGATATGTTCCAGGTGTCCTCCGGGAAGAAGAGCCACATGGGCAAGTTCGTGGAACCAAGGACATGGTGTGTGTCCTTCCAGCTCACCCAAACCAGTCATAAAAACCCGTGGTCAACGAGGAGGTAAATACGATCAACAGAAGTCATTGGCGGTGGCACGACTCTGCGTGTTCTGTTTTGGAGCACGTGAAGAACAGGTGGCATCTTCCTCAGCCACGAAGACAGTGGGAAACATGAATCCAACAGCAGATTGAATGCCCACAACGACTGTTGCCTAAATCTGAGGACGCAGCAAGATTACGTGTTTTTACACAGCTGCTTGAATAGCTTAGTTTTCGTTAAGTTAGTTTGCTTTCCTCTGTTATAAATAAAGCGTCTTTGAACGTTGGATAGTTAGTCGTTAATCCATTTTGTAAACACTGTTGAAACCTCTTTTGTAAGCATTTTATAAGCTCCCCAGTGTATTTTACATTTGCTGTTAATCTATGAGAAGACTGTTCTGTTTCTAAGCGTGTAACTGCTCTTTGGATTGGCTGAAGTAGGCAGAGGGCCCCTGTTTGCTGCAGCCACTATACAGTAGTTTTACTTTTAATTTCTTGCATTTCTTTTTCTGATTTCATGTATATTAATGTATAGTTATCTTTATGAATTGCTGCATTTTATTTTTTTCAACATGTATATTAGTGTACATAAACTTTGAATTCTGCTGATTTACATTTCTGCACTTTTGTTCATGACTGATCAGTGTGTTATGCAGGTTTCTTAGGCGAGCCAGGGACAGTTTTCTTTCTTTTCGTTTTACAACTAGTGGCATGTGTGATCATCTTGTCTAGGCTGCTGACCTTTATTTTTCTGCAGTTTGATTTTCATTAGTATCATTTCTTTAACTTGCACTTTACTTTCTGCTCAGTGGTTATCAAGTTGTTCATTTATTGATGGTTCTTTTTCTATAATCAACTAACTTTATTGGAGCCAAATACACTTAGTGCAGCTTGGTTTATTTTGCTTTAAGACTCACATTACTGACCTGTTCATAATTGTTCTCACATGATTAAGAAAAGGTTAAAATAGTGTGATTTGTCTCACTTAAATTTCACATTGATTAGATTTAAATGAAGAGTTAAAATAGTGTAAAGTAGTGAAAAGTAGTTGTTCTTGCTTTTAATTGAGTTAATATAGATTTCATTTTCATTTTCATCAGCAGCAGAGATACTGGGCCGATGCCATTAGTCCTTTATTTGATTTTAAGCTTTGATTTTATTTCAGTTATTGTTCAAGTTTTCTTTTAGAATACTCTTTAAGTTTCAAGAAATCACTTAGAAATCATCACAATCACCCACATTCACTCGCTTTATTACATCTCCATCACATCACATTAGGAAAGATACAATCAAAAACAAACTTAAAAAGCTAAAAACGACAAAAGATTAAGAAAACGATTATCTAAGTACATATAGTACACCTCACTTCATCAGCTTACGAGCCCGGGTTGACATTTAAAAGTTGCAATTTAGACATCACTAAATTGACCAAACACTTATATTACTGACAATGTCTCTGGTGAATTAATAGTAAACATGTATAGACATAATAGACTTAGGGGAGCTGAAAAGTGTGAAATTTCAGCATTTCACTTTTTGTACGCAGATCTTATGAAGAAAAGGCACATGTATACGTGAGTTCTAAGCTGCACAATCACGTATATTTTGGTTTGATGAAGAAACATTGGGACAGACTCAGGAAAAGTGTCTGATATCATTCAGTCAACTATCAATTGGATTTTCTGTTCTGATGGTTGATGGTTACATTTAGTTGATGCTATTTAGAAGTTCTTTTGGCCCTCATAAGTTGTTGATGACCTGATGGATAACTGGTTGATGATGCCTTGATGATTCTTACTGATATATGAAAGGATATGATCATATATGACAATGAACAGTTGGCACAGGTTTAGGGGGAGCATTTTCTATGCTTCTAATAATGCATTGTTGGCATTATGTTTTCTTTAGAAGCCCTTAATATGTAATGATGCTTATCAATGGTAATAATGATTATGTTTCTGAAGTATTTAACTGTTGCATCATGTTATGCTATGGTCATGGGTTTCCTATGATGAAATCACAGATGATACTTATATATTACTTGAGCCACATAATTGTTTTGATGCTACTGATCAGATTTATGGATGATTCTTTTGATGATGCATATGGCACATATGTTATGTTGCTTACATGGTGATCTTCATAAGTTCAAGGAGATAAACAAAGCTTGAGTACACAACTTCATTATTTGATGATGATAAGTGTCACTCATTACTTTATGTTGTTGTCATCATGCCTTCAAAGATGCATAAATTGCATATGGTGCAGTTATGGATGAGGATTCCTATAGTTCTTGGCTCTCACATGGTATAGTGTTTTTTCTTTTGATGGTATCAAAGAGATGAGTTACTAACAAAGTTTAACAAATGATTGTGAGCTCATGGCTTTATTTTCTCATTGATAAGAAGCTAGATACATACTACTATCTCTATGATAGATGAACTATAAGGATCTTATGAATGATTTTCATATTGATGAAGTGATGTTGGTGTGATAGTTCTTCTTGGATGAAGAAAATGGGCCAAGAGAATGGTGTTACTGCAGGTTTCATGAAGACATGGCTATTTGGAGACATGGCTTACTTAGTCACATAGTGATGATGATAGGCTTGGTTCTAACATATGTTGATTATTGTGGTTAATGCTTATCAGATGTAGGATGTTAGAAAACTCCCTAGTGATGATACATGTTTTGATATGTTGGGGATTATTGTGGAAAGAACATGTAGTTCTTGCTATGATTATTTGATGATGATGTTGTGGTCATGGATAATGACTATGGTTCTTACACATGTACATGATATGATGTGAATGGTTTTGTGAATATATGGTCAATATTTCTTGGAGATATGGCATATGCTTAGTTAATGCATGAAATGCTATGTTTTTTATGAACATAGATTAAGGATTTTTTCTACTAAGGGAAAAGAGCAAGTTGATCTTGATGAGGTCAAGAGGATGAGTTGATAACATATATCTATGGAAAATATTATGTTGCATATCAGGTCACAGGTTAATGATATTGAAGCTACATTGATAATGGATATATACAAGTTGTTGTTCTTAGTGTTGATGTCAAATTCTCATGGTGCATAGTGTATGATATTTGTTGATGACTATCATGGTCTTATTGAGGTATTTTGGTCTTGGTTATGAATGTCTTATATATCATTTGATGTAAAGGTCATCTAAAGACCTATGATGTAATCATTGTAAAATTCAGTCATGTATGGACTATTGTGGTCAAGTCCTTTTGGACATGTGATGTAATTTGTAAGCCCACTATGGTTGGGAAGTTGATGTAATAATGATGTCAAATATGTAAACCCATTGTGATTGGGTGATTTATGTAAGTTTGATTCCTTGGTGTAGGACAAGTCCTATGAGTCACAGAGTCATGTACTCCAATGTACATTCGTCAGAATTTTAGCATGCGCTCAGGGGTAGCATGATTAATGTTCATACTTAAAAATTCAGATACAGAAGTATTCATTCAACAGTTTAGATACAAAAGTCTTCATTCAGCATTGGTCAACCCTTTTCTCTTAATGTCAAAGAGGATATTAGCTTAGTGTTTGGAGAGTAGCTTGGTGTTTGAAAAGCTTGGTGCTTGGCTTGATGTATTTACAGGTTGTGGTGACCAAACGCCAAAGTGGTTTCCATCAAGTCCAAAGGGGGAGATTGTTGGAATTATGAATTAGGTGTTGTCCTTTATGGAAACCTACCTGATGAGTTGTCCTTGATGATAAGATGAATGGAAACCTACTTAATGAGTTATCTCTTGATGGAAACCTACTTCTTAAATATGTAAATAGGATGTGACAAAGTGTTTTACAGATGTGACTGAGTGTTTTGGCAAAGGCATATCAGTTCAGAGAAAGAGGTATGATAAAGTTTAAAGTTCAAGAAGTATACACGAGTTCTGTTAAGAAAATCCATGTACACACACGAGTTTGAAGGAGCAAAGGCATTTATAGTTTCAACATCATGGTATTCTAAATACCAAGGGTCCTTACCATGGTATTTCCCTGTGGTATTGAGCCCAGTAACAGATGCTTCGATCCTATCTAATAAAACCATTGGCTGGAGTACAGTTTTGACCCGTGGTATTGAAAAAGGCTAAGCTATATAAGGTGATGAAGGTCAAAGTGGTAAGTGGTGTGAACAAGTGTGCAAGCAATAGAAATTGTATGAATAGTTAGATCTGAAGAAAATATTCATGTTATGGGCTATTGATGATTTTCTTGATCTAAACTAAATATGCACCCAAGAGTTTGACGATGGATCAGATCCAATAGATCTGAGATGACAATCATGATTATGGGATGATTTGATTTGTGTTAATGGTGTCTTAATGCATGATTTGTCTGTGTATGTTGATATCTAGGTATGTCTGAAGTTCTGTGTTGTAGTGAAGATTTGACTCTAAATTTGTAGATATGTACACAGGTTTTATAGCCTGCAAGGCACATACACAAGCGGATGTGTTTCTGGTAAATCACGTACACGTGGGTTTGGTTCCTGAAAAACGTGTAGACACATGGATATGATTTGAGGAAAGGGAATACACAAAGTAGGGTTTTGATGAAAAAGAATGCCTGATTAGTTAATCAGTCTTTGATGTGTCCCTGTTGTCTGTTAATGAAGTTTTCTTGATGATCTGTGCTTAAATAGTGATGGTCTGATTGTGAATTGATTAATTTAAGAATTTTGGAGTTACTTTCTAATTGATATTAAATATTATAGAAAGTTATGTGAATGGATCACATTGTTGTAGTATATCTAAGTATGATTCAGTGTTTGTTTCAGAATGGTAGTTGTTCATTTTTAAGTTTTCATAGGTTTAAGATTTGTACATGGGTATGATTCATAAAAGGCCACGCGTACACACTCGGGTTTTCTACTTTAAAGTAGAGTACACATTTTGACAGGTGGTTGAGAAGGGTTTACAATAATATGATATAGTTTTTGTGATCTACAGTATCATGTTTGATATTCTAGTTACAATGATCTCACTGATTGGTTGAGTTTTGATTGAGTTTTAGCTAATTGGGTTTCAATGATTGATTTATTCAGTTGCGCTAAAGTTTAGGATTGAGTTACAGTGATGAGTTATAGCTTGATTATTCATATTAAGGTTAAATGTTGGTAGTGGATCCAATCTAAAAATTCAATGAAACGTGGCCTACAAGTTATGATGTGTTGTAGCAAGTGGATCCAGTATGAAAATTTATGAAAAGTGGTCCTTGAATTTGAGGGAGTTGAAGCTTCCTTCCAATAGTAGATGGTAAATCATATCAGGGGGTTGGAGCTCCCTTCTAGTAGTAGCTGGAGAATGAATGAAGGTTGTAGCTTTCTACAAGTTGGTGTCTGTGTACTGGTACAAGTTTACGCCAATACAAGAACCAGGGGGTTGAAGCTCCCTTCTAGTAGCAGTTGGAGAACAAGTGAAGGTTGTATCCTTTTACAGGTGGGTTCTTGCGTACTAGTATGAGTCTACACTAGTACAATATTGTAAAAAGTTTTCCTTTATATTAAAAGAAGACAAAGACGACAATAACAAGTGGTTTTTTTCCGCATTAGATTTCCACCTTAAATCTTGGTGTGTGTTTATTATGTTTGATGGTTTATTTTGTTCTTAGTGCACATGGTTACTGTCTATATAATGTTTAATAAAGTATTGATGCACTCGATGAAGATAAAAAAATGATGAATTAACTGAAACATAAGTTTACTGGATGTATGCTGGTTGTCTTAAGAATAGTCGTGTAGACACGCTAGTTCCTTTCAGTAAAGTTGCGTACAAAAAATAGAATATGAAATAAAAAGTATGTGATTTTGAAAATACTGATTCACCCCACCCCCTCTCAGTATTATTCCCAACAACACTGTGAGACTACAAAAGAGACATTGGACAAGTTCCAAAGTTTGTATCTTGGAGGAATATTAAAAATTTCAAAAATGGAGAACCATGTAAAGGATTCTACTCTTATTGCAGTGACAAATCAATCCTCCTCACAAGAAGAATATGAAATCCCTAGTGATAGCAATGATGGATCAAGCATCAAACAAGAGGAACAAAAAGAAGAGATCAACAACAAATATGACGAGAAATCCAAGAAAATGTCACTAGAAGCAGAGATTCAAAGGCTCATGGTTGAAAATAAAGATCAACGAATGTTACTGCATATTTTTTATGAAAAAGAGTGTGCTTTCAAGGAAGAAATATTAGATCTAAAAACTCCGTTGGAACAAGGAAGAAAAATCGAAAATGGAATGAGAAAGTAGTTACTAGTATAAGGATCTTGAGGATGAGTTGCAAAAATTGAAGGATAACACAATTTCTGTAAGGAAGGAACTAGAGAGGAACAAATATAACACTCAAGCATCTACAAGAAAATTATAAATTGTTGGAGCAACTAGTAGTAGCAAGGAAAATGAGGATTTAAAACCATGCAAGAAGAAAAATAATAAGAGAAGGAGGCTAAAGAAGAAGAATAGAATTGGAAAATGTTACAACTATGGAGTACGTGGACATATAGTTGCAATTTACAATAATGAAGAAATCAATCCCTCTCATCAAAAGGAGGATCCAAAGGAGAAGTTATCTCAAGAATGCATGCAAAGAAGATCACCATCATTTAGGTATAATAGTCCATTTTATGGTTATTGTTTCTCATGCAATGATTTTTTCCATAGGGCTATTGACTGTAGGGCACATGCAAGGAATAAAAATCAGATCGGCAAAAGATATCAAGCTATTCCTCAGTTTCTTGGTCATATAAGATGTTTTGTGTGTGACAATATTGGCCATAAGGCCAAGGACTGCAACTTGCCCATGTTTTATAGGAGATCCATTCAAAGAGAGGAAAATATGCAAGGCCAGCTGCACAAGAAGAAGGAGGATCAACATATGAAAGTTTGGAGGAGAAAAGAGCAACAAAGAACTCCCATTAAAAGTTAAGGCCTGCATGGTCTCATGGGGAGCATATGGTTGCATCATGAGTTACATGTAGATTCTTGAATGGGAAGACATATATGGAAGAGTTCACGAAGACAAATTTGCATATTGTAGGAGATGCATGAGTTCAGGGGGAGTTTATGGGGTTTGAAGTGTTATTTCTATTTATATTCTATTCTTATTCCAACTTTGATTTTAGTTGGATCATCCATTTTTTTGCTGATGATTTTGGAGCGGTTGCATGTTGATTTGTTGTTGTTCTTTTTGGAGGCATGGTAGCCACATCATTGTCTTATGAACATGGTCAAGGTTTGATGGAGGATCACACATTTCGTGGGAGCATTTGTGCTTATAGAGGGTCATGAGTGCTAGCATTGAAGGAGCTTGTTGTGCTTACTTAACATGAGTTTGTTGTAATAAGGATGTTGAGTTAGCTTTTGATATTGTTGCCAGATATGTTGTTAGTAGGATATGGTGATATGGTAGTATGAAACAATGTTTATATTGATATTGCTAGACATATCTCATGTGTTTTTGTATTAGAGTTGGCTCATCTAGAGTATGCAACTTATTGCTTGTATTTTATTTTCTAGATGTATAATGTTGCTATTGATATGTATTTGAATGGTCGAGTTGTGATTTTGTTATTTCATGGAGGAAGAATATGCTATTGCATATGATATGTTGGCTAGTATGAATTTATATGTTTGAGTCATGATGATTTATATTTCTGCTCATATTTGGAGAGAATACATTGTTGCACATGTTTATGGACCAAGATGTTGATGAGTTGATTTATCCTGATGTTGATGTATAATGATGATTTTCTTCTTGTGCCTCATTGATGATATGTTTTTCACCTATGTTGAGGATATGATGAGCTTATGTTGCTGATGGTGCTACATTTCTAGATCTTATGCTATTGTTTCTATTGTTAGTATTTATGTTTTCTTGACCACACATTGGTGATATAGGAGAGATTATCTATCTTGGTTCACATGCTCCTATTATTGTTGTTGTTGCTGCTTAGGTATATACTAATCATGGTTTGAGCTGATGATATATTATGTTGTTGGTTGATGAGCCTCATGATGATGAGGATATGTATTTTCTATTACTCTATGACATATTGCTATGTTGCTGCTATCAGTTGATTTTGTTGTTGATGCATATGTGGAGCATGTTGGTGGTTGCTAGTAGTTATCATGATTATGATGCAGGTTCTTCATTATTGAGATGGTGATGGCCAAGGTGTTGAGTGGCTATGCACTAGTATATGATGTTGTCAATACCTCTATTTCTGCTACCATATATGGAGAGTGTATATCATTTCTCATGGAAGGATTTTGTTTGATGCCCATGCCATGTATTGCATTCTTATTGTTTTTATTTTATGGAGAATACATATTTGTTCATGGAGACCATGTATTTCATGTCATATTATTGTATTGGGCATGCTTAGTTGAGATAACACTTATATCATATGTAAAATTAATGTACCTTTATTGTTCTATCTTGTTGGCATATTGCTCATGGAGAGATCCATGGTGTCTAGTATGTTTTGTCATTAGCTATGTATGGGTCAATGGGTGTCCAAGTCACATTTCATTACATATATCATTGATGTAGCCCATTACATTGGGTATATGATGTAAAATTTGGTCCATAGTGACATTCATTGGCGATAGGAGGGTTTATAGAGGAGTCATATGCCAACCCTATGTATTTTTCATAGTCATGTATTTGCTCCATGAAGCATTGTATATTTATTGTAATTCATTATATATCACTGCTCAAAGTCAACTGGAGTCATGGTTCATGAGGCGTGGTCTCTTGCACTTCGCAAGGAGGATTTTTGCAATGAGATGGATGTATTGTGATAGTAGCAAAGAGAGTATGTTTGCAACTCCATTACATGCTTAGGGGGAGCATGTTCAATTTGAGTGGTTACATGGTATTGGATAGAGACTTGTTGGCATTTGTTTCCTTGTTTCACATTCTTATCTTGCATAAGAGACATACTCAGGTTGCATCAGAATGGTGTTGAGTATGACAGGGGGAGTATTTCTCTCATTTAGGACATTATTGGATTTGTTTTTTAGTGTTTGTATAGCGCTTTACCATTGATGTCAAAGGGGGGAAGATTTTGGTTTGTTGATACTAGCTTCACAGTTGCAGCTTCAGAGTTGGAGTGCGTATGGAGATCAACCTCAGATATTAGAGATTCAGTTGAGGTTGACATAAATTCCAAATGGGGAGCTTGTTGGTGTTGATGTTAACAGGGTCTTGGTGTTGTTCATCATGTCCCCTATGTCTACCTAATGATCATTAGTGGTCCTCATGGTGTGAGATGAGTGTTTGGCTTGTTGGTCTTGTTGGTTGGAATTGAAGTCAACATACTTATGACATGACCTAGTGTGGGAATGGGAGGCAGAGTAGTGATGATGTTTGGCATGTTATGGTGAATATGATGGTACATATGTTGAAGATGCCACTGTTGTAGGAGGTTGGATTATTACTATAGGTATTGCATATGCTTCTACATGTGTTGGAAGCATTAGAGATGTTTCAACATGTGTTGGAGGTACCTCGACCAATGTTGGAGGTAGTTGGATGATTGGAGGAAGTTGTATGACTTGATGTTGCTGCTCTAGTTGTTGGAGAGGCTACTGTAGGTGCTAGAGAGGTTACTACAAGAGTTGGAGGTGTTTGGACAAGTTGTTATTACTGCTTGAGGAGTTGGAGGTGTTGGTATTGATGAAGAGTTTGGAAGACTAGGGCTTGCATATCACTTGTTGAAAATTTTCTTGGCCTATGTCATCAGTTGCGGACTTGTCATAGAGGCTTGGAGGTGTTTTTAGGAGTTGATGAAGGTGTCCAAGAAGTTTGGACAAATTTTGGATTAGTTTTATCGATTTTCTTCCATCCTCTTCCCCAATCGCTCCCTTGCAGGATTGTGTGTGCGACTAAGAGGCTCCATTCACTGGGAAGTAGGCTTGTGCATGAGTCCAGTCGAAATCAACTAGTGTTGTGCCTACTATTGAGGCTTAAAATGAGTTTTTCTCTGATTTATTGGCACATTTCAGCTAATTTTTGTATTGTCGCAATGTTCTTGATCATAACTTTTTAGTATATGGTCGAAAAAGGTAATGGAGCTTTTAGAAGTTGGTTAAACTTGAGAATATCCATTAAGTAGTGGAGAGAGTGGCTTGATTAAGTAAATGAGTTGAATCTGGATCAAATAAAGTATATGAACAGATTTTGCGGAACTTAGTAGTTATTGGTAATTATTGAGTTGAGCACCTCAGTTCATCTATATACTAGAGGAATCTCAATGATAGTATGGTTGATTCTCTTGATGTGTTGAGTGAATGAGATATTAGAGGATTATGTGCAAGCTATGTAAGGATTGCGTGATGCATTTTTTATGAAGCAGTTTGCAGGTGTTGCAGGAATTAGTCGAAGCATGTTTCAACCAAAATTTTGAGCATAGAATGAGGAGGTGAAGTAGAGATTGATTCTAGATCTTCTCCATGTTTGGTATTAGCTTGTTTATTCACTAGATTTTTGTTGGTTGTGTGCAACAATTATTTGCGATCAAATTTATTATTGGAGAGAGGTTTTGTTGATGCATTCTACAGATTAATTTATGCAATGTTGATGAGATTGTGTTGCAGTTTTTGATGTGGATTTGGTTTTTGATTGTGTGATTTGAACGGATTGTTGTTGTGGTGTTCATGTTGAGCAGTTCTCGGTTCTAATTTGAAAATGTATGAAACAAGAACCACATAGAGGAGGGAGTTGGAGGACTCTGATGAAATCAATACAAGTGAGAATTTTTATCAATCCAAGGTAATTGGATAATTCAGAAGAAACTTGGCGAGGCTCATTAGTCGTGGTGTCTTCTAGTACATAGAATTTTGTAGAGTCGATTGATAGTTCAGGAGTATCTGGGTGAGGATGGTTGGTCATGGTGGCTTCCAATGGATGGTAGTCTACACATATGCATGAGTAAGAGTCTCCATTTGATAGTAGCCAACTGTAACTTTATGTAAAGAATTTGCTTCACATAATAAATATTTGAGAAACACAGTAGTAATGGGTGTTTTTTTCCCTTGTAGAGGGTTTTCTGCCAAAAATATCTATCCCTTATGTTGATTTATTTCATGGTTTCATGTTTATATTTGATGCTATGATCTCTAATTTTATTTTTTAGTTTATGCATGATTGATGAATAATAATTTGGAGAAAATGTTATAAATGCCTTCACTATTGAGTCACTCCCCCCTCTTAGTTACTCTAGTTTCCAACGGAGAATCCTTACCTCTGATTCTGTAATGACCAATAGGTTATTGTTCCTAATAAATATACAATAAATGTTGGCCAGTTTCTTATAGAAGTTATTATTGAACTTCTAAAATAAGACATTGTCAAAAGAGTTACAACTTCAATTGAAATACATGAACAATGGGATCAATTTGCAAAGATTACTATAGATATACCTCAAAAACAAGAACTAGAAGCTCTATAACCTCCTCCTTTGACTTATGCTCCTAAGTTTTATAATAAATAATAGACTGGGAATAATCAACTAAATGTTCCCTCCAACAATGTTGAGACTTGCAATGGAAACATTTTGGCTACTTTTGAGTTCCTGATGAAGACTCCAATTAGTGCTATTTTAGGTAGTAGTTCACATGAAAAAATGTTAGCAAGCTCTTTTCCAAAAATTGGGTTATAATATATTCCTCCATTGAAAGTCTTTTAGAATCCTCAAAATAAACTTGTTGTGAGAAAGAGAAGGAAGAAAATAAAAGTTGAGAATGAAAGAGAAGATGCAGAAGTTTCATTACAAATGGTTTGCGATGGATCCCAACTGAGGGAATATCAAACAACAAAGGAATTAGATTATTTCATCTAGGATTATTCTAGATCCAAAATTGATCATGTTATCAGACAAACATATTTTTTGAAGCTAAAGGATGATATAAATTTTCAATTAGAACGATAATTTTCTTAGCAGGGAAATCAACTCCAAGCGTAACTGAAATTACAAGAAGATGAGGCCAGCAAATTACAAAAGAAAGATGATCAGATAACCACTCTTCAATTGAAAATCTAGGAAGTAGCTAATACCATAGTGGACTAAAAAAAATCCAACAAGAAGCCATTGATGTAAATTTACATTTCCTTCATGAACAAGAACAATTATGCAACATGTTAAATCTTGCACAAGTCTAAGAGAAATGGGTTGAATTAGTATTCAATGACATGATTGATAAAGAGACAAATTATGAATAATTCAAGAAGAAGTTGATTGTATTGGTTTCTTAGCAACATAATGAAAAAAGAACCATTCCTGTATTGTCTAGAATTAAAGTTATGAAAAATAAAGTAGTCCTTAAATCCTAGAAAACTAATTTTCATAGTTCTAAAGAGTTGATTAAGGTGGCGCAAAAAAGTGTTTCCCATTTAATAAAATCAATTATGTAAGTTATCAAAGAAATAAATCTTGAACTAGAGGTTTTTGAAGAAAATCCACTAGAGGCATATTTACTATGGAAGAAGGTGTAATCAAGCAGACAAGAATATCTAAGTAAAATTGAATAGATTCATAAGGTTGACTTGGAATCCATTTGGAAATTTTTTGTCAAGCCACATAGTTATTGTTTGGACCAAATTAGTTAACCATAGGATTGAAAAATAATTTCCAGTTGTTAAAGCACCAATATTTGAATGCCAAATCAACATTCAGCTTGATCATCCTATGCCACTCACACATATTCTAGAAATCATGCTTGTCGGAAGTCATCTAATAAATTTTTTGAGGACGTTTCACCATCTAGATGAAATTTTGTTTTTGTCTGAGCATCCAAACAAATTTTTACTTATTCTTTTTAATGTTGAGGAAATCATGGAGGAAAATTTTATCATTTTTTTTGTAAATTTATTTAAGCAACAAATATGGTACTATTGCTTTAATTTGGGTTCTCATTCTGTCATTGAAATTGTCATATTTATTCCTATTTCTTTAATGGTTTATAATTGAAGTCAACCATTTTTTATCAACAGTGACCTATTATTTACATTGAAGCATCAAGATCCAAATCTATGTGTGAATGTTGTAAACTAATGAGAATTCATGTAACTATTTATTATAATTGATTTATTTTTTATGTATAATTGATCTATTATAGTAAACAAGCCTCGAGACCTATATGTCTAGTTGATTTTTTTTTCTTTTATTTTACATGCATCATATACCCAGGTTATATATATATATATATATATATATATATATATATATATATATATATATCGTTTAGATAAGTTTTCTCTCTCTTTTTTATTACAATTATCTATTATTTACATCATTTCCCTTTAAAAACATTTAATTCACTATTTTTAAGAATTATCCATTCGCTGGAGAACAATCTCACAATGGTAATTGGACCCATTTAGCTGGTCAATTTGTCATCAACAATAGTGAATAGAAAATAAATAGAAGCAACTAGAATTAACTAAGTGCAATGTGAAAATGTCTTTTAACTATTGTAACTATTGCAATTATTATTACCAAGTGCTAAAATAATCTACAAGAAAACATTGTTCATGAAAAATCCCTAATTAACCATGTATGAATGTTATAAATAAAAATAATTTTCAGAAATTCTTCGCAAAAGTAAACAGATGCATGACATAAATAATAAAAGAGGGGTATGAAGCACCTAGGGTGGGGCCTAACCAAATAAAGCTCATAATGCTTAGAACAAAGACATACTAGGAGCTAGAACCATATAGCACTTCCATTATCTAAAAAATTGCTTGTACATTACATTGTTACAAAACTTGCTTGAAATCACTAATCTATACTTTTCTCCTATGCTTCAGACACATTTCTACACTTTCCGACTAGGCTACTCAAGCCTCTTATTTATACAACGAGTAGGGGGAAACCTCCTTGAGGGGAGGGATGCATTTCCCTCCAAAAATCCTTAGAAAAGGGGATATTTCTTCCTAGTTCACCTCACAAAAGTAAGAAGGGACATTAAATTCTCTCAACAATCATAGTTGAGACTATATTGCAGTAGGGAGAAAGTCCAATGAATATATCTATCTAGATCCCCTTGAAATATGCACAAAATCTCTTTAAAATTATACACAATAATCATGTTAGCCACATAAAGTATGAAAAAGCTCATTGCCTCTCGTAAAAACTCATTGATATAGGAAAGTGTGGCATTAATTGGAAAAATGTAGGTTTAATATATCCTTTTTGTGCCTAGGAGTGGTTAGACAGGCCTTATGTTTTACCTATTTGGGAGGCTTGACACTTGTTTAAGAGAACCCTGTAGCATTAATGAGGATGTTGAGGCCTCCTTCATTTTGGGTCACTCTTTCTATATTCCTTCTCTAATATGTGGATTGAATGGAATCTAAGAGCCTATCATGTAACCTCTTTATTTCCAACTAACTCCCTAATTTCCTCCTGAAATTTATGAATTTGGGCTCTCAATTGGTCACTCTCTTTTATCACGTACCTATTAAGCACTGTAAGCTCTGTAATATCCTCTTTTAAGTTCTTAATCTTCTTATTTCTTCCTTTTAGCTTATGGACCAATGGATCAATTGGAGTGCACTAAAACATGGACTTGTCGAGTAGAGGATCGATCTCAAAATGACCAACATGTTCACTAAATACTAGTTGAGAAGGTAAATTATGCTTGGATCCTCATTTAGTAGGTCCTTTAACAAGTGGTTTAGAGTAATTCCTCTTCAGTGAATCTTAGGGTTTTATTTTTTGCTTCTTCATGACTCTAATATATTCAAAATTTATCCATCATCATTGTCAATTCAAACATGCACTTTCTTAGTCACTTGGGGTTTCCAAACATGTGGGGGACTTTTGGTTTGCTAATCATCTTCTCGCTTGGAAATATTTCAAGTAACATGATGAGTAGGTGGCTTGGGAACTAGGTTATTTCCCTTTTATGCATTACCTTTCCTTTTTATCAACATGAACTAAAAAGGGTTAGTAGTCTTAGCTCTAGTCTGAGCTAGAATCTCACCATGATTATCATTATTCGACACCTGTTTTGAGAATTAATCTACTAAATTCTCATACAGATTCACTACAAATATTTTCTAGCTCAAAAAGTTCTTCCATGTGTCATTTCGGTCATTTAGCTCTTCCATAATCAACATTTTAATGAGATCATGGTGGTGTAAGCTTGTGAGAGGGATTTTTTTTTATTTCTTGTTTCTTATATTTCCATATTTTCTTAGTGAAGTTACACAAGCACAAGGATATATTTCTCCATGAGCCTTGCCAAAGACTCACCAGATAGATGTGTGTGAAAATATCAGCGAAAACCATCAATGTCAATTACATTCATGCATAATAGGTTGGCGATGGGTGTTAGATTTGATGCCATAAGCGTAGAGCAAGTTCCTTCATGAAGATCTTGCTCCTATAAATCCCTATCCATTAGACCTACACACATGCACAACCAAACAATACAAACTTGCATTCTACAGAGGGTGGATTAGCATGAATAAAATATGGACAATAACGTGATAAACATAACATTTAGAGAAAGGACATCATATAATTTGATTAATAAATCAAATGGATACGAACGTAATTTTATACCTTTAGCAATAAGTCCTCTCTAGCTTGAATCCTAGCCTCCACCTCTAAGAAGGATGGCCTCACAAATCAACATATTTCTCGTGTTATAATATACTCTCTAGTTCTTGATCTAACTAGATCCAAATGGATCTAGTCCCATTCCTGTTGATAAGGTGAGATTATATAGGTTCATTATACGCTCTAGGAGAATGTGCATGGACACCTAGGGGCTTGAGAAGTTAGGGAACTTCTACAATAATGGGCCCCTGGTCAACTCATACACAAGAATTTCAAGTTGATCTCCTTGGGAATGGCAAACTCTAATCTTTTTTCTCAATTATTGAATAATTGTTATTTCATAGTTATGAAATTGTGACAAAATTATTATGCAAAATTACTCATTTATGTAATTTCACCCTTTTAACATGGAACAATTCCCTTGTAAGATGCACCTAAGTAAAATCAAGTGTGAAATTGGATACATTATGGCCAACAATTGAAGTATGTTGAGCTTGGGTTTCTATCACTATAATGGAGTGGAAAACAGGGTTATAATAGGTGCCCCCTAATGCATGAAGTTAGAAGAGAAACAAATGGTTGAAATGAATTACAAAAATATAAGACTCAAAATTGGAGGAACGAGCCAAGGCTACAAAGCTAGAACATAGTACCCAAAATGCTGAAGTCTCAACCTACCTGATATCATCCACAAGTCAGGCATACCCATGCTCAGTCATAAAGAGAAACTAAACATGGCTGCCAACTCTACACTTTGAATCCATGACATGAAATGCTAGGGCATGGCCATGAAGAATACAAAGTGGATCCATGTGACAAACCAAAATATCATAGCCACTAGCAAAAAAAATGTGGATCTACGTCACGGTATACATCAGTAGGACTATGGACACATAGAAGACAGAGGTCCCCAAGAGTAGTCCTCAAAGTACATAAATGAGTCATAACTCCAACACAACTTAGGAAGGGTGCCATTTAAGAGTGAAATTTCCCTAACCCAAGGTCTTCTACACAACCTTGATGGTACAAGTCTACAACATGCGAATATGTGCTAATGTCAAGCATGGTAGAAACTTCCTAATTACCATTCATTGAGGTATACTATTAATAGAACTGAGGGGACCCACCAATGATATAATTTTTTATTATTTAAATTGCATTTTCGAATGCATAAAAGGATTCAAATATTTGAAAATCCCTGTAGGCACTTGGATTATGTAGACTACATAGTTTAAATTTCCATTTCCAAGGAAACTCTATTGGATTTTAGAGAAGATTAACTGAAAGTATATCTGAAGGCCAAAATGTAAAATAGATAGACTACTTAAAATGTTTTAACCATAACAATTTTTTTTTTAATTTCTCTCTCTCTCTCTCTCTATATATATATATATATAGAGAGAGAGAGAGAGAGAGAGAGAGAGAGTTATTTTTATTTTTTAACTATATATAGTATATACATATTTGACATTGAAATATTTTATTCATTGATCAAGTTATTTGCATTAAAATGTAATTTTTTGTAATTAATATATTTTTAAATACATATAAATATTACTTAACCTTGCATATTGAAATTTTGTCTTATTACTCTTTTTAAGAAGGAATTGGTTTTTTTACTTTCAATTACTTCATTTTTTTGGCATTGGAATATTTTTATTAAAATCTTCTTTTTTCCTTTACTTTCTTTTTCTATATATACATCTATATAAAAATTATACTGAAACAAATTAGCTAATATGGATATTCAAATAGTTTATTTAATTTCTATATTGAAATATTTGTAAAAACTATAAGAGTTATACCTCTTCCTCACATTCAAAAGTTAAAATATAAAATTTCTTTTTTTTTGTAGTCGAAATGTTCATTTATACGGAAAAATTACATCATTGTTTATCGATTAGGAAAATTATACTAGTCTCAATCTTACTAGTTTTATTGGCCAGTAGAAAATATCAAAAAATGATTACACTGAGCCAAAAAAAAAAAATTGTAGTCTCGAACGGAAGAGGAACGCGAGAAAACCATCAAGATCAAGGCACAATGGAGCACAATTACGATTCAGATAAATTTACTAGAGTAGGATTCTCCGACCTAGAACTAAGAGGAGGAGGTGGTTAAAATTCACAATGAATATGTTTTTCCATATGGCCCAAGTAGCCATCTGAACGTTCCAAGATTTCTTGCATGGGGCATTTTTTTGGAAGGCTATCCTACACATGCCATTAATTCCTTTGGAGGTCATTCATGAAGGAAATAAGTGCATTTCAGTCATCATGCCTTACCTTTAGGATTTGTTCCACTAATGTCTTTTGTTTCCTATGCATGAAAAGAATTTCAATTAATAAGTTAAAATTTGGTACAAAGTGATTGTCTTGGTGTGCTAGGCCTTCCAAGTAGCGATTCACTTCATTCATGCTTTGTGAAATTGGTGCTTGAGAAGTTACTGGATTTTCTTGAGCTAGAGCCTCAAGAAAAGGCCAACTAGACTATCACCTTTCTCTAGAGATCCTATGACGCAACCACACTAATGTGGCATACTAAAACTAACTGGACACCAATTAAAAATGAGGTTACAAAATTTACGAGATAACATGCAAAAGGAAATTTTTCATGTTCCCAGGAAAAAGTAGGGACCTGAGTCCTAGGTAATGGGTCAATGTTGCAAGCTCCCAATCCACCATTGTGATCAGAACAAGAATCAAAATCCCCCATCCTTGTAGGTTTGTACTCAACCACTCGAGGGGTTATCAAAAACAGAAAATGCGAAGGGTCAACGAGCTAAGATCTTTGTCATAACCTCTAAGTGTGAACCATAGACCAACCCTCAAAATGTCTTGTAGTAAACCAAATAGACCACAAATACCAACATTTAGTGTGAATGACAAGACCCGATGCATTAACTAATGTTGGAAGGCCCTAGCCAACTAGTGCAACCAGAAAGGGAATAAAAACCCCCCTCCTCTCAAGCAGGTACTTGACTGTTGTATGGGATACCAAGAAAAAAATGTGTTAGGGGCCATTGGATTGAGATCCTGGTCATAACCCCTGAGTGTGAACCATAGACTGGCCCCCAAAATGAATAGCAAAAATCCAAAAGGACCATAAATACCAGCATCTAAGGTAAAACATAAGAGGGGGCCTACCCTAGAGGTGAACCAGCGTACCACAATAACAAAGATTAAAAACCAAGCTAACCAAGGAGCCCAGATTACCTCCTAAATTAGCTGAATTCAAAGGGAAGAGCTTCGATGTAGGCTTGCCATTGGTTGGGAATCATGTGTCCCTCTCCTTATGCACTTAGAAACTCCCCGAAAGTTGAGGTTTTTCTAGCACAAACATCCCAAACTTTAACTGCAAGCCATTGACATCCACTGATTCACATGAAAGACAACAAATGTGGTAGGAAATGTCCATCCCAAAACTTTAAGACCATGTTTATAGGGCCTTGATGTAATTGACCCTTCCACCTCTCTTTGTGCAAAACTAATAACATCGACGAGAAAACACAGAAAAAAATTGCAAGACATCGAGCAAGTTCCTTCATGAGTTAAGGTGTATTATAACATGTTTGATGCATGTGAGGAGCGTAGCATGTTTCTCGTCGCCTTTATGTGCCTTAGGATTCGATAGAGTGGTTGGCTCCACACCCAACCCACTAATGCTTTGGTCATCCACCCCCATCAAGGCAAATTATAGGAATTTTTTTTTTTTAACTTTTAATTGCTTTCTTTTTTTAAGTTGATATAAAATTATGTTGCTTCACACCAATATCAAAATACTTTATTTCTCCTTGAGAGTGGAAGTGAAATATTTTTACCACATCCATAAAATGAATATAAGATTATTGATGTTTTATAATGTTTTTAATTAAAACTAAACAAATATGTATATTCATTTTTATTTTTTATTATAGCAAATATTGCGTTTTTATTTAGAAAGTAATTTATTTTTATTTTTAAAAATGTCAACTCCACTTTTAACATGGATAACATCACAAATAGCCTTCATACTAACCTACAAAATATACCTCAAACTTAACGACCATGCAAAATATTTGAGTTAGGCCTAAATTTAATGAATTGAGGATTAGTAAAAAAAAATTACGCATTTGTGAATAATAAGATTGATTGTTATATTATTTTTCATGATTAATAAATATATTTCCTTAAAACTCACCCATCATAATAAGATTGATTTGTTATATTATTTTTCGTGATTAATAAATATATTTCCTTAAAACTCACCCATCTTACATGGTAATTTGTGATTGTGCAACACGGTAGTGTCATGGCACAGGTACAATGTGTCACCACTTCATTTGGCACATGGCAAGTTCGTGACTTCCGTGAGTTTTAAACCCATGATCTATTTGAAACCAATATCATAACATATTCTCCTAACTTATGAACGAATCAATTTTTTTTAGTTCAAGAATTTTATTCGTTATACATTTGAGAAATTAGAAAAATACTTTATATATAAAATGGACCATTAATTACATCGGGTCTACTTTAGAATGGTTCTAAAATTCTTAAATTAATAATTATTTAATTAAGGGAAATAATTATTATTAGGTTTAAAATTATTTAATTTTATAGAATATTTTTAGTAATGGTTATAGATTAAAGATTAAGATTAAGATTTACGCTAGAAATAATTATAGTTTTTTAATTAAATTAATTAATTAAAAAAATAGTATATAAATATGTCTTAAATAAAGATAAGCTATTATGATATTATTAAACTCTTATATGTTTTATAATATTATAATACATTTTGTTTTTATGTTTTATAATATTATAATACATTTTTTTTAGTTTAAAATTATTTTTTTTGAGTTGGAAAAATTATTATAGTTTAATCTCAGTGACAACAATTATTTCTAGTTGCTAACTGTGATGCAGACAGACTCATCACCTTAATTCAAAGAAAACCATGCCACCTGGAATAATGCAAATGGTGATGCAAGTTCACTCATCACCGTTATTCAAGGAAAACCATGCCACCTGGAATAACTCAACTAGATGGTGGTCCGGGTGACAAATTGTGATGCAAGCTGACTCATCACCTTTATTGAAGGAAAACCAAGCTGACTCATCACCTTTATTGAAAGAAAACCAGGCCACCTAGAATAACCCAATCCGGTGGTGGTCTAGGTTGATTTTCACTCCTGCTAAATGCCTCTGAGTCTTGGGCTGTTAACCTGTTTCTGAGTCTTAGATGGTTAACCTGTTTCCTTAAGTCCAAAAAAGACATACTCTTAACAAAACAAAAACACAACCCTCTCTTCCAAGTAGTTTCTTCCCCTCCCCTTATTATCCTTTAACTTGCTTTCTTCTCCCTCAATTTCTTTATATTTAGGAAATGGTCCTTTTCATCACTGTCTAAAGGGGTTAAATTATCTAGTATAAGATATTTTATGTTCCCATCACACAACGTTACTAAGATATTTAAATTAATTAGTTACCCAAACCATCAATAATAATATTATTATTATAACATTATTATATTAATAATAATAATTAATATTATTTTATTTTAAATCTTTACAATTACTAATATGCCTAGATCTATTAGTGTTTTACTAATTAATTTATATTAAATAGTTACCCAAGCCATTAATAATAAGAATAATACTATTATAGTAATATAATATTAATATTATTCAAAAACTAATAATACACGTTAACAATTTACTCATTATCATATTCGGTAGACTTATTATTTTTTATTTAAATTTGGTTGACTTTTTACTTAAAATGAAACATGGTGAGGATTATTATAATTAAACAATTTGAATAGTCAAATATAGCCGTTTCTAGGTCAATTATAGCGGTTTTTCCTGGGAGTTGTCTATAACGCGACTTTTTGAAAGCTTTTCCGGCGGATTTTTCCGGTTGAAATCCGGCAGGAATTATTGGAATCGCAAGTTTGATAGCTAGTTTCTGCACAATGAAAGCGTCCCAGGGGTTTTTCAGGGCGCTGAATCCAAATATGCAGTTAAAAAACCATTTTAACTACAAGAAATCAAGATTTGACCTCAATTTCTTCGCCGGATTCCGTCACCGGAATCTTCAAAAAGTCGCATTATAGACAACTCCTTTTTCCTGTCCAGTCTAATATAGCCGTTTTTCAGTCAAACCTAGTCGTTGGAAGATCCGCTCTCCCTATTTAATATGTAGTCATGATCTGATTCTTCAACTTGTCGTGACAATGAACCACACTTGTTGGTTCTAAACGCGTCGACAAATATATTATCATATCCGCTCTCCCTATTTAATATGTAGTCATGATCTGATTCTTCAACTTGTCGTGACAATGAACCACACTTGTTGGTTCTAAACGCGTCGACAAATATATTATCATGTGACTTACGCTGAAAAACTTTCTTCTAAATTTAATATGTATCACAAATTCATCAAAACAAAAACAGTTTTTATTATATATATATATCTATATATATATATTTATAATAATTTATTTAATTTTTGTGTGTGTTTTTTTTTAATTAATTTGATATATATTTACATTATATGAAATGATTATGGAAAACCAATAATAGATCTTAACTAACTAAACAACTTACTTCAAACGGTTGTTTAAGGGTAGTTTCAGTAAACCACTTGGCTTATAACTCATAGTATTTTGAATGTTCAACCATTTTAACACACACTGTAAAACCAGATTATACGTGCAACTCATCTTCAACGAAGGGGCGTGTGGTTCAGCAGCGTGCGGTACGGTTATATATGGTGTAGAGACGCAACGCATATATAAAAGTTATCATATCTCACTCATTCAACACAACCACCAGAGATTACCTACACAAGGAGAAGAGAATCAAATCCATACAAATGAGCGAAACAAAAATTAGAAAAAATGCCAAACGATCATCAGAACTCCGCTCACAGTGTGCCCAAGGAGTTCTTCTGTCCCATCAGCAATGAGTTCATGACTGATCCCGTCATCGCTCTTTCAACAAACAGAACATACAATCGGAGGTCACTCGTCTCACTCAGGGAGGGCACGGTCAGAATCAATGGCGACAACGACATTCTTCCGCCGGAAAACGAATCGGTGCTGCCCGATCACGATCTCAGACGGTCGATCACTGCATGGCGGCAGGGGTACCAGCTGGCCCCGCCTTTCTCCTTTATCTCAACGCCCACAGATCTAGAAGCCGCAGTTATTGCTTTATTAGATCCCAGTTGGCTGGCGGGAAATTATTGCGACTTCTCCGTGAATTCAGTCATGCAATTCAGCACCAAAACACAGTCGTTGAGACCAAAGAGGGCTTTCAATTGTTGAGTAAGGTCATAGCAGGATGCCCTCCGGAATCGACCGCTGATTTGTGGCAGTGGGTGCAGATTTCGGTGGGCATTCTGGCTAATGCCCACAACTTCAACAAGGAGCTCGATCTCGGGGAAGACCAACGTAAATTGCTTGCAGTCCTTGACAAAGTAAGCGGGAATATAAATGACGCGGCCTTTCAGCTGGGCTTCAACAACTTAATCCACTCGTTAATGGTGTCCAATGAACAGATAATTAATCACAGTGGAATCGTACGAGCATTGTCTTCATACATTCTCAAGCCCGGCCACCGTCTATCTGGAAGCAAACAGCATTTTGACAAACTGTTCTACATAATCTTAAAACTCTGGGGCACACATGGTGCACTAGGGCATCCTCGCACTAGGGCATCCTCGACTTTCACAGGCATTGGCTTCGTTAATGTGGCCAATGCAAGCAACGATGGATGGGGCACAGTACGAGCATCTATTGCAAACAATCTCCTCCACACTGAAAAGCAAAGTGGAGGGCGAAAAGCAAAGTGGAGGGCCAGACTCCTCCCTCGTCACTGTGTCACATACCCCGGTAACCTCGCAGGTAAAAGTAGGGAGTTAGAAATTTTATACAATTACCACAAGTAATTAATCAACTCACAACCCACAAATCATCACTAACCATTAGATATAACATTCACTAATACATCAAGCCAATTGCAGTGAAAGACAATAAGATATATATATATCCATCTTCATAACCATTAACCATCCATGTGGTAGTGTTCTGACATAAGCTGTCTCATGAATCCCTGTATCCATTACTTGATATCCTTAACCATATTAAATAATCATGCACTAAGACATTATGCTTGTCAACAACAAATAAAGAACCATCATCATCAAGGACCCATCATCAACAATGGACACATAAGGCAATCACATCAATCACACCATTGAACACGGATATACCCTGGAAACCCCGTAGGGTGAAAACCAGCAAACGTTTAATCTTCTTATTAAACGCTCGTGAGGGTTTTCACCCCTCACTCAATGGTTTATAAGGGATTCCATCCCTTAACCATTGTATTAAAATCTTTACAATGAATTATCGTTAAGCTATCACATAACTAGCTAAAAGCTAATACAGCTTACATGTAATCTTTTTATTTACATACCGCCACATGCAACATTCCTTGTGGCCTAATTGTTCTAGCAATGGACAATACTGCAGCTTGAACTCATCTGCATGAACGAATAATCCTTTTTCCTGCCATAATGTTAAACATCACTTTCCTTGGCACCATCTGCCATCGTTTCCTGTCAATGCAGTCATCAACAATCTTGACAACAAGATTAGTTACAATAATATTCAAACAATAATCAACATCTACTGCCAATGCAGTCATCAGCAATCTTGGCAACAAGATTATTTACATTATTAAAGAATCAATAAACAATGTCTGAAATAGATTCTTTAGCATCGTCTCATATGCATAAGCAAGCATGACTTACTATTAAACTAGCATATATACCCACAATGTTTACTAATGTATAACTCTTTTCAAGAGAGTTCTAACTCATTAGCTTACGTAAAACTGAGAATAGAATCAAAACCAGATTCCTATTTTCCAAAATAAATAGCAGCCATAATAATAATTCCTTCAGTGCATGCATTATCATAGGTTTTCCCCACCAAGAAAATATATCAAATAATCTTTTCTATCTGCATACATCAACAAATTTTCTACTGAGAAAACATGTAATTTAAACATTCTCTCGCTGCACATAAATAAAGAATATCACACAAGGTCAACTTATCTTTCTATTCTTCGACAACCTCATCGCCATAGCGCATGCTCAGGTCCATGGTTCGAAAGGGATATGTATTCATGCCTTATGATCCATTCTCCATTGCAAAGTTCAACCCACGCGTACCTGGTATACCAACGACTTCTCACCACCATCAATTCCAAGGGAAATTACATCTCCCTGGAGTCGTCGGTTTGTGTGGGCACATGGGCAGGTATGCCAAACGGACTCCGAGTGCTGGAGTAATGCAGCCACAGGAGGGCCATGCAGTCGGTGCGAACCAATTTCGTGTACCTGATAGAGCTTACGCAGATGGTTCGAGGCGTGGAAGAGCAAGGACGCCCAGAGGCATGCCATTACCCTGCAACATTGCACCAAACCCTCGTGGCGCAGATACGGCTGAGAGGCATGTCATTACCCTTCCCGTCATCAGGGCCATGCATCTGCTTTTAATGAAGTAATACGTACTTGGAAACCATTACACTTTAGTTTGGGCACCGATACTTTACAAACAGATTGGAGCCATGAACAAATTAGATTTCTTTAACAGTTGTAACCCCGTAAGGTGCACATAAAAAAAAACAGCTTCGCCCTCTCCTACTGTCATGAAATAATCCGCACTTCCAAGACAGTGAATATTATAATGTCCTTTATATAGAGTCAAGCAAAGACATTATTCAAAATACAAGGGCCATACCTCTATTTCCTATAGGAATTTCTCTTCTGCTAACACGCTGAATCTATAGAAGTCTGTGACACAAACTCTATCAATCTAGTTTCTTTGTCAATACTCCCGCTGGTGAATATGCCCCTCCTCCTTTTGCCTTTTCAAACCTTCCAGTGCGACTGTGTATTCCCGCATGGCATCGCTGCCTTCCAATGCGACTGTGTATTCCCGCATGGCATCGCTGCCTTCCAATGCGACTATGTATTTCCCCCCCCCATCGCATCGCTGCCTTCCAATGCGGTTAAAAACAAAACTCCCCCAGAATCCGTTTTCCCAGTTTCGTAATGGAGCCTTCCATATTCGATCTCATCCAGAAAATTGTTCCGCAGTTTAAGGATCAGTTCCGTAACTGACTAACCATTCAAAACTGTTAGTTATGATGAGTTACGCGAGGGATATGACATACTCCCCCCCTTAACAAGAACACCGTCCTCGGTGTTCATCTTTCATTGGAACTTTAGACTTTACTCATGGTATTACCATATAAACCACACAAAATGTGATCCTTTCTCTTTGAAATCAACGATTTCATTCCAAGAAAAGACGACAAACAAAATAGTAATGATATAGTCATAAGAAATATCATTAGTTATAAGCATCAATAGTTGCAAAAATATGCAACTTCTAATCGCCACCACGTGGCCCTTATTCATTCATGACAACAATTCTCTGTATCAACTTACCATTACTTACCATATAATTTTTTTTATTTTTTTTTGAAAATCATGAATACTCTCATGTAAACATTTAATAGTGGTTGGACAATTCTTCAACCTTCCATGGCAAGCAATTCCTGTAATATATGACTAACAAATTCAATTACATTAGCCACTATATTTTGAGTCAAATAAAATACGTTTGACTAGCAATCAATTGTGCAATGCTAAATGATTTCTAAATCACAGTACTTTTACAAGTACTTAAAGAGCACTAACACTAATCAACCAATGATAAATTACTGCTCATGTGCACACTGCATGAATTTTCATTAAAGACATCCATAATGTACTTCTAAAAGTACCAAAAGAGCACCTAGCTCTCTATCCATCAAAACTGTCAATCACTGCATCCAGCAAAAACTGTCTTAGCTCCCACTAAGAGGTTCATAAAATTAATAATACAATAAAAGAATTAAAATTTCCAATTACTCCTTATTGAACATTAAACTCATTTCCTGTTAAAAGTGCATAACACATTTCACACAACTATATGTAAAATTTATTTCTAACATAACATATAGCTGATTAGTTAATTCCTTTAGCCATGAGACCACAATGGACTAAAGAATTCCCAACCCATGGGAACTGGTTTCCACAACCAAACCAAGTCATTTTCACATCCAGACAGTTTCTTCGATAGAGACCTTACCAGGTCTAACATAGAATCCCACTAGCCAACCAGCTCAAGAATTCTAGGGAGAGGAGATCTGGGCAGACAAGTACCATCAACCCTTCCGGGCAGGTAGCTGCCATCAACCCAACTCCGGGCAGACAAGTACCATCAACCCCTCCGGGCAGGTATTGCCATCAACCCAAGCACTTGCAGGTCCTACTCGACCGCAATTACACTGGTCTCGCCAGTAAACGCAGGTCCTACTCGACCGCAATCACACTGGTCTCGCCAGTAAACGCTATCTGATCCTAACCAGACGTAGCGTACACAGGAAATTCTTTCCTCTTATGCCATCTGATCCCAACCAGACATAGCATGAATATTTTCTCTTTTGATACTCTTTCTCAAAGTAATTTACACAATGAACCATGTGAACATTATCATTAGCACAACAAACATGCATGTATATCATGCATTTACACTTAACCCCAACATGGGTCCACAACATCAAGATTGATGGGAAACATATCCATCATACACGTTGTATGCATGCAAATTTTCCAAATAACATAATTCATGCATATCATATAACATCATTCTTTCTCATTTATAATTGCATTTCACATTGCAGCAATTTATGTAATGAGTTTTCTTGTTGCCGTTAAGCTACCACTACTTAATCCCATCAGCAACGTTAGTTATAAATATACATCAGTTAACACGTATTCCATTTCCAAAAATGTTCATGCATACAATATTGTCATGTATAAAAGTATATGCAAATACTCATTAATGTATAAATGTCAACAATAGTTGAGTTAATACTCTCAGCATTCCCAATTTTGCCATAGTCTGTTGTTCCAATTCAAATCATCATTAATGGAGTATTATCTTACGTTTACTATGGCTAACTTTAGTCATGCATTGTTAGTGTAATTAAACATAATTTCTCTAACATACAAGAACATAACTCTTATGTCATAATGACTAATCTTTGGGCATACCATTGCTTATCATATAAGCCTTTCACTAGCATACTACCAGCATTTCTTACAACAAACCACATACCTCTTTCTTAAAGGAAGTCATTTTAATCCTCATTTCTCCATCTTCCGATGTGAGGGTTTCTCAAGATTCCCTTTCAAGAAATTATTAAAGATATCCATCTTTAGGCATAAAAATCAAGATACAAAAACAAGGTTTACTTATCCTTTATGCATCAAAATCAAGTAATTGACACAGCTCATCCAACAAGACAATCTCTCCAAGAGATTATTATTTTCAAAGAAGCTAGCATGACCACTTTCTCTAAGTACACACCGACTTATAATTCCAAAGTCACAATAGCTACCAATATGCATCATGTGTTCTCCTAACACAATTACTTTACTTCAATGCATATAGTTCTTTTCATGAAACAAGTAAGGATTTTATAGACAAGAGACACGCATTTCACATACAAGACTCACGTGGAGTCTTCCCAATAAGAACTACTTATTTGCTTTATTAAGAAAGCATACAAAATAATCAATCTTTAATTGCATGCTTTAACACATTTTCTTTACCAAGAAAATCTAGAAAAGAACCATTCTTTCATCGCATGCATTCCAATACTTCCCCTACTAAGAAATCATATAAACATTCATATGTATTCTTCAAGAAGGTGAGCAAGATACTTATCTTATCCTTGGACCAACATGCATAACTAACAAATTAAACCACCCTTACCGGAAGCAGTTGCTCTACTTATGCAATTAGAAACATAATCTCCCAAGTGTCACACATGCACCAGAGTTACCACTTGATGCTAGATGCAACAAATATCATAACACTACTATGTATCCATTTCAGAATAACGACTTCAAGGAGACATTACAAAAATCATTAACAGCAACACACTATAGTTATCATTTACCAACTCCTTAAGCATGGTCAAGGGAATACTCACATGCATATCAAGCGCTGTCTAATCATTCCCAGACTTAGAGTCTTTTGCAAGATTCTGACACCCAAAGCTGGCGCTATCTGGTCATCACCAGACTTAGCGATTTCTTTTCCCATCTCTGTCTGTCCCTGCAGCACGGTCTTCTTCCTTCTCCTTGCTTCCTTTTCCTTTGGAAGCATCTATAGCTGGGGAAGGTAGTTAGAGTTTACTGACCACTGTATTAACACAGGTAGTCTATTTATGAATAATTATCACATGTAATTATACCATGAATGGGTCCAAGAAATGTTACTCACTGAACATGCTTCTACAATTAACTTCACACTGGAATGCAACATGCATAAAAAATCCATCATTCCCATAGTAGAGATAAATTCAACCATCATTAAATCGAGGCTCCAATGATTTTTACCTCTCAACAAGTAATGATAAACACATACCATGCTAATGAATGTCACTTAATTAGAGGGTAATCAACATTAAATCTATTAAAACATGAGCATATACTATTCATCATGCATTCTCATGGTGAATAAAGTTAAGAACTCTTCTCATAAACAGCTAGAACTATAGCACAGGGAGAGTAAGAATCTTCACACACACATTCCATGCATGTGACATCAATCAACTTCACTTATTTACGAATTGTAGCAATCTTAGTCCAATTCAATTAATGCATATAAGTTCTATGGGTTAGTCATACAACACTAACCAATCTCAATCACCAATTGTCTTCATGCATCCATGACAAGACTGAATCAAAAGTTAGCTATGACAATCAAGTCTCCTGCTTGACTCATTGCATGTTTTCAGTATCTAAAGGGGTTCTTCTAATGTCCTTTTTAAAACAATTTTTCATTCTATTCAAGGATGTTTCCCCAATATATATTCATGCATTTGCTCATTCATTGTAACTTCAATTTTGTTCATTAAATACACCATTGTTATTGCCATATTTGCAAATCAAACTTGGTAGTTGATTGTCACTTTCGTCAATGAGTGTTCAATATCGTTCTTAAGTGTAATGAGTACTCAATATTGTTCTTAAGTACGACAAAAGTTTTCATTGTCTTTTCCTCATCAGGAATCCAATGTTATGAATGTAATTATGCAACAACTTATCACTTATTTCTCAAGGAAGTTATAAACACGAATCACACCCATCATGCCAAAAGTAGTGTACGACATAGATGAATATGCGACTGATTAAACTCATACCTGAGTTAATGCCTACTGATGGCGTACCTCAATATCCTTTCCGCTTACCAATTCCCAAAGGCGCCAGTATTGCAACCTTTAGCTCTGATACCACTTGTCACATACCCCGGTAACCTCGCAGGTAAAAGTAGGGAGTTAGAAATTTTATACAATTACCACAAGTAATTAATCAACTCACAACCCACAAATCATCACTAACCATTAGATATAACATTCACTAATACATCAAGCCAATTGCAGTGAAAGACAATAAGATATATATCCATCTTCATAACCATTAACCATCCATGTGGTAGTGTTCTGACATAAGCTGTCTCATGAATCCCTGTATCCATTACTTGATATCCTTAACCATATTAAATAATCATGCACTAAGACATTATGCTTGTCAACAACAAATAAAGAACCATCATCATCAAGGACCCATCATCAACAATGGACACATAAGGCAATCACATCAATCACACCATTGAACACGGATATACCCTGGAAACCCCGTAGGGTGAAAACCAGCAAACGTTTAATCTTCTTATTAAACGCTCGTGAGGGTTTTCACCCCTCACTCAATGGTTTATAAGGGATTCCATCCCTTAACCATTGTATTAAAATCTTTACAATGAATTATCGTTAAGCTATCACATAACTAGCTAAAAGCTAATACAGCTTACATGTAATCTTTTTATTTACATACCGCCACATGCAACATTCCTTGTGGCCTAATTGTTCTAGCAATGGACAATACTGCAGCTTGAACTCATCTGCATGAACGAATAATCCTTTTTCCTGCCATAATGTTAAACATCACTTTCCTTGGCACCATCTGCCATCGTTTCCTGTCAATGCAGTCATCAACAATCTTGACAACAAGATTAGTTACAATAATATTCAAACAATAATCAACATTGACAACAAGATTAGTTACAATAATATTCAAACAATAATCAACATCTACTGCCAATGCAGTCATCAGCAATCTTGGCAACAAGATTATTTACATTATTAAATAATCAATAAACAATGTCTGAAATAGATTCTTTAGCATCGTCTCATATGCATAAACAAGCATGACTTACTATTAAACTAGCATATATACCCACAATGTTTACTAATGTATAACTCTTTTCAAGAGAGTTCTAACTCATTAGCTTACGTAAAACTGAGAATAAAATCAAAACCAGATTCCTATTTTCCAAAATAAATAGCAGCCATAATAATAATTCCTTCAGTGCATGCATTATCATAAGTTTTCCCCACCAAGAAAATATATCAAATAATCTTTTCTATCTGCATACATCAACAAATTTTCTACTGAGAAAACATGTAATTTAAACATTCTCTCGCTGCACATAAATAAAGAATATCACACAAGGTCAACTGATCTTTCTATTCTTCGACAACCTCATCGCCATAGCGCATGCTCAGGTCCATGGTTCGAAAGGGATATGTATTCATGCCTTATGATCCATTCTCCATTGCAAAGTTCAACCCACGCGTACCTGGTATACCAACGACTTCTCACCACCATCAATTCCAAGGGAAATTACATCTCCCTGGAGTCGTTGGTTTGTGTGGGCACATGGGCAGGTATGCCAAACGGACTCCGAGTGCTGGAGTAATGCAGCCACAGGAGGGCCATGCAGTCGGTGCGAACCAATTTCGTGTACCTGATAGAGCTTACGCAGATGGTTCGAGGCGTGGAAGAGCAAGGACGCCCAGAGGCATGCCATTACCCTGCAACATTGCACCAAACCCTCGTGGCGCAGATACGGCTGAGAGGCATGTCATTACCCTTCCCGTCATCAGGGCCATGCATCTGCTTTTAATGAAGTAATACGTACTTGGAAACCATTACACTTTAGTTTGGGCACCGATACTTTACAAACAGATTGGAGCCATGAACAAATTAGATTTCTTTAACAGTTGTAACCCCGTAAGGTGCACATAAAAAAAACAGCTTCGCCCTCTCCTACTGTCATGAAATAATCCGCACTTCCAAGACAGTGAATATTATAATGTCCTTTATATAGAGTCAAGCAAAGACATTATTCAAAATAATAGGGCCATACCTCTATTTCCTATAGGAATTTCTCTTCTGCTAACAGGCTGAATCTATAGAAGTCTGCGACACAAACTCTATCAATCGAGTTTCTTTGTCAATACTCCCGCTGGTGAATATGCCCCTCCTCCTTTTGCCTTTTCAAACCTTCCAGTGCGACTGTGTATTCCCGCATGGCATCGCTGCCTTCCAATGCGACTGTGTATTTCCCCCCCCCATCGCATCGCTGCCTTCCAATGCGGTTAAAAACAAAACTCCCCCAGAATCCGTTTTCCCAGTTTCGTAATGGAGCCTTCCATATTCGATCTCATCCAGAAAACCGTTCCGCAGTTTAAGGATCAGTTCCGTAACTGACTAACCATTCAAAACTGTTAGTTATGATGAGTTACGCGAGGGATATGACACACTGCCTATGCCCCTTGAAGCCATGGCCCGTGCAGGTTTGGTGGTCAAATTTTCATTGTGTTGGAATATGCAACGCTTCCGTATTCTGAAAAACTTAGTAATCCGGACGGGTGGGTTCGGAGGGGCGAGTTAACGTCCCCGGAAGCCGAAGAGCTGGTGTTTATGAGATGTTTTGAGATTCTTGATTGCCTAAGCACAACCCGAATAGGCCGTCTGGAAATTGTGAGAGTGATCAGCCGCAGTGGTTACAGTTACTCGTCAACTTTCTACAAAGCTCTTGCTTATATGAACCTATCGAGTGACCGGAAGGACAGCCATGTGATACCTGCAATATCTATGATCTACAACGTGTTGAAGAATGCTCGATATACTTCAACGTTGAAGAGAACGCAGATTGCACGTGACCCCAACTATTTGAAATTCACAGGTCTGACTTTTGACCGCCACCCTAAGGTGAGTGAGATAGTAATGGAAATATTAAAGACCCATGCTAAAATAAAAAGGGAAGAAACACGGCCCCCACTCCAGAATTATTGATTTGGAATGTAAAGCACGATTTTATATTCAATATTCTAAAAATCTTATTATTATTTCCATTGGGTGGGATTAATATTAAAAAAAATTATATTAAATGGAATAAATTGCAATTTAATATAACATTCTAACCAATAATGACATACTGTTGGTATAGATTCATGTACCATTTGGATTTCACAATATTATTAACATTATTGGTAACTAAATTTACTAATATTATGTTTTTTTTATAAATATTTTTAAATTAATACTGTAGTTGTGTAGTTGTGTGTGGATGATTTTTTCTATCAATTACATATATATCATTAATATAATAATGGTTGCAATGTAAAATTATGCAAATATAGATTCAATAGAATTATTAAATAATATAAACTTATCTTTTCTAACAAGATATTCAAATATGGTTTATTTTCATGTTTGTATTCATAATACAAATATGAATACAAACATACAAAAGAAAAATTTGTAAAATATATATAAAACATAAATTTAATACAATTGAAACAAAAAATGTATGAATAGAATTCATTTGATATGACTGGAAGTTAATAATAACAAAACCATAGAAATATTAAGAGCATCTATATTTGGATTTTAACATAACCATATATGAAAAGGATACAATTTATATTTGAAAGCTTCAAAACAAAATAAGATCTTTATTTAGAAAAATATTTGTCTTTACATCATAAAATTCAATTTCCAAAATAAAGATGAAATATATAAACATATGCAAAACATTAAATAAATTATTTCAACCAACCAGATTGAGACAAATCTATTGAAATTGTTGAGAAATATAATAAATAACTCAAGAAATATTCATAAAAATAATATAGAGTTTAAAAAGCATTAAACCCAACATTATTAACCAATACAACTTCACAAGAAAAAATAAAAAAATTAAAGGTAAATCCCATTTCTAACTTTATTTAATAGAATATTTATATTTCATATATAAAGTTGTGCAAAAGTTATAGAAATAGGATTGATAGGTAGCATTTTACATGCAATTGAATATACATGCCTCACAAAAACATTCATCATGTGATTATAACATGATCTATGTTACTAATAGATTAGATTAGGTTTTATATCACAATGGTTCGTTTTAAACAAAAGCACAATAATTACATTAAAAAAAAATGAAAAACATGAAAAATGATGTAAACAACATTCACAAATATTACTATGAATACCATGAATATTTTCATGTGACAAATATATGAATTATCTTTCATCTTGGAATAACACTGAAAAGAGAAAGGTGGTGAAATATGCAAACTATTTACTAATTTCACTCTTGATATGCCTATGAAGGTTAGGCCTTGGTTGCCTATTCTAAGGTCAACCCTTTTGACTTTTAGATTGTAAGAGCTTATGCCATCTTCAAAGGAATTTATTTTCAATTTCCTCTTATCACTAATTTGATAAGTACAATGTTTGGATTGTTTGCATCAAATGGAACACCAAAGTACTTATTAAAAAGAACAATTGTGAACATTGGATGCTAAGGTGGATTAGAGGTAGGCGTAGAGAATATATCCTTCACTTAACCAAGTGCACCATTGACTAATATAGATTCAACCCACAAGTTACATGTCAACATGACACGTTGACCAGGGTACAACAAAACTTCACGGTCCAATTGATCATCATTTGCACCAATAATTTATGTATGTCTTAAAGTCTTAGCAATATATTGCATAATTGGAGAATTTAATGCTTTTAACATATGCTTGTTATGGAAGGATACAAAACTATTTGTTGGAAACATGTGAACTGTTGAATTAAATGATTTCCCTATGATGCAACCTCATATCAGCTCATAACATAAGAAACTCCTAATTATCAAGAATAAGTTATGCATTTCTTATTTTATTCAATACTCTACGAAAACAAGATAGTTTTTCATTATTCCCTTTGCTAGCAAAAGATTGTATTAAGGGTGCCAACAATGTTCATTTTTTTCCACAAGACTCGCCCTACTGTATTACCTGCATACAAAGGCTTATCTATCATAGGAGGTAGTTGACCAAGGTCACCCACAAGAATGACAGATTTGCCACTAAAAGGACAATTATTTTTCTCTAGAAATGATTCTCTTAATCAAAAATTTATCTATATGAATAAATTTGATCCTAGAAAGCTCATTTTATCAATCAATATATATCGAATATGTCTCATTTCTTCTTGGAATATTGCTAATGATTGCCCCTGTAATGGTTGCATATTTTTAGATGGAATTTTTAAGGCTGAGTGTATTGTTTTTGCATGTATATTAAAAGAAACTATTAAAAAAAAGCAAAAGACTTATTCCATTACTTCATGAATTAAAAAGAGCATCATAAATACAATGGATAAGGAGAGACTTCCCAGTGTTTTTAGTTCCTTGAACAATCATAAAAAGAGGTTCACGGCTCTAATATTTAGTAGAATGCCATAAAATGATCTCAAAAGCAACTCGTTGTTTTTCTTCCAATCATTTTGGAGATGTAAATGTTTTATTAGAAAGGTCAACAATATAACCCCTTATTGCCCATTCCTTATAAAATTAATATATTTTTTTTCTACATCATTACAAACAATTCTACTTTTCTAGTTAAAGCATATTTCAAAGTCCCTTTGGCCAAGAATATTGGTGACTGATTATGTTTTCTTATTCGCTTACTTGTGCATTTATTTGACATGTTTACAAAGAATAATAATATATTTATAACGTAACCATAAACATGGAACAATAACAATATATTTATAACGTAACCATAAACATTGAACAATAACATATTTATAATAGAAACAAACATAGAAGCATGAAAAAGATAAAAGGTTTTTTTTCAACCATATATAAATATGAAAAGGTATATGGTTTTGTAGCAACCATATAAACTTATGAAAATATATAAGGCTTTTTAGAAATCATATAAACGTTATTCAAATACATTTTGATGTACCATGAATTATGTACAAAGTAAAACCAACATGACTAAATATTTTAGTTCCATATTAAAACCGTAATGGAAAACCCATATAATTGAAATGCAATACTATAAGAATTATATGACTCGGAAGTATAATCTCAATATTTGAAGATATATTATTAAAATATAAATGGAAAGACAAAAATGTGTAGAAAAGTATAACATGTTTTAGAATCAATAAGAAAAAACTAATAAAAATACTATATATAACATATTCTCATGCTAATTATTATTACACATACAAACATAAATTCAAAGCATGAAAACAATATTACATGTAATTAGGAAGACTCAAAAACATATAATATAAATATTTTCTAGCAAATTGCAATGAGCTTAAAAATACAACATTTTTTTTGGACAGAAACGGCTATAGTGTGATTATATTCATCTTGGCTTAAATGCCGAAAGTCTGTTTACAATGAGGATGTCTAGATCCTGATAAGTCTCACTGATGGAAGTGAGAGTGTTATTGTGACTTGAGATCTTCTTCCTAGCTTGGATTTCTATTGATTCTATATCCGATATTTTTCCCCACTTGGATATACAAACAATTTTTTTTAAGATCAAGCAGTAGAACATGGCGGAGCACGGCTTATGGGATGGGTTCCCATGGTTCTTCTCCGTCTTTCATCTTGACCCCGGCAGAAAGGAGGGCTGCTTTATTTGCTTCACTGTCCACTTCTTTATTGTGTGCTCTCAGCACATGATAGTAGTTCAACTTCTGAAAATCGTTTTCTAGGCCCTTAATTTTGAAAATCATCCTGGCTAAATTAAGCTCAGCAGTAGGGGAATTAGAGACCATTGCACTTATAATGATCTGAGAGTCTCCTATAATTGTTGCTTCCTTTATGTCTAGCTCCTTTAGAGTCTTAAGGCCTTGCAGGAGGGCCAAAGCCTCAGCTTGAGCGCTGGTCATGTGACCAAGCCCCCAAGCATATGAGTGAATTTTTTCTCCCGTTGAGTTTAGAACGACACCTCCAGCACCTGCTCTGCCCGGATTACCCTTAGCTGCCCCATCGAAGAATAGTGAGTACCTTGATTGCGATTTGAGCCAGTCTTGAAAGTCTGCTTCCGGTTTCCTTATTTGCCAATCTTTGAGAGGAAGGGCATTTCTGATTGCTGGGAGGAATTGTAATCCAAGGAAAGAACCCCAAGCGATATCCTTGTGGCTAAGACTAGCATCGTCTTTTATTTGAGACAGACATTCCTTTATTTGACACTTGATCTTAACTTCAACGGTCTTGTGATGCTGTCTAGCATTCCTAAAGATTCTTCTGTTGCGTTCAAGCCATAACTGCCAGCAAATGACCTTTGGTAGAATGGCCCAAGCTATTTTGATTAACCGATTTTTAGGGGGAGGGCCAGGGTATTTGATTGCCCAACTAGAGAAGAGGTCGACAATGGAGCAAGGGAGCAGGAAGATGGGATCCAAGGAGTGAAGGAGGGCGCGCCAAATCTGTTTGGAGTAGCAGCAGTCCAGGAATAAATGCGCTGCTATTTCTACGTTATTGTTGCACAGAGGACAAATGGAGGGGCCGTTAAATCCCAATTTCTGCAATCTGTCGTAAGTGAGAATTCGACCATGGCATAGAAGCCAGGCGAAAATATCAGTTTTAGGCCAAGCCTGATAGCGCCAGATCGCCTGCCAGGGCGCTGGATTTGTGGGAACGTGCGGTCTCTCACGAAGTTTGGCATATCCCGCAGCGACTGTATAGCCTTTGGCTTTCTTCCCCCAACCAATCGCGTCTTGTTTCTTCTTGTGCATGGGCGTAAGACCGTGGAGGAGGTCGATCATCATGGCCCAATCATTGATCAGATGTTTTGGAAATTCCACTCTTTTCCAGCTGATCCATTCGTTGTCGTTCCAGAGGGAGATGTCCCACAATGTACGCAGCTTCTATCTTTCCATCCACTCCTGCAACTCTCCCATGGGCACTCTGTCGATGATCGGATCCGTGAGCATAATTTTATCAGTCCAGTTTCTTATTTTCTTACCATTTCCAGGAATCCAGTAGATGTGGTTTTTGATTAGGGAAGCGGCCTTATCTTATAGCTTGAGAAACGGTGAATTAGGCAGTCGAGTCACTTTGTCTAAGCAGTGGGAGCGAGGACCCCGGAGATATTTTTTCCTGAGTGTTGTTTGGGCCCAGCCAGGATTGGGCGCGACAATCCTCCAGATAACCTTTGCTGCCATTACTACATTCAGATGGCCTAAGTTTTTGAAATTTAGACCTCCCTCCCACAGAGGCTTAGATATGGCTTCCCAACTGATGAGGGGGATTTTGCTTTCGTTCTGCTTTCCTCCCTTCTAGAAGAATCTCCGTATAAGCTCCTCCATTTTTTTTAGTATGATTGCTGGAGCTAGCATCCCTGCAAATTGAAAAATAGGAAGGCTAGTAAGCACTGATTTGATAAGGACGGATTTACCAGCATAGTTGAGCCAGGACAACAGGAAGGCCCAGGTATTCGAAGGAAATCCATGAAGAGGAGGCTGCAAATCCCAGGCACCTAGAGATAGCAGAGAGAAGTCTGGGTGGGGTATTCCAACTGAATATGTGACACTTATTCTTGTTAACAATGCTGCCTGAGCCCTTGTTGAATTCTTCAAGAACTGATTTGAATTTGGAGGCGGAGGAGAGAGAGGCAACACCCAAAAGCAGGGTGTCATATACGAATAGAGCATGATCAATGTTCTTGACCCCTCTTGCTATACACAGTCCCATAAGATCTTGGTCTTGCATTTTTTTGTCCAGCAGAAAGAAGAGAGCTGAGGCTTGGATGACAAAAAGCAGAGGGGAGAGAGGGCACCCCTGCCTGAGCCCTCTCGCTGCTTTGAAGAAGTCTGTGGCTCTTCCATTTACGAGTGGATCAATCCATGGCTCCGAGATGCATGCCCAGATCCAGTTAATGAAGTTTGATCCAAATCCAAACCTACTCATGACTTTTAACATAAAACTATGATTTACACGGTCAAAAGAATTTGCTAAATCGAGTTTAATTACCATACCTTGCTCTTTTCGTTGAAGACTTGAGTGGATTGCCTCCTATACAAGGGTGAAGTTGTCCACTATCTGCCTCCCGTGGATGAAGCCTCCTTGATTCTCCGGGATTATTTTGGGAAGAATGTGCTTCAATCGATTTGCTATAACTTTTGTGATTAGCTTGTACCCAATGTTACATAGAGAAATCAGCCTGAATCTACTGAAGTTGCTGGCACCTTTTTCCTTGGGTATGAGGGCTAAGAAGGCAGAGTTTGTACTGCCGCCTATTTTCTGAGAGTTATGAGATTTTCGAATCATTTTGATTAGATCTTTTTCAATAATGGACCAACATGTTTGGAGGAACCTGGCAGAGAATCCATCCGGCCCAGGGGCCTTGTCCGAATCCATGTCATATAGGGCTTTTTTGACTTCATCTTTGGTTATTTTGGCCTCCAAGATTTCATTCATACAAGGAGAAATTGTAGCTGGGACCGAGTCTAACAGATCTGAAGCTTGATGCTGAACCTTTTCTTCGCTATACAACTTTAGGAAATGAGCGTGGGATGCCTTCTTTATGTCTACAAACTCCTTGTAAGTTTCGCTGTCCTCCTTGATCTCGGAGATAGTGTTAAAACATTTTCTGCTCTGCGCTTGTTTATGGAAGAATGCAGTGTTTTTGTCCCCTGATTTGAGCCAGAGGTTTCTTGATTTTAATCTCCAGTATTCCTCTTCAACAAGACAGGCCTTATGGTAGTGTTGTTGCAGATGGGCCTCCTGATCTAGCAGTTCCTCAGTGGTTGAAGTATCCTCCATATGTGATTGATGAATGGCAAGGGCGGCTTTGATATTTTTTCTTTCTATATCAGGTTTGGGGAGGTTTTTGGCCCAATTTTTTAGAGCTCTTTTTACCCTTCTGAGTTTTTCTTCCCATATATAGAAGGGGGATCCTTTAACAGTTTGGCTCCAGCATTCCTTAACTAGTTGCATGAAGTTTGGTTCCTTGACCCAGATTGTGCTGAATTTGAAGGGAATAGGGCCCAGATCAAGATGAGCTAGAAGGTCTAGCTTTATGGGTTTATGGTCCGAGATACTGTTAGCGAGAATGTGCATTCTTGGTTCTAATCCAAGCAACAAATATGAGCTTTGAATGAAGAATCTGTCTAATCTAGCAGCAATATGTCCAGGGCCTATTCTTTTATTGGACCAAGAGTACTTACCGGAAGAGGGTTTGATGTCCAGCAAATCCCAGTCTTGCATGAGATCCTCCGCCCATTCTCTTGCCGGATCACGAACAGCACTACCACCCCTTTTTTCAGACGAGTTAAGGGTGAGGTTAAGGTCTCCAACAATGATAGTGTTTTCCAGATTCATGAGATCTGCTTGGTGTCTTATCGAGTCCCAACATGCTTTTTTTTCCCCGGCGTTGACTGGAGAGTAAACATTGAAGATGCAGTGTATTTCTCTAGTGTCCAGATTCTGCATTTTCAGCAGCAACCAGTGGATGTTGCTAGCCTCACTGATGACTGCAAATTTGTTGGCGTTCCAAAGAGTACCAATCCCTCCCGAGGCTCCCCTAGCGGAGACTGCTCTTGCTTCACTTTTAAACCAAAGTTTCTTGCTTGTTTGAAGGAAGACTGAGTCTTCCAGCTTGGTCTCCTGGATGAGAAGTATATCTGGGGTTTCAGTTCTTATCAGGCTTCGCATGGCTTCTTCCTTGACTTTACTCCCCATACCTCTGCAGTTCCAGGAGATGATCTTCATTATTTATGTTTCTGGTGGGCTCCCTTGGAGCCTTGAGGCTGGCTTTTTGGCATCCTAGGCTTTGAGGCTAGTAATTTTTCCAGAGTTGGCTGGCTGCCTTGTAATTTTTCCTTGTACGTCTCCTCCTCTCTTTTTTCTCTATCTGTTTTACGGCCTCTCGTGGATCTTCTTACCAAGGCTTGGGACTCTCCTATTTCTCCTTCCTCCTCTGAATCATCTGTGTTCTGCTCTTCTTCATTTTCTTCATCATTCTTGCCTTTGGAGTTTTCAACGTTTGTGTCTTTGATGGAGGCTGAGGGTGTGTCTTTGCTTGAAGAGTCTGGGTTTTGATTTTCAGTCTCCTCTGTGGGTTTTGTCTCCTTTTTGGTCTCTGCCTCCTGAGTTTTCTCTTGTTGCGAGCTGAGGGGATCATACCTGTTTTCTGGAGATGGAGAAATATGTTGAACAAGTGGCTGGTGGGATCCTTTGCCGCTAGGTCCTCCCGTCTTCTTAGATTTATGGCGCTTGACTTGATTCCATCCATCCTCCTTTCCCTGCGTAGCCTCGATGTTGGATGGGCAGCCTCTGGCGAAATGACCATAGACGTGACATTTCCGACATTTGAAAGGCAGCTGCTCATAGTCCAGCTTCTGCAGATGCGTCCAGCTTCCTACATTTATCTTGATGGCCTCAGGAAGCCCTACCTCCAGATCTACTTCTACGCAAATCCTGGCGCAGTCGTATTGGTCCTTGTTGTTCGCTTGATCAATAAATTTCCCCAGGGCATTTCCAATGTGACGCAGAGAGTCCCAATTCTAGCAATGGACCGGGAGATTCGGGAGTCTAACCCACACCGGAACTGCGTTGGGAACATCGACTGCTAGATCAAAATCCGGGGTCCATTTGTTGAGGTACAGACCCTGAGGACCCATGAAGTAGGGGCCATTTCGGAAGATCAGGTCTTTGTCTTCCTTTGCAGTAAATTCGAAGAGGAAGTACCCTCTCCCCAGAAAATAAGAAGTAACGTTTTCTCTGATCAGCGGCGCCCAGTTTCTGGAGATCCAGCTCTCCGTGGTTTTTGGGGACGGCCATAGCCCAGTAAACTGACCGATGAGGGCCCGTTCGGACAGCGACAAAGCAACTTGCATCGAGGTTTCAGCGGAAGGGAGATCGCTGGGATATCATCCAACTTTTTAACAAATTTCGAAGGTTTAGGGGTTTTCTTCTTAGGAAGCCCTGCCAGAAGCCGATTGAAGGCCTCCGAAGGCGAGAGAGGTGGAGGGGCAGAAGGGGACCCCTGGGGGGAGCCCAGAGTCTCCATGATCACAAGCCCTAAAGAAAAGCCAGGCAAATTCCAGCGTAGATCTCCATAAAGCAGCCCACCCTCAGGGAGAGGGGCCTCAGGCGGATCCGCCCTCAGGGAGCAGTGCGGCTGAGCGCGCACACAGGGGAGAGAACACGCAGGATGCGGCCTCCAGACCTGCAGTGAGGCAGCACGCTTTTGATCCGGCTCAATCCACTGATATCGACTCACAAGAGCATGCAGGGTGCGATCTAGGCCTGCGAGGGCCGAGGTTCAGCTCGCTCCTTGTCTGTGTCAAAAAACTGTAGGTTTATGTTCGGGCTTAAAAATACAACATATTATATATATATATATATATATATATATATATATATATATATATATATATATATATATATATACACACACACGCTAGTGGAATCTCATCAATAGAATACATACAAGGAAAAATTGGAAAAGCATTTCAAGACTCAATCAAATCATTGCGATTCTCTATCGAGAAATGTAACTAGTATCGATTGTCATAATTGTATATGAGTCATGATATAATGTATTCATCAAAAAGAAAGAAAAGAAAAAAATATTGTAGAAAAAAAAATTAATATTAAGCTCGGGTTTCATGCTTTGTTTATTTGTTTCTAGGTCAAGCCTCCATTGAAGGCTTCTAGGTTTATGTTTTAAGTCAAAGTCAAAGATATAGACCCTTCTTGGGCTTTGCATGTCAAGAAACGAAATTATTTTGTTCTAATTGAGTCATCATTTCCTCCACCATCAAGTCGGCCTACCCATACACCACAAGATATACAATTGTTTTTCCAACTTTCTTGACAAACAAAGTTGCATCATCAAGATCATAATGTTTGAAATTGAGTTTTTGAAAATGATCAGTTAACTTCTCGTACCAAGATCACGATGCTTGCTTGAGGCCATACAAGGATTTTACAAGCTTGCATACTTTATGTTTTTGACCCTTCACAACAAATCCGTCTGGTTGGGACATCAAAACATTCTCTTTCATATCTCCATTCAAGAAAGCAAATTTTACATCAATTTGATGGAATTTCCAACCATTCTTTGCTGCCAAGGAAAAGAGTGTCTAGATGGTAGCCCATTTTTCTATGGGGGGGAAAGTCTCCTCATAATCGACCCCTTCCTTCTATGCAAAACCTTTTGCCACAAGCTTGGCTTTATGCTTGTCAAGTGAGCCATCTACTTTATACATGTTTTTGAAGACCCACTTGGTGCCTATTGGTTTGGTTCCCAATGGAGGATCAACCAACTTCTGGGTGCCATTCTTTATCAAAGGATCATATTATTTTTGCATTGCTTCTTTCTATTCATCATGAGAAGCGTCTTTTTTGAAGGAATTTGGTTCAAAATATCTAGACAAATTATGTCCAGAATCATAAGAAACATCCATATCAACCAGTGAATCAGGATTGTCTATATCACCTCCATTATGTATGGTTTAGCTTCTTGTTCCTGCCTTTCCTACCTCATCAAGACAAATACTTTAAGGTGTCTTTGTCAACCATTTTGGAGGACATTTCTGAGATGAACCAGGCTTCTTAGTTGACTGAGATGGGCCGAATCAAGATTTAGTCTCCTAATTTTGCCAATCACATCACTTAAAGTGTCATCAGAGGTTGGAGCTTGATGCAGGGAAGAGAGTTCCTCATAATAAGATTCCATAGATTGATCCAGTATAGGAACCCCCGCTTCAAGATGTGAATTTCATTATCAAATTCTTGAAAATACGTCGCATGTTCGAATATATTCAAGAGATCAAGTTGTTGCTCCACAACATTGTTAGTCTTTGAACATTGTCAGTCTTTGAAGATTCCAAAAAGATCACATCTCTAGATATTATAAACTTCTTATTCACTTCATCTTAGATATGATATGCTTTGGAGGTATTTGAGTACCCCAAGAAGATACATTTGCAACTTGCACCAAGTTTGTTTCTATGTTCCTTAGGTATCAAGGAATAGAAGGTGGAAGTGAAAACCATGAGATGCCTCACCAAAGGAATGTGGTCATACCACATTTCATAGGAGTCTTGTTTTTTATAACATTATATGGACTCCTATTCTTTATATACACAACACATAGAACTGCATCGGCCTAAAACATCATTTAAATATTCTTGAAATACATCATGGAACTTACCATATTTAAGATTGTCATGTTTTTTCTTTCAAATACTCCATTATGTTGGGGATTATAAGGCAAGATTGTTTGATGTTTGATCCCATATTTTACATTAATATAAGTACAAATAGATCCAATATTATATTGTGCATCATTTTCAATCCATCCATGAAATTTATTGGATGTTTCAAAAGTTTTAGATTTGTTCTTCAATAAAAAACCCAACACATTCTAGTGTAGTCATCAGTAAATGTCATCACATATTTATTACCATTTGAAGAAGGAAAAGATATTGGTCCACAAAAATTGGAATGAATGAGTTCAAGTTTTCTATGTTCTCTGGAATGAGAATCATGAAAATATTGTTTGTTGTGTTTTCCTCAGACACAAGCATCACATTGCTTAAGTTTTCTAGGAATAGAAGGAAAACTAGTAACACAATTTTTCTTCAACAAATGAAGGTTGTCATAATTCAAGTGTCCAAATCTAGCATGCCATAAAAGACTTAATGGAAATGTACCTTCACCATAGTGAGAATTGTATGAATTTTTTTTGCACGAGCAAAGGTTCCTTGCAACTTCAGAAGTATTTCCTCCTTTATCCCAGCCATGACAAGTGAGTGATCTGATGCTTTTTTGACATCAACCTTGCCATCAAATATATGAATGGAGTTTCCTTGTTGGCAGATGTGGACCAAAGACAACAAGTTTCTCCTCATATCCAGGAGGTATAGACATCATGTAGAAGAAATCTTGGAAGACTAGGCAATTTGAGCGAGATGATGTCAAGCCTTGATGGCTTGAGTTTGGACTTTTATGCAAAGTATAATTCTCTATCAACATTATTAGTGAATTCTTCAAAGAAATATCTTCTAAAAGTTATGTGATAAGTTTCTCATGAATCAAACAACCAAGAATCTTTCCATGAAGAAAGTGAAGCATTGAATAAGTCTTCACTTACTCCAATGTTGCAGCGTGCCACAACATAATGAGCGGACTCAGGTGCTTTTCCTTTCCCTTTATCACGTGTTTTACCTTTTCCTTCATTTCTTTCCTGCTCAATTAATTCCCAAGGAAACTTACAAGTGGAAGCATCATGTCCATCTCTATTGCATTGTATGCAATGAAGACCTAGCCTTTCTTGGAAATGTTTGCCCCCCTACATCAATTCTTCCTTCGTCTTCCTCTTTGACCACCTCTTCCTTTAGAAGAATATTGTGTACAATTATTATATTTTTTGCGTGAGGCACACAGCTTATTTAGTAGACAGAGGAGTTTTCTTCTTCCCAAAATCATTCTCTCTTTCAGAAAATTACTTCTCAAGGGAGTTAAAGGTAATCTCCTTAAGGTTTCCACTTGCTTGCAATGACTCAAGGTAATGTGAATAGGTGGGATATAGTTTCTTGACATAAGCTATGGGAGGAATATCTATTTTGACACCAGTGGATTTTATTTCATGCATAATGGATCTTAGTTCTGATGCTAAGGCAAAAGGGTCATAATTTTCAAATCAAGATTGAACAACTTCAATTTTAGAGTGTGAGTCATAAAATTCCTTCAAATTCTTTAAAGCTTCAAAGGCATTTAAAAATGATGAAATATGACAACTCGCCACTTCATTTACTAAAGTTTCAATTAAGGCATAGGCCTTGTTGTTATTTTTTTCCTGAATGGAAAGATCCGTGTCTGAAGTGGGATTTTTAGGTGCATTTTCTTTTTCTCCTTCACAAACCCCTTTCCACAACTCATTAAATATCAATGTGTTTTTTATCTTTCGGGACCACTCATGCTAGTTCTATTTGCCAGAGAGAACTACTCCCACAATGAAAATGAGTGAATGCATCATCAGAAAGGAGGGTTATAATGCAGCCTTATTTTTCCTTAGTTGATTTAAAACTCCACTACTAATATTCACTCTTAACTATATACAAAATCCATATATCCATTAAAAGAATTGAAAGTGCCATTATTCATATGCCATGGCCCCCTTTTTTTTATGAATCCTATATATAGCACTCATGAAATAACAACACCATACATTATATCATATGAGTATTTACTATTATATCATACCACTCATGTCATACATTCACTTAATTATACTCACTTTCCATATATCCCATACGTACTTGTGTTATAAACTATGCATTCCATACAATGAATTTTACATGTGTTAAAATTGGAAACTAGGGCAAAACTTTAGGTGGGTCACCTTATTCATGGCTGACAAAATGTTCATTAGATTCCTCTCGTTAAGAGGTGTAGGGTTGATATAAAGATCATCCAATTCTGATAAGTGTTCATGGAGATATGAATTTATTTTGATTATGGAATTATTATCAAGCCAACCTACAACTCATGTAGGCTCAGAAGCCCAATAGTCGCATCTATTCAAACACCAACGTTGTTTATAAATATAGGAAGACTTTTCCTCATTTGGACTCACCCATCTCATCACATCTCTCTCTCTCAACTGCGCAGAAAAGAGTCTCTTCTCTACTGCACAGAAAAGGGTATCTCCCTCACATATGTGAAGTCGAAAGCTGCTGAAACTGAAGCTGCAACTACAGAAGTAAAGTTTGGCCTGCGTGGACTAGAATATCTCTTCATCTAAACTATGCTATAGGTTCATCTGAACCTCCTATGAAAGACACAAATTTTTGGGGTGGAATCAAGTCAATCTGACGGACGGTTTGCAAGATATCGACTGCCCTAGATTAAAGGAAGCTACTGAAATTGAAGTTGCAAATGCAAAAGTGAAGTTTGACCTGCGTGGACTAGAAGATATCCTCATCTGAACTATGGTGTAGGTTCATCTGATCCTCCTTTGAAAGTCGCAACTTTTGGTGGTGGAATCAAGCCGATCTGATGGTTGGTTTGTGAGATATCGTCTGCCCTAGTTTGATGATGAAGCTGCTAATGTTGATACTTCTGATCTAGGGTTTGCTACTGCTGATATAAATCAGATTTATTGTACTATTTCTCTTTGCTGATTATTGATGATAAAAGAAGATTTGATCCAAGGGTTTCCCAACACATTGTGGGGTTTGTGCCTGGCTAGCTGCCACATCTTGTGTCTCTTGTCATGGCTTGTTTTCTGTTGATCATTTAATGTTCTATCTACACTTTACTTTATGTACATGTGATTGTTAATTTGTGGAATATAATAAGAAAAAGAAGTAAACTGTTATAAGCATAGAAAATACCATATCTTAACATGGTATCAGAGCTGAGGTGAAGACAAATCCTGAGCAAGAGCAAGAGCAATCATGGAAGAGAAGATTGGCAAGGCTATCCTAAAAGAACGATGGGGTCCTGAACACTCTTTCCTATCGAAGACAAGCTCCATGAGAAAGTTGACTATCATGGATGGAAGATGTCTATCGATCTAACCCTTGAGGATCAAGGAGTGTTGGATCATGTGAGAGGCAATATTATTGAGCCTCCATCAAATGCACCTCCTGCTGCCAAGAACAAATGGAAGAATGAAGAAGTTAAATCGAAGAAGATCATTAGGGACTTTATTGACAAGCACTTGGTGGCCTACATCTTTGAACTGGACACCTCCAAGGAAATCTATGATAGACTGGTAAGTTTATTTAAAGTTAATGATGCAAATCAAGTTTTGTTTCTTAGAAATAAACTGAAGGAAATCAAGAAGGGTAAAGATGAGAGTATGCAACCATACTTCTTAAGAATCATCGAGATCAAGAATGATCTCCTATCTATTGGGGAGACTATTACTGACAAAGAAATGGCACTCATGACTCTTGGAGGATTACCATCCGAATGGTACGTGTTCAGGACCACCCTTCTGAACAATAATGTAATTCCTAGTTTCGAGGAATTAATGGCTAGATGCATTCAAGAAGAAACAAGGGTAGAAGAGCAAGAAATGCCCTTGCCTAAAGGTCCTCCTGCTGCTTTTTCTTCTCATGCTAAGAAAAGAAATAATTCTGGGTCTAAATCGAAAAGAAAGGCTAGACCTAAGGGTGGAAGAAAAGGACGATGTTACATTTGCAATAAAGCAGGTCACTATGCAAGGGAATGCCCTGATAGAAAGGACTCTCACTGTGACGATGATCAAAATCACTCTCATGGTAATTGAAGGAATGGAAAATTCAATAGCAAAGGTAAAAGGAATGCTAGAAATCAAGGAAGAGGGCAACCATTCAAGAAGGCTAGAAATTCCAGGTATGAATTTAACACTGTTGACAATAAGCAGGCTGAAAATTATCTACTATCTTCTCTATCTACCTCTGCTTCTTCGGACTCAATGGGAATTTGGCTCATTGTAGTGGTGCCTCAAGACACTTCACTGGTTACAAAGGAGTACTCCATAATATGGCAGAGAAAGAAACTAACTTGGAAATTGTCCTTGGAGATGACATGAAATACCCTGTGAAAGGTGTAGGCAATGTTTCTCGCAAATTGAATCAAAGTAATATGATCCACTTACAAGATGTATTATATGTACCTGATCTCTAAAAGAACTTGGTATCCATCTCGGCAATGGAAGACAAAGGCTACAAGGTAACCTTTAGTGACGACAAGGTACGTATATGGAAAAATAATGTTAAATATTTCACTCTTGGGTTTCGAGTTGATTCTTTATATCAGGTCAGTGGAAGTCCGCTAAGTGTCATGTCTTGTGACACAACTCTTTAGTTTGAACTTTGGAATCGGAGGTTTGCCCACCTTCATTACAAAGCTCTACCTAATGTAAGACAGATGTGTTACACAAAAATATTGTCACCATGATTATTTGCAGTCAGTATGGGTCTATCACCACTTGTACTGTCCTCCTAAGCAAGTCTGAGACCTCAGCTCTTCAAGTCAAGCTTTGAAAATGAGAGAAAGATATTGAAAATCAACAAAGCTCTGGTTCCGCACTTTCTCTCACTATTGCCTGCGGTCCCGCACCTTCTTTTTACAAAAACTGCAGACCTACCCGCTCTGTCCTTAAAGGTGTGGGTGCGGACCCCTGTGAAAGTCAAAAAGGTGCAAGTTTATTCTAAAAAATTCACTTTGGGTTAATTCTAGATGATTCTAGAAGGAATTTTGACGTGATTTGGCCGCTCTTAGGTGGTTCATGCATCCCAAAAGAGAAGGAGCTAATCCCTTGATGAGAGGAGCTATCCCTTTGAAGGAGGACCTAGTAACTTCCCTCCATTGCACTATAAATTCAGGCATTGGGCTGGTTGCTGGGGAGTTTAGAAGCTGAACGTTTTTGAGGGTAAATGCTGGTGGAATTAAGACTTCCTAGTTAAGCTTGAGAAGAGAGATCACATACCTTTTTGGCTTCATTGGGAAGAGAGTGAAACTTGTCAAAGTAGAGGAGACTTCTTGTTGGACCCAAGGAGGAGCTTGTACAGCGTCAAGGCATAGGTTGTAAAGTTCTTCTTTGATTTGAATTAATACAATCAGATTCATTTTTCTCAACAAATTGTCTCATGTCATTTGTTTCATGAATTTCTTGACTTTCGTGTTAAATATGTTTTATGATATTGGCTTTTCAGGTGCTATTTAATTTGTTTGCTTGTTTGTGTTTGCAGATTCGCGATAAGGGAGCTCATTTGGATCGAAGGAGCGAGGCTTCCACAAACTTGCGTTGGACCCAAGGTAGGCCTAAAACACTTGTTTGCCTTTGTTTATAAATGCATATTTAGAGAAAGGTAGTTTGTGATTGGTTTGCTTGTCATTAGGTCTTCTTTAGATTCTAGGAAGGTCTATCTTGTCTGCAAGATCGACTCATTCCGTGTGACAAAATGGCGACCATACTGGGGATCGAACCCAGAATCTCTGGCTTCGCGATTGTTGTTCATGAAATCAAGACATACCAAGACGCTAAACCCGTCCGGCAACGTTTGCATCAGATTCACCCAAGAAAAGCTACTGCTATTAAAGCAGAAGTTGAAAAATTACTCAAAGCAGGTTTCATTTATCCGATCCCGTTAACGGATTGGGTATCAAATATTGTTCCGGTTAACAAAAAGCAAGGGAAAATAAGAAAATGTATCGATTATAGGGACATTAATCGAGCCTGTCCAAAGGACAATTACCCAATTCCCTATATCGATCAAATCATTGATGATTGTGCCAGCAGCGAAATATTCTCCTTCATGGATGGTTTTTCCGGATACAATCAAATCAATATTCTACCTGCCGATCAACCAAAAATGGCTTTCATTTGTCCATGGGGGACATTTGCTTATTGCAAATTACCTTTTGGGCTCAAGAATGCCGGCGCAACTTTTCAAAGGGCCATGTCTTATGCGTTTCATGACATCAAGCACATTGTGCAACCCTATCTCGATGATTTGCCTACTCATTCATTACATCGAGCTGATCATCTCATCCATTTATGAGCAATCTTTATGAGGTGTAGGCATTATCGGATTCAGTTGAATCCACATAAATGTGTTTTCTGTATAGAAATGGGTCGATTGTTGGGGTTTGTTGTTTCGAAAGCCGACATTCGCGTCGATCCCTCGAAGGTCGAAGCTATTGTCAAATTGCCTCCTCCTTCGAGCCTTCACCAACTCCAAAGTTTGCAAGGGAAAGCAAACTTTTTACGATGATTCATTCCTAACTATGCCGAGGTTACAAAGGGTTTTACCCGGTTGTTGAAACAGAATACTCCATTCTATTGGGATGAGATAGCTCATAAATTTTTTGATGCACTAAAACACGTGTTGACCCATGCACTGTTATTGCATCCTCCCAACTACAACCAGGATTACTTCTTGTATCTCGCCGCCTCACATTCCACCATTGGAATGGTCTTAGTTCAAGAAGATGAATTTGGTACTGAACATGTGATATATTACCTTAGTCGAACTTTAAATCCAACTGAGCTAAAATACTCACATGTGGAGAAATTGGCATTGGCAGCTGTTCAAGCTGTCCAACGTTTTCGTCACTACATTTTACTACGTAAAAATACAGTAATTTCTGATTGCAACCCTATGATATACATTTTGACCAAGCAATTGCTAGGGGGCAAGTACTCTAAATGGATTGTTATCCTGTAGGAGTTCGACTTGGAATTTGAAAAATCTAAGTCTAAGAAATCTTTAGTTTTTGCAAAGTTGATGTGTGACTTCCCGCGTGCTGACACGGAGACTGTGGCGGAGGAGCCCATTGCGGACGAATCCTTATTTCTAATCAGCACTTTAGATCCATGGTATGGGGATATCATCGTTTATCTCCAGACCCAATCCTTTCGGCCAAAAATTTCAAGGTCAAAACGTCGGAAAATACGATTCCAGTCCCAACAATTCAGGATTATTGGAGATACTCTTTATCGCCGTGGGGCGGACTCTGTTTTTCGATGTTGTTTAACTCACGAGGAAGCTGAAAGGGTTCTCAATGACTGTCACTCTGGAGCGTGTGGCGGTCATATGTCTGGGTATGCCACAGCCCAAAAGATATTGCGCGCTGGCTACTTCTGGATGTCTTTGTTTAAAGATTGTATTAACGCGGTCCGAAAATGCCACAACTGCCAAATTTTTGATCGAAAGATGCGCGCTCCACCTGCTCCTCTCCACCCTATAATTTCCGTTAGTCCTTTTTCCAAATGGGGTATCAATTTTATTACATGTAACCCTCACTCGGCTGGGGGGCATGCGTATATCATTCTTGCTGTAGATTATTTTACTAAGTGGGCCGAGGCGATGCCTACATTTGAGGCAGACAGAAAGACAGCTGCAATTTTCGTGTTCAATCATATAATTGCTAGGCTTGGTGTCCCGCAAGCGATTATCAATGATCATGGGCATCATTTTCGAAATGTTATGATGACCGAACTTACAGGCCAGCTTGGTTTGCATCACAATAGTTCAACCCCTTATTATCCACAAGCTAATGGTCTGGTTGAGTCCATCAACAAATTTTTAGTCATCATGATCTGACGAATCATTGGGATTCATCGGTCGAATTGGCATAACAAGCTATTTTCAGCACTTTGGGCATATCGAACCTCAGTAAAAACATCAACAGGGTTCACTCCTTTCCAACTAGTTTATGGTCTGGAAGCTGTGTTACCCATTGAATGCGAAATCCCATCATTGCAAATGGCCAACGAATTACTTCCAGCCACTTCCGAAGAGGAAAAACGTTTGTTATACTTGGCTCAATTAGATGAGAATTGACGTGATGCTACATTGGCGATTGAGACTCACGCAAAACGTATGAAAGCTCAGTATGATCGAAATGTGACCCCTCGAAATTTTTCGGAAGGAGATCTAGTCTTAGTTTACGATCAAGCTAATGATAAATTAGGCGCTGGAAAATTCGTTCCTCTGTGGCATGGTCCCTATGTTGTCAAGCGAAAGCTAGCAAAAGGGGCCTATGAATTGGTAGACTTTGACGGGGACTCTTTAGGTAAACCCAGAAATGGTCTTTACCTGAAGACGTATTATGCTTAAAGAATGGGTGTGGAGATTTTTAGTTAGGATAGTTTTTCTTTCTAGCTGGTGTGTTTTAGTTTAAAAAGTGTGCTTAGCTTAGAGAGTGTTTTTCGTCATTATTCTTGCTTATCTTGGTTTTACTCTTGATATTGCAGATGTCGATGCCTCCCTAAACATACATTGGTTTCGCTGATGGTGCTTGTCGTAATACACGGAACATTTCTTCCGCAACTTGGGTTATCTATTTGCCCTCTGACGAGTTGGTATTTATGCATGGGGTAAGCCTCGGTCAAACAACAAACAACATTGCCGAGTATAGTGTAGTGATTGAGTTATTATCTGAATCTATTTCATTTGGGATTCGGAGTTTGATAGTGAGGTTAGATTCTGAACTCGTTGTATTACAGCTTAATAGAGTGTATGCCATCAGAAATCCAGTGTTATTGAGATTATTTTTGAGAGTGCGTCTCTTGGAACGTGAATTTGATTATATTGAATATCAGCATATTCCAAGATCTTTAAATACATTAGAAGATGCAATTGCTTCTCGAATGTTAAGTAGACATTTGCAATAATCATACATGTAAATTTAAAACCATTCCATAACATGATTTACAAGATAAGCCGGTAATAGTGATATATATATATATATATATATATATATATATATATATATATATATATATATATATATATATAGGAGTGTGTCAAAAAATACATCCTCCTCGATCATAGGTTGAAAAACACCTTATGATCGACAAAAATGATAAGTACAAAAAGCAAAAATGTCATATGTGCCCACAATAGGCGATCATCCTATCACTGGTGATGATCTCGATAAGAAACCACTACACGAGCCACCTTGCAAAGGAACCTCCTAAAAGGTCCTAGGACCCCAATCACATAGCGCTGAAGTCGACGAGGAATGTCATCTATGGTGGTCTCCGGAATATCTCCTGTCAAGCGCTTTAGATGACTCTCCAACTCGGCCAAAACCTCTGCTGATTCGTCCTGTGGGGCTGGCGCGGCTGCAACTGGTTGTTTCCTCTCGTAAGGCCGGAGAGCGGTTGGTCGCTGTGGACCCACATCTGCATTTGAAACTTTTACTATCAGTTTTGGGACGATAGAAAAATAAAAAATAAAATAAAATAGGAAAAATGTTGAAAATGATTTTACCTGAGTCATCCCATTGCTCTCCTGGTGGAAGAGCCATGTCTGGGTCACCACGAAAATCTACCCCAGCGTAAGGGAAGTCCTGAATAGAAAAAATCTGGTTTTCCAACCATTGGAAATACTCAGGTTTGAATCGAACAACCTCTATCCCCTCGTCCGGATGACGGGCCATAACTGTGACCCATCGCATCAGTTTGGGCTCTCGAGGAAGCCCAGCTCCAACAGTAAGGTGTTGTAGGATCAACATGGGAACCCTCTCTAGACCAAAGCTCACAACCAAAGCCCCATAACCAAAGGTCTTTAGTTGTACGTTCTTGGCTCTGGTCAGTTGGCCTTTCACATTGGCCAACACAGCATTGCACCAGTTGAAGATGGTGCCTCGAAAGCAGTCAACTGCCATCCGCATCTGGGATCTGGTGGCAATATGTAATGTGGCACTCCCGCAAAGTCTGGTGACAGTAAATGCAATCACCATGAGTTCAGGAAGGGATATGGTTTTAATGTCTATCCCTTTGTCTCTAGCCTGGCTGTTGCAGAACTCTAGCCGAAGGCTATCGACAGACTGGCCACCTGGCCTAGTCCTGAATAGAGTCAAGTCTTCGCCTCTCTTAGGCAAACCAGTCAAGAAATATATGTCTGCTAGCTCGATTTCGAGCTGGTGGCCACCAATGAAGAAGCACTGGTCCTGTATGCTCCATCTGTCAACCAGCCATTGTAAGAAATCCACCTGGGCCCTCATGCCAGGTATGGCCCAGAATTTTTACAAGCCGCATGCCTTCAATGCATCGATCGAAGGTTGGTGATTCAACGCGGCTAGATCCACGTCCTCATGCTCTCTTTCACGCCAATCTAGCATGATGTACTCTCTGCATCCAGTAAAAAGACAAATTAGAATGCTAGAAGTTTGGGCCAAATTTGAGATTTTTTGGGTTAAAAACCCTTGCTACGGGGACCGCACCCTTTGTATTAGAGACAGTACGTGGGTCCACACCTTGCCTACATGGAAGGTGCGGACCCCTGACTTTTTCCCCATTGAGAAAAAGTCGGGGTCCGCGGGCTGCCAGTGTCATGCCTGCGGGCCCCCGCGCATGGGTTTTAAGCCTAAAAACCCTCCAAAAAATGAAATAAAAGCCTAAAACAAAAAATGAAACGATTAAAAATGAAGAGTAGGATGATGTGGGTTACCTAGAGAAGACGACGTTCGATTCTGACGGTTGGATTTTCCGCAATCTTCACGGGAAGTTTTCTGAACAAAAGCATTATTTTCTCACCCAAAACTCAAACGGTAAAAATGAATTGACGAAAGCCCTTTTTATAAGTTTTTTGAGTAAATAAATTGCAAATTTGTTTATGTTTCACTTTGGAAAGGTAATTTTGCAGCATTTTTATCCATTTCAAACAGGTATGAGTAATGTTTGCGTTTTTGTTCAAGATAACGGATTATTCAGGCGAAATCTATCGTTTTCAATGGAAAAACATTTAGAGTCACCTTTAAGCTCTTTTCTGACTCCTAAAACATGAAAATATCGCTGAGTTTTTCTTTTAAACTCGTTAAAACGGAACTAAAAGACGGTCCACTTACAGCTCTTTTCTGACCGTAAAAACATGAAAAGATTGCCGGATTTTTGCCGTTTCAAATTCGATATTGGTTATAAAACGACGTGTCGTTGATCACTTTTTTTACTTTTTCAGATCAAGGGCACTAATTATGAAAATTACTCCTTGGTTGTAAAGATCAAGCGGTTCTCTCAAGTATTATTTTATACTTTTTCGGGCTTGGGAGACACAAATTTACGAAAAGGGTCAACCTTGGAGTCTTCTTAAGTTTTTTCAAACTCTCTAAAATTGAAAAACACCGAGTTTCTCCTATACTGGACTCGTTAAAATTTCACAGTAAAGGACCTGTTCAATTACAAATAGGAACAAACCACTCCTTCTTAGGGTTCGAATCTAAACTAAGTTGGACTCATCCGAATGATGAGCTTATAATCAAGAAAATGTTATCCTCCTCAAGCTTGTCAAAAATAAAGAGGTACTTGCCAGAAATGGTGGGGGAAAAGAGAGAAAAATGAGCCTGTTTGTCATACTTTGTAACCACTCTTGAACATGACACTTTTATTCAACTGGGTTGGGAAATCCTTTGCCTAACAGTTGATCAAACCACATTGAAAGTCTTCAGCCAGTTTCTGGGTATTAACTTTGGGTCAATTGTCACCAAGCCATCTGTCGTGTCGTTATGTGTTCAAGAGGTCACTGCCAATAAGCCATTCATCTGTGAAATATCTGTCATCTATCTTTACCATCCCTGAGTCAGTCCTTGCAACAAAATTTCTTCAACTTGATCTATGATTTCGTGTTGCGGGCTTGCCTGCGACGGATCGCTTTCTATCGACTTCAACTCATTATATAGAAATATGATCTAGAAATCGTCAGTACCTCGGGTTTTGCATGCCTCAATGGCGGGTTTCTCGCCTTTGATGACAGGTTGCATCATTGACCTTCGATCAGAGGATTCCGTGACATGTTCGACATCAACACATTTATTCACATCTCATGGATTGTACTGGGTACTTTGGGAGCCATTGACATCACTGGTGGTTTCTCTCACACTTGTTAACAGTTTACATCATTGACTGGTAATCAAGTGGTTTCTACCATGTTCGACTTCAACACATTCATTCGCATGGATAAAATCGTACTGTTTCGGGAAGTAGAAATGAAGACCCTGGATCTAGTTTCCACAATCCAGGTTGTGAGGAATTTTGTATTCATTATATGATGGACTATTCATAAACAGATGGTTGCATCCATACTGTGTCCACATGAGTCTATACTTGTGATGTCTTACAAGATCATTCCTGTATCAGAGTAGTAGTTAGTTTTCTAAGTTAGTTTTGATCTGAGTATGGGAATGCCTACCCCAGCGATGATATGATCTCATATATATATCTTGCATTGAATGTTTTTATAGGTTCCGACTGGGCTCTCCACAAGATGATCCTCGAAATGATAAAGTACTTCAGTCTTCCTAAATGATAAATGAAATCCTCATCTACTACAGACTTCGCACTTTAGGAGGCAATCTGTTACACAAAAATATCGTCACCGTGATTATTTGCAGTCAGTATGTGTCTATCACCACTTGTACTGTCCTCCTAAGCAAGTCTCAGACCTCAGCTCTTCAAGTCAAGCTTTGAAAATGAGAGAAAGACATTGAAAATCAACAAAGCTCTGGTTCCGCACTTTCTCTCACTATTTCCTGTAGTCCCGCACCTTCTTTTTACAAAAACTGCGGACCTGCCCGCTCTGTCCCTAAAGGTGTGGGTGCGGACCCCTGTGAAAGTCAAAAAGGTGCAAGTTTATTCTAAAAACTCACTTTGGGTTAATTCTAGATTATTCTAGAAGGAATTTTGACGTGGATTGGCCGCTCTTAGGTGGTTCATGCATCCCAAAAGAGAAGGAGCTAATCCCTTGATGAGAGGAGCTATCCCTTTGAAGGAGGACCTAGTAACTTCCCTCCATTGCACTATAAATTCAGGCATTGGGCTGGTTTCTGGGGAGGTTAGAAGCTGAACATTTTTTAGGGTAAATGCTAGTGGAATTAAGACTTCCTAGTTAAGCTTGAGAGGAGAGATCACATACCTTTTTGGCTTCATTGGAAAGAGAGTGAAACTTGTCAAAGTAGAGGAGGCTTCTTGTTGGACCTGGGAGGAGCTTGTACATCGTCAAGGCACAGGTTGTAAAGTTCTTCTTTGATTTGAATTAATACAATCAGATTCATTTTTCTCAACAAATTGTCTCATGTCATTTGTTTCATGAATTCCTTGACTTTCATGTTAAATATGCTTTATGATATTGGATTTTTAGGTGCTATTTAATTTGTTTGCTTGTTTGTGTTTGCAGATTCGCAACAAGGGAGCTCATTTGGATCGAAGGAGCGAGGCTTCCACAAACTTGCGTTGGACCCAAGGTAGGCCTAAAACACTTGTTTGCCTTTGTTTATAAATGCATATTTAGAGAAAGATAGTTTGTGATTGGTTTTCTTGTCATTAGGTCTTCTTTAGATTCTAGGAAGGTCAATCTTGTCCGCAAGATCGACTCATTCCGTGTGACTGGTAACAGGGATTCCCGAATTCCAAGTAGAGAAAGAAGGTGTATGTCCAGGATGTGCCGAAGGAAAGCTCAAAAGGGGACCATTCCCCTCAAGTCAAAGCAAGACCTCCGATATATTACAACTAGTTCACTCAGACATATCTGGTGTGATGCTTGTGAACTCCTTGGGAGGATATTCATATTATCTTACTTTTACAGATGACTGTTCTCAAAATACCTGGATATACTTCTTGAAAAAGAAGGATGAAGTGTTCTCTTGGTTTCGACACTTCAAATCCATGATCGAGAATCAAACCAAAAAGAAGATCAAGATCTTAAGAACTGATAATGGGACTGAATATAAATCTAATGAGTTCCATGATTTTTGTAAAGAGGCTGGCATCAAGAGGGAGACTTCTACACCATATACTCCTGAACATAATGGTGTGGCGGAAAGGAAGAACCGCACGATTATGGAAGTTTTCCGGGCCATGCTACATGATCAAAGACTTCTGAAGATTCTATGGGCTGAAGCTGCAAACACTGCCGTATATGTACAAAATCGATGCCCTCATCAAGCATTGGGTTCCAAGATGCCAGAAGAAAAGTTCACCAGTAAGAAACCTGATGTTTCTCATTTTATAATTTTTGGAAGCCTTGTATATTTTCATGTGCCGAAAGAGAAAAGAAATAAATTAGGTGCATCTGGAAAGAAGGGAATTTTTGTGGGCTATGGTGAAAATACTAAAGGCTATAGAATCTATGTAGCCAGTCAAAGGGAAGTCGTGATTAGTCATGATGTCACCTTTGAAAAAGATATGGCTCTCAATAAGGTGTACAATCTTTCGACCTTGAGGAGCTCTCAAGAAGCCGACACCAGGGAACTGAAAGAAAAGGATGATGAATCAATGCCAAATGTAGAAGAACCCATGGATCTATTTGATCCTCCTCCACATGAGCCTTCCTCTTCTAGGAAGAGGACTTCATGGCTTAGGGGGCTACTTGATGATGTTGAAGGACATGCTGCACCTAGAGGAACCTTTCGTGAAAGTAAGAAACCTAATAGGTATCAGGGATACCTGACCATCATGAGCACGATCATACAAAATGAGCCTTCATCATTCTCAGATGCCTTCAAGCATCAAGTATGGAAGGATGCTATGACCGAAGAATATGAGTCTTTATGAAGACTGATGTCTAGGAAGTAGTTCCCAAACCCCAGGACAAGACAGTTGTTACTTCCAAATGGCTTTACAAGATAAAGCATGCAGCAGATGGAAGTACGGAAAAGTATAAGGTTCATTTTGTTGCTCGTGGTTTCTCCCAGAAGGAAGGTATAGACTATGATGAGATATTTGCACCTGTTGCCAGATATACGACCATCTGCTCGATCATAGCCCTTGTCGCTTCACAAGGATGGAACCTACATCAGATGGATGTCAAGACCACGTGGAAGAGGTCTATGTGAAGCAACCTGAAGGATTTGAGATTTATGATTGAAAATCTTATGTATGCAGGTTGAAGAAGGCTCTCTATGGGCTGAAGCAAGCACCTCGAGCATGGTATGAGAGGATCGATAGCTACTTGATGAAGTTGGGATTCACTAGGAGTGAAGCCGATCCTAACCTTTACTTTAAGGTTGAAGATGAAAAACCTCTCAGACTGGTGTTGTACATGGATGGCCTCTTTCTAATAGGTGCATACCCTCTCATTCACAAATGTAAGAGGGAGTTGGCTTTTGAATTTGAAATGAAGAACCAAGGACTTGAAGTGTGGCAGAAGACAAGGGAAATTTTCATATCTCAAGGAAAATATGTGGTGAAGATTCTGAAAAGATTTGGTATGATGGACTGCAAGCTTGTGACTACCTTGAGGATCTTAACTTTTAGAAGTTATATGGTAGTGATGTCGGACCAGATTTGGGAAATGCCTCTGAGTTTCAAAAACTCATTTGCATTGATGTTCTTGGTGAACCTTCGTCCGAACATATGTTTTGCAGTTAGCATTATGAGCTCATATTTGGTCAAGCCTCACTAGATTGGTGCCAAGAATCTTTTGAGATGTCTTCAGGACACAACCTCTCATGGATTGAGATACACTGCCGGAAATATGAAACTACATGACTATTCGAATGCTGATTAGGCAGGTAGTGTGGAGGATCACTGGAGCAATTTTAATGTTGTTTCTCTTTGGATTCTACTTCGATATAATGGATAAGCAGGAAGCAGAAGTCGATTTCCATAAGCACCGCCAAGATCGGATACATATCTATGAGTATGAACTCATATGAAGCTGCTTGGTTGGGGAAGCTCTTCAGTGAGATGTTTGGATTTACATTGGATACCACCGTGATCCTTTCTGAAAACCAGAGTGGGATTCGTTTGTCAGAGAATCCTATATTTCATGATCACTCCAAGCATATCGATATCAGATGCCACTATATTCGAGATATGGTGCAGCGAGGAGCCATAAGGCTCCAACATATCGGTACAGATGAGCAAGTCAAAGACATTCTGACAAAACCCCTTGGGAAAGTAAAATTTCTGACTTTCTGAGAACAACTTGGAGTTGTTCAAAGACCCTCCGATGAGGGTCATGTGTGATGCATTGAGCTCTGGGAGCTCCAGGGGGGTGCGGGGTACCTCTTGGAGCAGCATATGACCACAGGACAATCCACTATCCCCTGATGGTATACATGTACACCCCATGGTGACATTGTAGCAGGATTGATGTGTTCTCCTGTGAGGCCTAGATTGATGTGTTCTCCATGGAGATTGTAGCATGATTGATGTGTTGTCTTGTGAGGCCTAGATTGATGTGTTCTCCATGGAGATTATAGCAGGATTGATGAGTTCTCCTATGAGGCCTGGATTGATGTGTTCTCCATGGTGGCTGTAGCAGGATTGATGTGTTCTCCCGTGAGGCCTGGATTGATGTGTTCTCCACGGTGGCCTAGATTGATGTGTTATCCATGGCGGTTGTAGCAGGATTGATGTGTTCTCCTATGAGGACAGGATTGATTAGTTCTCTTGTTGAGGCATCCTACCCATGCAGTCTGGGACTCATGGGAAGTACCTCTCATCTGATCAATGAGCAGGGAAATGAAGTTAGGGACCATATTAGTACCGATGGACGCATCGTTGTATCTACCATACTCCCTATGCTATGATGACCTCCATTGATCTGGGATCAATGATACTAGTTTGGGACTAGTGGTAGGAGTTGTACCATACTATGACACTGACTTCAGGTCAGTTGAGACTAGATTGGGACCAATGGTACATACTTTGAGACTGACTTTGTGTCAGTGCAGTACTAGTCTAGGACCAGTGAGAGTGGTACATACTATGACGTTGACTTCGGGCCAGTTGAGACTAGTCTTGGACCAGTGGTACACTCTCTAAGACTGCGATACTGGTCTGGGACTAGTGGTTGGAGTGGTACTTACTATGAAGCTGACTTCGGGTCGGTTGAAACTGGTTTGGGACCAGTGGTACGCACTCTGAGACTGACTTTGAGTCAGTGGAGGATGATACTGGTCTAGGACCAGTGGAGTTGTACTCACTATGACGCTAACTTCGGGTTGTTCGAGACTAGTCTGGGACCAGTGGTATATACTCTGAGACTGACTTTGAGTCAGTATGATACATCCTCGATCATTTCTTCTTCTTCATAATTCGGACAAAAGCAGAGCAGAACAAAAAAAAGTAGAGCAGCGCATAATAACGCAGAGACATATAGATCAGTTCAGGGTAGATCAAGGCAAAGCAGAACAGGTAGAATAGAGCAGAGCAGGGCAAGGGTCAGGCTGTACAGGGCAGTGCATTTGATGGATGAATAGTAATGACTGATAGATAGATTGTAGATGAAGTTCTCCCTAGTTGAGAGAGAGTGTTAAAATTGGCAACTAGGGAAAAACTTCATGTGGGTCACCTTATTCATGGCTGATAATATGTTCATTAGATTCCTCTCATCGAGAGGTGTAGGATTGATATAAACATCATCTGATTCCGATAAGTATTCATGGAGATATGAATTTATTTTGATTGTGGAATTATTATCAAGCCGACCTACAACTCATGTAGGCTCAGAAGCCCAACAGTCGCATCTATTCAAACACCAACATTGTGTATAAATATAGGAGGAATTTTTCTCATTTGGACTCACTCATCTCATCACATCTCTCTCTCTCTCTACTGCGTAGAAAAGGGTCTCTCCCTCACACATGTGAAGCTGGAAGTTGCTGAAACTGAAGCTACAACTGCAGAAGTAAAGTTTGGCCTATGTGGACTAGAAGTTATCCTCATCTGAACTGCGCTGTAGGTTCATCTGAACCTCCTCTAAAAGCCACAACTTTTGGTGGTGGAATCAAGTCAATCCGATGAACAGTTTGCAAGATATCGACTGCCCTAGTTTGAAGGAAGCTACTGAAACTGAAGCTGCAACTGTAGAAGTGAAGTTTTACCTACGTGGACTAGAATATCTCCTCGACTGAACTTCGTTGTAGGTTCATCTGAACCTCCTATGAAAGCCACAACTTTTGGTGGTGGAATCAAGTCGATCCGACGGTCGGTTTGTGAGATATCGTCTACCCTAGTTTGATGATGAAGCCACTAATGCTGATGCTGCTGATCTAGGGTTGGCTACTGCTGATATAAATCAAATTTATTGTACTATTTCTCTCTGCTGAATTATTGAAGATAAAAGAAGATTTGATCAAAGGGTTTCCTCACATATTGTGGGGTTTGCCCCTGGCTAGCCGTCACATCTTGTGTCTCTTGTCTTGGCTTGTTTTCTGTCGATCGTTTAATGTTCCATCTACACTTTACTTTATGTACATGTGATTGCTAATCTGTGGAATATAATAAGAAAAAGAAGTAAATTGTTATAATCATAGAACATACCATATCTTAAAAACATGCCAATTCAAAAGAAAACAATGACATATGATCTACAAATGTTCAGAAAAGTACAGTAGTTAACAAATTCATTGCATGATCTTCACGTGTTTTGGCACATATATTTCATATCAGTTATAAGTGTTGAAAATAGAAACAAGAAATGTTAAAAATAGAATCCAAAAATTCCAATTTAATTTGTCCTTGAATTAAATTGTGAATTATAATCAAATTCTATTCTCATAGCAACTTGTAAATAGTTAATTAAGTTTAATTAACTTAATTAGCTTAGGAATTTGGAGTTTGAAGTCTTTCTGTAGTCATGTATATGTTCTCCCCAAGTTTAGGGGTCCAGTATGAGTTTAAATTGAGTTGAAAATTAGATCACGATGTTCATTGAGTTAAGTTAAGTTAAATAAGTTCTAAATTATTTTTGGAACTAATAGAGGACTAACCGTTAGTTGGTGCACTAATGCATCCACTAGTGCTACTCCAGTTAAATGAATATTTCCTCATGAGAAACTCATGCATGTCAATTTAGAGAAAGACCCAGTTGAGACTAGAGTGTAGGGACAATGTACTATCAGTTGTATGATTTACTAAGTTGTATAGATCATGCCTGTAATCAGGAATTGGACCTAGTTTGGATTGTGAAGTTTTTTATGCACTAGATTCCCATTAATATGGGCTATTTAGCCATAGGAATTGTACAAGGAAATAGAGGATTGGAGAGAAACATAAGAGGCTGAGGTTTGGCTTGAGCTAGCTTGTGATCTGAGAGATTGATTATACTTGTGCAGGGATTGTTCTTGTGAGAACAAGGATTGTATTATCATCTTAGATTTTTTATTAATGCAATATAGATAGTAGGAGTTTTGGGCTGAGACTTTCCCCAGATACTTATTGTGTTATGTGCCATTGATTATCTTCCTCTTGTTGATTACTTTTTTCATTGATATATTGACTTCCGCTGGTTGAAAGTAGAAGTACATTCTTATTCTTTGCTTTAGTAAATTGCATGAGCTTGTGAATCTACATGATTTTCTACATGGTGTTGGAGGTGAATTCAATATACTATAGGAGATTTAGAAGTTTTTATTTTATGGTTACAGGTGAAATTCTAATTCAAAATACATACCTTAGGATCAACAGATGGCGTTCTACAGTTTGCAGCTTGAGTATGCCTTGGATGGAAGCTCAAATTATTAAGCCTGGAAGGACATGATGGAGGCCATGTTGCAAGACAATGGCTTGAAGGAATTCATTGATTAGGACATTCCTAAGCCACTAGCATCAGATGCTCAGAATCTAGCCGAATGGAAGAAGTGTGTGGCAAGGGCGAGGTGGATAATCCTTGAGGGAGTTCAATACCAAATTGTCTTGAGTCTCCATGGGAAGGAAACTCCACATTATTTGTGGAAAGAATTGAAGGACCTTTTCCAGAATAGAAGTGACCATAGAAAGTTGGCACCAAAAGATAAACTTCAAAAAATCAAGATGGAGGTGGGCAACTCAATTCCAAGTTACTTGACCAAGTTCACTCATTGTTGGGATGATCTTGAAAGTGTTGGAATCACTGTTTCCAAGGATGATATGGTGAGCCTAGCTCTTCTAGGACCTTCCAAGAGTTGGCATAGTTATCAGGACTCTTTCAATGGGAAGGAGAAGCTACCATATTGGGAACTATTGTGGTCGGATTTGGTACAAGAGGAATTTTGACGAAACACTAGAGATGGGACCTCTTCCAAGGAAGTGGAAGAAGATTTTGCCTCAGCAAGTAAGGCAAAGAAGGCCAAGGGAAAGAAGTGCCAAGGTGAGGAGGGAGGAAAGAAGATAGACTTGAAAAAAGTCAAGTGTTTTCATTTTTAATGAGCATGGGCACTATGCCAAGAACTGCCCACAAAAGAAAGCAAGCAAGAAGGAGCTGGCAGTAGTGGTAGCAAGTGAAGCTCTAGCTTCACAATTTGAACTTGATTCCACTCTCATTGCATGCATGTCCATCACTATCATGGGAGGCATGTGGTATCTTGAAATCAGTTCCTCATTCCATATGACAGGGAATAAAGACCTCTTTAGTGATTTTGAGGAGAAAAAACTCAAGCATAACATAGAGTTTGGAGATGATGAGAGGTATAGTGCTATTGGATTGGGCACGATTACTTTTCAGAGGGAGTCTGGCTCCCATCTTAGGATCATATATGTGATGTATATTCCAATACTAAATAAGAATCTTGTTTCATTCGCGGTGTTGGAAGATCGTGGCTATGATGTGATTTTTAGTAAGGGAAAGGTTTTCCTTAGACACATCGCCATGAGACAGGTGAAATAGATCAGTACACAGGTCAAGAACCTGTATTCTCTTGAGGTTCAAGATGCATGCAAAGCCTTGAGGAGCAAGGAAATGGTTAGAGATTTGGTGGTTGAGAGGGAGAGTAAATTACCTCTCAACATGTAGCCCTAGAAGAAGCCTCATAAGAAACTTCAAGAAATTGTGGAGCAGCCACAATTGGAGAAGTAGAGAGGAGACTGAGTGGAGATATCTACTCAAGAAAAGTAAATAAGTCTCAGAAGCAGTCTCAAACAATTGTGGACCAACCACAATTGGAGAAGAAGAGAGGAGACTGAGTGGAGGCATCCACTCATGTAGAGACCTCCAATAGTGGAAATTTCAAGCCAAGTGGGCAGAGGGAGAACATGAAGCCATACCTCCAGGTGTAAGGTGGAGCAATGTGAAGTGATAGTCCCAAGAGGGATGAAATTGGGCAGGTTCCATTGACAGGTTTTATCTCATGGATTGTACCTTGCTACGGGAGCCCAAAGTACATAGTAGCAGACGGAATCAACGGGATTTATGTAGTCGGAGATGAGAGTGACAAAGGCTAGAGTAGTTAGATACTGAAGAGCATAGATAATTGTTGAAAACAGTGCAGAAAAGCAGAGTCAACATAAGTACAAAGTTTTTAGTCGATAGAGATAATAACAGTCAGAGACTTCGATGACAGATGCATCATACTGATTCAGGTTGGACATTTTTTTTGTTTCTGGAGTTGTTGTAGCAACAACACTAGAGAGAAGTGTTGCATGCAGAACATTCCAAAGGTTCAGAATTGGGATCGAGTTGAATTCCTTTCTTGTTCAGAGGGAGTGTTGAAAATAACAACAAGAAATGTGAAAAATATAATCCATAAATTCCAATTTAATTTGTCCTTGAATTAAATTGTGAATTATAATCGAATTCTATTCTCATAGCAACTTGTAAATGGTTAATTAAGTTTAATTAATTTAATTATCTTAGGAATTTCGAGTTGGAAGTCTTTTTGTAGTCATGTATATGTTCTTCCTAATTTTTAGGGGTCCAGTATGAGTTTATATTGAGTTGGAAATTAGATCACTCAGTTTACTGAGTTAAGTTCAGTTAAATTAGTTATAAATTGTTTTTGGAACTAATAGAGGACTAACAATCAGTTGTTGCACTAATGAATCCATTAGTGCTACTCCAGTTAACTGAAGATTTCCTCATGAGAAACTCATGCATGTCAGTCCAGAGAAAGACCCAATTGAGACTAGAGTGCAAGGACAATGTATTATCATTTGTATGATTTACTGAGTTGTATAGATCATGCATTCAATCGAGAACTAGACCTTGTTTGGATTGCACAGTTTTTGATGCGCTGGATTCCCATTAATATGGGCTTTTTAACCATAGGAATTTCACAAGGAAATAGGGGCTTGGAGAGTAGCTGAAGAGGCTGAGGTTTGGTTTGAGCTAGCGTTTGAGCTGAGAGATTGATTATACTTGTGCAAGGATTGTTCTTGTGAGAACAAGGATTGTATTATCATCTTGGATTTATGATTAATGCAATATAGATAGTAGGGGTTTTGGGTTGAGGCTTTCCCTAGATACTTATTGTGTTATGTGTCATTAATTATCTTCCTCTTGCTAATTAGTGTTTTCATCGATCTATTGACTTCTGCTGGTTGAAAGTAGAAGTAGATTCTTATCCTGTGCTTTAGTAAGTTGCATGAGCTTGTGAATCTACAGGATTTTATATAGTAAGGTATAGCACAAACCAGTCAATGCAACCTTAACACACATCATAGAACACCCAACATATTATAACATTCACAAAATGTACATACCATACAATACATCCTTTCAAATCTGCACGTTTGTTCTGCGGTGGTAGCTACCCTTGGTGCTTGGTATGGGCGTTGTCTTTATTTCATATGACCCTCTCCCAGGAAATCAATGAAGCTGGCATAGATTTTCACACCAGGGTTCATCCACGCTCTCCACACCATATTACAGTCGAGCCATTCTAATGCAACAACAATCGGCACACATTAATGCACTATCCAATTTTCACTTTATTCCAACACCTAGAGCAGCGTACACATAAAATGGTCCAATGAAGAAGGTAGAGAATGTTCTGTCCAAACACAAAGAAAATAGGGATAAGAGATAGAATATGACAAGAATAGGAGTTACAGGAGAAAAAGGAAGCTAAAATGGGGTTGGCTCTGATACCATGCCAAGCCAGGAGTAACTCCACGAATGTATTGATGCATTTGCATTAAGAGATCATTGATAAATAAATTGAAGGGAGACTCCTGGAATTTCAGATTCTAGTGTATCTTCACCTTCCTTATTTTTGTATTTACATAATTTCCATAATTCCAAAGATTTGGTGCCAACACATATAATAATTTGGAAGAAGAACTAATGAGAAGACATTATGTAGAAAGTGTCAAAGTAAGAGAAATCAATTTAAGAAAACCATAAGTTGTTTCTTTAATGGATTTATCATCATGGTTTCATAGCTAAGGTTAGTAATGAAAACATAGATGGAAGATCAATATTTGCTAGAAAAACAAGAGTTTCAAGTCTACCTTTCAAGGCCGAGCCATACAAAAGGAGAGCCAAACTTATTCAACACATTTTTGGGCATGAATATAAGTCTATAACTTTGTAATTAGGCCATAGATCTAAGTGATTAGAGCCACAAGATAGTACTTAGAACCCACCACAATAAAAGGATTCGGATAGAATTTTTAGAGTTGAAAAGCTAGATCAATAGCCTAGAAAAGGTTCTCTATGAAAACCCTAGCCTTTTGATGTTTAGGATTTGATGATGTTTTAGTGAAACACTAGACTACTTAGGGTTTGTTGATAAAAATTATAATATGTAATGAAATCCTAGTCTCTTGATGTTTAAGGTTTGTTGATATGAAAACCTAGTTTTTTTAGGGTTTGTTGTTGATTATGATGAAACCCTAGATTGTTAGGGTTTATGAAAAAACCCTTTGTAATAGTTAACAAAAGTTCCTAGGAATGAACCCCTAGGTGTATGTGCTTCCACATGATTGAAACCATAGCTAGAATATCTAACATTAAAGTTCTTATGTTTGAATCTAGGGTTTATGACAACAACCCTAATAGATATTGTTATGAGATTTTAGGACATGATAATGAAACCCTAGATGTAAAATGTTTTCAATATGATTGAATTTAGTTGCTAAAGTTTAGTTTTGATAAAATCTAAGGTTTTTGACAAAACCCTAACATAGATCGTTGTGAAAGTTTAGGGCATGTAAGGTAAACCTAACTAGGTTTAGGTCTACATATCTAAAGTCTGATTTATTATTCTCTCGTTGTATCAACATGCTAACCCTATATTGATAAAGTTGAATTCATGCTCTATATTTGTGTTTAGATGAACTTCTTATTGAATATTTGCAAGTACATAGTCTTCAAGTTGTTGAAGATGCTTACATACCTCATACTTGATGTTGACTTGATGATGTTGTTGAGAATGAAGGAAATAGGGAGTTGTAAGAATCTTGGTAACATTGAAGTATACATTGTTGATGACCTTGGTGATGGGAAGAGGAATTTTGGGTACTAATCAAAATCCCTTTCCCTAAAAAAAATGATCCTGAGGCCTGTGGGTTATGGCCCACAAAGCCTATCAGAAGCGTTATTCATTTGTTTAGGCCATAAGCCTTCAAACCCATGGACCATACAACTATCAGAATCTTAGCATATTAGTGTTCAAGCCTTAACCCTTGAACACCAATATATATATATATAAAACATAACTAAAAAGGGAAATAATAAACATACTTGCCGAGACCACAGAACATATATATTTATTATACATATACAGGCTTCAGTTACATGCTAAGGCATTTCAGCCTTAGAACACTTTCTCCCTTGACTACATCGAATTTATGCACTAATTACACAATCTCTATCTATTTCTCTGTATATTCCTATTAAACGTGCAGGTACATCACACATATATTTATATAGAAACATTGGATCGGATCACTGTGAAGGATCCGATCACATCCTTTCCTTGAATCACTCAACTAAAGCCCTAAAGCTCACTACATGTATACATATGTGGCAGATAAAGCCTTCTAGTGAATTATCGCTTCCATCTTTTTCTTCGTTTTAAAACAGATTTGTCCTTGCTTTGCACCATTGGTCCACATTTTCCTCTTCACTCCACTTTGGATTCCTCCGTTTTACTAGGAGTGCTAGAGGCTCCTGCATCAGACTCCTCAGGCACAAAAATTTATGACCTCCTGGTCATATGCTTCTCCTTGTCCTTAACAATTCTACCCACTTCACTTCTTCAAGTGGAACTGCTTTTATGATATTTGTGAGCTATGACCAAGCCTCTGTAGTAATAGTCTCCTTTTTCTACATGACACCTCACCAAGCTCTCCTTACTTAGTCTTTTGGCATCCTTTATGTTCTCTCCTCTGGAACCATATGAGCACTCCATGCTCTAGGTTTACTGTAATCTTCTCACCTTCTGCTATCATTCTCTGTGTGACAGTAAGACCATAACTCTCCATACTTTATCAACTGTACCTCCTTCTCCTTCTTCTTTCTCACAGGAAAACTTTCCCTGCTCTAATACCAAATAATTGGAAGAGGAATTTTGGGGGCTAATCAAAATCCCCTTTCCTAAAAAAATTGATCCTGAGGCTTGTGGGTTATTGTTATAGACATTTTTGTGCCTCGCAGCATGGAGCATGAAATGTCAATAATTACAGGGATCCTTAGTCCCTAAACATGTTGTTCTTACCCCTAGAGGAACAAGGTCAGCAAACCACAGCACTTCCTATCAGTTCTCCACCTGAAAACACTCAAAAACAGGCTATTTTTGGATCATGTCAGCTGCTCCACTGAGCATCTGCGCTGAATGTCAACTGCTCCTCCTTGTACCTGCGCTGAAAGTCAAAACCAATGAAGGCTACCTGCGCTGGGCGAGATTGGCCAAGTGGCACAGTCATTCTGCAAGGTGTCAACTGCCCAGGAAGCTTCCAAACTGACACTTGGTTCAAGGAATTCGCCCTATGATGAGTAAGAGGTACTTGATCTCCATGTGGAAGCAAGGATCTCCAAGTGGACTCAAGAACTGAAGTTTAACTGAAGAGGGAGAGGACACAAGGCAGCTTTAGGTCAGTCTCAAGCTGACTCATCCTTTCTCCAAATCTCCTATATATAGAGCTCTTCTATGAGGTCTAGAGAGGCTGGAATTTTGTGCAAAGCAAGGAAGTGTTGTTGGTTTACAGTTAGAGCTATTGGGTGATTTCTTTTATAGAGGAGAAGAGGAGATTTCTTGCTGCTGGGGAGGTGCTACTGGATTGGAGCCATTTATGGTTGTAACCTTCTCAGAACCTTTTTCTTCTATCAATAAAGCTTTTGATATTCTCCTATATACTTGTATTGCAATGATGTATTGTTTTTATCTGTATATTTGATTCATTCTAATCCATGCATCAGTTATGAGTACATGTTTCTTGTAGTTTCCCTCTCTTGTTTTTGCAGGATATTTGTGTAGCTGGGCCGGCAAAGGAAGCAAGGAGCTGGGAACAAGAGGCAAAGAGAGAAGACAGGATCGACAAAAGCGAAAGACATCGGTTGGTCAATCTTTTCTTCCTTCTCTGTACTTTCATAAAGGAAAAATATCAAAGCTTTACTTTCAGTTGTTGCTAAGGAACTATCACCCTTAGAGTAGGGATAGGGTCATTCCGAGTCGGATACTTTTCCCCACAACAGTTATCACCCACAAAACCTATCAGAAGCGTTATTCATTTGTTTAGGCCATAAGCCTTTAAACCCGCGGACCATACAATTATCAGAAGCTTAGCATATTGGCGTTCAAACCTTAACCCTTTGGGTGACACAGATTACAAAATACATGGGGAAAACCATGAAAACCACGCTCTAGAATACATACCCGGACTTCAAATTTATATGCACCCGCATTCATAACTATCGGCGGGTCTGCTCCTTCGCACCATTCCGCGGTGCCACTCCAACCCTGCCTTCTTCGATCTCTGATTGACGCGATCTCTGATCGTTGGCCTAAGATTATCGGCAACATCACTTCATCGGCCTTGGTCTATCGGCGATATCGTTGTCAATCACCCGACTTCCGATCATCGATTTGTCACTATCACATATCGGTGTTCTGCCTTTTTGATTCCTCTGGTCCTTGACTTGCCGATCTGTGATCAGCCTTCCGAACCCGATGAGGGTATAAACCATGTTCTATAAAGTTTCAAGTCCAGATTCTCATATCCGACTATGTTTGTGCTTGTTTTAGTATAATTGGAATTCAGCTAAGGATCGATGGATTTTCTATGTTAAAACACAGTTCTTCTACCACACCTGCGTTCATACCACGATTCCACATATAACAATATTCTATTGGATCGCCATCGATCCTATCATGGTCGATGGTCGATCAACACACTTACGAACAAGATTAAACCATCAGCACATATATATATAACATAACTAAAAAGGGAAATAATACATAGACTTGCGGAGACCACAGAACACATATATTTATTATACATATACAGGCTTCTGTTACATGCTAAGGCATTTCAGCCTTAGAACACTTTCTCCCTCGACTACATCGAATCTATGCACTGATTACATATTCTCTATTTATTTCTCTGTATATTCCTATTGAACGCGTAGGTTCATCACACATATATTTATATGGAAACATTGGATCGGATCACTGTGAAGGATGTGATCACATCTTGAATCACTCAACTAAAGCCCTAAGTCTCGCTACATGCATACATATGTGGCAGATAAAGTCTTCTAGAGACTTATTGCTTCCTTCTTTTTCTCTGTTTTAAAACAGATTTGTCCCTGTTTTGCTCCCCTGGTCCACGTCCTCCTCTTTGCTCCGCTTTGGATTCCTCCTTTTTACTAGGAGTGTTGGATGCTCCTGCATCACTTGGTAAGAATAAAAGAAATGATGTTTTGAAGGTTGAAGTTCTCCAATGATATGATGAAAGAAAGAGCCCATGTGGTTGAGTTGTTAATAGACTTGTCCCCTAGTAGAGAATAAGGTTGGATAAAGAAGGTCTATATCTCCCCAGTTAATAGGGAGGAAATAATATGATATCTATAGTAAAGACCTTGAAGAAAGAATGAAGTTTGGAGACATGCTAAAGCACTACAGATGGTTATTTGTGATTGATGAAGTTGTGAGACTGAGTTTGGTGTTGCTAGAGCAGTTGAAGAAGGAAGATTCCATCAAGATGTGTTTGGATATTGTGATAGCCTAAGTAGTGTCATAATAATTGAAGACATCGGAGTTTCATGCTAGCATACAAGAACATATTTATTGAAAGTTTGAATAATGATTTGGGTCGTGAAGCTAAAATATGTGCCAACAATATGAACAAGTAGCTAATGTGTTGACGAAATATCTTATAAACAAGAAGTTAGTTTTAGGAGCATGCTCATATTGGTGGGTGTATTTATCTCTTCCTAAGAAGTTGGCACAATAATGTCTCTGATTTGGTTGAAAGGGAGAGATGCAATGCCACAAAATTGCATGTATGATGGTACTTGGGAGGACATTGTGGCCTAGTTAGTATTAAGATCCTAGTTGATGTCTAGATCATATAGGGAGTGTATCATTTTTTCCATATGGCCCAAGTGGTAATGTAGATGCTCCAAGCTTTCTTGCATGCACCATTGATCTCATTGGAGACAATCTAGGCTACCCTAAATGTGCCATTAGTTCCTTTGGAGATCATTCATGAAGGAAATAAATGTATTTAAGTCATCATGCCTTGCCTTTAGGAGTTGCTCCATTAACATCTTTTGTTTCATGTGTATGGTAATAATTTCACTAAATAAGCCATAATATGATATAAAGTGCTTGTCTTAGTGTGCCAAACCCTCTAACTAATTATTTTCTTCTCGCATGCTATGTGAAATTGGTGCTTGGGTGGTTGTTGGATTCACTTGAGTTGGAGCCTCAAGAAGAGACCGACTAGATTGTCCCCTTTCTCCAATGCCCCTTTCTCATGATATCTGAGGTTACTAAAAATACGAGAGAGCACCGAAAATGAAAATTTCCTCGATACTAGGAAACAAAAAGGACCTCGGTCCAAGGTAATGAACCAGTGTTGCAAGCCCCCAACCCATCAATGCAACCAGAACAAGAATAAAAAACCCCCCTCCTCATAGGCATGTACTCAACCATTAGAGGGGATATCAAAACTAAAAATTGCCAGGGGCCAACAAGATGAGATCCTAGTTGTAACCCATAAGCATGAACTATAAACCAACCCTCAAAATGGTTTGTAGTAAACAAAATAGACTAAAAATACCAATATTTAGAGTGAAACAAAAGACCCACAGAATTAACCAATGTTATAGGCCCCTATTCCACCAATGCACCTATAACGAAAATAACAACCCCCCTCCTCTCAAGCATGTACTTGACCATGTAGGGGATACCAAGAACATAATGTGTCAAGGGTTGGTGGACTGAGATCATAGCCATAACTCCTGAGTGTGAACCACTGATTGACCCACAAAAAAAAATTCAAAAATCCAAATAGGCCACAAATACCAACATTTGAGGTAAACACACAAGAGGGGGCCTACCTTATAGGTGAACCAACATACCACAATAAAAAAGATTAAAAACTAGGATAATCAATTATCCTGAGTTACCTCCTGAACTAACTGAATTTGAATGGAAGAGCTCTATTGCAGGCCTTCCACTGTTTAGAGAATCATATGTCCCTCTCCCTCTACACTTAGCAACTCCGCAGACATAGATGTTTGTGTAGCACTAGGCTCCCAAACTTTACCAATAGGCCCTTGCCATCCACCGGTTCACATGAAAGACAAACAATGTGATGGGAAATGTCTATCCCAAAACTTCAAGACTAAGATTATAGAGCCTCCATGCAACTGATCCTCCCACTTCTCATTATACCAAACCACCAACATAGATGAGCAACCACAGAGAAAAATTGTAAGACATCGAGTGAGTTCCTTCATGAGTTAAGAAGTATTATCACATGTCTAATGCATGGGGGGAAGCATGCCATGTCATCGCCCTCACCCCCTTCACACCCCCGTTTATGGGCCTTAGGATTTGACCCACAAATGCTTTGATCATCCACCCCCATTGAGGTAAAATATAATAATTTTTTAAGTTTTAATTAATTAATTTTTTGTTTTCTAAGTTGATATAAAATTATATTGCTTTGCAATTAATCTCAAAATATTCTATTTATCCTTGAGAGTGAGAGTGAAATACTTTTACCACATTTGCTAAGTGAATAAAATCCCCCATCGAGGTAAAATATAATAATTATATAAACTTTTAATTATTTATTTTTTGTTTTCTAAGTTGATATAAAATTATATTGCTTCCCAATTAATAATAAAATATTTTATTTATCATTGAGAGTGAGAGTGAAATACATTTACCACATTTTTTAAGTGAATGAAAGTATGGTTATTGATGTTATATAATTCTTTTAATTAAAAGTAACCCCCCTACCCCCCACACACACACATATATATACATTTTTGTTATATATATATATATATTTGTTTTTTATTACAATCAACATTGCCTTTTATTTAAAGAATAATTTCCTTTTATTTTGAAACAGGTCCACATGGGGTAGCTCACGCTGCAAGGGTCGTGGAAATGAAGTCTCACAGAACCGGAAGTCTTGGGTTCAAATCTTGGGCTACCTTCCCCCGTAGAGGGGTACATAATGGACATGTAAATCGGAGAGTCCCACCCGAGCTTACAAAAAAAAAAAGAAACAGGTCAACTCCACATTGAGCACAAACAGAATCACACATGGCCCTCATACTTGGGCATGAATTAATAGTGGTAGACTCCATGAAGAATTACACATTTGTGAATCAAATTATGTGCAACATGGTAATGTTGTTGTTACATAGCAAACTGGGGACTTCAATGAGTTTTAAACCATGGTCTATTTGAAACCAATACCTTAACATATTAAGCTAAGTATATGTATGAATCCATTTTTTACTTCATGAGTTATACATTTGAAAAATTAGAAAATTACCCCATATATATATATATATAATAGACCATTAATTACATGGATAAACAAAATTATCACATATATATATATATATATATATATATATATATATATATATGACAATTAATTATATAATATGTATTTATTTTACAATAAAACCTTAATAATTTTAACTTAATTATCAATAATTATTGTTAAATTAATGATTATTTAACTTTTACAAAATATTTTTAATAATAATTATAGATTAAATATAAAAAAAATTTATAAATAGTTTTTTAATTAAATTGAATAATTAAAAAAATTTTATTTTAATGAAAAATACCATATATATATGCCATATAAACCTGAATTATAATTTTATGGTATAGGATATTAGTAAATCATTATATTTTCCTATAATATTATAACAAAACCGGTTTATACTTGAAAACATTTATGATAAAATATTCGTATTTTTTTATGATAAATCTTTATTTATCTATCTATCCATCTATATATATATATAATTAATTTTTAATTCACCTATCAAATTTTGTTTAAATTAATAATTATTATTTAAATTTTCATTAAAACAAACTTGCTTCAAATTGTTGCTTTAAGGGTAGTTTCAGTAAACCACTTGGCTTATAACTCATCTTATTTTGAATGTTCAACCATTTTGACGCTCGCTGTAAAACTAGATTATACCTGCAACACATCTTCGACGAAGGAGCGTGTCGTTCAGGAGGATGCGGTACTGTTAAGTATGGTGTAGAGACGCAAGGTACATATTAAGGTCATCAGATGTCACTAATTCAACACAACCACAGGAGATTACCTACACACAGATGAAAGAGAAGTGATAAACAAATCCATACAGCTAAACAATAGAGAGAAAATGGCAAACGTTCCTCAGAACTCTGCTCACAGTGTGCCCAAGGAGCTCTTCTGTCCCATTAGTAATGAGTTCATGACTGATCTCCTTCAACAAACAGAACATACAATCGGAGGTCACTCGTCTCTATCAGGGAGGGGGCGGTCATAATCAATGGCGACAACGACATTCTGCCACCGGAAAACGAAACGGTGCGGCCCAATCACGATCTCAGAAAGTCGATCGCCGCATGGCGGCGGGGGCACCAGGTGGAGTCGCCTCTCTCTTTTATCTCAACGTCCACAGATCTTGAAGCGGCGGTTAATGCTTTATTAGATCACCAATTGGAAGGCCGGAAATTATTTCGATTTCTCCGGGAATTCACTTCTGCAATTCGATGCAAAAACGCAGTCCTTGAGTCCAAAGAGGGCTTTCAATCGCTGAGAAAGCTCATAGCAGGATGCCCTCTGGAATCGACCCCTGACTTGTGGCAGTGGGTGCAGATTTCGGTTGGCATTCTGGCTAATGCCCACAATTTCAACAACGAGATCGATCTGGGCGAAGACCAACATAAATTGCTTGCAGTCCTTGACAAAGTAAACGGGAATATAAATGATAGCGGCCTTTCAGCGGGGCTTAATCAACTTAATCTACTCGTTAATGGCATCCAAGGAGCATATAATTAATTACAGAGGAGTCGTTAATGGCAGAGGAATTGGTTAAGGTCAAAAGTGGCCGAAATCGGGGTAAAAAAATTTCAAAAAATCTTGTACATGGAGTGTTTGAATCTTGTTTTTGATGGTGGAAAAAGATTCAGCACTATAAAAAATGTCTACTATACCTAAAATTTTGAAGTTTAACAACTATAACTTGGATTTACATAAATCTTTACGGGATGTTCTTTAAATATGACCGGAATTTCCATTACTTTGAGTGCAATTCCTCCGACTAGTTAGACTATTGCGATTTTATATACTATATTTAAATATATATATATATTATTATTTCTTTCATTAATTAATTAATTTGTAAATTAATCAGTTAACATTAATTATTAATGAAAACATATTTTATAATAAAAGGTTTAGGTTATCTTAATTCTTGATCTACCAAGTACTCTGATTAAATTTTTTTCACTCTAAAAGATGGTTGCCTATCAAGAGTTTGATCTCTCTGGGCTTGGTAGATCTAGAATTACGCTGGATCTAGGCTCATTTCATTTTTTCCTTTAAATAGGTTACATTCTACATGAATACCATAAGGCAATACCATAGATTCTCAATACCATGAGCTCTTTTTTTATAATGTTATTTTTATTTATTTTATTTTGAACGAGTTAAAATATTTACATTACATTAATCTTTTTATTTATTACAATTTAAATATTAAAACATATATATATATATATATATACAAGATATTATTTGTAAATGTAGTAATGCCATCTGAAATTAATCTTAGATAAAAAATTAAATGATATTTAGTGTGAACAAATTTTAAGCATAGAAAAATAAAATTTCATTTTTTTTTGATGATTAAGATATTAGAGATGATTAAAATTAATTAAGTTGTAATTTATGTTAAGTATATTTATTTACATCTTGCCTATATTTGAAAAATTATTTTTCCTATAATATTTTTTTAATAATATATATAAATGCCAAACTAATAATAGTCAAGAAGAAAATAAATTGCTGAAAATTCTTATATAAGTAAAGACTAAAAAAAGTTCAAAATTCATACTTTTCCAATCAATTTTATAAAAATGTTTAAAATTCTAACTGAATATAAAATTATATCAAACTTAACCATTTGATTAAAAAAACAAAAGATAAAAAAATTATATGTAAAAACAAAATAAATTTATATTAATCTTAACCATTTATTTTAAAAATACAAAATGTATAAAAGTAAATCTAAAAATACATTCTGAGATGGTTTATATTAATAAGCTGGGATAAAACGAAACCAAAACTCTTACAATCTTAAAAGAAATGCAGAAATAAATATACAAAACTGCTATACTCGCATGCATTCCATCTCATAACAGCTGGTGGTGGAAGCATCAAGGTTAGCTTCAATTGGGATTTTATTTGTTAATTTTTAATATTTGAACATGGTTGATCATATGAATGTGTATGGCCAAAGGGCACATGGTACAAACCCATCTAATTTTTGTGAGGTGAAATGTGAACGAATTATTTTTTTAATTATAATAAAAGATATTTTATTTGTTTCTAGAAAATATTGGATGCTATTTATCAGGTTTGTAAAAGGTTCGATGTCTGAACCTGGACCCCTTTGATAAAGTTCTAATTATTTTTCTTAAAAAGTGTTTTCTTTTTTTTAGCTCTCATGAAATTTGAAGTTATGAAGCAGTGTAAACTAAATTTTATTCAAATTAATTAGTCTACATTTCATGAGTTAAATAAATTTTTAATAAATAAAACTTAAATTAATAGTAGTTAAGCTGCAAATCTAGAATTTTGCCTAAACCATAACTAATTGTAACCAAATTTATCATATCTTATGTGAATTAAATTTATGTAAAGAAAATAACAATTATTCCTTCCATTTATCCAAAACAAATATGCTTTATGTATATTAACTTATGAAATATATTAATTAATTATTTTTTATTATAATTAATGTATTTTTTAATTATTATAGTTGATTTTATTTTTATTTTTCACTTTTATATTATGAATTTAACAGTGTTAAATTTTTTATTTTATTAACATTAGATATAGATGGGGAGGCATGTACCAATGGTTAGAGTCTTATGGTATTTGATTGGAGAAATATTAATGATTTTAAATCATGTTAGATCTTATACTTTTGTGATCTATATTGATAATGAGATTGTCTTTTGGATTAATCACAACATTGAATTTTGTTAGGCGTTTTGAATCAACAATGTGGTTTATCCTAAATCATATTTAATCAATTAATATATATTGTATCTATAGTTTTAATTTATATTATAGGGTATAATTTATATATTATTGTTTATATTTATTTATATATTTTATATATGTGATTAATTAGATGATGAAGTAAATTTGACTATTTATTGTAAGAATTAGTTTTTTTTGGAGTTTCAATGGATAACGTAAGAGATTATATACATAAACCTTGAATAAGCAAGTAAGTTTACATTGTGAAACATCGATTGCAATGTGTAAAAAGAGACCTCCACAAGCGGGAGAAGAGAGTGAGTCTCTAGAAGGAAGTAATAATACTAACCTATGATAGACACACAAGAACATGAAAAAGATTGTTAGCAAAATAATTCACATAATGATTGTTAAAGCGAATGCAAAACAAATTCAACTAGATGTACCAAAGTCACTGAAGTAGGTCAATTTCTTCAGTACATATGAACACAACATATATCGTAAACATCCCAAGGATAGTCGTAAAACCTTTTTGATACATGCATGAAAATTTGTTGCCTCATTGAGTTTCAATATTAGGTGAAAGATCCAAGTACACATTTGGAATAGTGGAACATTAAGTCACTTCTTGATTCTCCAAAGAATAATTTTATCTCCTATTTCAAGTAGAGAAGCCAAGACTAACTCTCCAAAGCTTCCGCCTCCAAAAACCTTTTTTCTTGAGTTATGAGGTTGGTTTTATAACAAGAAGAATGACCTTTCATCTCCTCTTGACTCTTGAATTACCCTCATGACTCTTGAACTTCTAATGTATCATTTAGACTTCTAAACAACTCTTTAACTTCTAAATGACTTTTGGACTTCTATACAACTCTTTTGTCCATATATGACTATGTGACTCTTCATATTCCACATATGACTCTTGGACTTTCACACATTACATTTTGTCCTTTTCCTTGAAAATACATCATTATATTCCACATTATGTGGCATGACACATGGACACACATTGCAATTATGATGAGACTTGTACAAGTTGCAACTTGACAATGATGACATGGACTTCACAATGTGGTGTCAGTGCCAAGTTATCTTCCATTTTTCTTTATCTTGCATTCTTGATGGTAGATATGATCTATGCTTATCTTCATGAAAGATCCACTTTGCGTCATCATGCAATGTCTTCTTTCTATTTCGGTCCATGATCTGCTTCATGTCTCCATGATAGCTCTCTTTTGTTCTTCTACTCCGCAAATGCTTCTTTATGATTTCTCCTTATTATTTTCTTTGAGCATTACCTTGTAATGCTAGTAAGGTAATCCTGCCAATGAAACCCATTCATGACAAAGTGAAATAAGTCTTAAGAATATATATTTTATCACTACCTAACTCATGGAATAATCAATTCATAATAGACCTGTGAGAGGGTTAAAAGGAGGCTTGATTAGGAGGGCACAATAAAACCTATGAGGGCTTAGGAATGCTCCACTATTTATTTTTACTATGCCATGAACTATGAAGAGGAGCTCTCCTTGGTCCAGTGCAGTGTAGAAGCTGAAGGGACGAGGTCGGAAGGCTTGTTTCTTAAGTCCGCGCGATGCGCTCTAGAATGAAAGAGAAGGAAGACTTGGTAAGCATAGTTTGACTAGTCAAGGGTTGAGAGTAGGCCTCTCTTTTCCTTTCCTATAGCGCCATGTGCTGAAGAGGAATGATTTAAGCAAGGCTTGAGCATTGAGCGCATAGGGGAAGAGGGAAGGTTAAAGGCTTCAAGCTTCAAGACGGCACTGTGCACCCTAAGGGAAGAGGGAAGGATGAAGGTTCCAAGCTTCAATAAAGTGCCATCTTCCCTAAGGGAATAGGGAAGGATGAAGGTTGCAAGCTTCAAGGTTGTGCCATGCACCTTAAGGGAAGAGGGAAGGATGAAGGCTTTAGGCTTCAAGACTGTGCCATGCGCTTTTAAAGAGACAAAGGATCCTTGTTTTTCCAAAGTGTGTTTTTTTTGTTCTGAAGTGCACCTTGTTGTTTCAAAGTGCGCTTTGTTGTTATGAGGTGCACTTTGTTGTTTTGAAGTATGCCTTGTTGTTCCAAAGTTCGCTTTGTTTTTTCGAAGTGCACCTTGTTGTTCGAAAGTGCGCCTTGTTGTTTGGAAGTGTGGTTTTGAAGGGAGAGAAGTTCCTTGTTCTTCTGAAGTCTGATTTTTCATTGAGTGTTTGAAGTGCACTCAAGCTTTGGACAGTGTAGTTCTCTCCAACAATAGATTCTTGTTCATTTTGATTGCACTTTCTACTTAGGGAGGGAACAAAATACTATGTCACTTATCCTAGGGAGTACTAACACACTATGAGAGGGAGGAGACCTTAGAAAAGACTTAGTGCACAAGTATGGGAGGGAAAGATACATCAATGAGGCTCATGAAAAATTTGTACTCATCACCGAGTAAGAAGGCTAATTCCTTTACAACTTTCACTGAGAAGGAGGAAAACATGAAGACGACACTTGAAAAATGCAAACGACCTTGAAAGCGACATGCCAGAGTGAAGATAATGTGAAAACACCACTTATCAAAGTGAAGTCAAATCAAAATGATAGTCGTGAATGTGAAAGTGACACTTGTGGAAGTGAAAGTTCGTAAAAGACAACAATTGACAAAAAAGACTAAAATAGAAGTACAAACACAACCAAGGTGAGGGAGATTGAAAATGAAAGTGTGCATTGACCATCGACATGAGCTGAAAATCACACAAGCACTGTCTTGATGGATGGTTCTAGGCTTCTTTAAGCTTGCATAAAGAAAGTGTTCTCATGAGTTCAACCAAGATTGTGCATGTGTGAGAAAGTGAATTTGACATAAAAACCTAAGAAGAAGACTTAAATATATCAAAAAACATCAACCAACCACGAAGGGAATATGGAACAACAAATTGTAAGATCCTCACAGGCTCCAAACTTCAAGTGTAAGTAAAATTTTGGAGGGTGTTGATCATAATGTCAACACATGGTGACACAATGGTAGAACCCTAACTTCTCTGTTTAGGTTTAATTCTCTAAGTGCAAGGTCTCAATATTTCAGGAAGTATTGATTCATCTTGTGGATTACCTTGGATTCCATACTTAACCTGATTAGAGATATAGTCCCCTTCATTCCCTTACTCAGTTAAACACATATCAAGGCTTACAAAATCACAATTATTTCGATATAAGAAAGGGTAATATATAACTGTGAGTTTAAGATAATCATAATATGAGTTTTCGTCTTGATTGTCACTCATTGCCAACAAGCCTAGACAATACCCTGACAGAGTAACTACAGGAACACAAGCATCACTTCACTGCGAGTGAGCCTGAACAATACCCCTAAAAAGTTACTTCTTCCACCTCTCTGTGCAGGAATCCTTTCTCTACTTTCACCCTTTATTTATTTATAGAACTGTGCTTAGGCACTTATTTATTTACCGAGGCAAAGGACGGATCTCGATTTGTTAAGAGTAGGTGATGCAGGAGCATTTAAACCAAGAGAAAATCATTGTAATTAAGTAGACATAGCGGGTAATGTGTTTTAGGGAAATTAGTTTCCTAAGTTTCAAGTTAATGTAATATTTAGGCTTTTAAGTGATTTAATTAGATAATGTGAGATGTTTGTAATTTCTCTCAAATAAATGAGAACATGAGTGGGCAATAGTGACAAAAGAGTCTAAAGTCAATTAGGACTCTTTAAGCAGTTCCATGATTCAAGGAACTAAGGAAAGCTCTTAGGAATTAAATGGAGATGAGAAGTGGACATAGAGGATAGAGTACATCTAGGAGTCAGTTCAGTAGATTTAGGAGTTGAACCAGGATTAGTTCAACGAACCTTTTTGGTATAAATGTAAGCCTACGGGCAGAGTGTAGGGAGGAGGCCACTGATATTGAATAACAGGCCTATGAGAGACAGAGAAGTCTCGATTGTAATTAGTCGTTCATATTTATATATTTAGAGGTTCATTCGGAACTGTTTAAGTGTGTGGATGAATATTGAATGACTGAATTACATATAAACTATAAATTCGTACGTTATGTGATAGAGGTTGCAGACAGAGTTCTATAGAATGTGCAGAGGGAGAGAATGATTCAGAGGAATCATCATAGGTCTTAGAATCCAATTGAAGAAATAGAGTGAAGCTCTGGAGAGGAGCGGAGTGAGAGTTCATAGAGGAGTTAAGCTCGGAGTGAGTTAAGCAGTGGAGGCGGAAGGCAAAACCCTGAAGGAAAAAACCGAACCACAGAGAAAATGCTGAAGAATTAGCATAAAATCTAAGTAAAAAGGAATTGCGAAAAAGTGAAGTGTTAGTGCACAGCAACCATTGGATCTTATTGATCAACGGTCCAGATCATTTCACATGAGGAAATGTTGAAATATTGCATTGAAAACTTTAATGAAGGAAGCTGGGTTTATAAACTTAAGTGGATTTCGGGCGAAAAGAAAGCTGTAAGCAGTTTTTACCGTTTGGCTCCAATTCCACTAATCGGAGGACACGTAATAGTGGAGGAGTGAGGGGAAACCACTTTATCAGGTGGTTAAACCCCATACTTGTTGGCTACCCAAAATCATCATGAACCGTTGGATCTACTAAATGTAGATCAACGACGGAGAATTAACATGCTAGTTGTTGATCGGATCGGAGAAGGGTGAATGAAAGCGATAGTGGAATAATGAAGGGCCGATATGTGACATCGCGATATCGCCGATAGGCCGATCAGAGATCGGAGATCGGTGAAGGAACAATGCAGTGTTGAAGGAAGGCTGGGAAGGAGCGGACCCAATGATATTTGTGAACGCGGGCTTATAAACTTTGAAGTCCAGCCCAAGGGTTCGAAGTGGGATTTCCTTTGTTTCCAGTGTTTTCCTGTGTATTTTGGAAAAGTTATGTGTTCACATATTGGATGCGATAGAGCCAATGTTAAAGAAACTGCAGAGGAGCCGATACCGATTGCGATTGCGATAAAGGTGAAACCTCGATAACTGTGCAGAAGCCATATAAAGGCAAAAAGGTATGTTTTTTGGGGTTTTCCTTTGTAAATGGTTTATAAAGGAAAAGAGCATTTATGCGTTAAAATATATGTAACCAATGGTTGAAGAGGAAAGGTTATATATGTGTGGTATAAGGGTTAATGAAGGTTATGAAGGGTTTTAAAGTCCCGATAGGAAGGATTTAATGAAAGGCTTTAATCAAGTCATAATTGAAGGCTCGAGGGTTGATAATAGTTTCGATAAGTATATATGGGCTAGGGGTTAGCCTATGTTGAGTTTTTATATATCATTCCACATAGGAATGGATTAATGGGGCCTTAACCATTAGAGGTTGTAGATTTGACTCCTTGTGAGTTAAATTCCTGGGACTAATGTGCTTATGCATTGTTTATGCATATTGTGGGTGTAAGCAAGGGTAACCCTGTATCATATGGTATCAGAGAAGAATTGTAATCAGAGTGGGGAAAGATCTTCTATGAAAAGGAGTGTGCACACAGAAGAAGGTAATGTGCATAAGTTAATTGATGAATGATAGAGGCTACAACAGAAGATTGTAGGGGAACTTTTGAAGTTCTTGGGGGATTGTATCAGTTCCATCAGAGGCTTGGAGTAGACAAGAACAAAGAATTTCTTGAAGAAAAGTGAGAGCAAGATTGCTTAGTACAAGTTCTGAAGGAAAGAGGACTTGGAGACCAAACAGAGGACAATCCATTCAAAGTGCAGAAGAATGGGAGAACAAGATCATACATAGATCTTGGAGGTAAGATAGTGTGTTTTGTTTCAAATTGAAATTGAAGATTGTGGTTGTAGATGAAGCATCTTAGGGAAGGACAACAAGAGAAGCTGTGACAGGAGAACTAGATGTGCTCTTGAAGATAGAGTAAGGAAAACGCTCTGAATGAAAAGTGGCAATGAACCTAAAAAATCCAACAAGAGATTGGACAGAGAGAGGACAGTTGAAGTGTTCTGAAGAGAGAGAGAGAGATTACAGAAGCCTAGAAGGAGCAAAGGTGTTACTCAAGAGGAGGTTCCAGACAGAGGACCCATGCTTACCAAAAAAATGAGTGAGGAGAACTTAGTGAGGTAAGATTGTAGCGAGGAGGACTAGCTGTTGCAGAGGCTTGTTGCAGATGAGTGAGGAGCTCATGAACGAATAGAAGAATAAGATGACCACTGATAGTCATAGCAGAGGTTCAAAGAGAAGCCACAGCAGAAGAAAGATGAAGAAAGAGGATGCCAAGGAAAATGGCAAGAGGATGAGTCAAGAGGGAATTGACAAAGAGATTGCTGAGTTAAAAGAACAACTCGATGCATTAAGGAGAATACTTGAGGAAAGCCTGAGACAAGGTTGGGTATTGAGGAAGAAGCCAGTGGAGTGGCATGAGATGTAGAGAAGGCTACAACAAAAGCAAGTAAAGTGGCTGTTGGAAAAACTCAAGGAAGTTGAGTTAGAAATGGAAGAGTCCATTTGTGAACCAGAACAAGGAGAAATTTTGGGAGAAAATGAAGAAGAAGACTTGAGGACTGAAACTTCAAGTGAGGCCAAATGATCACATGGTTTTAAATCTAACGATTTGTTTATGCTTGCGGGTGAAGCATGTAAAGAAAGAAAATTTGTTGATACTGTCAGAGAAAGAAGACAAGTAGAATCTAAATTTTGTTCTGGAAGAAGATGAGATAGATAGGTCTCATATATAGTTGGGGAAAGATATCAAGCAACCAAGTGAAGGGCTTGAAGAGATTTAAGAGGAGACCACCGAAGAATTTCTAAGTCATAAAGAGAACTTGGAATAACAATGAGATATGATGGTTGAAGCATCCAGTGAGACCATAGGGTCTTATGTTTTTAAAAATGATAGTTTGTGTATGATGGCAGGTATTGCAAGAGAAAAGTAGCCTTTTGAAGATATCTTCAAAGTAGATGAAGATCTAGAAGTAAAAGGTGACAAAGAAAACTTCTGATAAGAAGAAGAATTTGACTGCATATAGAAGGAAAAGTCTATGGATGAGTCTAAAGAAGCTGTCATAGAGATGAAGAATCAGGATCTTATTTTGATGAAGAATGAAGGAATACTATCTCAGAAAGGTAATCAATTGAATTTTATTAATGTTATTGATGAAAACCAAATACAGGAGAATGCTAATGCAGATGGTGAGACAAGGATAACTCTGGGAGGAGAGTTACAGAAGGAAAACAAGGCAAAATGTACTGAAGAAAAAGAGACTATGTTAGCTGAAAACATAGTAAAGGATCATCAATTCATCATGATGATAGGCACAATGGAAATAGCCATGGAAGTTGTTGAGACAGTCAAAAAAAGAGAAGGACATCTACTGAAGGATGTTAAGAAGGAAGAAGTCTATGCAAAAGACTTAGCAAAGGAAAAAAGGACATCTGATGATTTATCAGTAACAAAGGAAGGTATGGAGAATTGTGTAAAATTTCCAAAATATAGTCCAATTGAAATTATTGAGTTATATAGAAAATTAGATTTTCAAAGAAGGGAGTTGGAAAACTAGAGAATAGATTTTCAAGAGAGATTGCTGAAAATGAAAACAAAAACATTGTCATGAATGACAATCATAAGAAAAAGGAGATGGATATGAAAGTTCAGCAGATTGACACTGCAAAGAAAGGAGTTCACTACGGTGGACAAGAGCAAGAAGACATCATTAGAGCAGATGATGTGGAAGAGAGACCAATTAATAGTCTCATGAGTTCTTTTGACAATTCAAAACAACATACTGATGTGCTGCCAGAGAAGAAAGAAACAGAGCAACAAACTGAATTGTTGCCAAAGGAAGATAAGGCACATAAGCCTTATGTTTTTTATTTTAACAAGTGTTTTGTGAATGCAAGTTTTATTGCAGATGCTAGAGGAAATTTGGCACATATGAGCAACCAAATAAAGATGAAAGAAGAAGATTATATGGAAGAATTCAAGCCATGGAACATAGATACTAAGTTGATGGAGAGAATGCTGAAAAGTCATGATTTAGTGTAGACAAAAATAATCATGAAAGAGGGTAAGGATGAAAGGGAGGCAATCAACATAGTAAGCAAAGCAAAAGTTGAAACAAGAGAAAAATAAGAAGAAAAAGTAAACCAGCAACTATAAAGAGAAAGTAACCAAAAGTAGTTTAAAGAATTAGTGAACAATAGCAGCAACCTGAAACAATGAGAAGGAGGCAGAAGTAAGAAGCAGAACATGGACCATCCCAAGGATGTACTAGAGACAGAGATTGAAGAGATGTGGCAGTTGATGATGAAGCAGTCCAAATGGAGGAGAATGGTAGTAGAAGGAAGCATAATCAATCAGAGTTTGAACCTGATTGACAAAGAGAAGAAGATGGAACATAAGACAACAAAAGTACAACAACAGCAAAGGAATAAGAAATTTGGACAGTTACAAAGCAAAATATGGGATCCAGGAAGACAAAGATTAGAAGACACATGATCAGGAAATCATGAATATTTTCTACTTTGGGAGTCTGATGCAGGAGCATTCAACCCAAGAGAAAATCATTGTAATTAAGTAGACATAGGGGGGTAATGTGTTTTAGGGAAATTAGTTTCCTAAGTCTCAAGTTAATGTAATATTTAGGCTTTTAAGTGATTTAATTAGATAATGTGAGATGTTTGTAAATTCTCTCAAATAAATGAGAACATGAGTGGGCAATAATGACAAAAGAGTCTAAAGTCAATTAGGACTCTTTAAGTAGTTCCATGATTCGAGGAACTAAGGAGAGCTCTTAGGAATTAAATGGAGATGAGAAGTGGACATAGAGGATAGAGTACATCTAGGAGTCAATACAGTAGATGTAGGAGTTGAACCAAGATTAGTTCAATGAACCTTTTTGGTATAAATGTAAGCCTATGGGCAGAGTGCGGGGAGGAGGCCACTAATATTGAATAACAAGCCTGTGAGAGATAGAGAAGTCTCGATTGTAATTATTCATTCATATTTATATATATAGAGGTTCATTCAGAACTGTGTAAGTGTGTGGATGAATATTGAATGATTGAATTACATGTAAACTATGAATTTGTAGGTTCTGTGACAAAGGTTGCAGGCAGAGTTCTATAGAATGCACAGAGGGAGAGAATGATTCAGAGGAATCATCACAGGTCTTAGAATCCAATTGAAGAAACAGAGTGAAGCTTTGGAGAGGAGCGGAGTGAGAATTCGCAGAGGAGTTAAGCTCAGAGTGAGTTGAGTAGCAGAGGTGGAAGGCAAAACCCTGAAGGAAAAACCCAAACCACAGAGAAAACGCTGAAGAATTAGTGTAAAATCTAAGTAAAAAGGAATTGCGAAGTGAAGTGTTAGTACACAACAACCGTTGGATCTTATAGATCAATGGTCCAGATCATTTCGCATGAGGTAATGTTGAAATATCACATCAACGAACTTTAATGAAGGAAGGCGGGTTTATAACCTTAAGTGGATTTCGGGCAGAAGGAAATCCGTAAGTGGTTTTTACCATTTGGCTCCGATTCCACTAATCAGAGGACACGTAATAGTGGAGGAGTGAGGGGAAACCACTTTATCGAGTGGTTAAACCCCATACTTGTTGGCTACCTAAAATCATCATGAACCATTGGATCTACTAAATGTAGATCAACGACGGAGAATTAACATGCCAGTTGTTGATCGGATCGGAGAAGGGTGAATGAAAGCGACAATGGAATAATGAAGGGCTGATATGCAACATCGCGATATCACCGATAAGCCCACCAGAGATCGGAGAACGGTGAAGGAATGACACAGTGCTAAAGGAAGGCTGGGAAGGAGCGGACCCGACGATATTTGTGAATGTGGGCTTATAAACTTTGAAGTCCGGCCCAAGGGTTCGAAGCAGGATTTCCTTTGTTTCCAGTGTTTTCTTGTGTATTTCGAAAAAGTTATGTGTTCGCATATCGGATTCGATAGAGCCAATGTTAAATAAACCGCAGAGGAGCTAATACCGATTGAGATTGTGATAAAGGTGAAACCTCAACAACTGTGCAGAAGCTATATAAAGGAAAAAATGTATGTTTTGAGAGGTTTTCCTATGTAAATGGTTTATAAAGGAAAATATCGTTTATGCGTAAAATATATGTAACCAATGGTTGAAGAGGAAAGGTTATATGTGTGTGGTATAAGGGTTAATGAAGGTTATGAAGGGTTAAAGTCCCGATAGGAAGGATTTAACTAAGGCTTTAATAAAGTCATAATTGAAGGCTCGAGGGTTGATAATAGTTCCGATAAGTATATATGGGCTAGGGGTTAGCCTATGTTGGATTTTTATATATCATTCCACATAGGAATGTATTAATGGGGCCTCAATCATTAGAGGTTGTAGATTTGACTCCTTGTGAGTTAAATTCCTGGTACTAATGTGCTTATGCATTGTTTATACATACTGTGGGTGTAAGCGAGGGTAACCCTGCGTCAATAGGAGAGTTTGTTCCTTCAGAGACAAGTATATAGACCTCTAACATTGGTTTTCTCGCTAATTAATTTCCTCTTACCTTTTTCTACTTGATTGGATCAGTAAGAAAAACACTATTTAATTACAATGTCGAGTTTGACAAATGAGGATCCTAAAATAGATATGGGATTTATAGTTCGACCAAAGGCCTTTCGTTTGAATGGATCATATTTTCCATTCAAATGTCATTGACTTTAAATATATGTAAACCCAAGATAGAGAAGAGGTAAGAAATTAGCCAAGCATTATTTGTCATCACAATTTCCTTTTTCAAGTTTTACATATTATCTTTTGAGTCAAATAGGAGCATCTTTCTTGCAACGCAATATGAGTTTTCATTGCAATTGTTTCTCGCTACCAGAATACCTAGACAATACCGTAACATAATAACTACAGGAACACAAGCATCGCTTCACTGCTAGTGAGACTGAACAGTACCCCGAAAAAGTTACTTATTCCACCTCTCTATGCAGGAATCCTTTCTTTTCTTTCACCCTTTATTTATTTATTTATAGAACGGTGCTTAGGCACTTATTTATTTAATGGGGTAAAAGAGGGATCTTGACTTGTTGAGAGTAGGAAAGTTTGTTCCTTCAAAGACAAGCATATAGATCTTTGATATTGGTTTGCTCACTAATTGATTTCTTCTTACCTTTCTTTACTCAATTGGATCAGTAATAAAAACACTATATACTTACAATGTCGAGTTTGACGAATGAGGATCCTAAAATAGATATGGGATTTATAGTTCGACCAAAGGCCTTTCGTTTGAATGGATCGTATTTTCCATTCAGATGTCATTGAATTTAAATATATGTAAAACCAAGATAGAGAAGAGGTAACAGATTAGACAAGCATTATTTGTCATCACAATTTCCTTTTTCAAGTTTTTACACATTGGCTTTTGAGCCAAATAGGAGTATCTTTCATGGAACGCATTATTAAGGAAACATGAAAAAAAAAAAAAACATAAATGAGAGACAAACCAAATGGAGATTGAACCCAAAATTATCAGATGAAAACACTAGATGGGGAGAAGGAAAGAAGGTGGATGCAATACAAAGGAAATTAAATGCAACTAAGCTAAGTGTAATGAAGGAAAAATAATTTGAGGATGCAAGAAAGTATAGAAAGCTTGTAGGAAGTCTGAACTACCTGAAAAATACTAGACCAAGAATTTCATTTTCTTTTGGAATCCTCTCCAAGTTTATGCAAAATCCTTGTGAGGGAAATTGGTTTGCTGTGAAAAGAGTTCTAAAGTACTTGAAGGGAACTCAAGACTTTGGGATTTAAGTATACACAAGTGGACAACTTCATCTTGATTGGATACTCTGATTCAAACTTCGATGGAGATAAAGAAATAGGAGTATCTTCTTCAAGTTATGCTATGAGTATTGGATCAGGAGATGTCTCCTAGAGGTCACACAAACAACTAGTTCCAGCAGATTCCACAATAGAGGCAGAATATGTGGTAGCAGTTGAAGCAACAAAGGAGATAGTGTGGTTTACGAAAAATTTGGAAGATTTGGAGGTGAAACATTAAACTCCACTCATGATTGAGAACACTTTTGCAATAAAGTTAGCCAAGAACCCAAATTTCCATGAGCAAACAAAGCACATCAATACAAAATACCATCTGATTCGACATTATGTTGAGGCCAATACAATCCATCTATGCCATTGTTCTGCAACTAAGCAGATTAGAGACATCTTCACCAAAGCACTTGGAAGAGAAAATTTTGAAAGATTAAAAATGATGCTTGGACTCACCAATGTCCCTTCAGATTAAAGGGAGGAATGTTGACACCTAATCATTGGGATTGGGTGAATATGTAAAATAGTGTAAATAGAAAATAAGGATAATAGGAATATGAAGAGACACTGGGAGATGAAGCCCGAGAGTCTCTCCCTCCATGTATATATCTATGATCAACCTTAATGGAAAAACACAATTCATTTGAGGAGTTACCTCCTGGCCTAACAATTGCAATGCTCATTCTTATGTTCAACCATTGTGTTTGTAGTGGTAATTTCAAATATTTAAAAATTAACTAATAAAATCCCAAAATAAAAGAAGGAAACTCTAAAAATGTATGCCATATATAGTGCAGTTTAGTGCATTTCTCTTTGAAATATGAAAAAAATAGGAGGTAAATACATCTTTCTATTTTTTTCTTTTCTTAACTTTTTTGTTCTCTTTATTCATTTTCTCTCTCTTCATTTATTTTCCAACTTCCTTTTCTTTTACCTTTCCATTTGGTTCCTCTCTTCTAACACTTTTCTATCTCAAAGCCTATTTTGGGAGTGAGAGTTGTGCCCTTTTGACAAAGCTAAAAGGTCTTTTAAATAAACTAATATCCTTTGCAATGAATTTTATCATTGAATTCATATTTTCTTTGATAAAATGAAGTATTCAAAGATGAAAATAATTATTTTTCTTTTGCAATATCATTTTGCAATTCTATATCCATGTAAAGAAGATTTTTCTTATGTGAGACTCATCAACTTCTAACATAGCTACAGGGTGTCCTTAGCAGTCTAATCTCTCTAATGATAAAATTTAACATCAACACCTTAATTTCAAAGTAACAAAAGGAAGAAATAAAATACATGAAGAAAAGTTGTTTTCCTCTATTATATCATCGTACACTTCAATACTTATGAAAAAAGAAACCCTAACTTAGTAAATCAAGGTTTTCACCTTGCTTAAAAAAATGCATGTACATATTTCTTTATCATCCTTGTTTTAAGATCCATTTGTTAGGATGGTGTTGACGGTGCTAGATACCGTGAACCTTCAAGGGGTCTCCCCAATGTGAAGTCCCAATTATACCTCACACTGTTTGGAGTAGGAGCCCCATTCAAAGTATCGTATCATCCATTGTAACTTAAGGTTCTCCTTAGTTTCAACAGATAAAATAAGAGATTATATACATAAAATTTTAATAAGAAAGTAAGTTGACATTGTGGAACACCGATTGAAATGTTTAAAAGGAGACCTTCACGAGCAGGACAAGAGAGTGAGTCTCTGGAAGGAAGCAATAATACTAACCTAAGAGAGACACACGAGAGTATGAAAAAATATTTGTTAGAAAAATAGTTCACATAATGACTTTTAAAGCGAATACAACACACATTCAAATAGATGAGTACCAAAGCCATCGAAATAGGTCAATTTCTTCATTACATATGAACACATATACCGTAAACATCCCAAGAATAGTCCTAAAACATTTGTGATACATGCATGAAAATGTGTTACCTCATTGAGTTTCAATATTAGGTGAAATATCGAAGTACACAGTTACAATAGTAGGGCACTATTTCCAATAGTGGAACATTAAGTCACTTCTTGCTTATCCAAAGAATAATTTTCTCTCCTATGCCAAGTAGAGAATCCAATACTAGCTCTCCAAAGCTTCTGCCTCCAGAAACCTTTTGCTTGAGTTATGAGGTTGCTTTTTTAACAATAAGAATGACCTTTCATCTCCTCTTGACTCTTGAATTACCCTCATGATTCTTGGAATTCTAATGTGTCCTTTATACTTCTAAAAACTCTTGAACTTCTAAATGTCCTTTGGACTTCTGTACAACACTTTTGTCCATATATGACTATGTGAATCTTCATATTCCACATATGACTCTTGGACTTCCACACATTACATTTTGTCATTTTCCTTGAAAATACATTATTACATTCCACATGATATGGCATGACACATGGACACACATTTAATTTATGATGAGACTTATACAAGTTGCAACTTGACAATGATGACATGGACTTCACAATGTGTTGGTAATGCCAAGTTGTCTTGCATGTTTCTTCCTCTTGCATTCTTGATGGTAGATTTGATCTATGCTTAATATTCATGAAAGATCCACTCTGTTACTTATCTTCACCCTCCAAAGGGTCTTGGATGAACTTTAGAATCCTTTGGGTCATCATGCAACGTCTTCCTTTTGTTTTAGTCCATGATTTTCTTCATTTCTTGATGACAACTCTCTTTTGTTCTTCTACTACGCAAGTGTTTCTTTATGCTTTCTCCTTGCTATCTACATTGAGCATTACCTTTTCACGATATTAAGGTACTCCCGAAAATTAAAATTATTCATGAAAAAATGAAATCATTCTTAAAAACATTTATTCTATCACTACCTAGCTCATGGAATAATCAACTCATGATAGGCCTATGAGAGGTTTAAAAGAAGGAGGCTTGATTAGGAGGGAACAATCAAACTCCTTAGTGGCTTAGGAATGCTCAATTGTTCATTTTTACTATTCCATGAACTATGAATATGAGCTCTCCTTTTTCTAGTGCAGTGGGGAAGCTGAAGGGATGAGGTGGGAAGGATTTTTGTTGAAGGTTGTGCCATTCATGATAGAAGGAAGGTGAAGGAAGACTTAGAAAGCCTAGTTTTACTAGTCAGGGGTTGAGAGGAGGCCTCCTTTAGCCTTTCCTACTGCACCATGCATTGAAGAGGAAGATTATAAGCAAGGCTTGAGTGTAGAGCGCATAGGAGAAGAGGGAAGGATGAAGGCTTCAAACTGAAAGACTACACCATGTGCCCTAACAAAAGAGGGAAGGATGAAGGCTTCAGGCTTCAAGGCTATGCCATGTGCTCTAAGGGAAGAGGGAAGGATGAAGGATTAAGGCTTTAAGATTGTGCCATGTGCCCTAAGGGAAGAGGGAATGATTAAGGCTTTAGGCTTCAAGACTGCGCCATGCGCTTTTAAAGAGACAAAGGATACTTGTTTTTCCAAAGTGTGCTTTTTCATTCTGAAGTGCACCTTGTTTTTTCAAAGTGTGCCTTGTTGTTCCAAAGTGCGCCTTGTTGTTCCAAAGTGTACCTTATTTTTCTGAAGTGTGCCTTGTTGTTCCAAATTGCACTTTGTTGTTTCAAAGTGTACCTTGTTGTTTCAAACTGTGCTTTGTTGTTCAGAAGTTTTGTTTTGAAGGGAGATATGTTCCTTTTCTTATGAAGTGAACTTTTTCACTGAGTGTGCTCAGGCTTGGGAGGGCACGATTCTCTCCAATAGTGTCTTCTTGTTCATCTGGAATGTGTTTTTCAGTGAGGGAGGAAACAAAAGGGTCACTTATACTAGGAAGTATTAATATGTTGTGAGAGAGAGGAGACCTTAGAAAATACTTAGTGCACAAGTATGGGAGATAAAGATACATCAATGAGGCTCATGAATAATGCGCGCTCATCATCTAGTAAGAGGGATAATTCCTTTACAAATTGCACTGAGTAGGAGGAAAACATGAAGACGACACTTGGAAAATGTGAATGCCCTTGAAAATGACACGTATGAGAGAAAATATAACATGAAAACACCACTTATTAATGTGAAATGAAGTCAAAATGATATTTGTGATTGTGAAAGTGACACTTGTGGAAGCAAAAGTGCATAAAAGAGGACAATTGAGAAAAAATACCAAAATAGAAGTACAAACACATCCAAGGTGAGGGAAAATGTCAATGAAAGTGTGCACTAGCTATCGACATGAGTTGAACATCACATAGACATTGTCTTGATGGATGGTTCTATGCTTGTTTAAGCTTGCATAAAGAAAATGTGCTCATGAGTTCAACTAGGATTGTGCATGTGTGAGCAAGTAACTTTGACAAGAAAAACCTGAGAAGAAGACTTAAAGATATCAAAAAATATCAACCAACCATGAAAGGATTATGGAATGACAGATTGTAAGGTCCTCATTAGGCGATTAGAGGGTGTTGATCACAACGTCAACACTTTGCGACAAAATGGTAGAACTACAATCTCTCTATTTAGGTTTAATCCTCTAAGTGAAAGGTCTCAGAATTTCAGGAAGTATTGATTCATCTTTTGGATTACCTTGGCTTCCATACTTAACTTGGTTAGATATATAGTCCCCTCCACTCCCTTACTTGGTTAAACACATATCAAGGCTTTCCAAATCACAATTCATTCAATATAAGAAAGGATAATATATAAATGTGAGTTTAAGATAATTAGAGTATGGGTTTTCATCTTGAGTGTTTCTCCACTACCAGCAGGCTTGGAGAGTACCTTGACAGAGTAACCATAGGAAAAAGAGCATTGTTTCACTGCCAGTGAGCGTAAAGATTACCCTGACATTTTTTTTGGTTAACCTCTCTATGTGGGATGCTTTTCTCTGTATAATTATCTTATAGATTCACAAGCTTGTGAAATCTACTAAAGAAAGAGACAAGAATATACTTCTACTCTTTACAACAAAATCCCATAAAGATCGAGAAAAATAATAATCGACAAGAGGAAGAACATCAATGGCACATAAGACAATAAACATTTGGGGAAAGCCACAACTCAAAACCCCACTATTTGTATTGGATTAATCAGAAATTCAAGATGAGATTACAATGTGTTTTCTCACAAGAACATTCCCAACACTCAATAAAATCAATCTCCAAGCTCACAAGCAAGCTCAAGGCCAAAGCCTAGCCTCTTCAAAAGCTCTCCAAGTTTGTATTCCAATGTGCCCTTGGTCAAAGAACTTGGATAAATATAATATGCTCTGCTCAACCTTAAGCTTAGCCCTCACAAGTATTTCCTATCCTTCACCTGATGACTTCCTCTGGCCAATACTTAGCCAAATTTCCAAGCCTCCAAGCTTCTAATTATTTGCACAATTCCTAAGAGAATTAACATGTATTTAAAGGGAAATCCCTCATCCATAACTGTGCAATCCCTTCTAGGTTCAGTTCCTAACTACATGCATCACCTGTACAACTCAGAAAATTATACAACAAATAGTACAATGTCCCTTCATTCTAGTGTCAACTGGGTCTTTCTCAGAATCAACATGCAAGAGTTTCTGATGAGAGAATCTTCAGTTAACTGGAGTAGCACTAGTTAAGTGCACTAATGCATCAACTGTTAACTCACTATTAGTTGCTCAAACAATTTGGAACTAATTTCACTGGACTTAGCTTAGTAAATTGAGTTAACTAATTACCACTCATACTTAACTCATCCTGGACCCCTATAATATAGGGATAACATATACATGACTTTATAAATACAACTCGAAATTCCTAATTTAAGTAAGTCAACTCACTCTATTTAACTATTACAAGTTATTATGAGAATAGAATTTAGTTTTAATTCTTAGTTTAATTCAAGAACAAATTAAACTGGAATTTTTGGATTCTATTTTTATCATTTCTTGTTGCTATTTTCAACACTCCCTCTCAACAAGAAAGGAATTCAACTCGATCCAGATCATGAACCTTTGGAATGTTCTGCATGCAACACTTCTCTCTAGTGTTGTTGCTCCAACAACTCTAGAAACAAAAAAAAAAACATGGAACCTAAATCAAAATGATGCCTCTGTCATCAAAGTCTCTGACTACTATTTCCTTTTTCGACTGAAAAATCTTCGCTTCTGTTGAATCTTCCTTTTTGCATTGTTGTCAACCATCTCTACACTCTTCAATATCTTACTACTCTATCCTCTATCACTTTGATCTCTGACTGCATCAATCCCACTGATTCCTTCCACTACTATGTACTTTGGGCTCCCGTAGCAAGGTACGATCCATGAGAGAAAACCACTCAATGGACCCTGCTAAATTTCAGCCCTCTTGGGACTATCAATTCAAATCGCCCCACATCACACCCAGTGGTATGGTTGCATGTGATCCCTCTACCCACTTGGCTTGAAATTTCCCCCTACTGGAGATCTCTGCATGACTAGATGCCTCCACTCAGTCTCCTCTCAGCTTCTCCAATTGTGGTTGCTCCACAATTGTTTGAGACTACTTCTTTTGGGGTTGCATCTTGAGAGGTAATTTACTCTCCCTCTCAACCACCAAGTATCTAAATTTTTCCTTTCTCCTCAAGGATTTTCATGCATCTTGTACCTCAAGTGCATACAGGTTGTTGGATAGCACACCAATTTGTTTCATCTGTCCCACCATCATGAAATTTTATGGATATAGAGTTGATTTTAAATCAGTGATATCTCCCTCATCCGAACTCTGTTTTGACTAATTTTTTTTTTTTTGAATTTCGGTATTTTTTACAAGGAACCCAAATATGTTATTTTTTTTTTTTTTTTTTTTTTTTAATTTTTTTTTTTTTTTTTTATTATTATTTTTTTTTTTTCTGAAAATTTTGCACAAAAAGTTTCATATATTATCTTCAAACTCGCAGTCCAAAACTCAAAACTTCGAAATCTCCTCTAGGATATTGTTCTAAGCTTCGATACCATGTAGAATTATCTTGTAGATTCACAAGCTCATGCAATATACTAAAGAAATAGATAAGAATCTACTTCTACTCTTTATAGTGGAATCCCATACAGATCGAGCAAAACAATAATCGACAAGAGGAAGAACATCAATGGCACATAAGACAATAAATATCCGGGGAAAGCACAACTCAAAACCCCACTATCTGTATTGCATTAATCAGAAATTCAAGATGAGATTACAATGTTTGTTCTCACAAGAACAATCCCAGCACTCAGTAAAATCAATCTCCCAACTCACAAGCAAGCTCAAGGCCAAAGCTTAGCCTCTTCACAAACTCTCCAAGTCTCTATTCCAATGCACCCTTGGTCAAAGAATTTGGATAAATACAATATGCTCTACTCAACCTTGATCTTAACCTGCACAAATATTTCCTATCCTCTGCCTGATGACTTCCTTTGGCCAATACTTAGCCAAATTTCCAAGCCTCCAAGCTTATAATTCTTTGCACAATTCCTAAGAGAATTAGCCCGTATTTAAAGGGAAATTTCTCATTCATAACTACGCAAACCCTTCTAGGTTCAGTTCCTAATTGTATGCATCATCTGTACAACTCATAACATATTAAAAAAATAGTGCATTGTCCCTGCACTCTAGTCTCAACCGGGTCTTTCTCAGAATTGACATGCAGGTGTTTCTAATGAGGAAATATTTAGTTAACTGGAGTAGCACTAGTTGAGTGCACTAATGCATCAACTGACTGTTAACTCACTATTAGTTCCTGAAACAGTTTGGAACTAATTTAATTGGACTTAAATTAGTAAATTGGTTTAGCTAATTACCACTCATACTTAACTCATCCTGGACCCATATAATATAGGGATAACATATACATGACTTCAGAAAGATTTCCAACTCGAAATTCCTAAGTTAACTAAGTCAGCTGATTTTAGTTATCTATTACAAGTTGCTATGAGAATAGAATTCGATTTTAATTCTCAGTTTAATTCAAGGAAAAATTAAACTGGAATTTTTGGATTCTATTTTTATCATTTATTGTTGCTATTTTCAACATTGTCTTATTTTGCCCCTTATTTATTTATAGAACTTTGCTTAAGAACTTCTTTATTTACTGGGACAGAAGAGGGTTCTCGACTTATTGAGAGTAGGAGAGGTTATTCCTCCATAGATAGGTATATAGACCTATGATATTGGTTTGCTCACTAATCAATTTTCCCCTTACCTTTCTCTACTCGATTGGATCAGCAAGAAAAAACATTATTTAGTTACAATGTCAAGTTTGACGAATGAGGATCCTAAAATAGATATGGGCTTTATAGTTTGACCAAATGCCTTCTGTTCAAATGGATCACATTTTTTCATTTAAATTTCATTGAATTTAAAGATATGTAAACCAAAGATAGAGAAGAGGTAACAGATGAGCCAAGCATTATTTGTCATCACAATTTCCTTTTCATGTTTTTCCACATTATCTTTTGAGCCAAATAGGAACATATTTCATGCAAAGTATTATTAATAAAACATGAAAGAAAAGACATGTCAAAACAAAAAAGAATAAATGAGAGATAAAGAAAATGGAGACTGAACCCAAAATTATCATATGAAAACAAAATAGATGCAAATACTAGATGGAGAGCAAGAAAGAACATGGATGTAATACAAAGGAAACTAAATGAAACTAAGCCTACTCCTAACCTAATGAGTTAGAACATCAGGGCTAAGTGTAATGATATTTCCAATGAAGCCACCATTATTAATCACAAAGATAGAGGCAATTGAAACCAATATATAATAGTGTATAATAGAGAAGATAAGAACTTGAAAATCTTTCACAAAACATTGAAGGCCTTTTTTAAAGGATCAAAGATGTGTCATATCACCTGAATTTACCCAACCTACCATCTTACCTTTTCGATGAAAATCATAAGAAAACAAACCTTGATGGCTCCTTGTTAATATACCCGCACTTATACTATCTTGCTTAGCACACATACAAAGAGATCATAACTTACTTTTAGAAAATGGGCTTGCTAAGTAAGATGTTCCTAACTGATGATAGATTGGATCATGAAACTCACAAAATTCCTCTTGATGTTCCTAAAACCCTTGAGAAAAATAATTTTCAATTAATGGTGTGGAATCCATATGAAAATATTACGAGGGAAAATAAATTTGATCACATTCAGAAAGCGTCTCAAGATAGTGAGATCCTGACATAACCATCAACAAAGAGTGAAGTACCCCAACTTCTTGACAAGTATCTAAATATTGACATGATAAACCATAAAGATTTGTTGATGTAAAACAACCATTAGTACGTACACTAGGAGGAAAATAATCAATTGAATGGCAGTTGTTAGAACACGAACCATGATTAGTTGAACTGATTAAGGCATAAGATTCTCAGTTGGGAGACATCAACAATAGATTAGTTTTAACAACTCTACAAATGCTTTGAATGAAAGAATCATCTTCCTCGTATGTTGAATGTGACAAACCATTTACTTTTGACTAGACGCAACCCAAACTGACATCATAATCATTAAAAAGGAATGTCAATATGGAAAACACATGAAACTAGTTGTAGCAAATGAAAAAGAGGAACTTGCTTTAGCTAATAAAACAAGCATTCATTAACACTCAAGATGATATTTGGTGCCATGAAGCTAATAATTAGTATCACAATATTCACAAGAAGGATTAGGAGTTGGTTATTTTCAAAAGAATGTGATAAGTATGAAACCTTCGGCCAATTATAATCTTTAGAATTATCAACTTCATAGGTTTGTTCATTCAGGAAAGATATGCACTCCAAACCTAAGTTTGATATACAAGATTTACATGAAGAATCATCAATTGGAACATAATGCTCAATCTAAATAGAAAAAAAATCTTGAATGATTAAAAATTTATATTTGAAATACCACACAACTTTGAAGAAGGATTGTACATCCAATGAAACCATGCAAAAGAAAGAATTTTGTGACAAAATCCAAATTTGACTTAGTTCGAGGATCTTACAAGAGTAACGGAAACCAGACATAACCATCAATAGAAGTTGAAATGTCTCGTCTCCCTGAAAAGTCTTGGAGCTTTCAAAGATTATAAAATCACATTTTGAAGATTGAATCAGGTCATGTATGGTATGCAAACAAATACCATCAATAATTTCAACTAGATCACTGATTTGATCAAAATTTACATATTTAATAAACAGATTACCCAAGTCATAAATTTCTTCTAATTTCACATCTAAATATGTATTGATCGAACAAATATCATTAGTAACCTCGATAGAAGAATTTTCTTCATGCAAAATTGAAAATTATAAGGGATCGAATGGATACTCGATGATTTCATTACCTTCTTCTTTATCATGGATGATATTGCTACCTTGCATCAATTCAAAATCCAACTCATTAGATTATGAACTTGGAGAGCATGGATTATTTTCATCACAGGTTAATGCATTAACAAAAAGCAGAACACAAGGAATAGTGAGGAGAAGAGGAAGTTTTCATAGGAACATGTTCTTTAATAGATTCAAGATCTAAATATTTCAAATCAAAATATTCTTGATAAACTGAAAGGTCAAAAGGTGCACTTGGTCAACTAGCATTACATACATTAATGGAGCCAGAATCAACATAATGAAGGTTGTCCAAGGCTTGAGATTGATTAGGAAAACCAATTTCATTTTATTCATCACCGAGATTTCTATATTAAAAATCTACCAAGGATGGGAGAACATTATCTTGACATGGAGGATTTTGAAAATGAGAAGAAAGATCAAAATAATCCTAATCTTGTTTCTCCTCTATTTTTGAAGAATTACTACCTGACACCTAATCACTATTTGGATGTGGAAGAGATTGGTCAAGCAAATCTGGGGGCAAGGAATCATGCGAAAGAGATGATATATAATGATAGGACTCCAAAACATATTCAAGACTAAAGCTATTATTGTTAATATCATCTTGAGAAATGGAAGGATTAGTCTTCACATGAGGCTTCATGAACCATTCCAAGGTTTCCTCCATTAGATCTGAATCATGGAAAGTGGAAGGAGGTTGAGAAGATGGATTAGGAATTTTATTTGTAGATTTCTCAACTTGAGCATTATGTAGGAATTTACAGGGTAAGTTCCTCAGATAGAACACCAAAGGACACCGCTCACAACCAGATCGCAGATCAATACACCAGTATTTTTGACGTGGTTAAAACCCTCAAAGAGGGAAACAGTCCACGGCCTGAGCCAACGCGGCCACTTCAGGCAATTTATTAATAAAATAATGAAAATTTACATAAGCTTCTCTCATAGATGGATTACCCTACAAATGACCCTCCATGCGCTTTAAATAGAAATCATGGACCAATCGGGTGTTAAGCCACGGATCAAGTGTTGGTAATACCGAGGAGAGAATGAACCGTCAGATCACTACATATCGTGAACGTCGGATTGTAAGTTACAAAATGTACAAGGTAAAGAAACACACTTTACCTAACTCTATACTAGAGGAAGTTGTACTTAACTATTTCCTATGTGTCGGAATATCCTAACATCCCCCCTTAAGAATAACTTGGGATAGGATTGAAGGATTTACAAATATGACACAATAGGAGAAGGAAGGAGGAACTAGAGCCTATCCCCCCTTAGTGACAACTTCCTGAACTCCAACCATAAATCGAAGTTTAGTGAACTTCGCCTCTGTGAGAGCCTTTGTAAAGATGTCTGCAACTTGATCATCTGTTGAAAAATATTGCACTTCAAGAACATGGTCATGAATGAGCTTTCCGATGAAGTGCATGTGCAGTTCAATGTGTTTGCTGCGCTGATGTTGGACTAGATCTTTGCATAGCTGAATGGCACTTTGATTATCACACCAAAGTGTAGTCGGATGCTGCTGCTGAAAGCCAAACTCTGACAGGATCTGACGAAGCCACAAGGCTTCCTTACTAGCTTCTACGACACCACGATACTATGCTTTTGCTAAAGAAAGATAAATGGCACCTTGTTTCTTGCAAGCCCATGTAATAGGTCCTGAACCAAGAGTGAACACATAACCTGTAGTAGACTTCCAATCATCAGGGTCACCAGCCCAATCGAAATCAGTGAAACCAACCAATAGAGGAGCTGCTTCGGCACTGTAATGGATCCCAAACTGAACTGTACCTCGAACATAACGAAGTATTCTTTTAGCTGCTTTCCAATGACTTTCACGTGGGTTTTGCATAAATCGAGCAACAAGGCCAACGACAAAGGAAAGGTGAGGACGAGTATGGGTTAGATACAAAAGTTTTCCTACAAGTTAACGGTATAAGGTAGCATCAACTTTAGGAGAAGTACAAGTGACTGAAAGTTTGACTCTAGACTGAAAGGGAGAAGGGGCTGGCTTACAGTCTTCCATGTGAAAATGGTGTAGAATATCACAGGCATACTTGGATTGGGAAAGGGAAATACCTTCCTTGGATTGCAAGACTTGAAGACCGAGAAAATAATGTAAGTGTCCTAAGTCTGTCATTTCAAACTTCCTTTTAAGGCTAGACTTCACATGGTTTATAAGGTTGGGATCACTACCGGTAAGGATAAGATCATCAACATAAAGAACAAGAATGATAAGAGACTTGCCCACTTTCTTGGTGTAGACAATATTGTCAGAATGACACCTAGAAAAGCCAAATTCTAAAAGAAAGCTATCCATTTTGGCATACCAAGCTCGAGGAGCTTGCATGAGACCATAAAGGGATTTCTTAAGCCGACATACAAGGCTGGAGTCTGTTTTTATGAAGCCAATGGGTTGTTCCATGTAGATTTCTTCATGCAAGTCCCCATGTAAGAAGGCAGATTTAACATCCATCTGATGGACTTCCCATTTGAACGAGGCAACAAGGGAAAGAACAAGGTGGATAGAGTTCATTTTGACAACAGGGGAGAAGGTTTCAGTGTAGTTAATGCCTTCAACCTACGAAAAACCTTTAGCAACAAGACGACCTTTATGTTTATCAACTTTCCCATCTGGTCCATACTTGGTTCTGTAAACCCATTTGCATCTAACAAGTTTTCGTCCCTTTGGTAGAGGAACAAGATCCCATGTATCATTTGCCAATAATGAATGATATTCTTCATTCATAGCTGCTTCCCAATCTGGATGGCCTGAAGCTTCTGCAAAGGTTTCAAGATCATAATTTACTGGAGCTTGAGCCAGTAAAGAAGAGGCTCTGTCAAACTGAGAACGTGTGCGTCACTGATCTGTAGGATCACCGGCAAGATCACCTGCTGCATCTCGAGTAGCACGAACCCGTTTTGGAAGCTGAGGAGCTAAAGGAGGATCCTGAGATGGTGGGGGAGGATTGTCATCCTCACTTTCATCATCTGAAGAAGAAATGTTTTCAAAAGTAGAAGAGATAGGGAGAGGTGGCACATCCGCCGGACTAGGCTCGCAGGCCAATATATTTTCATCAAATTTTACATCTCTTCTAATGATAACATTTTTGGACTTAAATGGAATGAGTCTATAGCCTTTGACATCTTCAGAATATCCAACAAAAGTACATTTTTCACTCTTAGGTTCTAAAGCTTTATGCTTTTGATCTGGAATATGGGCCCACGCTTCACTTCCAAAAACACGAAAGTGACTTACATCTGGTTTGATTGAGCTCCATGCTTCTTCTGGAGTGATATTCTTTAAAGCCTTAGTAGGAGTGCGATTTATTATGTAATTTGCACAGTTAATTTCTTCTGCCCAAAAACTAAGACCAAGTCCTTTAGATTGTAGCATATAATTAGCCATTTCCTTTAAGGTGTGATTCTTCCTTTCAGCTACACCATTTTGTTGTGGAGTATATGGAACAGTATGTTGCATTTGAATTCCATTCTCAATGCAAAAGTTGATGAATGTGTTTTTAACATATTCTCCGCCATTATCAGATCTTAGCTTAAGAATTTGATGTCCAGATTGTTTTTCAACAAAGGCCTTGAAGGCCAAAAATGTGTTAAATACTTCACTCTTGAGTTTTAAGAAGTATACCCAAGTGCGTTTGGAGAAATCACCAATGAAAGTTAAGAAATACTTGCAGCTAGAGAATGAAACAACTGGAAGTGGACCACATAAATCACTATGCACAAGCTGTAAAGGGGCTGAGGCGTGCCAAGAGGCACGTTTTTCAAAACTGCCTCGATGATGTTTTCCGAGTACACATCTGGAACAAACACCATCTCTACAAGATACCTTAGGAAGACCTGTCACCATATTTTATTTACATAGATGTTGAAGGGAGCGATAGTTTAAGTGACCAAATCGCTCATGCCAAAGTTTGCTCACTTCATCATTATGAGCAACAAATATTGAGGGAAGATTTGATGACCCAAAGTTGTGAAACTTATACAACCTTGTAGAATCATCAGCAATGCCAGTAGCTAAAATCTGTCTAGGATCTCTTAGGTCCTTAATTACAACATCGTGAGGTGAAAATTCAACGATTTTACATTCACTTGAATGGGTTATCTGATATACAGATAGAAGGTTGCAGGATAAGGTTGGAACACATAATACATCATTAAACTGACCATTGTCTAGATGAACAGTTCCAGTTCCTACAACACTAAGAGATCTATCATCACCAACATATATATTTTTGGTGTTACAATCATTTAAAGAAGAAAACATGGCTTTGTTTTTGGCCATGTGATAAGAAGCTCCAGAATCAATGAGCCACTCATGAGAATGAGAAGAAGAAGATACATTTAGTGCATAACCAGACCGAGATGCTTGACAACCACATGCAGAAAGTGCCATTCCTGAAGACGAAGTTGAAGTTGAAGATTGCTCCAAATGGATGTTATGCTTCTTCATTGCTTCTTCCAAGGCTTCCATCTTCTTAAAGCATTTGGATTCTAAGTGGCCATCTCGATTACAAAAGTTGCAATTTCTATCAGTCTTCTTCCCTTTGTTTTTATTTGTCTTATCATTTTGTTGAAATGATTTTTCATTTTGAGGCTAAAATTGCTTAGGACCCTTGCTTGGTTTAGGACCATTCTTCTTAGGATATGACTTCTTAGGATTCTTTGAATTCGGTTGCTGCTGGGCAGCTAACGCTTTCTTGGAAGAGTTTCCAAGATTAAGAAGACCAAGGTGTAAGAGTTTTTCTTGTTCTCTTATTAAAGAATCACAAAAAGAGTCAAAGGAAGGGGACTTGTAGTCTGTTCCTTGAGAAATGAAGGGTTCTCTTATAGAATGGAAGGTGGAAACAAACACAGAGTAGGCTGGTCCCAACTTAGTAAGAATGGAATAGATAAGGTTACTATCTTCTTTCTTAACCTTAACACCTTCCAAGAGATATCTAAGGGTCTTGAACTTGGACAAGAAATCTTCAATGCAAGAAAAATTATTAGGGTCCAATGTAAGCAACTCATTTTCAAGTTGATGGGCTCTAAGTTCATTTTTAATCCCAAAAAATTTATTGATTTGTTTCATTGCTTCATCAGGAGTATCAAGTTCTGCAATATGGAATCTAAGATCTGGAGAAATAGACATCCCTATCAATCCACGTGCTTGATCTTGCCTATTTTCCCATTTAGCAGCCTTATCTTCATCCTTCGGTTTCTTTTCTTGGCCTGAGGCTATTCTGTAGAGACCTTTACTTCTAAGTAAATCCTCAATGTAGGACAACCATTGGAAGTAGTTGGTGCTGTCAAGGGTAACTTGGTATTGAATTTCCATTTCAATGGAAACTGAAGCTAAATATGTTGAAACTAAGTGTTCCAATGGATAGATCTCGAAAAATTATGCTGGTTTAAAAAAAACGGCTCTGAAAACGGCTTCCGGATGAAGAAGTTATGGCTTTTTGAAAAACAGTTGTTGAAGATGCCGACGAAGTGCAAGAATGTGCGGAAATGAAAAATCCGCCCTCACAAAAAGGAGATTTGAACCCAAGACCTCTACTCTCTTAAAATAGCTTTGAACTAATTGATCTATACAAAAAATTTGAGAGAGAGGGGGGGGGGGTTGATGCTTTGGGTTGCATGCTTGCTTTGAGAAGGCTCTTTTTCTCTAAAAAACGAAAAACACAAAACCCAACACGGACATACAAAAAAAAACGAAACTTGCGGCTCAAAGTTAGCTTTAGCTGAAAAACTAAATATTTTCAAAAATGAACCTTGCGGCTTAAAGTTAGCTTTAGCCAGAAACTAAATATTTTCCTCAATGTTTCTGATTTTCTGAGATCACACTAAGGTGCAGGAAAAAGAGCATATGCATGAGAAAAATCCTTCCTTTCTGTTTCTGATTTGCCCAAATCGCACAGAGTCGCAGGGCAAAGAGCATATGTAGAAATGAAAGGTATAGATCCGGTAATAAAAAAAGCTAAATAAACCGAAACCGAAATAAACAGAGAGAAAATAACTGTAAACTGCAAATAAACACTGTATACCTCCAAATCTTAAAAATGACGCAGCTAGGGCTACCGGAAACCTTTTCGTGTGAAACGAAAGGGGTTCCTCACTGGAACAGATGCTCCCAACACAACAGAGCAGTCCTCTCGGCTCAAAAGCAGTCAGATACAGTAGATCTAGGAAATGGCAGTCGGATGCAGTTCTACCGGCTTCAGATTTGGATCACCAACGGATGCGGCCCTCAAATAGCTCTGATACCATGTAGGAATTTACAGGGTAAGTTCCTCAGACAGAAAACCAAAGGACGCCGCTCACAACCAGATCGCAGATCAATACACCAATATTTTTGACGTGGTTAAAACCCTCAAAGAGGGAAACAGTCCACGGCCTGAGCCAACACGGCCACTTCAGGCAATTATTAATAAAAGAATGAAAAATTACATAAGCTTCTCTCATAGACGGATTACCCTACAAATGACCCTCCATGCGCTTTAAATAGAAATCATGGACCAATCGGGTGTCAAGCCATGGGTCAAGTGTCGGTAATACCGAGGAGAGAATGAACCGTTGGATCACTACATATCGTGACCGTCGGATTGTAAGTTACAAAATGTACAAGGTAAAGAAACACACTTTACCTAACTCTATACCTAACTATATACTAGACCAAGTTGTACTTAACTATTTCCTATGTGTCAGAATATCCTAACACATTAATACATATAAGAACCCTAATTGGTACTCAAAAGGAGGAGGACATGGAAAAAAAGGGATAGTAGGTTCCTCTTCTACGATTGGAGGTGTCTCACAATTTACAAAAGTTAGGGAAATAGGAACATCTGGGGGTTTAGATTCAAAATGATCCAAAGAGATATGAACTAAATGTTCCATTTTTTTCTTAAATAAATCCCAACCCTTATCTTCTTCAGGAAACTCATAACATAAGTGAAGTAATATATTAGAAAAATCATCAATTGATTCACTAGGCACCATTCTAAGTTGATTGATTTTTTATAAACAACTCGGTAATCATACCTATCAACAGCTTGATGAAGTTCCTTAAGAAATTGATCAAAATAATGGATAAAGGAAGATGGTAAGTTATGAAACCATTGATTGACACGACCTTCAAGAGGGAGGGTCAATATAATACACACAACATATTCATCATCAATTTCATGGGATTTACAAAACCTAAGAAAATCATTTATGTGCTTGGATAAAGATCTACCACCCTCACCATAAAACCCGAATTGAGACAATATATGAAATTTTTTTGTGGAGATGGAAAGTTTACCGGGAGTCAGGTTAGAAAAAAACTCTAGGATTATGATTTGGGAAAGATCTATTTAAGATAAGAGATTCAAACAGACTCAATGGGCATAGATTGTCATATGGCCATCCTTCTAGTGATAGAATGTTGATGGTCCTGGATACCACCAACATAAAAGAGTCTCTCTAATGTGAAGTCCCAATTAGATCTTACACCATTTGGAGTAGGAGCCCCATCCAAAGTATAAGCTTGGCCACCATAACATAAGGTTCACATTGGTTTCAATAGATAATATAAGAGATTATATACATAAAACTTGAATAAGCAAGTTGAAAATGTGAAACATCAATTGCAATGTGTAAAAGGAGACCTTCACGAGTGAGAGATGAGAGTGAGTCTCTAGAAGGAAGTAATAGTACTAACCTAAGAGAGACACATGAGAGCATGAAAAATATTTGTTAGAAAAATAGTTCACATAACGATTGTTAAGGAGAATACAACACACATTCAAATAGATGAGTACCAAAGCCACTGAAATAGTTCAATTTCTTCAGTACATATGAGCACAACATATACTATAAACATCCCGAGAATAGTCCTAAAACATTTGTCATACATGCATGAAAATTTCTTGGCTCATTGAGGTTCAGTATTAGGTTAAATATCCAAGTACACAGTTACAATAGTAAGGCACTAGTTCTAGTAGTGGAACATTTAGTCACTTCTTTCTTCTCCAAAGAATAGTTTTCTATCCTATGCTAAGTAGAGAATCCAAGACTAGTGCTTCAAAGCTTCTGCCTCCAAAAGCCTTTTTCTTGAGTTATGAGGTTTCCTTTATAACAAGAAGAATGACCTTTCATCTTCTCTTCACTCTTGAATTACCCTCATTACTCTTGAACTCCTAAATGACTTTTGGAGTTCTCTATATGACTTTTTGACTTCTATACAACTCTTTTGTCCATATATGACTATGTGACTCTTCATATTCCACATATGACTCTTGGAATTCCACACATTATATTTTTTTCTTTTCCTTGAAAATACATCATTACATTCCACTTGAAGTGGCATGACACATGGACACACATTGACAATTATTATGATACTTATGCAAGTTACAAGTTGACAATGAAGACACGGACTTCATGATGAGGTGGAAATGTCAAGTTGTCTTCCATGCTACTTCATCTTGCATTCTTGATGGTAGATCTGATCTATGCTTCATCTTCATGAAAGATATGTTTTTTTTTCTTATCTTCACCCTCCAAAGGGTCTTGGATGAACTTTGGAATCCTTTGAGTCCTCATGCAATGTATTCTTTATGTTTAGGTCCATGATTTGCTTCATGTCTCCATGATAGATCTCTTTTGTTCTGCTACTCCGCAAGTGTTTTTTTATGCTTTCTCCTTGCTATCTTCTTTGAGAATTACCTTGTCATGCTAGGAAGGTACTCTTGCCAATGAAAATCATTCATGAAAAAGAAAAATCAGTCTTAAAAACATCTACTCTATCACTACCTAGCTCATGGAATGATCAACTCATGATAAGCCTATGAGAGGGTTAAAAGAAAGAGGGTTGATTAGGAGGGCACAATCAAACTCATCAGTGGCTTAGGAAGGCTCCATTATTCATTTTTACTATGCCATGCACTATGAAGAGAATCTCTCCTTGGTCTAGCACAGTGGGGAAGCTAAAGGGACAAGGTGGGAAGGCTTTTTGCTTAAGGTTGCGTCATGCGCCCTAGAAGGAAAGAGAAGGAAGACTTGGCAAATGTAGTTTGACTAGTCAAGGGTTGAGAGGAGGCTTCATTTAGCCTTTCCTACTACACCATGCACTAAAGAGGAAGGGTCTAAGCAAGTCTTGAGTGTAGAGTGCATAGGGGAGGATGGAGGGATGAAGGCTTTAGGCTTCAAGACTGCACCATGCGCCCTAAGGGAAGAGGGAAGGATGAATAATTCAAGATTCAATACTGTGCCATGCACCCTAAGGGAAATGGAAAGGATCAAGGCTTCAGGATTCATGATTGTGCCATGTGTTGTAAGGGAAGAGGGAAGGATGAAGGCTTCACGCTTTAATACTGCTCCATGCACCCTAAGGGAAGAGGGAAGGATGAAGGCTTCAAGCTTCAAGATTGTGCCATGTGCCCTAATGGAAGAGGGAAGGATGATGTCTTTAAGGTTCAAGCTTGTGTCATGCACTTTTAAAGAGACGGAGGATCCTTGTTTTTCTGAAGTGCACTCTGTTGTTTTGAAGTGTGCCTTGTTGTTCCGAAGTGTGCCTTGTTGTTCCAAAGTGTGCCTTGTTGTTTTGAAGTGAGCTTTGTTGTTTTGAAGTGTGCCTTGTTGTTTTGAAGTACTCCTTGTTTTTCTGAAGTGCGAATTGTTGTTTTGTAGTGTGCTTTGTTTTTCCGAAGTGCAACTTTTTGTTATGAAGTGCGCCTTGTTGTTTTGAAATGCACGCTGGTGTTCTGAAGTGTGCCTTGTTGTTACAAAGTGTGCTTTTGAAGGGATAGAATGTCCTTGTTCTTCCAAAGTGCACTTAAATGGTCCTTGTTCTTTTGAAGTGCACTTTTTCACTAAGTATTTGAAGTGAGCTCAGGATTGGGAGGGCACAGTTATCTCCAACAATGTTTGCTTGTTCATTTGGAATGCGCTTTTCACTAAGCGAGGCATCGAAAGGATAGGTCAATTATTGTTGGAAGTATTAATGCACTATGAGAGGGAGGAGACCTTAGAAAATACTTAGTGCACAAGTATGGGAGGAAAAGATACATCAATGAGGCTCATGAATAAGTTGCGCTCATTGTTGGGGGTCAAAAATGCTTTGTTCTATTTATCTCTTTACCTTGCTTTCTTGCTAATTATACTTCCATACCAGCTATTTTGTGCCTAAAATCCCTACAGGTACAACCCTTGTCATGTTTCAAAATTTATTTAGTCATTTATGTTTAAGTATGAGGAATCATCACCAATTGGATGCTAATCTCGTTAATTGCACAGATTTGGAGCCACAGGGTCAAGATTCATTACCAAAGCTGGCAGCACTATTGTTAACCCACAACTATTACAGTGCAACTGCCATAGATCTCCTTTTGTCTATCTTTTGATTCAATTTTGTTGTTACAACTATCATGTAATTTTAGGCAAACAACCACCATGGTTTTTGGGCTTTCGAGGATGTAATTGTATAAAAGGGGATTTGTAGCTAGGAGTCGGGGTTAGCGAGAGATCTCTAAGTTCTGTAACAATTACTTTTGATATTAATGCAATTTCCAGCTTTTTGATCTCCTTCACGAATTTGTGAGTTAAGCACAGCCCTGACTAGGGAGTTGGGCCCGCTCTCCTGATCAGGTGTTGTGCCTATGTGCTTATGTGTGTATTGTTTTTAGTTATGCATTTTATTTCCCTTTTTCTGTGAGAGTTAGTGTGTTGTTGTGAAATGTATTGTTGTTATAGTTGATATTGTGAATCGTCATGTTGTTACAATTTATTTATTATTTCAGATTGCATGTTTAATTAATTAATTGAACTCCTCATCAGTGGTTGGATTATGAATTTGCCCCTGCATATATAGTGAATGATACCCTTGAAATAATAAATGACCCTAGATTGACATATTAATGTGGTAAAGGGTTGAATCATAGCATTCACACTCAGACACCAACATTTTGGCGCCATTGTTGGGAAGGTTATTGAGGTACAAGAACATAACCGCATTAATCTTGGAATCAATCTCTCATCCTGGGGAGAGAAAGGGTTTTCCACTATGCTCCAGGTCTTTTTTATTTTGTTTTGTTTCCTCTTGTTTTTCTTCTTCTTTTTTCTCACTCTTTCTGATTTTATAGGGGCCACTCTCTCATCCTAGGGAGATAAATAATCTTTCACCTTGCTCTAGGTCTTGAGCTTAGAATTTTCCTGTGGTTTTGTTTGTTTAAATTTTGAAAGATCCACTCTCTCTTCTTGGGGAGGGAAATTTTTTTTTTCTTTTTTTACCCTGATCCAGGTCTTGAGCTGTGTAAGTTTTAATGTCTTCTTTCCAATAAATGTATGAACAAGGGTTCGAATAAAAGGGGTAGAGGAGGACGCCAAAGGCAAGGAAGGATGGATTTGGGGAGGAATACCTATACCCAGGAGATTATTGCAAAATTTTCATCAAAAGCCTCTTTGCGAGCTACTGCTAGGGTGAAAGTTCACACAAAATCCGAGGGGCATTTTGTGGAACAACCTATACCGCCCCCAAAAGTGGAAGTATCCCTTTCGAAAACTAAAGAAGAAGTAGGAAGTAGGGCATCAAAGTGATTAGAAATGCCTCCCTTAGTATCAGACAAGGAGGAAGTCACCAGCAGAGGGTTAGAAGAAGAGATCCACCCAAGGATGGAAGAAGGAGACTTTGGAGGATTTTGTTCACCTTGCGATCAGGGGAGTGTTGTTAAACTTCCACAACCATCAGTTATTATACAACAAGAACTTGTTGAAATTCCAAGTGAGTATTGGAAATTATTCATGGCACCTGTGACATCTTCAAACGAATTCCAAATTGGGGATATCAAGGGTGAGGCACCAATGAAGCATATTCCATTGACCGCACTGCCAAAATTCCATGGGCTTTCCATGGAAGATCCAGACATTTTCCTATTTTAGTTTGATATAATTTGCAGAGGATATGACTATATCAATGATGCTCAAAAGATGAAAATTTTTCTTGCTACATTAAAAGGGACAACGTTGTGATGGTTTATGGGTCTAGGAGGAAAATCCATCTCTACCTAGGATGACATGAAGAACACCTTCCTGGAAAAATATCAGGATTACTGTAAATCCCGAGACATTAAGGAAGAGATCTTTAAATTCATGCAGAAGGAGGATGAAAATATGGAGGACTATGTGGAGCGTTTTAAGTACACTCTCCAAAGGTCTGGCCATAGTGACCTAGATAAGGATATCCTGAAAATTATTTTTCTCTGGGCCTTGAGGGAAGAATCTTTGGAGCTGTTAAACATAGTAGGTAAAGGGGATATATCTAAACAATATTTTGACACCATCTCTGAGCTCTGCATTCAATGTTCAAGGGGAGATACAGGGAATAAATAGGGATTCCGGACCTTCAAAACATCAAGCAGAGGAATCACAAAAGAAGAAATCAAAAATCTACTGATAATTTGAAAACTGATATCCTAAGAAAATTATCATCCCAAATGGATACATTCCAGGAAAATAAAAATAATATGGAGCTGGAAAGAACCATGGCCATTTTCTACCCTCGATGTAGAAAGAAACATCCATTAAAGGAGTGTCGCTAGACAATATAGAGACATGTGCTATTTGTGAACAGAGTCACTCCACTAGCGCTTGTCCATCTCTTCTAGCACTAAAGGCAGTATTTCAAGGGAAAAATGAGGAACCAAATTAGTTGTGCTTTATGGGGTCTAAGAAACCATGGCAGCCATGGTCATCAGGCTTAAATCCAGGTACGTCTCAGGATCCTTTTCAATATTATAATATGAATCCTCAGTCAATTCCTTTTTGGCCTCAATATTATCAGTATCCACCTTGGAAACCATGGTACCCTCAACCTAACTCAAGTTCTTCATGGTCTCAAAACTGGCATAGCCCTACTCCCCCTACCGCTCAATTTCCTCAATCTACACAACAACAACAGTTATAGATGCCTTCTAATGTTCCCTCCAATAATCCTCCTCTCCGACCTCAACTTCCCATTCAACCAAACCCAAATCCAAACAATAAGGGCGCTCAACAAATGGACACCCTCAACCTTCCTTCATATAGCATTTCTACCGCAGGATTTAATAACATGAATTTGTGATCTGGCTAGGTAGTAAATGCTCCAACATCACCCATTATTGTTGAACATCTTGACAATGAAAATCTAGAATCTCAAGTGGTCAGGGTTGAGACAAACCAACATCATGTGGAACACTCTCCTTCTCATTTGACTATTACTCGAGCCTGTCAAACTAATCCTCCTTATCTAGAATGATTAGCCTTGAGTAAAAAGGTCCCTCAATTGGAATTTGATCTTTTAGGAGAATTGCAGAATCTGTTTGTCAAAATCCCCCTACTTCAAGCCATGAAAGATGTACCTATTTATGCTAAAACTATCAGAGAATATTGTTCCAAGAGACTTGGGAAGAAAATGAAGGATCCACTTACAATTCATGTTATGGGGAGATTATCTGACATTATGTTGGGGAAAGCTATGCCTGTAAAATATGGGGATCCTGGGAACCCGATTCTAATAGTCCAGATTAATGGGGTAGATATTCCAAATGTACTAGTAGATTTGGGCATAACAATTAATGTAATTACCTCTGAAACCATGCTTATGCTGGGATTGTGTGATCTTAAGCCTACCCCTACAGTCTTAGAGCTAGTTGACAGATCTACAATTAGACCGATAGGGAAACTGGAGGACATAACAATCTCAGTGGATTCTTGGCACTATCCCATTGATCTCCTAGTCCTGCATACACAGTCCCCAACTGGTGGACCCCCCCTTATTTTAGGACGGCCTTGGCTTGCGACCATTGATGCCTTTATTGAGTGTTGGTCAGGAAACATGTTAATTTATAACGAGGAAAATATGAAAAATCTTATCCTCTATCCCCCGTATAGAACCAAGTTCATAGAGAAAGCTAAAATAGAACTCTCTGTCTTTGGGATCGAAACTGAACATTAGGAACCCCAACTAATCCTTACCATGGGGTAAGCCCTCTGCTTTAAGAAATAGATAGAGGATGACACTATCATCACTTTTATTAGTAACCCTCATGCTATTCTAGATCTGACTTGGCAGTTTTTGGAATCTGTTGTGAGTTGTGAAATGCAAGAAACTATCGGATCAGAAATCAGAAATGAAGATATTCCTGTAACAACTTTCTTTGGCAGCATTCTGGTGGAGATTGAGATAGGGAAGGCACTGAATATCAACCTGAATCTTTCACCAGCCCAGACTTATCAACTCTTGAAGAAGTTTTCGCATAGGATTATACCGATATGAAAGGTATCCCTACCAATTTGTGTACTCATCATATTTATATTAAAGAAGATTGTTGACCCATGAGACAACCCGAAAGAAGAATGAACCCTACCTTGAAAAACATTGTCAAAGAAGAGCTTCAAAATTTATTGGATGCAGGATTTATTTACCCAATCTTAGACAGTCAGTGGGTATCCATGTTAGTCATCATTCCTAAAAAGAATGGTAAATGGCAGATTTGTGTAGACTATAGGGAGCTGAATAAAGCAACCTTGAAAGATCATTTCCCTCTACCATTTATTGACCAAGTCCTTGATACCTTGGCTGGGAAGAAGTTTTTCTCTTTCCTAGATGGGTTTAGCGGGTATAACCAAATCCAAATAGCTCCTAAGGATCAAGAAAAAACCACCTTTACATGCCCTTGGGGAAAATTCACTTACCGATTCCTTCCATTTGGTCTTTGTAATGCACCTGCTACCTTTTAGAGGGCAATACTAGGGATTTTTTTGGATTTAGTCGATGATAGTGTTGAATCTGTATGGATGATTTCAAGCCATATGGAGGGTCATTTGAAGAATGGTTGGAAAACTTGGAGAAATTTCTTAAAAGGTGTAAACAAATGCATGTTTCTCTGAGTATAACAAAATGTCACATGATGAGAGAAGAGGGAGTAGTGCTGGGACATTTGCAAGTAGTGCTGAGACATTTCCTTTCGACTGCTGAAATACAAGTTGATCCTACAAAGATAAAGGTAATTCTACATTGTCCTGTACCTAAGACGTTGACTCAGGTATGTAGTTTCATTGGTTGCACTAGTTACTATAGGCGTTAACTAAGGATGTGAAATTTTTATGGACAAATGATTATGGAGTAGCTTTTGAGAAAATCAAAGAACTGATCTACTGAGCTCCGATCTTGCGTGGTCCTAACTGGGAACTTTCATTTCATATCCATACAAATGCCTCTCAAACAGTTGTATGGGCAGTGTTGGGACATCAAGAAGATAAGAAATCATACGCAGTCTATTATGTCAATAAGAATAACATCTGTTGAGCTAAACTATATGGTAACAGAGAAGGAGTTCTTGGTTGTTATCTATGCTATTAATAAATTTCGACATTACATTACTGGGTATCCTACTTTTGTACACATTGATCATGCAATAATCAGGTATTTGATGAATAAACCTGTAACTCCTGGGTGTATAACAAGGTGTTGCTATTACTTCAAGAATTTGATATCACCATTATAGATAAACCAGACAAGGATAATGTAGTTGCTGATTTTCTGTCTAGATTAAATGTTGATAATGAAGGAGAACATGTAGAAGATAGCTTTCTGGATGAACATCTGTTTGCAATTTCTACTAATACCCCTTGGTATGTAGACATTGCTAACTATTTGGCTACAAGAAAAGTACCACAACATTTGTCATACAGGGAACAACAAAGGATCATTCATCATAGTTCCCATTACTCATGGATAGTGGGATACCTCTTTTATACAGGGGGTGATCAGCATATTCATTGTTGTGTAGTAGAAAGTGACATCTATGAGATCCTGATAGCTGCTCATGATGGCCCTTGTGGGGGGGATTTTGCAGACAAACGGACCGGCCACAAGGTGTTATAGATGGGATATTATTGGCCCTCTATCTTCAACGATGCACGAAACTATGTTCAAAGATGTGATAGATGCCAACGGATGGGTCACCATGGTCGCTTAGATGAAATGTTGTTACAACCGCAAGTAGTTCTTGAGCCTTTCAAGAGATGGGCTATTGATTTTGTAGGTCCATTTAACCCACCTTCACATCAGAAAGTCCATATTTTAGTCTGCACATATTATGTAACGAAGTGGGTAGAAGCCAAGGCTGTAGCGAAAGAAACAAAGCAGGTTGTCTCAGACTTTTTGTTTGAAGAAATGTTTGCAAGATATGGTTCTCCTAGAGAGATAGTCTCAGATGGAGGAGCACAGTTCACATCACACATGATAGCAAAGCTTATGAAGAAACATGGGATCAATCATAGGATAACATCCCCATATCATCCTCAGGTGAACGGTCAAGTGGAAAGCACAAACAAGGTATTGGAAAACATTCTCACCAAGACCATGTCATCGTCGGGATAGGGCTGAAAAACTTCCTGAAGCTATTTGGGCATACAAAACAACATGGCAAAACACAACAAGATTTTTGCCATTTGAACTTGTCTATGGAAAATCCCCATTGCTCTCGATGGAATTTGAAATCAATACGCTCAGAACAACTCTAGAAGTAGGATTGGATCTCTCAAAAGCCCAAAAACACTGGCTGGAATAGCTAAATGAGCTTGATGAAATTCGTTTAATGGTTGTTCAGAGGATTGCTTCCATACAACAACAGAGAGAAAATGGCATGATAAATTTATTAAAAATACGTGTTTCATAAAGGGGATTGGGCATTACCATATGATTCTCGTTTTAAGGATTTTAAAGGGAAGCTTCGCTTGCAATGATTGGGACCATATGAGGTTGATGCGGTATTTGACAACGAGAATGTTAGATTGGTCACGATCGATGATTCACATGTTTCTTTTATTATAAATTTACATCAACTTAGACTCTACCACCACCCAACCTCTAGATAAGCTTTCATCAAACATCTCTCTGAAAAATCTGGATTGAAGGTTGTTGGTGCAGAGAATACCCCCTCTGCATCCTCTATTTAAAAAAAGAAATTACACACACACACACACACATATATATGTTGTTACTACTCGTTGTTTCTTTGTAGGTACTTCCACAGGTGCACAAAGATTTTTCTAACTTATGTTGCTGAGGAGAAAATTTTTCTAAGTGTTCGGTGTTGTTACTCCCGATGTTGTCACTCTTCCCATGCTATTACACTAGTAAGAAAAATATTCTAAGTACCTGATGTTGTGAATCCTCCAATGCCATTATACCATGCATGCTGCTACTCTGCCACGTAAGCACCAGGTATGATCCTAATTAGACTTAGCATAATGATTAATAATTTTGTGACATGACTTGGGAATGACCGCGGATGGTCATTTCTTAATGGGGGGGGTACAACCATGATGGTGTTGGGTTGTGTTATATTCTTTCCACAACTAGCCCACGTAGTTAACTGGGGGTTACAAGCGGGGAGGTCACAAGGGGTTTGAGAGGTACCCATAACCCCAATTTATGGGGTCTAGGGCAGCGCCTCAGAAAAGTTTGGTTTTGGACCCTATGTTAGGTTGGGCAGACCCACCTATGGTTTTGTGCATGATTTTCGCACATATTTTTGGACGTGATGGTTTTCAGTCCATGGTATTGGACGCGATGGTTTTCAGTCCATGGTAATGGATGCTTCTGCATGTATAAATATGTATTGTAACATTGAAAGGAATATAATGAAAAATCAAGCTGGTAGTCCCGATTTTGGGATCCAGGGGAAAATCTCTATGTATATGTGTTTTATGTGTTATGATCTCACATTGTTTATTTTCTGTGTTTTAGAATTCGTATGCAGGTAATTTATGTACTGGGTTAAAACCTACATTTGGTATCATAGTTGTTTTGGCTTCAAGGGGACACCTTTGTTGCTGAGGGGTTTCGCTCAGGCCTGTGGTAGACCCTGTTCAGTGGGAGATCTGCGATATCGATTTTGTTGGTGAAAGAGGATGGCGAGCAGTGGAAAGATAGATATCGAGAAATTTAATGGTCAAAGTTTTGAGTTGTGGAAACTCAAGATGGAGGATCTGTTGGTGGATAAAGATCAGTGGATCACAGTAGATCTGGGTATTAAACCAATGGGAGTGTCCGATGAAGAATGGAAGAAGTTGGATCGGAAGGCAAAGAGCACAATACGATTGTGTGTCTCAGATTCAGTATTGTTGAATGTATCAGGGGAAGATACAGTGAAGGCTTTGTGGGACAAGTTAGGGACTTTTTACCAATCTAAGTCTTTGGTCAATAAAATGTTATTACGGAAAAAGTTGTATAACCTGAGGATGAAAGATGGAGACTCGGCGACAGAGCATTTGAATGCATTTAATACTGTGGTAAGTTAGTTAGAATCTGTTGATATTAAAATTTCAGATGAAGATAAGTGCATCAGTTTGTTGTGTTCTCTACCAGATTCGTGGGATAGTCTGGTTATTGCAATAGGTAGCAATGCAACTGCCTTGCATTTTGATGAAATAGTCTCATCCTTGCTGATGGAGGAGATGAGATGGAAAAATATGGAGAGCCAGAATGGTGATGCCTTGTCTGTATGAGGATAGTCCCAGAACATAAACAAAAATAAGTCATCGAGTGGGAGATCTAAATCTCTAGGAAAACCTATAAAGGTGGTGTGCTAGAAATGTGGAAAGGAAGGGCACTTCAAAAGGGACTATAAATCTAAAGCTCAAGATAAAGGAAAGGGATCTGATGATGCTCCATCTGTAGAGGCGAAAACCACCTAAGATGAAGGTGGGGATGTGTACTTGGCTTCTTCAGGTACACATGTAGATCATGAGGCATGGTTGATTGACTCAAGTGCATCCTTTCACTTCACTCCCCATAGAGAGTGGTTCTGCAAGTATGAGAAATACGATGGTGGTGATGTCTTCTTGGGGGATGATAGAAAGGCTAAAATTGTTGGTCATGGAAAATTAAAGTTGAAGTTTCAAGGTGGAAGGGTTAGAACACTTACGATTGTTCTGCATATTCCTGCATTGGCCAGAAATCTGATTTCTGTAAGCAAGTTGGATGATGCAGGTGTAAAAATAGTGTTCAAGAAGGATACATGCAAGATGGTTTGGGGAGCACTGGTATTGATGCGGGGAGTTCAGATTGGAACTCTATACAAGTTGCAAGGTAGCACTGTTGTTGATGGGTGCAACAATTCTGTGGTTCTTGAAACTAGAGTAGAAAATCTAGTGGTCTTTGGAGAGAAGACCATGTTGTGGCATCAAAGGCTTAGAAATATTGGAGAGAAAGGCCTTCGAATACTTCATGGTAAAGGTATGGTAGAAGATATGAGTAATAGCTCTCTGGATTTTGATTTCTGTAAAAAATGTGTATATGGGAAGCAGAATCAGGTGAGTTTCCCCTCTGGTAGTAAGAGGGCGAAATAGATATTAGAGCTTGTGCATAGTGATGTGTTTGGACCTGTGAAGGTTCCATCACTGGGTAAGTATTTGTACTATGTATCATTTATAGATGACTTCTAAAGGAATACATGGATATATTTCCTTAAGAAGAAATCTGAAGTCTTTAACAAGTTTAAAGAATTTAAGGTTCTCGTGGAAAATCAAACAGAGAAGAAGATAAAGGTGTTGAGGACAGATAATGGTGGAGAGTTTTGTAGCAAGGAATTTGAAGAATTCTGTAAGAAGTGTGGTATATCACGGCAGAAGACTACTCCATATACAACTCAGTAAAATGGAGTTGCAAAAAGAATGAACAAGATGTTGATGGAAAGGGCAAGAAGCATGCTCGTGGTGCCAGGTTAGGACAAGAATTCTGGGCAAAGGTGGTGGATACTGCATGTTGCCTGGTCAACAGGTTACCTTCATCAGCGTTGGAGGATAAGACTCCACAAGAGGTATGGACTGGTAAGAAACCCTCTCTTTCACATCTAAGGGTATTTGGATGTGATGCATATGTACATATTCCAAAGGAGAAATTAACCAAGTTGGATAGTAAATCTGAAAAGTGCATCTTTATTGGGTATAAGGATGGTTTAAAGGGTTATAAGCTTTGGAACCCAGTAACATGGAAGGTTGTGTACCACCGATATGTGGTGTTCAGAGAGGTGAAAGATGTTATTAAACATGAAGTCCAACCAAAGGAACCTAAGAAGATAGAGTTTGATCTAAAGGAGGAAGAATCGGACTCTACAGCAGAGGAGGAATCAGAAGATGAAGAGCCACAAACTCCAGGTGCGAGAATATCAATTCGAGAAAGAAGGTAGCCAGAAAGGTATAGTCCATCTGCTTTCTATTCAAATTTTTCTTTATCTGTTACTGATGATGATCCTAGAACTGTGAAGGAAGAAGTGGATTTAGAGGATGGAAAACTCTGGAAAGAGGCCATGGTTGATGAAATGGAATCTTTGCACAAAAATGAGGCTTGGGATCTAGTGGAGTTGTCAACTGGAAGGAAACCCATTGGTAGCAAATGGGTGTTCAAAAAGAAGACAAATGCAGAAGGAAAAGTTGAGAAATAAAAAGCTCGGTTGGTAGTGAAAGGTTATTCCCAGGTGCTGGGAATTGATTTTGGTGATATTCTTTCTCCTGTTGCCAAGGTAACTTCTATTACATTACTTTTATCTATTGCTACTGCTTTTGATTTTGAGGTAGAACAGATGGATGTGAAGACAACATTTCTTCACAGGGATGTGGAAGAGGAAATCTACATGAAGCAACCTGAAGGCTTTACGGTGAAGGGTAAGAAAGAACCGGCATACAAGTTAAAGAAGTCTCTGTATGGGTTAAAACATTCACCAAGGATGTGGTATCAGAGATTTGATACATTTATATGGGGACTTGGCTTCACCAGAAGCAATGAAGATCAATGTGTGTATTTTAAATTAATTGGTGACCGTGTTATTTATCTGGTCTTGTACGTGGATGATATGTTGCTGATTGGAAATGACAAAGAAATTATCCAGGATTTGAAGACCCAATTGTCCTCCAAATTTGACATGAAAGATCTTGGTGCTCCAAACTATATTTTGGGGATGGAAATTAAAAGAGATCAAGCAAAGAGGAAGCTCTAGTTAAACCAGAGGAAGTATGTCGAGACAATACTGCAGAGGTTTAATATGCAGGATAGTAAACTGGTGAAGGTTCCTATTCTTGTAGGTGTGAGGTTATCTGCTAAACAGTGTCCTAAGACACAAGAAGAGGAAGAGGACATGTCCCGTGTTCCATATGCAAGTGCAGCCAATAGCCTGATGTATGTAATGTTCTGTACTAAACCAAAAATTGCACATGCAGTGGGAGTATTGAACATGTTTATGTCAAAAACAGGAAACGAGCATTGGACAACAGTGAAGCGGGCTTTCAGGTATTTGCATGGCACTAGTGATTATGGTTTGTGCTACCAAGGAAGACCAGGATTGGACAGAGTTGGATATTCATGGCTTTGTTGATGTAGACTGGGCTAGAGATCTGGATCAGAGAATATCTACAAGTGGGTATGTGCTTAACCTATTTGGAGGTGCGGTCAGTTGGATGAGTAAGAAACAATCTGTAGTGGCACTATCAACTACAGAGGCAGAATACATTGCAGCCACTCATGCAAGCAAGGAATTAGTTTGGTTCCAGAGATTGTGTTCAAGTATGGGGTTAGTATAGGAAGCTATAAGGATAGACTGTGACAACCAAAGTGCAATTTTCTTGGCAAAGAACCCCGCATATCATTCAAAGACAAAGCACATTGATGTTCAGCATCAGTTTGTGAGGGATATGATAGAAGACAAAAAGGTGTTGCTGGTAAAGGTGGACACTTTGAAGAATACTGCAGATGCATTAACAAAATCTGTGAGCTCTGAGAATTTCTCTTGGTGTAGAGAAACAATGGGCATTTCAGGGCTGGAAAAATGACTAAGCTCTCTTGTGGTCCCCTGTGGAAAGAAAACAACAAGTGGAATAATGTTGGGTTGTGTTATATTCTTTCCACGACTAGCCCACGTAGTTAACCGGGGGTTACAAGGGGGGAGGTCACAGGGGGTTTGAGGGGTACACGTAACCCCACTTTATGGGGTTCGGGGCAGCGCCCCAGAAAATTTCGGTTTTGGACCCTATGTTAGGTTGGGCGGACCCACCTATGGTTTTGTGCATGATTTTCACACATGTTTTGGATGCAGTGGTTTTCAGTCCATGGTATTGGAAGCAATGGTTTTCAGTCCATGGTATTGGATGCTTTAGCATGTATAAATATGTATTGTAACATTGAAAGGAATATAATGAAAAATCAAGCTAGTAGTCCCAGTTTTGGGATCCAGGGGAAAATCTTTGTGTATATGTGTTTTATGTGTTATGCTCTTGCATTGTTTATTTTCTGTGTTTTAGAATTCGTATGCAGGTAATTTCTATACGGGGTTAAAACCTATAGATGGCATATGACAAATAATTAAATTTTCATAATAATCCATCATGTCACTCTTGAAAAATTGTGCTAGTACATATAACCCATAATGATGCCATTACATTTCGCATGATTAATCGATAACCATATGGATTTGAAACATCATGCGAATGATTGTCCAATTAAATCAGATTGTCATGCAAAGTTATTATCATAATATCCCATTATTATTATAACTCGATCACATATTTTTCCCATTCTTCCCAAAAATCCACTTGCTCTCTGTGTCTTTTCTATGATTGGTCGTGGATATTTCCCTTTATATACCTACGTATTACCATTTGACACCCCTTTGCATGATATTATTTCACGACCTTTTTTGCAAGAAACTAGCCTGCCGACACTCCGTCTAATGGTTTCGTTGCTAGCCTGAACGTTGTTACTGGAGCCTGAGCAGGAATGGGGAGGTTTGTTGTGTGACATGAACCAAAGACGATGGTGCAAGTTCTTAGTAACCGAGATTTATGGAAAGTTTTCCTAGATGCAGGTTGGGACAGGTATTTTCAAGGACTATAGCTATTTGATGAAACAATTACAGTAGAATTCGCCTTAAATTTAGAAGGAGAATACTCCAAGGTACAGGGGTTGAGAGTTCTGGTTATAGAGGAGGCCATTGCAGTTCCCAGTCGATTGTCATATGGGGCCAGAAATAGTTTTCTCAGAAGGCCCCATTGCCGAAATATCCAGACATATTTTTGCAAGCCAGTGAGACAGTAGCTCAAAGGGGCAAGGGATATGACTGAAAATTGCTACCCTATCCTTGGGGAGAAGTCACCTATTTCATATTAAGGTACATTACTTGTGAAGGACGTTTCTCTATTCTATTCAAACATCATTTTAATATTCTAGCATCCCCACTATATCGACATGCCCCATTTTAATCAATAGATATGACATGTTTCTTAATGAAAATCTTACAGTTGATGGTGCATTCTGCTCATCATTCTCGACAATTTCTGGCAGTCCTTACCAACCACGGTTTAGTTCGACTGTTGGTTATCCAGGCACTGACCCAAAATCCGGTGTCATGGCCACAATTTTTTAAATTAGCAGAGGAAGAACTAGCAGGATTATTACCGATGGAGAGGGAAACCAATGAACATAATGCAAAAGGAAGAAATGTCATAGTTGATGTTATACCACAATAACTAGCATCGACTACGGAGGCCATGGAAATAGAAAAATGGAAATCGATGATGCCGGTAATGTTGTTGATGATGCATAAGAAACACTTTCCACGAAAATTCCAAGGGCCGAACAAGGGGGTGCAGGTGGTGTTGCCCCACAAGAACCAGCACCACCTGCACAAATCATATCGGAACCAGTACAAGTGGCAGAAGCTGTGGTTAGCAGTGCTTCTCAAGAACCAACAGAAAATTCAAAGAGAGTCACTCAGTTAGTGAAACGAAAAGGAAAATAGGTTGATTTTCCATGTACAGGTGAGGCTAAGGAAAATTTATTTCAGTCACCTTTCACTGCAAGCCTACCAAGGGGAGATAGAAAATTTCGAACACCCCGTCATTCAAAGGTTGAGAAGGCAGTGCCACCTATTCTAAAGGTCAGTAAGAGGAAATTGGATACTATGGTGGAAGCTACGACTCAAGTACAAACTCTTATCGAAGAACAAGAAAATATGGTCGAAGGTGTGGAGGCTAGCACTGCTCCACAAGAACTAGTGCTAGCCGACACGTCAGTGGCAGAAGCCATGAATATGGGTAGTCCTGCAGAATTAGTGGCGGAAGAGACTTGTGTTGAGAATGAGTCACGAGAATATGAGGTAGCTCAAGGTCTAGCAATAAATCATCAAGTACAAGAACAGAGTATTGAGGGCAACATCCTACTGGATGACACATGAACTCAGAAAAAGGACCCACCAATTGAAGCTAAATTTCAAGATGAAAAGAAAGTTCTAGCACAAGAGGATAGACAAACGGCAGGGGAAGATGTTGTGAATGTAAAAATTGTGTCTTTGATAGTCCCAAAACAATTTAGAGGGGTTGAGACGAATGTTGTTGTAATTGATAAGCATATGATAGAAACAAAAGCCGTGAATATGGAGCCTTCGAATGTAATAATTCCAGAACCGCAAGATGAAATTCATGTTGATGGATAGGCTCATGAAGTAAGAATAGGTTGACATATATGTTGAGGATCCACTATGCCCCACATCAGCCACAAAACTGGTGGGAAAAATCCCCATTAAACATGAATTCATTGAATACAACACGTAGTGACTTTCCTCCTTAGAGGAGAGATACCAGTCCCAATTCAATGAAAACATGCAGTTGAAGATTGAAAATATTCAACTAAGGAAGAGAATTTGTTGATTAAAGAGGAAAGCACGAAGATATAGGAGAAATATTACAATCCTCAAAGATGGACTTGCAAATCAAGCAGAAGAACCTGTAGCAGCCCAGGCTGAAGACCCTCCTACCACTTCTGCTACAACACAGACTGAGCCAATAGAATGTTTATTTGAAAGCAGGGAGTTCTTCTTGACTACTGAAACTCAAAAATGGCAGGAAATTTCCACGTGCTTACAACAAGGATCTATTTTGGTAGAATATCACCATAAGGGAATCTAGATAGTTAGAGAACAAGCAGCAAGGGTAGTCACTAGTTATATTGACAGGGAATATAGAGAGAGGAGGAAGCATGAGAAACAACAGAAAAGAATTACACAACTAGAAGAAGAAGTGTGCATCTTGAAGACAGATAAGGAAGAAATGTTTGATCTTGCACAACAGGTACTTTCTTGCTGCCCTCCATCTCACAGCTATGCATTGTTCTTGCATGAACAATATCTTTTATTTTTTCTGAAGAGTATATTCCATGAAATTAGTCATAAGATCGAAGACTCAATGCAGTTCCTCCAGATCATGAGAGTGCATGACATTCTAGACCAGCATCTTCTTTGTGAACTTTATATGCATGACTATTACTTGAAGGATGATCAAAATTTTAATCATGTTCCTTATGTGGGAGACATCCAACTCAGAGCATTCACCTCTTATATTGTCAATCAAGTTAGGTGGAAAAAGGATTTTGATACTTTTGAGGCCAACCAAGCCACTCGGTCATTATTTGTTTGGAGAGAACACTGCTAGTCTGATAGTATCCTTAATAAGCATAGGACTTTTCTAAAACTTGAAGGGAAGAAGGAACAAATTCTTGCAACATAGAAATGGTGCATACAACTATGCACTACTCAAATAGTTTCTTGTCAGGAAGAGGCTAAGGATGCATGTCAAAGGAGGTGGATGCTATCTTCCTCAGTGATAAGAATTAGAGAGCCTTTTGGAACCCAAAATTATGCCAAGGAATTAGAAAGGATTCCATGCTATATGGATTGTCTACAAACCTCTGGGGTTCACTGGATAGGTCTCGGGTTTCAATCTCCACTTCTTTGGTTGTCATCTGACACATACACCCCAACCTACAAGGTAAACAATGATTGGTGGAAGGATGTGTTAACAACCCGAGGATACAAACTAGCTAGTACTAATATGTGTCAGGCCAGCGTAACTCCAGAATGAATGAGCAGAAGAAATTGTGATTGCATTATTCATTAGCTAACTAACATTTATATACATAAATATGACGGATCAGTTCATCTTCTTGATGACTGTCCAGTTCACCCATCCGTTGAGGATTAGGTGTCAACATTCCCCCCTTAATCTGAAGGGATGTTGGTGAGTCCAAGCATCATTCTGAATCTTTCAAGCTTTTCTCTTCCAAGCGCTTTGGTGAAGATGCCTTCAATTTGCTCGTTTGTGGAACAATGACGGAGATGGATTGTTTTGGCCTTAACATGATGTCGGATCAGATGATATTTAGTATTGATGTGCTTAGTACGATCATGGAACTTTGGGTTCTTGGCCAACTTTATTGCAGAGGTGTTATCAATCATGAGTGGAGTTGATTGTATTTGTTTTACCTGCAAATCTTCAAGAATTTTCCTGAGCCACACAATTTCTTTCGTTGCTTCAGCTGCTGCCACGTATTCTGCTTCTGTTGTGGAATCTGCTGGTACTAATTGTTTGCGTGATCTCCAGGAGACAGCTCCTGATCCAAGACTCATAGCATATCCTGAAGTAGATACCCCAGTTTCTTTGTCTCCATCGAAGTTTGAATCAGAGTATCCAATCAAGTTGAAGTCGTCCACCTGTGTATACTTGATTCCAAGGTCTTGAGTTCCCTTCAAGTACCTTAGAACTCTTTTGGCAGCAGACCAATGTCCCTCACAAGGCTTTTGCATAAACCTGGAGAGGATTCCAACAGCAAATGAATTGCCTGGTCTGGTAGTAGTGAGGTAGATGAGACTTCCTATAAGCTGTCTATACTTTGTTGCATCCTCAAATTCCTTTCCTTCAATAGATGTGAGCTTCAAGTTTTGTTCCATTGGAGTAGAAAGTGGATTGCACTCTTTCATGCCAAATCTGTTTAACAAATCTCCAATGTATTTCTTTTGAGAAAGAAATATGGATTTTGGATGTTGGGTTACTTCAATGCCAAGATAGTAATGAACATAGCCCAAATTAGTCATTTCAAAACTTTTTCCTAATTCTTTCTTTATGGATGCAATATAGCTTTCATTGTTCCCTGTCATTAAAAGGTCATCTACATATACCACAAGATATACAACTGTTTTTCCAACTTTATTGACAAATAAAGTTGCATCATCAAGATCAAAATGTTTGAAGTTGAGTTTCAGAAGATGCTCAGTTAGTTTTTCATACCAGGCTCGTGGTGCTTGTTTGAGGCCATACAAGGACATCACAAGTTTGCATACGTTGTTTTCATGTCCTTTCACAGCAAATCCTTCAGGCTGGGACATAAAAACATTCTCTTTTAGATCTCCATTCAAGAATGCAGTTTTTACATCCATTTGATGGACTTTCAAACCGTTCTGAGCAGCTAGTGCAAAGAGTGTCCGGATGGTTGCCCATTTTGCTGTGGGGGCAAAAGTTTCCTCATAATCGACCCCTTCCTTCTGTGCAAAACCTTTTGCCACAAACCTAGCTTTGTGCTTGTCAAGTGAGCCATCAGCTTTGTACTTGTTCTTGTAGACCCACTTGCAGCCAATTGGTTTGGTTGCAAATGGAGGATCAACGAGCTTCCAAGTGCCATTCTTTATGAGGGCATCATACTCCTTCTGCATCGCTTCTTTCCATTCATCATGAGAAGCATCTTCTTTGAAGGAAGTTGGTTCAAAATCTGTAGACAAGTTCAATTCACAATCATAAGTAACATCCATATCAACAGGTGAATTAGAGTTATCTACATCACCTCCATCTTGTCGGTTTGTATTTCTGGTTCCTGTTTTTCCAATTTCATCAGGATGAACACTTTCAAGTGTCTTTGTCAGCCACTTTGGGGGACCTTTCTAAGATGGTCCAGGCTGCTCTGTTGATTGAGTTGGGTCTGAATCAAGATTGAGTCTCCCAATTCTATCAATTACATCACTTAAAGCATCATCCGTTGTTGGAGTGTCATGCAGGGGAGATTGTTCTTCAGAAGAATATTCCACATGTTGATCTAGTATAGGAATCCCTCCTTCAAGATGTGGAATCTGATTATCAAACTCTTGAAATGATTTCGGTTTTGTGAATCTATCCAAGCGATCAAGTTGCCGCTCAACAACACTGTCAGATTTGGATGATTCAAGAAAAATGACATCTCTAGATAAAACAAACTTTTTATTTACTTCATCATAGAGGCGGTATGCTTTAGATGTGTTTGAATACCCCAGGAAGATACACTTACGACTTCTAGCACCAAGTTTGTTTCTATGTACCTTTGGTATTAAAGCATAACAGGTGGAACCAAAAATCCTGAGATGTTTTACCGAAGGAACATGTCCATACCACAATTCATAAGGAGTCTTGTTTCTTATAGCACTAGATGGACATCTATTCTTTATATATGCAGCACATAGAACAGCATCAGCCCAAAACATTGTCTTTACATTTTTGAAGAAAAGCATGGATCGTACCATATTCAAAATTGTTCTGTTCATTCTTTCAGCTACACCATTCTGTTGAGGATTATAAGGCACAGTTGTTTGATGTTTGATCCCATGTTGGCGAAGATAGTTTTCAAATTCATTTGATGTATATTCCTTTCCATTATCAGTGCGAATAGACCCAATATGAGATTGTGCATCATTTTCAATCCACTTATGAAAATTCTTGAATGTTTGAAAAGCATCAGATTTGTTCTTCAATAAATAAACCCAACACATTCTGGTGTAATCATCAATAAATGTCATGATATATTTATTTCCATTTGCAGAAGGAACAGGCATTGGACCACATAAATCTGAATGAATGAGTTCAAGCTTCCTATGTGCTCTTGAATGTGAATCATGAAAAGACTGTTTGCTATGCTTTCCTAGAATGCAAGCATCACATTGCTTATGTTTTCTAGGAATTGTAGGCAAACCAGCAACACCATTTTTCTTTAATAAGCGGAGACTATCATAGTTTAAATGTCCAAATCTAGCATGCCATAATAAACTTGATGGAAGTGTACCTTCTTCATAATGAGAAATATATGAGAAATGTTGTGCATGAGCAGAGGTTCCTTGCAGTTTAAGAAGTCTTTCTTCTTCTATTCCCCTCATGACAAGTGAGTGGTCAGATGCCTTTCTTACCTCAAGCTTTCCATCAAACATATGAATGGAGTGACCTTGCTGGCGGATGCGGACCAGGGACAGCAAGTTTCTCTTGAGCTGTGGGAGATATAGAACATGATCCAGAAGAAAGTCTGGAAGACCAGGCAGTTTAAGCCTGATTGTGCCAAGCCCTGATGGCTTGATTTTTGACTGATCTGCAAAGTATACTGCTCCATCAACATTATCAGTGAAATCTTCAAAAAAATCTTTCCTATGAGTCATATGACAGGTTGCTCCTGAATCAAGCAACCAGTCATTTTTCGAAGAAGCAAGTGAAGCATTAAACAAATCTTCATTTACTCCAATATTACATTGTGCCTCAATATAGTGAGCGATTCAGGTGCTTTACCTTTGTCTGTGTCATCAGTTTTACCTTTCTGCTGATTTCTTCTCTGCTCAATTTTGTCCCATGGTAGCTTGCATGTAGAAGCATCATGTGATCCATTTCGTTTGCAGCGAATGCAATGTAAGTCTGCCTTTTCTTCTTGAGGGTGTCTGCCCCCCCTGCCTCTGAAATATCTTCTTCTTTCTCTTGAATGCATACTGTAACAAAATTATTTCTACTGATAGAAAATCCTTACGTTACAGCCTTCAAATCCCTCTAATATTTGTTAAAAAACATCAGTATTTCATTGTACATATCACTGCAATACTACTATGTTTTGAAAAATGACGCTCAAGAGATCACTTCAATATATTACTTCAATACATATCAATTTATCACTTCAATACATATCGATATATCACTTCAATATATATATCAATGCAAACCGCATAAGAGATATATTAATATATATATTAATGCAAAACTATTATGAAAGCAGCACAACGCGTTTTAATCTTCACTGTTTTAGCAGATTGCAGAGACAGTATGCATTTCCTCCTCTTGCGCCAATGATACCATTCACCATATAGTATTTTCACACCTCTGTATTGACCAGACTTTTTTTTTTTTTTAAAGAGACAAAATATTATTCAGTCCAGCTTCTTGCAATACTAGGTTCGACCATCGCCGACAGACACCGTTCTCAGGGAAAGTGGCGTTATCTGCTTGAAAGCAGTCATGGATGCTAACACCATAGATGATAATGATGGTCACCAGTACTGTGTGCAATGTGCATCTACATCATTTGTCTTGAAACTATTCATTATAGTCTCTTCTTTGAGCGTAATGACTACCTCACTAAGAAATATGATCCATATCCGTTCGGCTCTGCAAAAACAATGTGGCAGGCCAGCGTAACAAAATAACTATAAATTAAAATGGTGTATAAAATGTAAATCTCAATATCGCTTGTTCAGGTCTCACCCCAACCATTACTGTCTCGAGCATCCAAGAGCACCCGTTTGGTAAGCGAGCTCCACATTTACCAGCGCATCCCCACCGTTTTCTGGAATGCACCCCACGGACCGAAGCATCAGCTATCAAAACACGCCATGACAGAGACCATCCATCGATAACCTTTCCATCGTTTCACAGGAATCCATTTGTCCACACAAATCTTGTGGAACACATGACGGCAGGGCAGTGGAGCCAAAGTTCACACTCCGCGGTCTCAACTTCAAAGGTCTTCGGTTCAAGTTCGGGCAGCGCCACCAAACTTTGGTCCGGCTCACGATGAGGTACCGACAATCGGTTCGATAGGCGGTGGTTTTCCCTGAAGGCCTGCACCAGTATGACGGTTTAAGCAATTTTGCAGAGTTTAGGGTTGTTAACTATAAACTCTATCGATGGTGGAAACTCTCAAGGTCTCACCGTGCTTCTCTTACAGTTTGCACAATTACATTGGCCGTCATAAGTATAGTAGCGGGAGGAGCAAGGAAGCTTTTCGAGGCAGACGGAAGAGAGAGACTCGGAGAACGGCCAAAAGACTCAGGTATAACCGATACATTCATGGAGGGACAGCGTTGGCAGTGTCAGGTATTCATGCGCAGAGAGGGGCAGCGTTGACAGTGTCAGGCAAACGTTTATAAAAATAATGCGCAGTCTCTAGCAGTTAGAGAGCGCAATACCGCCTTGAATGAAAACGCTTATAGTGCAGTCAGGCTAGGCAGAGGCAGAGCGAGGGAATCAATGTCAGAGTAGCGCTCAGGACTGAGCAGCTCTCAGGACAGCAAGAGTTACAACTATTTCTGGGACCTGTGCTCTGATACCATGTCAGGCCAGGGTAACTCCAGAATGAATGAGTGGAAGAAATTGTGATTGCATTATTCATTAGCTAACTAACATTTATATACATAAATATGACGGATCAGTTCATCTTCTTGATGACTGTCCAGTTCACCCATCCGTTGAGGATTAGGTGTCAACAAGATGGACAAAAAGTACGACCTTGCCCAGCTACATGCCAAACACAGTCAGGTAAACCCAAACTTGCGATGGCGACAGATAACATGAGGACATGCAGAAAAGTCAGTTGGGGGGAGATGTTGGGGGCCAAAACTGCTTTGTTTTATTTATCTCTTTACCTTTTTTCTTGCTAATTATACTTCCATACTAGCTATTTTGTGCCTAAAAGCCCTACAGGTATAACCCTTGTCATGTTTCACAAGTTATTTAGTCATTTATGTTTAAGTCTGAGGAATCATCACCAATTGGATGATAATCTCGTTAATTGCGCAGATTTGGAGCCATAGGGTCAAGATTCATTACCAAAGATGGCAGCACTATTATTAACCCACAGCTATTACAGTGCAACTACCGCACATCTCCTTTCATCTATCTTTTGATTCAGTTTTGTTGTTACAACTATCATGTAATTTTAGGCAAACAACCACCATGGTGTTTGGATGTAATTGTATAAAAGGGGATTTGTAGCTAGGAGTTGGGGTTAGCGAGAGATCTATGAGTTTTGTAATAGTTACTTTTGATATTAATGAAATTTCTAGATTTCTGATCTTCGCGAATCTGTGAGTTAAGCATAGCCCTGACCAGGGAGTTGGGTCCACTCTCCTAATCAAGTGGTGTGCCTGTGTGCTTATGTGTGTATTGTTTTTATTTATGCATTTTATTTCCCTTTTTCTATGAGAGTTAGTGTGTTTTTGTGAAACATATTGTTGTTACAATTGATACTATGAATCGTCATGCTGCTACAATTTTTATTATTTTAGATTGCATGTTTAATTATTTAATTGAACTCTTGATCAATTGCTAGATTATGAATTTTCCCCTGCATATATAGTGCATGACACCCTTGCAATAATAAACGACCTCGGATTGACATATTAATGTGGTAAAGGGTTGAATCATAGCATTCACACTCGGACAACAACACTCATCACCCAGTAAGAGGGTTAATGCCTTTACAACTTGCATCGAGCAGGAGGAAAACATGAAGACGACACTTGAAAAATGTGAACGACCTTGAAAGAGACACATGCTAGAGCAAAGATAATATAAAAACACCACTTATTAAAGTGAAAGAAATTCAAAATGAAAACTGAGACTGTGAAAGTGACACTTGTTGAAGCGAAAGTGTGCAAAAGAAAATAGTTGAGAAAACTCACCAAAATAGAAGAAAAAATAAAAGCAAGGTGAGGGAAACTACCAACAAAAGTGCACACTGATTGTCGAAATGCGTTGAGTATTATACAAGCACTATTGTGATGGATGATTCTATGCTTTTTTAAGTTTGCATAAAGAAATTGTGCTCATGAGTTCAACCAGAACTATGCTTGTGTGAGAAAGTGACTTTGAAAAGAAAAACCTAATAAGAATACTTAAACATATCACAAAAAAACGATAAACCATGAATGGATTATGGAATGATAGATTGTAAGATCCTCAGTAGGATCCAAAATTCAAGTGTAAGAAAATATTTGGAGGGTGTTGATCGTAGCATCAATAGATGGAAAAGTGTGATGTTTAATTACATGTTAATAAAAAATTTCTTTGTCAATCCTTTTATGTGGAAAAATATATAAATGTTAAGAAAAATTCATTTAATTTACTCCAATATATTCCCATAACTATATAGACCAAAGTACAAGCATGAGAACACTTGTCATTTATGGTCCACTTCTAACAAGTTTTTATTTCCAAGACAATTTGAGAGAACTGATGTAAGTTTCACAAGCTCAATAGTTAACTCATAAGGAGTGACACATGTCATAAATGAAATTGAACCTTAATAGTAATCAAAACAATTATTCATCTCTATCACCTAAGCTAAGCCCAATCGAATCTTTTACTTTACTTTGAATATTGACCATTTTATCATTCACATTAAAACCAAATCACCCTTGTAGGTTATCTTCAACAAAGATAGGGTAAAATATGATGTATATATATGAGTGATAAATATATGTGTTTAAATTGTAACTAGGAACTATCCTCATACTTCTCATTGTACTTGTATCAATATGTATTTTATGTAAAAACAAAAGAAGAAAAAATATTAGTATTTTCTAGCATGTTCTTCATGGTTTGTTTTAGTGAAAAGAAAAAGTAAAAGGGTGTGTTCTTCATGAACGTTGTAAAAGAAGTAAAATTTTAATTTTTTATGGTGTCATTTGTCCCTCTAATTTAGGAAGCTGTCCCTCCAAGGAAAAAGTTTGTTCTACTCAAGGAGGAACCTTTTCAAATGAAGAAACCACTATATATTGACAATATTACTCCACCACTTGGAAATAAATTTGATGCTCATCTATTGAAGAAGAATTTGGATTTATGAGGTATATTTTATTGGGAAAACGATCTTAATAAGGCACTAATTTTCTCCAAAAAGAAAATCTATAGGAGGACCATTATCTCTAAAGAAGGCGAGTTGCAGGAGATTTTTTATCTCTATGAAATACAAGTTGCATGAAGGGTTATTATCTCTGTGAAATGTGAATTGTAAGAAGGATCATTATCTTTGTGGCGCTACAAGCTACATAATAAACTCTATCTCTTTGGGATGTGGCATCTAAATGCAAGCATGTGGAAGACTTACTGAAGGAAAAATTTGAGCTATGAATAGAGGGTTGAATTGGAACTTGGGTTACTGGTCAATTTATCTATGACTTAGATTTCTCCTATCGACTAAAGATTCTATAAGGAAAGGATTGTTGGGTTTCCCCTTGTGTGTTTTTCCCTTGCCTCTGGCCTAATTTTTGGTGTCCCTTATCTTTTTGTGCATTATGATATAATTGCTCAATAACCTAATGAATAAAGTAAATGCTAAATGTAAAAAATATATAAGCAATCACAACTAATTATCATGTTAATAAATTATCTCTTAGTATTTGAATTTCAACATGGTATTAGAGCTAGTTTTAAGAAGTTGCCTTATCTCTATTATGTGGTCCAGATTATTACCATGAAGAAGTCTGGAGGTTCTCAAGTAAATAAACAATTCCTCTCTATGATCCAAGTAATGCTGATCCTATTACAATGTGATCATTCCAAATGTCCTTATGAATACCTTTATAATTGGTCTGAATATCATATGTGAAGTGCCAAGATTATTTTTATGATCCATATCTCTAAAAATTATCATGTAAAAAGGGTTGATTCCCCGTGTTATATCTATGGTACAAAGTTCTATAGCTCAATTTTTTGTAATCAAACACTCTAAAACCATGGAATTCCATGAAGTTTGAGGCCAATTTTTCTATGGAAATGTGCGAGACATGGAACTATGATATATGTCCATAAAGCAAGGATTTTAATATGAATTAAAATGTATCCAAATTCTTTGAAATGTGATTTAAAGGTTGAGATTTTGTATGCCACTAAGATCATACTTTAGACAACCTACCAAGTCATATAAATAGTGTAAAGTTCATGTTTTAACAATTTGAAAACTAAATTAGAAATCTAAATTAAAATTCAAGCCTGCATTGATCCTCCTCCAAATACACATCATCTGAAGGATCTAAGACTCTTTGTCTCTGTGATCTATGAAAAATATAAAGGTTTCTCATCTCAATAATATAAGTGAAATTTACGACTTCTATATCTCTGAGATAGTGCGTACTTGTGAATTTATATCTCTATAACCTAGGTCGAGCAACCTATGCCACATGTTTTCCTTGAAAATTTGTGAATTCAACGATGCAAACCTGAAACAATTTATCACTATATAAATCTTAAGTTTGTGGAAATAAAGTCTATACCAAGCCTCATATCTATGTTGTCAATCTTAATTTTGAAATCAAATGAAGCTGCAGGGGTCTCCAAAAGAAGGGTATCATTACTATATAGCTTGAGTGGGCCTAATGGTTAAAAGAATTTGTTTCCTCCTAAGAGGTCACAATTCAAAACCAGAGGGGGGTAGAGTATGTATGCCTTCGTAGACTTAGCAGTCAAATCAATGCACGGCGGTGGGTCCCTTATTGTTGGCTTGTTGGTGCCTGACCCAGGCTCAGAGTTAATTAGCCAAACAAATCCTTGTACTACTAACCCTTTCGACAACAATTCGTGGAGCACGAACTGAGGTCTCACCCGAAGTAGTATGGGAGGGTGCTAGAACCAGCTTTCCGCACCTTGGAGATGTCTGATGAATTCGAGTGGCCACTATTTGTCCCTGCATGAAGGTTTCTTTGTGCACTTTCCTATTCCTCGCGGCCTGATACACTACCTTTGCGCAGCCCTACCCAGGGGTTGTGCGTTGTGCTCTGCGCTATTACCCAAGATCTTGCTTATATTCCAATATTAGTTAATTATCTTCACTTACTTAAATGCCTTAAGTTATACTTAACAACACAAAACATTCATATAAGTTCACACAATAAATAAACAATATATTTGCAAATTATATCTAATCATGCATTAAACCAAGAAAAGACACACAAAATTATAGCAAAACTTCTCTTTATTAATTCTCCCATGGTTACAGACTCGACCTACTCTGCGCACTCAGCTGCCGGTCTGCGCACTCATTTGCAGACTACTAGGCCTCTGTGCACTCAGCTGCAGAGCCTTCTCCTACTCTACGACCCACATACACTCTTTATACTTCGACTCAATCACTTAGACTTCTCATTCTTCTATTCTCATTATTATTTATTTTCTACACTTATAGCCTTGCTCTATTTATACAATCCAATGGTCTGCGAACCATGGGTAGGTCTATCCATCCGACATTACATTAAAAAACTACGGTGGACAACCCTCTGACTTTATCATACTTTCATGCCCCATGCCCTGTTATCAGGAAATCTAGTGTCTATGCAGAGCTGCTAGTCCCACTAAGGCTAGTAGCTACCTTAGAAACAAACAAACTAAAACCACTTTCATTTTCCTTTATGAGAAGAAGATAAGAGGGGAAAGAAGGAGACCAACCTTTGTCTTGCGCTTGGTTCCTTGCTTGATTCCTCTCCCTTCTGATAGATCTTTGCCACTCGCTTCCTTGTTTACCCAGCTTCAAAGAGCACCTGTAGAATCAAAGCAGCATAACACTATCCAAGCACATAATTCTACTATCATAAATACTATAGGACCAGATATATATTGACCACACAAATGCATATATCATCAATCATACAAGAATGTGGAGGAAAACCTGAATAGCTTTATTAATAATCAATAATAGCAAAGAGGATTACAACCAATTGTTCTGACCCAACATCATCCTCTCAGCAAGAAAGCCCTTCTTCACCTCATGAAAAGCTTAGATCACCCAACACTATGATGTTGCACTAAGAAACCAACAACACTTCCTTACAAGATACAAAATTCCAGCCTCCGGATCTTTGGGATGAGGGATCCATATATAGATGTATGCAAGGGAGGTGAGTTAGCTTTTGAGATTTGATTAGTGTCCTCTCTCTGATAGTTCTTGATTCCACTTGGAGATTGATGATCTCTTACTCATCCTTGGGCGAATGTAGAGAGGCAAGTGTCACAGGAGAAGTTTCTGGAAGATTCCATGATCCTCCACCTTGTAGATTGACCCTGCCATTTGTCCACTCTCACCCATCACACCCCATAGAAGGGCTTTTCAGTATGCATCGCACCTCCCATGTGAATTTAGGTGGGATGCAACACACTTTGACCATGGAGCAGGTGAGATGGTCCAATTTTGACCAGTTCTGAGTATTTTTTCATGGAGAACTTCTAGGAGATGATGTAATTAGATGACCTTGTTCTTTTAGGGGTTGGAACAACACTTTAGGGACTTAAGAGCCCTTGGTTTATGGACATTTATGACTGGGATTTTAGTGCCCAAAAATGTCTATAACAGCTGCCCCCTAAAGCATGAGGTCGTTAATCTTTTGATGTCAGGTGAAATGCTTTATCATGAGGATCCGAAGTTTTTTCAAGCTGGAAGGCGACCTGTAATAAGATACAATACAATACATTATCTTCATAATATTTTCATGATCTAGTTGAGGCGGGCATTCCCATGCTCATCTTTATAAATTCATTTTCATGTACATAAGACAGACAATCGTCTGAGTGCAGACTGATGATTCTGGTAGAGCCATCATCCCTTGGATTGGATGATTATCTGTGCAGTAATGATGTACATTTGATGTCTTTATTTTCCTGAATATATATTGTAGCCCGGATGGATGAAACTAGATCCGTGGTCTTCAATCTTGTTCGATCTTCACTCAAAGTATAAGTCGATCCATGTGAGAGATTTTCTAGAGTCGAACATGGAAAGACATCGCCTGATTACCAACCATTGATGTAAGCTATTAACAGGCGTGAGAGGAATCACCGATAATGATGATGACTCTCAAGGTACTACAGTACAATTCACATGGTGTGAATAAGGGAATTGGCATCGAACACCACGCAAAATATTTCGGTCGAAGGCCATTGATGTAAACCTATCGCCGGAAGTGACAAACTTGCCATTGAGGCATGCAAGCTTCAAAGTACTGAAAGGGTTGTTCCTAGATCGACTTCCTAGATAATGAGCTGATGTCGACAAGAAGCGATTTTTCATAGGAGGGCCTTAGTGAATCCCACATCAATGACACGGAATGGAGCAAATGATTTTAATGGAGGTGAAAATGATCTGATGGCATAAGGTTCAAGGTGGCGGTCATGAAAGAATAGAGCATAAATGTATTGCAGTGGATGAGACACAGGGGAATTCTCTGAGCGACTTCTCTTGAACATATCGACGACACTGACATGATGGATTGGTAGTGTTAACCCCAAAAATGGATGGTGTGATGGACCAATGGTGATATGACCAGTGAACGGAACAACCCAACCCGACTCGGATGCGGAGTGAAAGTATCATGTTCAAGAGCGACTTGCTACCAATAAAGTTTCTTCAAGTTTTCTTCCCAATTTTTCCCCAGTCATTGCTGACCAGTACCTCTTTATTTTTGTCAAGCTTGAGGAGGATAACATATGCTTGTTCTATAATTTTCCCTTCGGGCAAACCCATCGCTATGTTTTAACGAGCCTAGCAATAGTGAAACTCGTTCTTATCTACATGGACAAGTTTGTCGCTATTTGGTTTTAACGAGTTTAACGACAAAGATAACTCGGTCCTTTTCAATTTTAGAGAGTCTGAAAAGGGACGTAAAGAAAACTCCAATAATCCTTTTTCATCATATAATCCCTTGAGTCCGAAAAAGTATAAAATAATACAAAAGGGATGAAGTTTTGGTAATTTTAATGAGCCGAACAAAACAAGCGCTCGATCTTTTTGTGTAATAATCCCTTAGGTCCAAAAACATTTAAATCTAAAGAAGGGATAGCACTTCCGGTCACTTTAACGAGCTGGAGAGGCCAATTGCTAGGCAATCTTTTCATATTTTACGAGTCAGATGAAAAGAGCTTAAAGGAGACTCGTTTTTCGAGGAACGAGTGATAAATTCGGGTAGCAACTTATTCCAGGTTAGGTTTGGAATTTTCCAATCACAGCAGTATCACAAGGATGGCTAACAGGATCACTCTTCTCAGTTGTTCCTCAAAAAGGGTAAACAATCAAATGGAGGTGAATGACCGGCCAATATAGAGTGGAGGCGATGAAGAGAACACGACCAAGGTTTTAAAAGGCTGATGATAATGCATTCACGATGGTTATTTACCAAAATTGGTTCATTTTTTAATGAGATTAAACTCTGGGGGAACGTTTGCTCATTACTTATGTTTATTTTTTAACGAGCTTGAATTCCGCGTTAAAACTGCTCGATCCAGTCGTATAATAAGGATGTCTCATTTAAAATGGCATTTTTTTAAAGCTTTGCCCCACATCCTTTCTTTATGCAAGTTGGGAAATGACCAATCCTAAGAGTTTAAATGGATAGAGGACCTACAAATTTAAAAAATAAATGGTCACTCTTCGCTTGCACACCAAAAGGTTTGCATGGCCTCGGGTATAGCGAAAAATTTCCAAGTTACCAAAGATTGTTCTATCCGCACTGCGGACAAAACACTTCCTCGGCGATGTCTACTGAAATAAACAAAGGTGAGTGGCGCAACTGGCTCCACTCACATAACTTTGACGAAGGAATATTATTCCAGTCTAATCTCATAAACTAGTTATATTCCTTCGCGGAAACCTACCTTATACCCAAGGTTTTCCTGTCGAAACAGACCAGGGTGCATGCCCCCTGGGTTTCAGTCATGTCCTCTGAATCACTCGCGCTCATCAGGTGGACGGACTGGGGATTGATGAGACATTCCTTGCGTGAAAAGACCATTTAGGGATGGTATTTGACTATTTGCTATGTGTGAACCAGGAAATGAAAGTTGGTCTACGAGCTTGACCACTCTTCCTTCATGCGGAAAACACATTACTCTAAAGAGTGAGGAGACTATGGCTCCCATGCAGTAAATATAGTCACGTCCAAGGAGTAGATTATAATCTAGGGGTCCTTGGACTACCATTATGTTCATGTGAACGGTTTTCCTTACGAAGAGAATTTGAACGGTGTCGTTCTTGTTCTCTCCGGTGGCTGTATCATCTGAAGATGGACCTTATGAAGGCAAGACCGGGTCAACTGCTGCCTCGACCTTTTGACTTTCGTCTGGTGTGGATTCAAAGGGTTCATCTTCAATGATAGGCACTTCTGCCGACCACAATGGCGTGTCAGCTGGATTTTCAAATAGTGATGGACTAGGAAAGAGTTTCTTATATCCAGGAGGAAGTCGTAACGGTGAAACCAGACGGTCGTACAAAACTCTCTTAGCCTCATCTAATAAGGGACAATGGTGGATGGCGTGATCACCTTCACACAACTTACAAGGAAATTTACATTTTCCTTTTTGTCTAGGGGCTTCACTTTCACTAGTTGACGATGTATTCTCAACATGATCGTAAGAGGTTGATGACACCGGATTGTGCAAACGAGGAGACCAGTCCCTTAAGATCCAACAGATGCAAGGACAATCTCGATGATAGTGGTCTCCTTTGCAAATGACACATGGCGATTTAAGCTTGGACGGTGCACTGTGTGGATTTTCGCTGGACGATGCCTGGTTGCCCCTTTTCACCTTTGGCTCCTTCTTCTTCTTCTCTTTCTTCTTCTTCTCCTTCTTCTTCTCAGTTACTTGATTTTTGGCTTTACCAGCTTCATCAAGCGAAGAGGAAGGAGGAGAGGGAGAATTGGATGAAGTAGAAGGTTGGGGGGTAACTCCGATATCATTTATTTGTTGACTTGATTTTTCAGGAATCACGGTGTTCTGAACGACAAAGGTCGAGAAGAGACATACGGGCAAGCCGATTGTCAATCCTGGAAGCGACAATGTGGCCATATGGGGTGCACCAACATCTCCCTAAGAGGAGAAAGGACTAGGATTTCCTCCAAGGGGAAATCCTTGGTTGGTGGATTCCATTTTTCTCAACCTAAGACCAACGTAGGAAAGGTGATGTTTATTCCGATTAAAATAAATTTTAGACGCTTTGACACAACTTGTTTTTTCAATTTTTAAGAGTCGAGAAAAAACAAAATATGACTTTAGTCGCCTTCGATTTTTAAGGAGCTTGAAGTGACAAGTGCTCAGATGGACCTTTTCCTTTAAGGAGTCTGAAAAGGAACGAAAGAGACTACTCTGGAAATCTAGACAGAGGTATTACCAAACCAATCGCAAAACTACAGAATACTTTTTATGGTACGGCAGTCAATCTTCCCGAATGCTGTGTTCAGTGCATTGCGATCGATAGGGCGGTAGACACAGCTTCCTATGGATAAAGGATAAAGCCTATTGTGGTCTCCCAATATATACTCGACGATACGTGGGAGCACAAGTCCGTACTGGCACTTATTGTCTCAAAGTGGAGGAATCACCCAACCAGCAATGAAAACAACAGTTACCAGGCTTTACGATGCCAGAATACGTCTCTAGCCTAGACTTATAAATGTTGTGCGTTAGGTTCCAAAGCATTTTTAGATTCATTAAAGTTATTTTACAGTTGATCTTGCTTAAGAAATTTGCCTTTCAGGTTCACCGCGTGATGTAGATATACAATTCCTAAAATGCAATATAAGATAAACAATCGTTTAATCTTCTTTTTGCAATGAAAATCCTAGCTACTAAGGAAAGAGAGATGATATTATTTCAACATAGAGCAGAGAGCACACACTATATGCACTATCCTAAATCAAACCAACAAACAGTCTAAATGCAAATGCACATGCATGTATTTTTTTCAGCCTTCTTAATGTGTGAATGATAAAAAGAAAGCTAAGCACAAATTTGAATTATTTTCCAAAGTGACATTACTAACAAGTTTCTTTTCAAGACAAAATGAAGACAATGACGACACTTTGTTATTTGGAATTGAAAACTTGCTTTCGACACTTGAAAAACTATTAATTCAAATCAAATACATGAGTAACAGTGTAATCGACTATCAAGAACAATCAGATTCTCTTCTATGACTGAAAACAACACTTGCGACACTTCCAAATCAAGAAACGATAGTTCAATTATGCTACTTCTTTGTAAAAGAGAACTGAAAATGGCTCACAATACATAAAAACATTTACAGTTATTTGCACAATGGAGGCAGAATAATGGCAAGGAATGGGGTTTCCAATAGAGGTATACTGACTACATACAACAAAACTCCTCAATAGAGCTGAAAAGAGTGAAAAAACCAAAGTCTGAAGGCAAAATTAGCCCTTTCTGATTAGCGCACCTGTTACACAGGGATTCCAGTATGCATCCCACCTACAGCACACGGGAAGTGCGATGCATATTGATATCCTTGAAGAGACGGTGCGATGGTACAATGCGATACTTTTGATCCAGTTCTTGATCACAGTTTAGGGATTTTGGCCGAGCAAGTGGTAATCAGTAAATAAATCACAGGGGTAGATCTAAGGAGGTTACTAGAGCCACCACAAGGGCAATTAGGGAGCTTGTAAATCGATTGTTCAGTTCATAAACAAAACCCGGAGATAGACTGAAGCAATATTGATCTACTTTGCACTTGCATAGCAAATGCAGTACGAAGGCTAGCTGGCTTGACTTCAAGCTCCATCTGTAAGTTTATAAAGCAAACATATATAGACAAACAAACAATCTATTCACTCCCCAGTGAAGTCGCCATTTTGTTATCGGGAAATCTAGTGTCTATGCAGAGCTGCTAGTCCCACTAAGGCTGGTAGCTACCTTAGAAACAAACAAACTAAAACCACTTTCGTTTTCCTTTATGAGAAGTAGATAAGAGGGGAAAGAAGGAGACCAACCTCTATCTTGCGCTTGGTTTCTTGCTTGATTCCTCTCCCTTCTGATAGATCTTTGCCACTCGCTTCCTTGTTTACCCAGCTTCAAAGAGCACCTGTAGAATCAAAGCAGCATAACACTATCCAAGAATAGAGATCTACTATCATAAACAATATAGGACCAGATATATATTGACCACACAAATTCATATATCATCAATCATACAAGAATGTGGAGGAAAACCTGAATAGATTTATTAATAATCAAGAATAGCAAAGAGGATTACAACCAATTGTTCTGACCCAACATCATCCTCTCAACAAGAAAGCCCTTCTTCACCTCATGAAAAGCTTAGATCACCCAACACTATGATGTTGCACCAAGAAACCAACAACATTTCCTTACAAGATACAAAATTCTAGCCTCCAGATCTTTGGGATGAGGGATCCATATATAGATGTATGCAAGGGAGGTGAGTCAGCTTTTGAGATTTGATTAGTGTCCTCTCTCTGATAGTTCTTGATTCCACTTGGAGATTGATGATCTCTTACTCATCCCTGGGTGAATGTAGAGACGCAAGTGTCACAGGAGAAGTTTCTGGAAGATTCCATGATCCTCTACCTTGCAGATTGACCCTGCCATTTGTCCACTCTCGCCCATCGCACCCCATAGAAGGGCTTTTCAGTATGCATCACACCTCTCGTGTGCATTTAGGTGGGATGCAACGCACTTTGACCATGGAGCAGGTGAGATGGTCCAATTTTGACCAGTTCTAGTAGTTTTTCATGGAGAACTTCTGGGAGATGATGTAACCAGCTGACCTTGTTCTTTTAGGGGTTGGAACAAAAATTTTAGGGACTTATGAGCCCTTGTTTTATGGACATTTATGATTGTGGTTGCAGTGCCCAAAAATGTCTATAACATGCTCGCAATTCGCAGAGCTTTTACAACAAGATTTGGTCAAAACTTGGGCTTTAAGCCCCAAAACTTGCCTTCGGGGGGATTCCATGCACAATAAGCCCCCAACACAAACATCATGACTCGCCCTCAAGTCACTCTGTTTGCGTGGAGATCTTTGCGCAGAGTCCCTCTAACTATCGTTGAACTACAGTAAGGTTAGCAGTGCACTGAGCTGCTGCCTACTAGATCTGCTCCATACGTTGTTCCGAGACCTCTGTGTCAGGAAGGCTTCTTTGCATTAGTACATGCATTCCTCGCATGTGTGAGAACTTGCCTTCAATTTCTGCTGTGATGGTGAAGGCTTCATCAATCCAAGGTTGAACACGTGCCTTCAGGACTGCTTCCTTGTGTTGTGCCATGTCCACCTTCTCTTTCAATGCTTTAACCTATTGCATCCGCACGAGCCTTTGAGTGAGGACCACCATCTGTGCAATTCCTCGAACACTGTCATACTGCTATTGTAGTTCTCGTTCCTCTATCTCTAAACACTAGATGTTGGGGTCCTCCTACAAATTTGTGAGGACCTCAAGTGATTCTTCCAACATACTAGTGCAGTCTCATACTACACGGCCAATCTCATCTAGTCCCGCTATGATAGTGCTAACACATTGTTCTCTGACTTCCAAGGGGGTGGAAGGCTACACCTTTAACTGCAGCTCAGCGATCTGAAGGTTCAACTCTAGTTGAACCTTTGTCATTTCCTCCCGCGCCTCACACACCCCTACTGCTAACCTATCAATACGTACCTCTGTTGTTATGTCTGCTGGGATGGCCAGCTCTGGGACGCTTTGGCAGGCTTTGTCTATTACCTGTACCAACTGTTGATTCTGCGACACCAATTCATCGCGCTGCAAGCTCAATTGTTCCATATTGATTTTCTGCTCGCTGAGAATTTGTAGTGTGCAGCTCTCCCTAGCTTGTAGCTCTGTAGTTATCCCATCCTGCAAAACATATAAGGTCTCTCGTGGGAGTGTTGCCATATTGATATCGAGACCCTTCAGTGCGCTCATTGTAGGCTTGTCGGCCTCATTTTTTGTCACGAGTCCCCCTTCCAGCAACACTACGGTATTTGTCATACACGCGCGCAACATTTTTTCTGCTAGAATTGTTCCAACTGCAAGGCTGGTCGAAAGGGTACCAACCTGAGGAGGACTTGCCTATAATTCCTGCAAATGAGCTCTGAGGGCCCCCAACATAATCTAGTTCGCCTACATGAAATCTTGGAGAGCCTTAGAGGTGACATCACGCAATGTCTCACCGATGTCCTGCAGATCACCCACGGTTAGGATGATTAGGTCAATAGACAACTTCGATGCCTTGACCTTCTTATGTGACCTTGCACGCTCTGTTGGGTGTTGGAGATTCAACTGCGTTGACGTGGTTTGTGGGTCCACGGTTCCCTCTTCTCTCTCTGCTTCCTTAGCTTCCTGCCCTAGTGAAGGTGTCGTTTGGCCCTCGCCCGCCTTCGTGGCTGCCTCCTATGCTGCTGCTCCTGCTACGGCCTTTTCCTGCTCAGTTTCTTTCTATGCAACGTCTCGCACCACCCACACTTCTGCTGCCTCTCTTCTCTTTTCTGCCAACTGTGTGATGTGCAACGTGGTCTATTCTTTCTTCCTCTATGCCACTAACTTCTCTATCTCTGCGATGTCTGGGGCGTGCCACTCCAACGGCCATGTCTCCAGGATGTTAAATATGACATCGTCTATGGCTACAAAGGGTAGCTTCCACCATTATTTAGTTGGGTCCTTGCATGCTCTCACATAAATGTTATGCATGTCAGCTTTGAATTTCTCAAAACTCTATAGACTGTTGTAAATAGTGGGTGACAACCGCAGCTTACAGTTGATCCCCATTCTGAGGTTCATCTCCATGAACACCCAGAATATTTTGCTGTCGCGAATCCTTGAGGCATAATTTGTGGCCCATAGCGAAGCATACTTTATGGCCTCCAGTAAATCCTTGTTAATTATGGGGAATTGACTATCCTCCAATAATTCCCTAGCCACGAGCACTATGGACAACAGAATCCATGCATATTGGAACGGTTTCCCTTGTTCCTAGGCTTCACGGAAATTCTCTAAGAATTCCTTGCAGAGGAACACAGAGAAGTTAAATTGGACTCCCTCTGTGAACTGCTCAGCCAGTGCTACCACCAGCGCAGGTACTTCGTCCACGCGGCACTTGCGCATAACCTTTCTTGCCAAGATTTGGGTCACCATGTGTGCTTCTTTGTCCTTGATGTTGGAGATGGTGTAGCCCCTCTTCTTCTTTTCCGGCTTGTACGTTTTCTTCATGGCCTCCGCGACAGCCAAGTCACTACTCTTCCCTTCTGATATGACCGCGGGGTCTTCTCCTTTCCATGGAAGCTGAGAAATGCGATGAATCAAGTCTCTCATGATGGGGATGGGCTCCTCCAGCCACAAACACCCATCATGCATCAAGCAGAGCAACTGCCTGATGACAAAAATGGTTATTGGTGCGCGGTGGAAGTGTAGCACCCAAAGCAGATTCAGTAGCCCACCCTTTTCCACTCCACACAACCACTTCCGCAACTCTAATTTTGTCACCCCCGCCATGGTGTTCTACTTGGGATTCATGAGGTGCGGGGTCTCAAGGTGAGGGAACATCGCGTGGTCTGCGAGATCCCAATCTTCAAATTTTAAGCTCGGCACATGTCCCAGGTGCGTGCCCTCAAAGATGATGTTTTCTGTGAGGAGTGAGTTCTGGAGTGAGCTCTTGGTCTCGTCAAAGTCCTTCGGCACTCTAGCTTTTCCTTTCTGCGGGGAGACATAGGCGAGAAAATTTGCTGGGAGGGTGCGCAAGATCAACTTCTAGCTCCATTCCTTTGTCCTCGTCTTCTGCGATGAGCAAGTCCTCTAGGTTTTCTTCTTCTTCATCAATTTCGATGGTAACAACTTTCCCCTTGTCCTCCATTGTCAGCGTGGTGCGCAGCAGGTTCCATGGGGACACATGTACGAGGACCATTGCTTATTTGTCCTTCCTGGGTCTTGGCATGCACGGTGATTTCGAGATTTCTGCCACAATCTCGATGCCTTCCAAAGCATCCCCCACAACCAGGGCCTACGCGGCCTCCTTGGCAGTCATTTCGGTTATCTCTAGAACATCCAGCTATCGTATTTGTCCAGAAATATAGCACTTTCAAACTCAAGAGCTCAATCAACGCTCAACACACAGTAATCAGGGCTCTGCTTAATAGCTCAACTTGCAAATAACCAAGTGTTGTCTGCTGGGCAGCTCTTTGTATTTTATAGTGCTTTTTGAATTTGAATTCGACCGTTCCCCCCAAATCTAGTTCATTAATGCTCCCTTGGCAATAGATTTGTCCAAATCTTGCCCATAAATCACATCTTAAATGCCTGCTACCCGCTCCATTTGGCCTCAAGTCGAGTATCCCATCGTGAATAGTGGCTTCAATAGTCACTTTTTGGCCAACCCGCATGGCAACATTGCCACTCATGAACAGTTGCAGACCTTGTGACTCTTTGCTTCTGCGCGCAGTTCCCAGGTAGAGTAGTTTATAGTCCCACGCTTTCTTTCAACTGCTTGGAGCACTAAGACAATAGTTCTCTCCGCTAGTCAGGTAGTCGCGCCACCCAAGTATGGTTTCCTCGGTCATCCATCATACTCCCTAGGAAATACCCAAATTTCTCTGTTATTGGCATTGTCACGTACCTTATCATCTGCAATGCGCCACCCTAGTTACTTTGCTTAGTAATATGCGGTCCAAGCCAAGGCATCAGACTGATCAATCTGTGACAATAGTCCTCAAACTTGTCAACATGATCATGCGCACCCTACCTTATCATCGTGGTATTTTTATCGAGGAAATCTTCCCTTATTTTGTCCTCCAGCTTCTTGACTTCTGCGTCCACTAGAGCGCTTTTCTTTTTTAATCGTACCCTTTCTTTTTCAAGTTCCTGGAGCCTAGAGTTTCCCAGTTGTATTTCTTCTTCCAGGGTTCTGCGAACCGCCATATCTACCGGTGCTAGTATGCGTGGTCTAACATTCCCTATATTATAGGGTTTACAGTGTTTCCTTGATACTGGAGCCTTGGGGGTGCTTGCAAGGTTAGGTGCTTGCACGCAATCCTATAAGCCCATAGAACTGCTGGTACACGTAAGTCTCGGTCAGTCCACTTCATACTGTGGACCTTGTTCATCACTTCACATACTTGGTTAAAGGCTTCTGTGTGGATATCCTTTTGCGCACCTGGTCTTTCCATACTTCACAGTCCCAACCAAAGGGGTCATTCATGCCATTGTCTTGCCCGCACCTGCTTACCGATCATGTCTCCTACCATGAATACTATGTGCATTCCGACATGTTTCGTACCATATGCTTGTATCCACTGGGAAAGGTAGGCACGTGGGCCGTTTTTTCCATCATACTTGTATTTTAATCACATCTAAGGCTTCCCCAATCATAGGTGCATCATCCTTCGGCAGTCACGGTCCTCAAAACTCTTCGGGTGCGTACCCCAGCACCTTGCGGGCATAGCACGTAGAACCCATTTCAGAGCGTAAAAACGCTATTTTTCTAGCACTTCTCTTTCAAATTTGTTCAGGAACTCTTCCACTTCACCTAACCCGTCGTACATAGGCAGATCCCTTATCTTTGTTGTTACACAGTGCAACGATCTCATCATCATGTTATAGTTGAGCGTGGTTACCTCGTGTAACTGGTTTTGCCATCGTTCTATCTCCTCGTCAGAATCTGATGTGTAGGAGCTTTCGCGCTCCCATGATATTCGATCATCCATGGTTGGATTTACCCAATCTTTCTCCTGTGCAGTTATCTTGTAGATGCAGTCTAGATCATCATCGTTGTCATAGTCGCACACTGGCTTTGTGTAGCGCAATCCTTCTACAGGGTCTAAAGGTACGACTACATGTAGTTACTTTTTCTCAAAAATAATCTTGCGCTTATTTAGATTTATCACTCCATTCATTTTAGTGGTCCAATCTATTCCCAGTAGTGCGGGGTAGGGATTGATGTCATCAACAATCTCTATCACTTCGGAATATGCTAGCGCACTTGCTCCTTCGATATCTAATGTGATTCCCTGCAGTCTCCCCATAGGTAGGATATTGTGTTGGTTTCCATTCGTAGTTCGCATCTGATCCTAGATCTAGAATCACTTGATCCATCTCATATTCCCTGATCTGCACAGTCAATCTCATCTCCCTTCCTATTTGTGATGTGTGCTTCCTGAGCTTCTGGACTATGCATGGTTCTCCTGGCGCGGTCCCAGCGCATCTAGTTATGAGTTCTTGCAGCCCCTTTACATCCTTGTTGCCACACAGAAGCTTCATGCATGTCTACAAGAATGTAGTGAGCATTGATGGGTCCATTTTCGGCTCCAGTCTGTCTTTACTTCCTGAAGTGGAGGCATCCGCGAAGCTCCTCTTAGCATCCATGAAGGTCTCCTTAGCGTGCTCCAAATCAAATTATGGTTCCTTCGTTGGGGCCTTGCGAACCCCGATACTTTCTTCAGGCTACTTTCCTTTGTCATCCCCTATCATAACACCACTCCAGAGCATGATATTTACATTAGTGTCTTCCTCGCACAGCTCAGACCTCATCATTTGCTGGTTTTGAGTTGGGGGAGGTTGGAGTGCTCCTTTATCACGCAACCTTGCTATTAGTGTTGGACAGTCCTCTGTCTCATGATCCAACAATGTACAATATAAGCATGATGGTCGTTTTGGATTCATACAATCGCAGTCTTAATGTCGTCGCCTTCCACAATTGTAACATATCAGCTGTCTGCAACCTCTTCTTGGTCCCCCTCCACCTCGACCTCATCTGTACCCCTGAAATCTAGTGCACGCCATTCCTACATTTTGATCGAGGGTTCGAGTTTCGGCTTGAACTCTGTAGGTAGGATTTCGATCCATCATTAGATGATAACTTCTACAAGTGTGTTCATCATGTCCTACTGACATGCAAAAATTACAAAACAACTGCTGGGAATTCTGCGTATACTTCTGTAATAGATGGCAGTTATCTATAGCATGCTTTCCTCCTATCTGACAAATCGCACACCATAATGCAGGCGTCGCGCTTGGTCCTACTTGTGCCTCCAGTCTCAATGGCATTGGTCCTCCTCCCGCGAGGTAATTTGCGAACACCGAGTAATGGTCCTTGTCGTGCCCCTAGCCCTTGAATTTTATGCACCATACCTCATCGCGCATCTCTGGGCAAGTTGTCCTATCTTATTTCAAACTCTGCATCTCCAGGCACAATTTTTTCAGCTGCACGTGAATTTGCTAGACTCCTAGGTTAGGATCTTGTATTGGAGTCTCGTGCAATCTCATCGCAACCACCAAAGCCTCAGCCTGAGTGGTTAGTCTTTGTTGCGACAATGTGTTCCATAGATGTGGTGTTAATGATGCTACAAACCATTTGTGGTGTTGCCCATTTGTTAATGTCATGTTCGCTTCGCAAATTGTGCACTTCAATCTTTGATCCAACTCCCACAGGGTTTCGCCTGGTAGCATTGTGATTTCCTTGAATCCAATGATTGACTGTGCCTCTAATTTTCGCCTACTGAATTCTTTGTTTAGTGCAGCTTGGATATCCGCTATCCCTACATTTGAATTGTCATTGGAATGCTTAATGTACCAGGTCAGTGCGTGATCCTGTAGAGCACTGACCAATGTTTCCTTCTTTATATTGTCATCTGTGACACCCTGTGCTTCCCATATAGCTTTTACCACGAACCAAAATTTGTCTGGATCTTCATTCCCTACTCCCTTAAACACTGGTAGCTTTATCTCACTAGCCATACTGCTTCCCGATGGTGGCGAAGGTGGTATGGGCAAAGTTGGGGGTGAAGACGGTGAAACTGGTGGTGGTGTGGGCAGGGTTGGTATGCACAGAGTTCTCTGCCTTATCAGATTGATCGCACTTCTTGGTGAAACCTTCGTGAGCTCTTCTGCGAGCCTTCGCAGAGGTGAAATAAAGGGGCTAGTCTCTAGTTATGTGCTACCTTCGTTTCTATAGATTCTCCCGCTTTGCATAGCCCCAAACATCAATTTATTCACATAACCCGCTTTTCACACAGTAGCATTTTAATCCAAGTGTTCAAATATTTAACGTACTTACCTCGCGGTCCCTTGAGGAAGAGTCATTCTGCCTCGCTATAGCTGACTGAAGTATCTACCATGAATTCGGTAATGAATCCTCCTATGGTTTGATCGAGCCAGTGATCGACAATGTGCACGATCTAATATTCTGATGCTTCCAGTCTGCGCACCAATTCTGGAGTCCACACAATAGGTATGTCGAGCTTACACCTTCCTTGACTGTTTGCTAGCTTCGCAGTCCACTTGTACAACTCAGTGGGGAAGGATGCAAAGAAAATTTCATGGATCTTTGTGTATAAGTAGCAATCTAACCACTCTTCCTTTGATAGTCGTTGATTCTTGTTTTCCTACACCACGAACTCGTGAATATTTCTGTCTAACCACTCTTCAATTCTTTTCTTTGTTGAATTCCAGTGATATGACATCAGACATCTCTATCCAGATCCTAGTCCTGGCAACGTAACCATTTGTTTTCTTGTTGGTGCCTGACCCAGGTTCAGAATTAATTAGCCAAACAAATCCCTGTACTACAGGCCCTTTTTCCAATAGTCCACAGAGCGCAGATTGAGGTCTCACTCGAAGTAGTATGGGAGGGTGCTAGAACTAGGTTTACGGACCTTAGAGATGTCTAATGAGTTTGACTAGTCCACTATTTGTCCCTATGCGCAAGTTGCTTCACGCACTTTCCTGTTCCTTGCAGCCTGATACACTACCTTTGTGCAACCCTACCCAGCGGCTGTGCGCCGCGCTCTGCGCTATTACCCAATATCTTGCTTATATTCCAATATTAGTTAATTATCTACGCCTACTTAAATGTCTTAAGTTATACTTAACAATACAAAACATTCATACAGGTTCACGCATTAAATAAACAGTATATTTTCAAATTATATCCAATCATGCATTAAACCAGGAAAAGATACACAAAATTATAGAAAAACTTCTCTTTATTGATTCTCCCACGGTTATAGACTCGACCCACCTTGCACACTCAGCTGTAGAGGTCTGTGCACTCAGCTGCAGAGCCTTCTCCTACTCTATGACCCACATACACTCTTTACACTTTGACTCAATCACTTAGACTTCTCATTCTTCTATTCTCATTGTTATTTCTTTTCTAAACTTAGAGACTTGCTCTATTTATACAATCCCATGGTCCGCGGACCATGGGTAGGTTTATCCAGCCGACATTACATTACAAAACCAGGGCAGACAACCCTATGACTTTATCATACTTTCGCACCCCGTGCCCGCAATTTGTGGAGCTTTTACAACAATATTTGGTCAAAACTTGGGCTTTAAGCCCCAAAACATGCCTTGGGGGGGATTCCATGCCCAACACTTGTCCCACAAACGAGGGAGTCTCATACACCAATTTGGTTTCTAGCTTGGTCGTGACCTTAAAATTAGATAACAATAATAATCACTATTATCAAATCAGAGGTAGTTCTATGTTTTGGTGTTTAATAGGAATTGCATCTTACACTTTCTTTGAAGGTTGTCCCTTGTCGTAATGTGAGCATGGCACTACAAATATAAATATTGCTTTACTGCTTTACCCATAAGAACCAAAGTCAAGCTTATTGCTCAAAATCGAAAGACCTTAGGGATACTCATTGAGACTGAATAACCTCAGGCATGATTGTGAAAAATATAGTTCTTGTAGATGATGCCTCATAAAGAAAACCTTCTGATGAATCTAAATTTGATGTCATGTTACAAGGATATTTGGTTCATACATATTTAAAAAAATTGACTTGATGTTTCTTTGAAGTAAACAACTTGAATAAATTGTTGGATTAATCAGGCTTGATATCCTAGTTATAATACAACTTGAAGTGTAGCATTTATGCAATTCTTTTGAAGATAAACTATGACATGGCTTGATATGAAGGTCAAGTATCAAAACTACAATGTTACAATCCAAGGATATTGGAGTAAAATTTTATGCCAAAGTCACTTGAATATTGAGATCTACCATGATGAAATACAATTGTTTCTTGCATTGATACAGTCAAGATTAATTGTCGATTAAATCAATGACGTAAGAAATCTATGGTCTTGGCATTTGGAACTTGTAGATTAAGATTCTAAGTTTTACAAAAAGCCTAGAAAGTTGAGAAGAAGCTAAAAGAAAATTCTTGACCATTCAAATGTGTTGATCCATAAATCCTAGCGAAGGTTTTGAACAAGAAATATATAGGATTTGTACCCTAGGATTAATTGCTTTCGATGAAATAAGTAAAATCCATTGGCTATGGATGATGATGTGGATGAAGTTGTATTACAATTTATATGCTATATGGAGCTGAGAAAGTTGGAGGTAAATGCAAGAATTCCATAGATTAAGAGGGAGTAGACTCTTCTCAAAATATAAGTATTATATACCCTTTTTCTTTGATTAAGACTGTTACACAGTAATTTGTCACCATTGGTCACCGTCCCTGTTACCCCTTTCCCGCACTTTGGAGGACTCATTTCGGGACTTGTGAGCAGCGACATAACTTGAAAACACTTGCATTATGTTCCCCTAAGTATGGGCTTCATATGCCTTGAAGACATCTCCTGCAAAATATCCTTAAAAAGTCCCCTTTTTCCATTAGCGCGGATCCACAATGTATCACCCACGCCAATGAAGGAAATTCTCCAAAGAGGGCACGCTCATTGGCGCTCTGTCTCAGAGTCTTACCCACGCCAACCAAGTTTGGAAAAGTTTGTTAACAAACGCACGCTCGAGAGTTTTTTCCTTTCGACTCATGTGGCTTTTCAGGGATAATTTCAATCTCATGGATGTCGAGAATCATCATCCACAATAGCTTTTCGAGGATAATGCTTATCCCATGTATGTCTGGATTCATTGTATCTCTTCCTCCTCCTCCATCTATAAAAGCTTGTTTTGGTGCATTTGACAAGCTAGTTTTGAGTAGAGGGAGAATGATACTGTCAGAAGTCTGAGAGATTGGTGTTGAGTCTTCTTTGCATTCATAGTTAAAGAGAGAGAGAGGCTTGTTCCTGATCCCGACAAGCTTTGCAAGACATGTGTAGTTGATCACCCAGCCAAAGGAGGATTTGACGTCAGAACTTCGGTTGTATACTCCTTTGTTGATTATCAATAATAGATGACTATCATTATGGTTCCATTCTTGCTGTTCATTATAATGATGATTGAATTATATCTTTTCTAACCGATATATAATTGCATCTATTGGATTTTATACTTGTATTTGTATCGTTCTTTGCATGTGCAGGTGTCCATTCACGAAGATCGTGAGGATCGTGACCGACCGGAGCAAAGGAACGGGAGCGTCAACTCTCCTATAACACTAGCGTTGGAATCCAAGTAGGTTCTCGTAATCCACCTTTAATTTGCAATTAGGAGCCTGCATGATAGTATTGTTTGATTGTTTCTAGACCCATTTTGGGCTAGTGGGATCGCCTCTGTCCGCAGAGGGGATTTACCTCTCCAACAATTTGGCGACTCCACTGGGGAAGCTATTTGTTGTTTGATTCGTAAACTTTGGACGGAGCCTGAAGTATGGCCAGGTAGCCTTCGAAACACTATTGCTCTGCATTAGTGAAGTAGATCAACGCCACTTCAGTCAATCTCCGGTTTGGTTTACGAACCGAACATCTTGGAGTTTGTCTTGCACTTTGGTTTTCTCTTGTTTTGATTGCTTAGATAGTTTTCTGGTTTGGATTCTTTGTTGTCTCTTGCTGCTTGGTCGGTCTGGATACTGTCGATTAGACCCTAGACTGCTTGTTTTTTATTTTTAAGCCAGCAAACTTTATTAGCGCGATTTTTTACCTGACAGTCGCGCCAGTGGGCGCAGGTTGCACAAAAGCAACTCGCGCTAATCCCTTAATAGCGCGAGTTACAGACTGACAGTCGCGCCAGGCCTGTGAACTTTGCCAGTTTGCTTGTTTGGAAGCCTTCTGAACTCGGATTTCTGTCTTTTCACATCTTTTTCAGCTACTGGAGTGTGTCAGAGCTCTGTTTGACTGGTTTTTGACCTTCATCCTTCGGGTGTTTGCCTCTTTCCATCGATCTCATATCCCAGCCCTAGAGCATCTAGTGGCTTTGTACATCGAGCCTTCCATGGGATTCTTTGGTTCTTTGATTGTCCAGTCGACTTCTTGGTTGTTTTTTGCACTTGTCTAGTGGTTGTCAAAACTTTTTATTGTGTGCTTCAAGCAATCTACCTATTGTTCGTTTGGATTTCGCTTGGCTTCGTTTGGGCTTAGATCACATAGCTCATTAAGGTCTTTGTGATTCTTCTTGGCTTGACAGATTGTCTTGGTGTTTCAGACTTGATTCTATTTTCATTGAGTGAAATTTGTCTGTTTACTCTTTGTTATCATCTCTCAAAATTTGTTTAAGTGCATTATGCCATTAAAAAAAAACAAACGATCTTTTTGCATTGAATTAGTTAATGGATGTTAGCATTCTTCACTGTTATTAGCAATTAGTCACTTTAAAAAAAAAAAAAAAAAATCGTTTATTGCCATTAGCTGCATTAGAATCTGTGTTGATTGTTTGATGATCATTTTGTTTGTTTGAAAGATCTCAACTCTTCTGTAGTTAGCATTCATTGAATGGAATGATACATTTTGGCATATAGCTTGCATTTAGGAAATTGTGAGAGATCGCATACGGTAGGACCTGAAAACTGAAACCTAATCAAAGATCAACTATAAAATGAACTGAATGAATCTAAAAATGCATTGGAACTTAACACATACATTCTATAGGTCTAGGCTAGAGACGTGTTCCGGCGTCGTTAAACCTAGTCACTATTGTTTCAAATTATGGTTGGGTGATTCCTCCTTTTGTGACTCGATAGTGGTCTAGCACAGATTTGTGCTCCCACGTACCGTCGAGTATATGTGGAGACCCCACTAGGTTATCATCCTTTATCCACAGGAAGCCGTGTCTGCCGCCTTACAAGCCGTAATGCACTGAACACAGCATTCGGGAAGATTGACTGCCGTACGGGAAGTCCTTGGTTTTCATATGATTGCCAAGGTGTATAAGCAGTTTTACGGATTGTTTGGTAAACCTTTTGCCTAGTTCTCCAGAGTAGTCACTTTTGACCCTTTTCGGACTCCCTAAAAGAAAAGGTTCACCTGAGCATTTGTCACTTCGGGCTCACTAAATATTCGAAGGAGACTAGAGTCATCTTTTTGTCCTTTTCTCGACTCTTAAAACATGAAAAGGTCAAGTTCAGTTCCTTTGTCTTAAAATTTATTCGGCCACGATTCACATTTACCCGGTTAGATCTTGTTTGCGTTAGTTTGAGTAGGGTCCTGTCTCGTTAGATTCCCTAGGATTTTGTGAAGTTTTCATCCTGGCGGAATTACCAATTTCGTCTTCTTCCTTTGCCGAGATACCGGTTGTGAGTGAAACTCTTCCTATTATTTCGAGTATACAACCGATTAATTCTCGTGCTCCAGGCGACGAGACTTACGAGTTTCATTGGAACCCTGTTTGGGAACCTTCTGAGGACAGTATCCCTTTTTGGGAATACACTTCCCCGCGTGTTTCAGCCCCACTATTTTCTTCTGACATGGAGGACGTATCCCCTACTTCGACTGAAGAATCCGTTGCGACGAGCGATGAAATTCCCACCGCAACGGAACCTATACTTGTTAGTAGCACCCCTACTACTGGGAGACTACCTCCAGGCTATAAAGCAATAAAGGATGTTATGTCCTCTGGAACTCCCTTCACGAGTTCTATTTGGTCACAACTCGCTTTTCCCACCACGGAGCCTTTTACTCCACAAAGTCGCAGTATGTCTGTTACCTCAATCCCAACCATTCCAACGGTATGTGTAGCTTCTTTGACTCCTATTTTCAGCCGTCCTTCGGCCTCTATATTCGGAGTCTTTGATCCTACGTCAAACGTCCCAGCAGAGGGGCCATACGATCAGTATTTACCACATTTTGGTAGGCCTTTGTCGTCTCAACCGACTATTGAGATTTCAGTCCCGTTGTCAATTGATTGGGGCCCCACCTCTTATCATGGTGGCCAAGTATCGTCTACGCAATCCCAAAGACCACCTCATCAAGACCAACAAGGACAACCCTTCCAGGGACAACCTTTCGCCTCTGGTGGTCCGTCTTTCACCCCTTATGCTCAACCTTCTGGTAACTCAGGTCAATCTTCTGTTCAACAAGGCCAACCTGGTATCCAGCAAGGTTATCCTACTGGACAAATTGGTCAATCGTATGTTCACCCAAACCAACCTAATGTTCAGTATGGTCCAACATCTGGACAAGCTGGTCAACCATATGGTCAGCCCACCATCCAGTATAGTCAACCTTCTGGGCAAGTCGACCAGCCTCAAATCCAATCAGACCAACCAACTGCCCAGCCCACTCAGCCATCTGGTCCATTAGGACAACCCTCAGTTGTGCAACAACAACTTCACCCCCAGCAAGTACAACCTTCTGGGCAGGTGGGCCAACCTCAATATCAACTAGGTCATCCTTCCGGCCAGATAGCCCAACCTACAAGACATCCTTCTGGCGCTGCTCAACCTAGTTTTTTGCCCCAGGCCCCATCCGGTCTTCAAATGCAAGTTGGAATTCAATCCCAACCAGTCTATCAAACTCAGCCTGTTTCTCAAACTCAGTTTGGAGTCCAGCCACTGTATGGTTACCAGCAACCTCAACGGCAACCTTCGTTTGCCCCATATCAAAATTATCAACAACTGCAGGCAAATCCATATCAGAATTATCCGCAACCGTATGGTTCTCCTGCAGGACAGTTTGGTAATCCATGGAATGCTAGGGGGCAGAACCAAAATCCCTACGGACAAAACCCTATGGGGCCAAATCCGCCCAGACCAAGCCCATGGGGGCAACCGCCAGTTGGTTGGAACCCTGGTGCTCCATCCTACTAGCAGCCCCAGATGTCCTTCAATCCTCAGTTACCTTTCTTAGCGACTTTGGAATTACTGGATGTGTCCAAACTGACCAACGATCCCATTCTCCATAATCCGTATTGGCCTTCGGTTCCAACGAAAATTCCCTGTGACTGTCCAAAATTCGATGGTAAAGCTAATGAAGATCCTCAAGCTCATGTCATGACCTACCACTTGTGGTGTTCATCCAATTCGGGGCTTGATGATTCGATTCGGCTTCACCTTTTTCAAAGGACTCTCACTGGCTCTACAGCTAAGTGGTATATTGAGCTCACTCGCGGATCCTTTCAGGATTTCAACTCATTGGCTATGGCATTCCTCACTCATTTTCAGTTGCCCATTCGATATGAAACGGGTACACACCTCCTGACATCCTTAAGACAGACAACGGCTACGCATATCTATGATCATATCCATGAATGGAGACGGCGTAGACGTATGATCAAATTTTGGATTCCCGACCAACTTCTTACCGATTGGTTTACGACTTCGTTCATTCCTCCAATAGCTCGGGACATTGCCATGGGGGCATGTGTCACTGAAGAGCAAGCTATCGTGCGCGCTCAATACCTTGACTTGGTTTATTCTCAGTTTGGTACATTGTATGATTATTTGCCTGATGTCCCGAGACCAGGAACATCCAAAGCCCCGCCAACACCAACTGTTGACGGTATTATTGGTTTTGTTAACTCATCCTCGAAGAAAAATTCCGCAAACCCTGGGAAGAAAAAATCAAATGCTTCGAATGAACACACTTCTCAGGTAACACCCACTTCGAATATTACTTCCGAGGTCAATGTCTTCCAGTCCACCACGGCAAACAAAGCCTCGAAAGGAAAGAAGAAAGGAAAAGGGAAGAATAAGCCAGATCAACCTAAACAGGACTCCCCTAAACCTCCGCCCGAGGAAGGTGCCAAGCGCAAACCCAAGTATCCTTGTCTTATCTGTGATGAAGATCACTATACCAAAGACTGCCCTAGGCGGTCCGAAGTTAGTCGTTTGTTGAAAGGTGCTCCTGGGACTCCTGCGGTTCTCAAAGAACCCTTTCCCTTGCAACAAACTCAAATGGTGGCTGACCCCTCTCAACCTCCATCTTCCTTCGGTTCCCAAGTATTTATGGCTGGAACAATACCTGTCCACATCAGTACTTGAACAAAAGAATATCCGTCATCTGCCGGGAAAGAGCCTGAGGTCCCCTATAGTGCTCCTCCGTTTAGTTCAGGCCCGCTCCACATCGAAAGACCTAGTACTGAGACGCCTATTTGACCCCCTCCAAAAGGAGTACTCCGGAAATCTTCTTACAATCCAAATGATCGTGCTGCACAGCACTACAATATTGTTGAGGACTTAGCTCAGACTCCGTCGGCTATGTCTGCTTTAGAAGTTCTCCAGAGTTGCCCTTCTCAGAGGAAGTCCTTGCTATCCGCTATCGGTGGCATAGACCCGGCCGACTCGGATTTGATTACTTTTGACTTGGAACGCCATACGCAGAGACTGCCTCCCCAAATCGCATTCCTCATACAGGTTATTATTAATTCCAAAACGATTCATCGTACAGTCATTGATGAAGGTGCTTCAACTTGCATCATGTCTGTTGCCTGTTGGAAAGCTATTGGATCTCCGACGCTGAGCCAGTCTCCCACAACCTTGGAAGATTTTGATGGAAGAGCATCCCATCCTTATGGTATACTCCAACGTTTTCCCATCTCTTTGGAAGGGAAGACGGTCGAGATGGAAGTTGAAGTTGTTGATGCTAATCTTACCTACAACCTCCTTCTCGGACGTAGCTGGATATACGTGATGTAAGCTGTAGCTTCATATTTGTTTCGTATCATCCGTTTCCCTCATCAAGGGAAGATTGTTACCGTAGATCAACTGTCATTCTTCGCTTCCTCTTCTGAAGGCAACATCCCTTTTGTGGAGCATACCTCCAAATCATCTGAGAGTCTGGGAGCCGGGCTTTTCAAAGATCCCACCCTCATGGGTGTTTTTCCGCTCCCACCTCCTAACTTCGCTTCCGTCAATATGATTACTACTTGTTCTGATCCGTGGATCCTCCCTCCCACCGATCAAGTAGATTCTTGGGGCGATCAGATGCCGTTGAGTCCTGCCGAGCTCAACTATGTCGAAATTATTGCTGCATCGGCTCCCTCTTCTGAACTTGCTCCTTCGAGCAAGGTTCTCGACTCGTTCGCTCTATCCTCATGGCTTGTAGATGAGACTTCTTCGGACCCTTTAAAAGAAACATTCTCTTCCGACGAAGCCATTATTGAGACTATGTCTCCAGAGAAACCTCCTTGGCATGATTCTCACCATCGTTCCTCGTTTCTCCCTACCCATCAGGATATGCTTACTTGTCTCGAGTGGTTTGCTCCTTGTCTCCCATTTCAAACCCTTCAAACACCTATTCAAGTTTATCAAGTGTCCTCTGAAGGAAATATGGCGAACATTACGCAAACCCAACCCATCGACATCTCTGTGAAACCAGGGATTGTTGAACATCTTCACATTGGAGTCACTTGTACTTCAGAGGAGATTCGACTCTATACCAATATTTTTCGCGAATTTCGTGACATCTTTGCATGGTCCTACGAAGAAATGCCCGGCATTGATCCTAGCATAGTGGTGCATGAGATAATCACGTACCCGGGTGCTAAGCCTATTCGTCAACGTTTACGCCCTGTACACCCCCGCAAGGCTGCAGCTATTAAGGCGGAAGTAGAGAAGCTTCTTAAAGCTGGTTTTATTTATCCTATCCCACTCATAGATTGGGTCTCCAATATCGTACCTGTGAATAAAAAACAGGGTACCATCCGTGTTTGTGTCGATTATCGTGATATTAATCGGGCCTGTCCTAAAGATAATTTCCCCACACCATTCATTGATCAAATTATTGACGAGTGTGCCGGAAGCGAAATGTACTCTTTTATGGACGGTTTTTCTGGATATAACTAGATCAATATTGCTCCCGCTGATCAACACAAGACCGCTTTTATCTGTCCATGGGGCACTTTTGCCTATAAGAAGCTCCCTTTCGGTCTCAAAAATGCCGGTGCTACCTTCCAACGTGCAATGTCCTATGCTTTTCATGACATTCGACACATTGTACAGCCATACCTGGATGATCTCCCAGCTCATTCAGCCAAACGTCAGGACCACCCTACTCACCTTCGCGATATCTTTCTTCGCTGTCGACACTACCGAATCAGACTCAATCCTCACAAATGTGTCTTCTACGTTGAATCCAGTCGACTTCTCAGGTTTGTCATCTCCCGAGAGGGCATCCGTTTGGATCCCCTTAAAGTCGAGGCTATAGTAAATCTTCCTCCCCCTGCTTCTTTACAGCAATTGCAAAGCTTGCAGGGTAAAGCAAATTTTCTAAGACGATTCGTTCCAAACTATGCCGAGGTGGCTAAAGGTTTCACACAGTTGCTAAAGCGATATGTTCCTTTTCATTGGGATACCATCGCTTAGGAATCTTTTGAGCATCTCAAGGGCCTCCTTGTTTCCGCTCCGTTGCTCTGTCCTCCGAACTATCATCGCGACTACACTCTGTATTTGGCTGCCGCCGACACCACTATCGGCATGGTTCTCGTTCAAACTGACGATGATGACACTGAGCATGTTGTATATTATCTCAGCCGCAATCTTTTAGACACAGAAACTCGATATGCTTATGTCAAGAAGTTGGCTTTGGCTGTCGTTTGTGCTGTCCAACGCTTCCGTCACTATATTCTGCTGCGCACTACCACCGTGGTTTCTGATTGCAACCCCATGACGTATATTTTGTCACGCCAGTTGCTGGGGGGCAAGTACTCAAAGTGGATTGTCATCCTCCAAGAGTTCGACTTGGAATTTACCACTGCCAAGTCCAAGAAATCCCTTGTATTCGCTGAGTTACTTTGCTCTTTGCCATCTTCTTCCCCGCCCTCTCACTCAGAGGATCATATTCCGGATGAGACTTTATTTCTCATTAGCACCCTCGATCCCTGGTATGGGGATATCATTATATATCTGCAAACGTCCTCCTTTCGCCCCGGCGTGTCCAAAGACGCTCGGCGAAGGATTCGTCATCAGTCTCAACCATACCGTATCATTGGGGACACACTATATCGCCTCAGCACCGACTCTGTTCTCCGCCGATGTCTAACTCTCGAGGAAGCTGAGCGTGTCTTAAATGACTGCCACTCTGGTGCCTGTGGTGGTCACATGTCCGGATATGCTACTACCCAAAAAATCCTCCGTGCTGGCTACTTTTGGCCCTCTATCTTTAAGGATTTCATTCTTGCTGTCCGCTCTTGTCATGAGTGCCAGATATACTAGCTGAAGATGCGAGCGCCTCCCGCTCCATTGCACCCTGTTGTCACCGTCGGCCCTTTTGCAAAATGGGGCATTGATTATACGACTTGTAACCCTCGCTCGGCCGGGGGGCATGGGTTTATTATCATTGCCGTCGATTACTTCACTAAATGGGCCGAGGCGATGCCTACATTAACTGAAGACGGTCACACAGCGGCACAATTCTTATTCAACCATGTTATCTAGCGATTTAGCGTCCCTCAAGCCATCGTCACTGATCACGGGAAGCATTTCTATAATCATATGATGACAGAACTAACAACCCAGCTAGGCTTACAACACGATAGTTCGACTCCATACTACCCTCAGTCCAATGGCCAAGTTGAAGCTATCAACAAGATTTTGGTTACAATGCATCACCGTACCATTGGCATGCATAAGTCTAACTGGCATTTGATGTTGTTCCCTGCCTTGTGGGCCTACCGAACCTCCGTGAAGGATGCCACCGGTTTCACTCCATTTCAACTAGTTTATGTACTAGAGGCTACCCTTCCAATCGAGTGCAAAATCCCTTCATTAAAATTGGTTGTCGAGCTACTTCCCAACACTAATCCATTAGAAGAACGCCTTCTTTACCTGGAATGGCTAGATGAGACCCGTCGCCTAGCCTCTTTGGCCATCGAAACACAAAAGAAGCGAGTCAAGACTCACTTCGATCAGACTGTCCATCCACGTTCTTTTGTTGAGGGAGATTTAGTCCTGCTATACGATCAGGCAAACGATAAGCTGGGAGCAGGAAAACTCGAGCCTATGTGGCTAGGCCCTTACATTATCAAGAAAGTTTTGCAAAAAGGGGCCTACGAGCTAATTGATTATGAAGGGAACCCTCTCGGGAAGCCCCAAAATGGGCTGTACTAGAAAAAGTACTATGCATGATGCTTGTACACTTTATTTTGTACATACATGTACTTTAGCAGGTGTGTTGTGTGTGTGTGTGTGTTAGTTTTAAAGGCGTGACTGCCGCTTATTGTGTCTTTCGCTTCTTGTGCAGATGTCTGATGCACCTTATGTTGGTTTCGTTGATGGTGCCTGCCGCAGTACTCGCAACTTGTCCTCTGCGGCGTGGGTGATCTATGATCCTCATGGCGAGTTGATAGATTTTCAAGGTGTGTGTTTGGGTCGTACCACTAACAATTTCACCGAATATTGTGCTGTAATTGAGCTGCTTGTTGAAGCAATTAATCTTGGCATTCGTGCATTGGTAGTGAACCTAGACTCTCAACTTGTTGTCCACCAGCTCAACGGGAGATATTCCGTCAGAGACCATCACATTCTAAGGTTGTATTTACGTGTGAGATTGTTAGAAAGGAACTTGATTTTATCGCATATCAACATATTCCACGACGATTAAACACATTATCTGATGCATTGGCTAATCATGTATTAAATAGACATTTGCGTAATTTATAATCAAAACACTATACAAGCAAGCACATAAAAGCACAATAATAAACCATAGGCATATGTATATATATATGTGTCATAATGTTTGCACCGCGTGCGTTACATAGTCCAAAAATAATACATGTTCATCCTGATACATCCTGGGACGACATGTCCCTCAAAAAATATGCATGAAAGAAGCCTAGAAGTCTAGTCGTGGTGGTGCTCATGATAGCACGTCACCGCACGCACCAATCGTCTCAATAGACGATGGATACGAGTCGGCACTCCCACTGTGTGCCTCTGGTATGCAAAGGGCATGTCCGCCAGTCTAGCGTAACCCGGAATCCCTTGGGTGAGTCCCTCAAGATTCTGCACCAGCTCTTCCCCCACAGCACCCCTTTCCTAAGGGTCGGCTACGGGTTGGCCCCTCCGCGCTATAGGAGACAAGCCGGCTGGTCGCTCTGGGCCTACATCTGCATGTACATACGACTGTTATCAGAACATGCATGTATTAACAAAAAAAATGAAAATACATAAAACATCAAAAAATGAAGAAATCATACCCAGCTCCTCGTCCCATTCCTCTTCCTCTGGCAGTGGGAGGTCTGGATCCCCCATGAAATTAGTCCCCGCGTATGGCCAATCCTCCACTACGATCAGCTGATGACGGAGCCATATAAAGAACTCGGGCCGCCAAGACATCTGCTGGCCCCCTCCTCCTCTGGGCATCAATGCTGCCCAGCGAGTCATCCTAGGCTCTCGTGGCAATGGATCAGCCACTACAGCTCCCTGAATCTGAAATAGGGGTAATCGTTCCAAGAAGAACGACACCACAATTGAGCCATACCCGAACTGTTTCACTTCTCCACGCTTACACTTTGTAAGCTGCCTTTTGATGTTGGTAGTCACCGTTGTAGCCCAGTCAAAGATGGTGGGGATGAGGCATTCTGTCACTAGTAACAGATGATTCTTACTCGCCTCATGGGGCGCCTATACCCCAGCTGCATGCGTGATGGTGAACAATATCACCTTAAGAACCAAATCCTGGATGGTGGCAATATCCACCTTGGCATTGTTTCTCCCAAATTGTGCCTCTGGACACACTCGGGCCTTCACTTCACCTATCTTCTCACTGGAAGGTCTGCTTCCGGTCAAAATAGGGCTTGCCCCTCTCCGTGACAGCCCAGTAATGAAATACACATCAGACACGTCCAGCTCTAAGGTTTGGTCCCGTAAGCGAAATACTTGGTCATCAACATCCCAAGCATCCACTATGAACTGCAATAACTCAGGCTGAGCTCGCAGATAAGATGTGAGGAAGAACTTCTTGAGACCACAGTCCCTCAAAGCATTCATACATCCCTCATCCTCGATGGCCAAGGCATCCACAGCATCATGTTCCCGTTCTTTCCATTCCACCATTGTTTTTGCTTGTTTCCTGCACCCACAAGGATGAATAAATCATTATTAGAACACTGGTAAGATTACAAACCGGACAAATTTCAAAAATAATGATGAAATTCAAGGTAAAAATTAGGTCGCGCGGTTGGCGCGGCTGTTTCTAAAACAGTCGCGCCAATGGCGCGGCACCTTTGGGTAAATCACCCCATTGGCGCGGACCCGTGCCGGATACCCGCGCCAATGGGGCGCGGCCCTAAATTTTAAATTCCTCCTTACAGAGGCTCAATCAGGGGACAAAATGCATAAAAAAGAAATGGAAATGAAGCTAAGGGAAGCGCCTCTTACCTGGAACCGACGAAATCTCAACTGGTTACACGGATTGGCTGTAATCACCGCCTGAAGTTCGCTCCCCAAACAGACCACTATTACTATTCAAGAGGTAAAAAGTAAAAAGTAATTCTATTTTTTACATTTTCACCATATTTATAGACTTTTTGACTTATTTTTAGGTTTAAAAAGTTACTTTTTCAATATTTTAATATATTTGTGGTCGAAAATGGATTTTACGATTGCTTCTTGTGCAGTGACAGGTCTTTTACGCAACTTCGATGGTGAAACGAGTTGTATTTTATACTTTTTCGGACTCGGTAAATACACGAAAAAGTCACTGTGGAGTCATCTTTCAGCTCTTTTCTGACTTGCTAAACATGAAAAGATCGCCGAGTTATCCCTCTTGACTCGTTAAATGTAAATAAGAGGCGGTCGTCTTTAAACTCTTTTCCGACTGTGTAAAAATGAAAAGATCGTCGGATCTTTGTCGTTTCAGGTTCGTTAACGGTTTCGAAACAACGTGATTTTGATCGCTTTTTTACTTTTTCAGGTCGAAATCACTACTTATGAAAAGTACTCCTTGATCGTAATGGTCAGGCGGTTCTTTCGAGCATTGTTTTATACTTTTTCGGGCTCGAGAGACACAACTTTACAAAAAAGGACACCTTTGGAGTTTTCTTTTCCGCAGTCTTTTCAAACTCTCTAAACATGAAAAGACGCCGAGTTTTTCCTTTGTCAGACTCGTTAAAACTTGATGACATTGGAGTCCATCAAGATGATGTTACAAGCATATGCTATCCCCATCAAGCTTGTAAATAAAAATAATTGGGGTACTCGCCAGAAATGGTGGGGGAAAATGGAACCATAATTATTGTCGTGTCGGCAGTATGTTGCTCTTGAACATGGCACTTGTCTGCTTTCGTGTCTGGGTGGAGATATCTTATCTCATTTTTCACTTGCCTCCATGGATTTGGGTAATCCTGTTTGACCTCTCATCTGCTCATTGCCTCGTCACCATGACCTCTGATCCATTGATGTCAAATACTGCCAATTCCACTGTCGTGCCGCCGATATGTTCAAGAGAAGTTTACCTCTGCAGAATAACAACCTCCTTCTGATAGCTCACACAATTTTGATCCACCACAATATTCTTTCTCTGTCTCGTGTCGATGATGTGGGAAACACTATGGCCCACCTTCGATCAAGGTCACTTCCTATCGACTTCAACTCATTATTCAGGAAGCTGATCTAGAGACTCCTTTCCGGTGCCTTGGAGCCTGCATGCCTCAATGGCAGGTTCTTCGTGTTCGACGTGAGGTTTTCATCATTGGCCTCCGATCGAATGTTTCTACGGGTGTTCGACACCAGCTCACTAATTCGCACGCCGTAGATTATACCTATAGTACCTTGAGGGCCATTGTCATTATTTGTGGTACCTCTTGCATCTGTTAACAGTTTTCATTATTGACTGGTAATCAGACGATGTTCATGCATGTTCGACTTCAGCTCATGTATTCGCATGCTTGAACTTGTACTTTTGTTCGGGTCGAGATGGAGCGCAAGACCCTGGTTTTTGTCTGTTGGAATCCAGGCTGTGATTTTGTGGATTCTTGTTACATGACTCATTCACTGGATGGCTGCGACCATACCACATATATCATGTACTTGAGCTATCAGTTGTATCTCTCTATGCAGATTCTCCGGCGACAGCTGCATGTGTTCTTGTAAAGCATTTCACCCCTCTCTCTCTCTCGGGCCTCATGCTTTAGGGGGCATCTGTTACACAGTAATTTGTCACCATTGGTCACCGTCCCTGTTACCCCTTTCCCGGACTTTGGAGGACTCATTCTGGGACTTGTGAGCAGTGACATAACTTGAAAACACTTGCATTATGTTCCCCTAAGTATGGACTTCATATGCCTTGAAGAAATCTCCTACAAAATATCCTTAAAAATTCCCCTTTTTCCATTAGCACGGATCCACAGTGTATCACCCGCGCCAATGAAGGAAATTCTCCAAAGAGGGTGCGCTCATTGGCGCTCTGTCTCAGAGTCTTACCCGCGCCAACCAAGTTTGGAAAAGTTTGTTAACAAACGCATGCCCAAGAGTTTTTTCCTTTCAACTCATGTGGCTTTTCAGGGATAATGTCAATCTCATGGATGTCGAGAATCATCATCCACAATAGCTTTTCGAGGATAATGCTTGTCCCATGAATGTCTGGATTCATTGTATCTCTTCCTCCTCCTCCATCTATAAAAGCTTGTTATGGTGCATTTGACAAGCTAGTTTTGAGTAGAGGGAGAATGATATTGTCAGAAGTCTGAGAGATTGTTGTTGAGTCTTCTTTGCATTCACAGTCAAAGAGAGAGAGAGGCTTGTTCCTGATCCCGACAAGCTTTGCAAGACATGTGTAGCTGATCACCCAGCCAAAGGAGGATTTGACGTCAGAACTTCAGTTGTATACTCCTTTGTTGATTATCAATAATAGATGACTATCATTATGGTTCCATTCTTGCCGTTCATTATAATGATGATTGAATTATATCTTTTCTGACCGATATATAATTGCATCTATTGGATTTTATGCTTGTATTTGTATCATTCTTTGCATGTGCAGGTGTCCATTCACGAAGATCGTGAGGATCGTGACCAGCCGGAGCAAAGGAACGGGAGCGTCAACTCTCCTACAACACTAGCGTTGGAATCCAAGTAGGTTCTCGTAATCCACCTTTAATTTACAATTAGGAGCCTGCATGATAGTATTGTTTGATTGTTGCTAGACCCATTTTGGGCTAGTGGGATGGCCTCTGTCCGCAGAGGGGATTTACCTCTCCAACAAAGACTATTGTTATTATCTTTAATTTTTTGTTAATGTATTTTTTATGTATCCTTTTCTTGGTTATAATTGTTGTTTTATATCCTCCCAGTAAGTTTTGTAGGTCATTAACAAGAATTTCTCATGCTTTGGGAAAAAATGGAAGAACTAGAAGAATGGAAATAAAACATAAGGACTTTTTCCAATGTGTACTAAAGAAATAAATTTAAAATATAAGAGAATTCAAGCTTGTAGTTGATAATAGCATGGAAGTAAGAAGTATCTTTTAGTAAGAAGGATAGGATCATTTTCCTCAATTGGAAGGGTTACCCCATATTTTGAAGGAGCTTCATGATTAAAGAAGACCTTGTACTTTGGGAAAGAAGGACTCATGAGTCAAAGGAATAAATATTGACTTCAAAGGGAGCTGGAATCATAATTTGACATGAAGGATCTTACACTACAACCTAGAACATTAGGATACATAGTTTGATTAATTTGGCAGTACTAATGATGAGTAAAGATACTATTGATGGTTCTTGGAAGAGAATGAAGCATGATTCTGTTGCACCACTGAGGTATAATATATGAAAGTTTGTATAATTAATTGTGTAATAGTTTGGCTCTGTAAAAATTTTGATGGACTATTTGATGATGTGTTGTTTTCAATCATAATACTCTATAAATATTGTTAGAGAACTTGATTTTTCAAGGAAGGTTAAAGTGGTTTATGATTCTAGAGTCTAATGTAGATAGGATTCAAGAAGCTACAATAGATCTTCATGGATGAACATGTAGTTGATGTAAGGAAAGTATGAACACTTTTGAAAAAAGCTTGGACTTGTCGATTACTCCTCCCAAGTTGAGAGGGAGTGAGAATGGATACATAGTTCTCCATGTGTCATGTAGTATGGCTACACTATAACATAGAGGGGGTTTTTAAGACAATATTTGATACAATTTTTGGGAAAATTGTCTTAAATTCAAACCCAAAAAACTTGTTTATTGTCTTATATATTGTCTTTAAGTGAGTGTCTCAAATTATTTTCTTAAAAAATAGTCTCTCTAAAGACAATATATAAGGCAAGCGTTATTGTCTCTTAGGAGATAATTTCATTTTTTTCTCTCCAAAGACAATACTTGGGATTAAAGACATTGTATTTATATAGAAAATATGTCTTTAATCCTATCTATTGTCTCTCTAGAGATAATAAAAAATAGATGTAAAGACAATATCACTTTTGTAACTTTAGATACAATATAAAAATTTGAATCGAAAAAAATTATCTCACCATTGCAATAAATCAATATAAAAAGGTATCTAGTTAATAATAAACTAAAATATCATTGATTAATTCATGTTAGGGCATAGTGGAAACGAACCACCAAACTCCTTCTTATAAGCTAGGTGCTCTTCCATTTAGCTGGCACCCTTTAAAGAATTATGTGAGGAGTTATGGCAATCCTTGAAATTGCATATATAGTCATTGATTTTAAAAAAATGCTCAACACATAATGCCATAATCTTTGTAAAATATATAACGATGCAACTCATATTTTTAACTAAATAAAAAATAACTCAATGGATTTACCTCAATGTCACGCCCTTGTAGTAGGACCTGCACAAGCTAGTAATACAAAATAATCTACAAACAATTTAATCTAGTCATAGAGAGAAAAATAATTAGAATTAGCACAAGCAATACAAGAACCACCCAAAGAGCTATGCTAACTTGCTAGTAGGCACTCACAACACATATTATGTGTACAAGGAGTCAAGGCTGCATCATAAACTAATTCAAGGCAAATTGGGCACTCTCCTCTTTCACTGTTACAGATTTCTTTGAACAAGAATTCTACATTAACCTATAAATGGAAATAAACATAGTAGATCTTTTAGGTCTAACCAAATCACAACAAAAAATCAAATCAAACTATTATGATATTTATTTTCCATGGATCAATGGGAATGTGCTTGCATTAGATATTCTATACAAATTTGTATAAAAATCATTCCGAGCTTCAGTAAACTCACACTCAATCACTTGCACATTAGTTGGAGGAAGACCAAGAATGGATCTGAATATCCATGAACAAACATTAGGAATCACTCAAAGGGAGTGGACATCAAATGCCATATGAAAGGCTAATTCTACATTCATACCTTCCTTCTTTATTAGCACTATTTTTTTCCTTCGTAACATTAAGGGCCTTAAGATAGCCTGAACTAATTTCAAGCCACGTTCATCACCTTCCTCAAAGGTATTTTGAATCAGTGTATACCACCTAGACACCACAAGGTATAGTATTCAAATTATGACACCCTAATAGAATGTAGAAAATTGAAACTATGAGATGAATAAAAAATTTGCAACAGTAAAAGAAAATACACGTAGGATTTAATTTTTTTGAGCAACGCAACTACTTAATGCATTTTAGCACTAGGGAATTTGCATTCATTACTACAAATTTGCAAAACCTTGTCTACAGTAGAAGTAAGGTACTAAACATGATGGTGAATTAACATTTTGTAGTAATATTTTTTAATAATTTGATTCTAAGTGGAAATATCAATTTTGATTGTGGGTTCATGGAGCTTCAAGAAATTATTGTATTAAAGAAAAAGGGATTGTAATACCATTAGTGGCCTAACTATATAAGTAGTCTTAAAGGACTCACTCCTAGTAGAAAGATACAAGATGATCCTTTGAGGCCTTAAGCCAAAACAATTCCAAATAGACATAAATCCATATTATTCAGTCATAAATAAAACCACACAATGCATACATTCAATACATCCTTGATAAAAAGAAAAAAAGAAACTCAGATACAAACAACCATAATTTCATATGCAATTTTAAAATTGCAAAATAATGTAAAGTGACATATATGCATACTTTCAACCATTATTAGATAAACAAAGAAAGAGATATCTGTAAGTATCCCCAAGCCCCACAGAGTTCTAAGTGTGAACGGGGAGATTGCATTAACATTTGAAACTACAATACTAAATAATTATGCAATTGAAGTTGTCCATGTTATTCTACTTTCTTAACTCTTAGAAACATTAAGATCATGTATTAATTATATGAAAAAGGATGACTAGATGCATATCATTGTCGTATATTCATAAAAGGTTTTTCATCTACTGACTTTTTCCTATGTATATGGCCATGCTTAAACATACTGTAATGGAAAAACAATCAAGGTAGAATGTCACAAAGTGTCATAAAGGTTAAAAAATCACAATTCTTTGACAACAATTATGAATAACAAGAAAAGGATAAAACAACAAAACACAAGATCATGAGGTCAAGGATGTTTAGAGTCACATGTTTAAAGCATTATCAATTATGTGATTTCTCTATAAATCGAGAGTAAAAGAAAATGGTGTTCAATCAATAAGAGAAGAGGATCTGGTGAAATGATGTGAAAATTATGCCTACTTTTAGGCCCTAGGGTACTAACAATTGTTAACCATACCTTATAGGTGACATATTATGCTCATATAGGTCACCAAGTGTAATTTGCGCTATCATATTGTGGTCAACCCTATCCAATATTCTTATGCATTATACTTTTACACTTAAGGAAACATTATTTTCTTGTATAAATCCATTTTTTCCTATAAATGTAGACAACTTTACATTAAAGATGCATAACACATATTCCATGATAGTAATCAGTGTAGTTTGAAGGGATTTTGGCTAAATGAAGTCACATACCATGGAATTTAATGATGTTGTATGATAAATGCATGTGTCATGCCTGATTATATATCTTATATATTTAAAGATCTCTGGTAGAATACTTCTCATTATAATAAAAAAAACTATCAGAAAAGAACCGGTTGTAAACTAAATACATATATGTTTCTCCAATTGATTTCATTATGTATGTGTGTTATGATAACTTACTTGATGATAGTAACAATTGCTTATAAGTAAACTTCATAATTCTTGATCAGACACTTAACCATAAGTAGCAAAGCCTCTTTATAGGAAAAGCACATGAGGCATAAGGATGCTAGCTTCCCTGCGCTTACGATGATGGAACTGGGCAACCATCGTAAGCTCAGGGAAGCTATTGAGATTGAAAGAAGACCTAACAATCTCAATAGAGATGACGACTGGAAGATCAGTAGGTGTTGGATCCCTGCCCTTTCATCTTAGTTCCCCCCCCCCTTCATCTTTTTCGCTTTCATCGTTCCCCTGGAGCCTTCCTGTCTCCTTTGGTTTATCCTTCTTGCTCTGGACTCTTTCCGGTCCTTCTCCTTCTAAGTTGTATCGTTCCTTTCCCGCCTTTGCCGAGTTGATATTGGTTTTCATATTCTTAACAGTTTTTTATTTACTCATTATTATTTTTATTTTTTATCTATTTTATATGATCTTTATGTATATTTTTATGTATTTATCTATTAACGAAAATATATTAATAATATCAGTATTATTTATTCGTCCCCCCTTTTTTTCTGTTTGATATTGGTACTTATATTATTAACAAATATGTATTTACTTAGTTTTATTATTAGTATTTTTATATATATAATTTATTTATTTTATTTATCTATTAACGTATACATAATATTATTATTATTATTTTATATATATATATATATTATTTATTTATTTATTTTATTTTTATTTTTTTTTCGTAACTAGCCTTTATATATTGTTATTATTTTATAGAGTTATTAACGAATATATATTTTACTATTTCTTTCATAACTAATTTATATTATTTTATATCTTAATTATATTATTATTGTTATTTCTATCTAATTTTTCGTAACTAACTTTTATATAGTGTTATTTTACAATTTATATTTTAGCGAATATATATTATTTTCATTTTTATTTATGTTTTTTTATTATTTCTTTAATCTATTTATTTATCTACTAACGAATATTTATTATTATTATTTATTTAATTGCTTATTTTTATTTTTATTTATTTAACTATCAACTTACATTTACCTTAGGTATAAAATGTTAGGTCTCCATTATAACTATTTCCCTTTAATAATAATTTTTAATTATTAAATTAATAATGTAACCCCCTCTAAATAATCCATTTGACTTTTTGACTGTCCCTTGGTCAAATCTAGCCGTTGATCTAGATAGCTGTTGGAGGCCCTGCTCAGACTATTTAACTTGCAAAGCTGGATCTGTTTCTTCAACTTGTCCTGACGATGAGCCACACTTGCTGGCTCGAAACGTGTCGACAAAGATCTCTTTCTATATGTGATTTACGCCGAAGCTCTTCTTACAACTATTTATTTTGTCTTAAAAAATCGTCTTAAAATCCCCTTATCTATAGTAGTGCTAGGATTAACAATCACAAGTCAAGTACATGAACATGGATAAGGAGAATAACATATTGGATAACCATCATGGACTGACATTCTTGAGTCATTTACTATGACCAGGACTAACAATCATAAGTCAAGTAGATTAACCTGATATAAGAATGGTCCGAAGGACCGACATTTCATTGTGCCAAGTATTCTGACACCAGATTAGGATATGGTCCTATGGAGGACATACTTTGGTGAACATAGATGGAGTATGTGCCTTGGAGAGGGGGTTGTGTGGTGTCCTATTAAATCCCTCCTGGCATTGTGCTCTAATCTAGTGGAGAGTTAAGGCTCGCTTGTCAAGGCCTTGGTAATTTGACAATGTTGGTCATGATGATATTAATAATGATGCTTATCAATATTGATCCTTTCTTATAAAAGTACTCTACTTGATAATATCCTGGTGAGTCATTATGAATACCTCCCTAGTTAAGAGGGAGTGTTGAAATTGTAACTAGGGTCGATCTTCATAATTATCATTGCACTTGTATCAATATGTATTTTATGTAAAAACAAAAGAAGAAAAAGTATTATTTTTTTCTAAGATGTTCTTCATGGTTTGTTTTGGTTAAAAAAAAAGTAAAATGGCATGTTCTTCATGACCCTTGTAAAAGAAGTAAAATTTGAATTTTTGATAGTGTCATTTGTCCATCCAATTTTCCAAGTCAACCCTCCAAGGAACAAGTCGTCTCTACTCTAAGAAGAACCTTTTTGGATGAAGCAACAACTATATATTGACAACATTACTCCACCACTTGGTAGGAAATTTGATGCTATCTATTAAAGAAGAATTTAGATATATAAGGCATATTTTTCTAGGGCATACGAGCTTAGTAAGGCACTAAGTTTTTGTGAAAAGGAAATATACAGAAGGACCATTATCTCATAATAACGCGAGTTGTAGGAAGTTCATTAGTATATGTGAAGTGCAAGTTGTAGGAAGGTTCATTATCTATGTGAAATGTGAGTTGCAAGAAGGATCATTATCTCTTTGGAATATAAACTACTAAAGATAATTTCTTTATGGGTCATCACATCTAAAGATAGACATGTGGAAGGATTATTGAAGGCATAATTTGAGCTATGGATGGAAGGCTCACTTGGCACTTGGGTTACTAGTCAATTTATCTATGACTTGGATTTCTCTTGTTGACTAAAGATTCTATAAGGAAATAATTGCTAGGTTCTTTCCTTGTGGGTTTTTCCTTGGCTTCTCGCATAATTTCTAGTGTCCCCTGTCTTTTTGTGCATTGTATTTGTATAATTGGTTGATGACCTAATTAATAAAGTAAATACTAAATGTAAAACATATATAAATAGTCACAAGTAATTAGCATATTAAGAAATTCTCTTTTACTTTTGAATTTCAAAAATATGTCCTTAGATCTCACCTATATTACATGGTAATTTGTGATCATACCACATGGTAGAGTCATGGAACACATACAATGTGTTATCACTTCATTAGGCACATGGCAAGTTCGCCAAATGACTTGGTAACACTTCCATGAGTTTTAAACCCATGATCTATTTGAAACCAAGATCTTAATATATTCTTTTAACTATATTCAATCAATAAAAATATTTGGTTCATGATTTTTATTTTTTATACATTTGAAAAATCTGAAAAATATTTTCTATATAAAATAGACAATTAACTACACCCCATTTATTTTGGAATAGGGCTCTAAGAATTTTAATTTTATTATCAATTGAAGTAGACATATAAATTAAATGTCTAGTAAATGCCAATAATCATTAATATCTAATAAGCATGAAAACACTTACTTTATAATGCATCTCAACCTCAAGCTGCTAAAGTTTAAAAAAATCACAAAAACTATGTAAATTATAACATTATTATTATTATTAATATTATTAATTAGAAAATGAATATATATATATATACACACACACATGAAACAAGATTCTTACCTATGGAGATTTACTTGTAAATTATAATTTTATTTTAAATTAATATTGCTAAAGGAACATTCTATAGCCTTGTATGATGACAATGACATGTGTTCTTTTAAAAATTATATATATATATATATATATATATATATATATATATATATATATATATATATATATATATATATATATATATATATATATATATATATGAGAGAAACTATTCTTAAAATATTAAAATAAAAGAAATTTATATTAAAAAAATTATTTTTATTTTATATGTTTTGTCAATTTTTTGGTCAATAGAATAATTTTTTTTTCAAATATAAAATTAATAAATCTAACTAAAATTAGATTTATGCATGTGACTAAATAAGTATAACATTTTTTTTTATGAGTTCTTTTGACACGCACACTGCAAATTTTCTTTTTGGAATGTAGAACTTGAAGAAAAGTTGGTGGCTCAAGAGATTTGACCTTTGTGGGCACATGATAGATGTGGATTAAGATGGATCTAGGTTGGTCATAAAAGTAATTTATATGTTAAACATATATATCTATAAAAACATGAAACAAGATTATTATCCATGGATATTTACTCCTACTTACTATGAAGATTTTTAATATGTAAATAGTCTTTGTTGCAACACCAAGGTCCAACACCATTGCTTCCAAATACCCAAAAAAACACATAAGTCACTTCATATAATACTTGTTCATATAACATTTTCTTTAATTAATCAATTTAACTAAAAGGGAAAAAAATGTTTTTGGAGATAAATATCATCTTTGATTCATGTATACTATTAAGAATATTCTAAAATATTCCATAGAGGTTAAATCCCTATCATCCATCTTATAATTGTTCATAATTAAATTAAAATTCTAAAAGGTCTATTATAAAATAGAGATGTCTATTGTCATAATAATTATTAGGTAGAATAATTATTTAACCTCCATGAAATATTATTGTAGTCATAGATTAAAATTAAGATTTATCTTAAAAATAATTATGTTAACTTTTTCTCTTTCAATTAAATTGATTAATTAAAAAAATTACATATGAAAATAAGTTATCCTTTTTTAAACAATATTAGTAAGGCATGCTATTGACCCATGATATTTTAACAAAACCTATTTATAGATTCAAAATATACATGATAAAATGAAGTGAAACTTTAACCTTAATACACTTTTTTTGAAATGTAAATATATTTAATTCATATATTAATTTTTTTATATAATTTAATTAATTTTTGTGATTTTTAAAATTTCCATAACGTAAAATGTATCATGTAAACATTTTGATACCAATATATATTTGTCAACCATTTAATTTATATTACTTTCTACTATAGAATCACCTTGGAAACCAATAATAAATATTAACTAATTAAACCACTTAATTAGACTCATTACTTAAGTGTAGTTTCAATAAACCACTTATATAACTCATATTCTCTTTGACAATAAGAATTTTAATGTTCACTGCAAAGCCACATTATACTTGTAAGTCACCTTCAATGAAAGGGTGCATCGTTCAGGAGGGAGCGATATGGTTGAATATGGTGCAAAGACAAAAGGAACATATAAATGTCATCATATCTCACACATTCAACACAAACACTAGAAATTACTTACACACATATAAGGAGAAGATATAATCAAATCCATACAGGGAAACAATAAGACAAAAGATGCCACAGTTTCCTTGGAAATCTACTCATAGAGTGTGCAGGGAGTTATTCTATCCCACAAGAAATGATTTCATGAATGATCCTGCCATCACTCCCTCAAAAAACAAAAATACAATCAAAAGTCACTCATCTCTCAGGGAGGGGACGCTCATGATTAATAGTGTCAACAATATTTTTTCGCCCAAAAATGAAACGATGTTACCCGATCACAATCTCAGATAGTCAATCACTACATGGCAACAAGGTTACAAGATGGTGTCACCTTTCACCCTCATCTAAATGCCCAAAAATATGAAATCCACATTTAGTGCTTTATTAGATCACCAATAAAATCAATTGGAAAGCGAGAAATTATTGTGATTTCTCCATGAGTTCATTTATGCAATTCAACGCAAATACACAATCTCTGAGTCCAAATATTGCATCATATTTTTTAGTAAGCTCACAACAAGATACTTATAAATGAAAGACAAAATAGGAGAAGGGTTGTAGCTCACTCGTGAGATAATCACTTACATGGGAGGTTGAACCACACAACGCTCCTATTCATCGAGCCAACAAACTCTTAGATATATAGGATTATATTATTATTGAACAAATTCCTAGAATATAAGAGCTGAGAACCAATCAAGAGTAATTAAGGAAAAAAGTTTAACCAACTCTCTAACAATACATAACAAACACTATTACTAAGAGAATCCTCATATTTTTCCATTATTCCAAAACTCCCCCTCAATGGAGAAATGTGTTTTCTACCACATCCAATTGACTCCTACATACTTCAAATTTTTCCTTTCCAAGAGGCTTTGTAAATATATCAACCACATTTTCATTAATATTACAATAGACTAAATCAATTTCCTTGGGATGCATCTTTTCTCTAACAAAATGATAATGTGTATCAATATGTTTTAATCTTGTGTGGTACATAGGATTGCTGACTAATTTCAATAGTGCTTTGATTATCACAATTGATAATAATTGGAGTTTTTTTGTACTTCTCCCACATCTTCAAGAACTTTCCTCAGCCAAACTACTTCATAGGTAGCACTGCAAAAATCTTTGTACTCATATTTAGTTGATGACAAAGAAACAATTGGATTTGTATTGTTGTTCCATCCCACAATCCTAGATCCAAGGCCAAATGCATCACCTAAATTTGATTTTTTGTCATCAAGGTTCTTGACCCAATTTGAATCAATTATTCTCCCAACTCAACATTAAAATCTTCAATATATTTAATAGCAAAGACGATTGTTCCTTTTAGATACTGAAGAACTCGCTTCATTTCTTTCTAATGATTTTCAAAAGGTTTTTCCATGAGCTGACTTAGGATGATAACTGAATATGTTATTTCTAGCCTTGTTGGAGTAAGATAGTTTAGAATTCCCAGCAGTTGATGATACAATAGACCACCCACCTCGCTTGTTCCATCATTACTCTAGATTTTGTCATTATGTTCTAATGGTATTTATATGTCTATACATTGGCCTATTTTGAAACTTTTGAGTAACTCCCTCGTATACTTACTCTATGTAACCAATGTTTATCCGTCTTCTCTTCATAACTCAAGACCTAAGCAATAATTAATTTCACTAAGTTCTTTCATTTCAAACTCTTGTGATAGTTGTCCTTTAACACCATCGATTAACTTAAAAGCATGCTTATTATAATAAAATCATCAACATACAAATAAATCATAATAACATTCCCCTTTTGATCAAACTTGATGTATAGATTAGGGTCAATTATGCTTTTCATAAAACATTTATGAAGAAAGAAATAATAAATCTTCACATTCCATGATCTTGATGCCTATTTCAAACCATATCATTTTTTCTTTAACATACAAACAATATGTTCAAGAATCTTTTTAACAAACCCCTCTAATTGAACAAGATATACTTCTTCTTTTAGTTCCCCATTCAAGAAGAAAGAATTAACATATAACTAATGCAGTTTCCATTTATGTTTAGAAGATAAAGAAATCATCAATCTAATTTTATTTAACTTAGCTACAAGTGAAAATGTTTCTTCATAATTGGTTCCCTCTTTTTCTGGGTATGCTTTTGCAGCTAACCTAGATTTATATTTATTTGTGTTTCCATGAGCTTTAATTTTAGCTTTGAAAATCCATTTTGATCCTATGGGTACCTTATTTTTATGCAATTTTGTTAATTCATAAGTATCATTCTTCATTATGGACTCATATTCTTCCTTCATTGCATCACTCCACTCTTTATTGTCATTAGTTTCTTTGAAATTCAAAAGTTGTATGACATTCATAACTTTAGTCATTAAGGCATAATATTTAAATTTTACTAGTCGTTGAGTTTGATGAGATTACCTTCTTGGTACTTTGTTTCCTTAATATCTTCTCATGCTTCACGATGAATCATCTCTTCCTCTTTGTGTGTTATGGCTGCTAGAGGTGTCCATGTCACTAGATTCTTCCTCCTCTTTCCATTCTTGCTTATCATCTGCTTACTCTTTGACATCATCATATTGGTAAGGAATATTCCATGTCTCATACCTGTCATCATTAAGGCATTCATTTGAAAGCTCATGAATTATTACATCTATGCTTGCAAAGACACTATGAGTGTAAGGATCAAACAACTTATAATCTTTATGATCAGAACAATAACCTATGAAATACACTTGATGAATTTCATATAAGGTTTCCTCCTATCTACTTTTGGAAGATAAGAGGATGATTTTTTATTGAATATTCTCAGATGGCTTACTACTAGTTTAAAATGAATCTTATGATCTAAACTTTTATTTAGACTTCTATTTTTCAAGAAAAAAATAGTGTTAATATCTTCAACTTAGAAAGAATTAGTAAGGGTTTTACCTTTTAACATGCTCCATGCATATTTGACCAGGGTTTTGTTCATCCTTTCAAATAATCCATTATATTATGGAGTATATGGTACTGTGTGCAATTCCATGGGATTTTCAGTACTTAATGAATTCATTTGAAATATATTCTCCCCCTTAATCTAATCAAAGGATTTTGATGTATTTTTCTGTTCATTTTTCAACCAGATTTTTGAGCTCCTTAATATATTCAAATAAATCAGTCTTCTTTATCATGAATTATACCCATGTATATTTTGTACAATCATCAATAAATATCAAGAAATAATATGCTCCACCTAATGATCTAGTCTGCATAGGACTGCATACATTTGTCTGCACAACTTATAGAATATCCCTTTTCCTTTTCTCTATATGAGTAGGGAACTCTTCCCTACACATATTCCCTAATACAAACCCTTCACATGCATAATATTTATTTTTAAGAATTGAAATTCATCCTACCATTCCTCATTTTTGTAGTAATAATAGATCATGAAAATTAATGTGGCAATACCTTTGATGCCAAAGATTTTATTTTATCATTGTCATGGATGCCAATGCTTTATGAATTTTGATTGTCACATTGAGCTTCTACAAATCTCCAATTCTAACTCATGTTGCAATGGGTTTGAAATGACCCTACACGCATTTCACCACACAATGTGAATTTATAAATTCAACCTTCATTGCCCTGGTCAGTTACAAAAATTACTTATATTAGATTCTTATTAACACCAAGAACATAAATCACATTGTGGATTAGTTTAACACAACCATTAGGTAGTGTAACATATACATGACCATGCCCTTTAATTTCATGTGCACAATCATCTCCAAAATATATATTTGTACCATTCTTAGTTTCATGAAAGTTTCCAAACCAATGCCTATTACAAGACATATGGATGGAGGCTCCAAAATCAACAAACCAAGCTTGTAACAAATAGTCTAAATTTTTTTATACCCTCATTCATTATTTCTCCTTTATCAACAAAATTATGAGTGTCTCTTTTTTTTATGTTTTGACTCATGGTTTCATTTTCATGCAATATCTAGAGTAGTGTCCAAACTTGCCACATTAATTACATTTAATATCAACCTTTGGAAATGTCATACCTAGTTTTGATTTGCAAAAGGTGGCTTGCTAAATGATGGCTTTCCTTGTGGTGACTTTCCTTCGTTATTACCTTACAAAGGATTTCTCTTGAAATGTGGCTCCCTTTTCCTATCGACACAAAATCTAAACCTTTAGGTTTAAGATTCCTTCTTGTTTATTCCTCCTGCATGAGTATACTTGTCACTCATCAAAAGTGGGAGCCTTCTCCCTTAGTGCAAGACCTATTGAACATCTGATGCTCATGTAGCATTCCATGTAAGGTTATAATAACTAGGTCAATGTTAGATATCATTTCACTTATATCTCAAAATTATATTTAAATTCCTTAATTCTTGAAATAAAATTATTGATTTTTTCATTTCATCCATTTTAATATAGAGAATATTAATCTTCAGGGATAGAAGTCGATTTGTATTCTTCGACTCATACAAATCCATGAGCGTTGTCTGGATCTCGTTTGATGTCTTGTAGTCTCCTATATGTGGCATGACATTGTCTTGTATAGACATTCTCTACAACACTTTCACCTTAGTCTCTCACTTCTCCAATCTTGAATTGATGTCTTGTAGTCTCTTATATGTGGTATGACATTGTCTTTTATAGACATTCTATGCAACACTTTCACCTTAGTCTCTCACTTCTCCAATCTTGAATTGATGCACTTGTATCCTTCCATTAATGTCTGCATTTTAAACTTTCAATTAACTTGATTACTTCATTTATATATAATTTTACTAGAGAATTAGTTATCTTGAAACATAAATTTCTTGAAATTTCAAGTCAATCAATAGTTTTTAAGGTCTCACACAAAAAAAGAATGGTTATTTAAGAAGATACATAAACAACGTAAGAATAGTCAAACCATGTTGATTTTGATAGCAGTTGATTCCATAGGAGCTCCTTGCTACTCCAACAGCAATCAATATGTTGCTAATCAGAGACTTGATGCAGTAGCTCTTCAAAAGTTACACCAATTGTATTTTCTTTTTGTACTAAATTCCTTTACAGAGATGGTAGTTTTTACAATTTCCCACCTGATATGAAAATGGGGCTCTAAAGGCTTCTTGTGAAATTACAAGAACCTCTCCCACTTTCAAAGCTTAATCATTCCCAAGACATTATGATTAGCCAATGTGGAATTAATAATGTGCTTGATAATAAGGTGTATGCGTATGTTTATTTTTAAAATTGTTTATGTGTTGTAAATTGATTTTCTTAAACTAATATAAAACATATAAGAGTGAAACAACGCAACAAATGAGCATCACACATAAAACACCAAGTTTAACATGGAGTTCACCCAAGAAACTTGGGATACGTCTCCTTGAGCTCTAGTCAACTCGACTAGGCTCTCTGGAATTATGCAAATAGTTCTTTTACAAGCTCCACGCTCAACTCCACTGGTTTACACTGGACTCAGTGGGCTTAGAACACCGTCTTATCCTTGGCTCTTGAAGCTCTCAGCTTTCTGGCTCTGCGCTTTGGCTCTGACTCTTGGCTCTGGCTCTGGCTCTGACTTTAGCTCTTAGCTTTGGCTCATGGCTCTGGCTCTAGCTCTGGCTCTTGGCTCTCGACTTTGCATGCATTAGTGGTTCACTTGACCTCCAAGCGACTCCCTCAGCTGCTCTGTGTATTACCTTTTGCTCTCTCTACTCTATTTTTTCTCAATTGAGCTCTCTACCTCCTTTGAGGTACTTTTCTGGCTTTTCGACTACCCCAGCCATTTCTCTGTGTATCATCATCTCTCTGTGCCTCTACGGCTACCCTGCGCCTTGTCAGTTCGACTAGCCATCTGGCTCTGCAGCTTTGTGGCTTCAAAATGCATCATTGCTGGTAAAACGCCCGCTTGCAGCGTGGCATGATGATCTGGAGCAATTACAGAGGTTTCAGAGCTTTTCCTTAGGCAAAACCCGAAATTAGAGAAAATCCATTACACAGAGGTTTTCCTGGAAAATACACTATCATATGTGAATTTTGGATGTGAAATTCCATTAAAACGCCTGTAAAAACCCCTTTGGGTCCACCATTAGGCGTCATATCGCATCGCGTAGGCATATTGGGCAAAATCCCAATTACACGGGAAATACATTGAAAAACCCATCAAAGCGCTTTCTATTGGACTTCAAAATTTATTGCATCCACCCTATAATCACATCAGGTCCGCCTTTGGCCGCTATTGCAAGCCCCGTCGTCAATCTACGGGATCTCTGATCCAACGGTCAATATGTGATTGCAGGTGGCCTAAGGGTACGGAGGTTACCCGCCTAAAAAGGAGGTTTTCCTCTCTCTTTCGCTAGCCACACACCGTTCATTGTATGGGATCAGGCAGAGCTGACCCAATACCATTTACTGCCTAAGGCCCGCTCGAAATCCCACTTACAGAACTCAAATTTTATAAATCATGCCTATAATTCCCCTTCGGGTCCGGCTTTATCGCTTCGGGCATCTTTCCTTTGTATTTTGGTTTTTACACCGAAAAGCGTTAATACACAGAAAATCCCTTTTACTGGAACTCAAAATTTATCAGGCCGGGTTTATAAAACCCATTGGGTCCAGCTTTTGCTAATCACTAGTCGCATGTATATCGCCCCTTTTACATCACTGTGATGCGACGTTGCAATGCGATGTATCGCAATCGCTCGTTGCATAGGCCCAGGGGTCCTTCCCTTTACTCGTGGCATCGTCGACGCCGATCTGTCGATATCGGCGATCATAATCGCATTGCCCAGGGTCCTGCCATCAAACACGCGCCTATCTCCGACCCAATATATCGGAGATCGGAGATCGAGGGTCTCTTCCCTTTCTGCTTAAGTCCGCCTCTTGGAGCCTTCTCCGATGTGATTTTTCTTCATAAAGCCTTTTAGGCCATTTTTTGAAGATTTGCCTCCTTTTCAAAAGACAAAGAAAAATTTTCTTTTTGCGATAACTTCTGCATTCGAAGTCCATTTTAGCCCATTCAAGTTGCAATAGATTAAGAAGGAAAAGATCTTTTCAACAGGGCAATTTCCAGGAACATCCTTGGACTTTCATTTTCCTCTGTGAGGAACACTTAGACTTAGGAGTATCCAAATTCCATTTTGGATCACCACCACACAAGAAAAACAAATTTGGTCTCCTCGCTTTCCTTCAACTAACTTCTTCACCAACATTGCCACCTATTCTCTTTCTACTTAACTACTAGATTCCAATTTTACCTTGACTTTATTTGTGGGCTTGACTTCTTCTACATCAACAATGAAGGTTGGTTGTGGCCATTTCTTTGCACTGTAAATGATGCTTTGATAACTAGGAAACTATGTCCATCCTTGGCGCGTTGTATATGCGCAAAATGATCTACGAATGATGTCAGCGAAGTGTCGTTCCTTGGAATCCTGTGTTGTTCATCTTGTTAGAAATTGTAATTATTCCCACATGTGGAGTTAGCTAAAACTAGAGATTCGGTTAAGTGAGTGTTGAGTTAAGTTGAGTGATGGATGAAGAGTTAAGTGTAGTCCATATTTAAAGTGTGAGTTAACTAAATTAAGTATGTGTGCATGTCAAAATATTTTATGCAATTCACTAGTTGGAAAAGGTTAAATTCTCTTCACCAGGTTCATTGTACAAATCATGTTTTGTTTGATCAATAGAAGAGCAACAACTCGTGTTTTATGTGTGAATTCATGCTTTGTCTCTTCCACCTTTCCAACAAATTGATATCATAGCGTAGTTATAAAAAGTGAGAAAGAATGAATTAACATCAATTCGTGTGAAAGGAGAATTTTTTCCTTCTCGTAATTAATGCTATAACGCACCTTACTGTGGTATACAGTGTTACAACGCTAGTAGGCATAACAGAGAGCCGCGTTACGAGTCTTGGACTTACCATGTTTTCTATGCACGCGGGTCAAGCTTTCGTTAATAGCGTTAGAGCACTAACGCGAGTCTTCTTACCGTGGGAAGCAATAATACTATGTCCGAATTCATCACAATCTATGTTACTCTTCATAAAAGGTACGAAAGTTTATATATATGGTGAAAATTTTCTTTCCCATGGTTCTTTTATATACGTTGAGTGGAAAACTCCTTTATTAAAAAGGGAGCATATTAAAAAGGGCACGAAAATTTGTGTAAAAGGAGTCACGTGGTGAGAGTTGACTCAAGATATTTTGTGGGAGTCACGTGGTAAGAATTTTCATATAGTGTTTAGGGAATTCATACACGGTGAGTTATTTATAAAGAGTGGAAAGTTGAGCGATAAAATCTTTTTATTAAAAAGAGCATGGTGAAAAAAATTTGGGATTTTAAAAAAAAAATTGAGAGATTATGAAGAAGGTTAATTAAGAGAATAAAAAAAAAAAAGGAAAAGGATTTTTATTGGCAAGAGAAATTAGGGTTATGGAAAAAAAAAATTATCTGCAAAATGTTTTGTTTTTTTTGTCAAACATGACAGTGTTTTAGGTGAAGATTGTGCTTTATAGGGGTGCATATTGAAAATCATATATATATATATATATAGATATATATATTAGGGGCGATATCTAAGACAACCTCATCCAATTAGCAAAGAAGCTATAAAAAAATGAATGACAATAGTCATGGGTCGCAAAGTACGATTGAAGAAGACTAAGAAAATGAATCGAAAAGAAGAGGCAGATATTGTTGCCATGGTTAGAGAAGTTCAGGCTGCAGCCAATGAACTAAGAAGTCTAGCAGACGATAAAGAAAAAATCAAGAGTGATTGGTGTAGCTTTGATCTGCTATTGCTTTCCATGTTTACAGGATTGATTGTGACAATATGGTAAACGCAATGTTTGATGAAACATTGGAAGTTGAAGTTGCCACTGTAGCAGCAAGATATGAAGCAGTTGGAACTGCTCATGAAGCAGTATGTCATCCAGCAGTAGTTGATGATCAAGAACAAGATAAAGTGATTGAAGAGTTTTTTATGAGAATATCCACTAACAGCATAACAGTGGAAGACAACCTCCATGTAGTTGAAAACAAAGCAGACGTAGAGCAAGAAGCTCTCACTTAAGAGAGTCATTTTAGAGATGTTTTTAACATTGTTTTTTAATATGCAAGTGTTCAAAATAGCATGGGCAAAGAAGTTGAAAGTAAGGTTGTTAATAAATTTGATGCATATTTGAAGTTCATTGAAGAATGGATTCAGAAATCAATAGAAAAAATTGTTGTGTGTTTTAAAGCAACAGTTGGAATAGAATTGAATGAAATGGTGAATATTGAGATTGAATGTGCAGACTACACGAATAAAACAACGATACCTGATGATGGAAGAGAAAATAATGATATGGTTGTTTCTGAAGACAAAAATGAATGCATTAAAACCATTTTTCAACAATGGAGTCAAGAAGAGATAAGATTCTGCTATCAAGAAATAGGACAGAAAGAAAGTCAGGAATATGAAACACAAGAAGCAAAGCAAAGAAGATAGTTTTAAGATACAATGTTTTGGCAGCAGTCTATGGTTGAATGAATATTTGAAGAGGTAGATGTAGTAGACAAGTTCAAATTGTGTTTTAGCACAAATTCAAGACAAGTCAAAGAAAAATTGCAGCAACAACAAGTGAATAAAGCCTACAACAAGAAAGCGCAACAGAGAGAATGAAGCAATTTCGAGGATATAAAATTTGGATGAAGAAAAAAAAAATTGTGAAATTCTTGAGTCATTGTAAGCCTCGCTGAAACATAGACCACCAGGCATGTTTGTGTGATAGTTAATTCATGTTGAGTCATATGGTCATAATTAAGGGGGAGTGTTAGAAATTGTAAGTACTCCCACATGTGGAGTTAGCTAAAAATAGAGTCATTTAAGTGAGCGTTGAGCCAAGTGTAATGATGGATGAAGAGTTAAGTGCAATCCATATTTAGAGTATGAGTTAACTGTGTACATGTCAAGATATTTTAAGCAATTCACTAGTTGAAAAAGTTAAATACCATTAATAGGATTATTGTAAATCAATAATATGTTACACTCGGAGCAACAGTGAAAAACTTGAATACTATTTTTTTATTTAACTTAGTCGATCACTCATATAGAGTAAAAAAATTAATTCACCATTCAACCACCACAAACAATCTATAAATAAGATCCAATTTCTTCCTTATTTTCCCAGAATGCATTCACAAATTGTTTTGCACAAATTTTAATCTCGGCTATAATTACGCAGCTTGATCCCCAATCTTGGTTAATCACTTCGTTGGCCTAACGTAACAGGGATTGTGGACTCATGCCCATAACTCAGAAATAATAAACTATTAACTCAGGCATGTAATTAAAGGGAAACCAACATCCTCATTCATGAAAGTGATTAAACAACCTTACTACCTGGTGTACGTACGACGCCCTCCTTAACTCGATAGAACGATGACCTACTGCAGTATTTGATAAGTAAAATATTTAAACCCCATGTGTGAGAACTCTCACACTTAGAGCCTTGATATCATACACCACAGCCTTTAAATTCTGGTGCACACTATAGCTCACAATTAAAATAGCACCATCCCCACTCAACAGCGTAGCACATCCCCCATTACACTGTTGTTATATGTTCTGTTCTTGTAGCAAGCAATACACGACTTCCACACGCAGATTTTCTCACACGATCCCAACAACCACACCAACGTCCCTTCACACCAAACTTACTCGACACAGCCTCATGATTCTCTGCTCAAAAATCTTTGCTCTAATACCAGCTCAGAAATGAAAGATCATCCCACATGAGAATACACCACACAACACTCACCTGTATTCATCAACCAACAAACTCTTACATATATAACATTAGATTATTGTTAAAACAGATTCTTAGAATATAAAACTAACAACAAATCAGGCTTAGACTAAAGCAAACCATTCAACCACTCTTACAATACATAAGAAACACTATTATATGAAGAATCTTCCTATTTCTCCATTATTCGAACTAGAATTACCTCTCGATTCGACCCCTGATTTGTGCCACTGGGTTCAGATTTCGGTGGGCATCAATTGGTTGCAGTCCTTCACAAAGTATGGGGATGGGGAATATACATGATGCGGCCTTTCACCTGGGCTTGATCGACTTAATCCACTCGATTAATGGCCTCCTAGGATCAGATAATTAATCACAGAGCAGTCAAAAGGAAAAATACTAGCATTTGCACCAAATGTTGCAAAGGAAACGTCGTAAGGCATAAATTGAGGAACAATTCCGACATGGGAATGGGAAAATGTACATAAGATGCAGATATGTAGCATAAATGAGATTCTAAAGATGTATAAATTGAAGTTTATTTCTTGTGCTTAAGTCTATATTTTTTTTTATTATTGAATTAATATTGCATATAAATCTCATAAAATTCAACCAACTTATAATTGAGGGCTCTGATCTCTAAGTTTGACTTTGGGTCATTAACATGGTAACGCTGGCCTTGTGCTTAATATGATTTAATTGTCCACTTGCACGTTACCTCATTGGTACTTGTTTACTCTACGCCTATGAAGCGAATCAGATTTTATTTTGATTAGTCCAATTGTAAGGCTATTTTTGAAACTGGACCCTGCCCCTCTTAAGCTGTTGCATGATTTAAATCCCCCTTTTTGAGCAGAAATGATTTGTAGCAATGTTGCGGGGGAGCGCCCCCCCCCCCCCCCCCCCTTCGAACCCGCTCCCGAAGCGCGCTCCGGGCGGGAGCGGCTCGGGAGCGGGTCGGGAGCGCGCTCCCAAAATCGCTCCCCGACGGGAGCGATTTTCGGGAGTGCGCTCCCGTAAAAAAATTTACGCTCCCTGGTCTGTTAGGGAGCGACTCAGGGAGCGATCGCTCCCGCGCTCCCGGAGCGTTTTTTAATGCTCGGGAGCGATCGGGGAGCGATCGCTCCCTGATCGCTCCCGGGCATTAAAAAACGCTCCGGGAGCGATTTCAGCCGGGCCGGGAGCGGTTCGGCGGAAAAAAAATCCGCCGGACCCGAAATTTCCAAAAAATTTAGAAATTTTTTTTTATTTTATAAGCCCAATGGGCCAAAAAAATTTCATTTCAACTTCATTGAGCAAGAGATTGAGAGCTGGAGCAAGAGCAAAGGAGAAAGGAGCAAGAGCTGAGGAGCAAGGAGCCAAAGCTGAGGAGCGAGGAGCAAGTGCCAAGGAGCGAGGAGCAAGCCTGCAGAGGTAAGTAACTTAATCATTTAGTTAGTTTAGCTGGTTAGGCAGTTAATTTGGTTAGTTTAATTTAGCTGTTTGAGTTTAAAGATCATGTATTTAAATTAAATTAATAAATTAAATGAATTAATCCCAATAAACTAAATTAATTTGCAGATTCAAGACTCAAACCCTACAAACATCAAACACCATGGACCTGGGGATATTTATTGGCATTTTCCTCTTCCTGGTCCCTTTTATGGTTATTATGGTGGTGGAGAGTAGGAAACGGAGGGGGCCTGAAACTGAAGAGGTGGATGAAGAAGCCGGAGGAAGTCAAATGGGTGAAAACCCCAGTGAGGAGGAGGTGGAGGAGGGTGAACATGACCCTCAAAAAACTAAACAAGACCAAACTCCATTGTGGAAATATGTTCACAGGGCTGAAACAGGGAGAGGGGGTGGAACCACTAAATTTCATTGCCCCCATTGCAACACTGATTACACAGGCTCATACACCCGTGCTAGAAGACACCTCTACGGGAAAAGGCCATGGGATGGAGAGAAACAAATAGGAATCAAAACTTGTGCAGCGGTGTCAACAGCAGATAGAGCCAAATACATAAAGGAAGAGGAGGACGCCCAATACAGAACAAAAAGATCAAGGGGTTTCTTTGAACCAATCTCACCATCACAAAGAACTCCTTCAGCATCCTCCCAAGGCAGTGGATATGGACATGGAGGCACAGGGTCATCATCTTTAAGGCGTAGAACCATATCAGATTTCCTTGATGAGGGGTGTAGGAATGATGTGGATTCAAAAGTTTACAGGTTCCTCTATGCATGTGGGATACCATTCAATGTTCTACGCTCACCTTATTGGCACGAAATGGTTTCTGCCATAAATGATGCCCCTAAAGGATACAAGAGCCCTGGGTATGACAAGGCAAGAACTGTTGGCCTTGAGCATGAAAAGCAAAAATATCACATTCTTTGAATAAAATGACAAGTTCTTGGACTGACAATGGGGTGTCCATTGTATCTGATGGATGGACAAATGTAAAAGGCAAGCCATTGATAAGTGTTCTTGCTGTGTCTGTTAGTGGTCCCATCTTTCTAGCTGCACATGATTACTCAGACAAGTTCAAGACCACTATCAACATTGCAGAAGCATTGCTTGAAACAATTGAGTGTATTGGCCCATACAATGTCATCCAAGTCATCACTGATAATGCTCCTAATTGTAAGGCAGCGGGAGCAATTATTGAGGATAAATACCCGAACATATTTTGGTCTAGATGTTTGGTTCACACATTGAACCTTCTGTTGCATGATATTGTCAAAAACAAAAATGAACAATACCAATGGATTGGTGATTTGTACAAGAAAGGAAAAAAAATGATAAAATTTATTACAAATCATAGCAATACCCATGGCCTTTTCCGTAGTCACTCGAGATTGGAGTTGCTGAAGATTGCGAGGACTAGATTTGGTAGCTATTACTTCACCTTCAGGCGCCTTTTGAAGGTAAGAGAGGCATTAGCTAGCATGGTATCAAGTCCACATTGGCAGGTGTTAAAGGAAAGGGCTACAAATGTAGCTGACATGGCAGGTTTTGAAACGGTGGAGGAGGCCGCTCTTGATGGGCAGTTTTGGACAACTGTGAGACAGGTATTGGATTTCACCAAGCCAATTTATAACATGATTCGGTTTGCAGATACAGACAAACCAGTGATTGGCGAGGTGTATGAGCAAATGGATACCATGTTGGGGGAAATAAAAGACATTGTTCATAATAAAGATCCCAACTTGTACAAACTGATTCATGATTGTGTGTGTGAACGGTGGAATAGGCTTAACCTTCCACTACATTGCTTGGCGTATATCCTTACGCCAAAATACTACTCAGAATCTTGGTTGGGAAAACCTGCAGCAAGGGGTGGTGTTAGGACCAAACCCCATTTAGATCAAGAGGTAACTAGAGGATATCTGGAAGCATTAGAAAAGTTGGTGCCTGACAGGGAGGAATGTGTAGCTGTGCGCCTTGAAATAGGCAGATACTTCAGTGGCAGTGGTTTGTATGGTAACTTCCATGCAATGGACGACAAAGATAAATTTGATTCTCTCACATGGTGGGAAACATGTGGCGGCCACGGACTTTTGCCAAAATTGGCAAAAAAAGTTCTTTCACAGGTTGTAAATTCTTCTTCTGCAGAGAGGTGTTGGAGCACCTACAGTTATATACATAATGTGAAAAGAAACAGACTCAACGAAAACCGAGCAGAAAGCTTGGTTTATGTGCACTACAACTTGAGGTTGTTGAGCCATTACTGTGATCGGGCTAATGAAGATCCCACATATAAAATTTGGGACAATCACCCTGAGGACGACAATTTGGAGGATGGCATTGTACATATTGAAGAACTAGAAGAGGAGCTTGTACGGGATGAAAATGAAGCAGCTGCAGCAGCCATGCCACCTCCACCTCCACCATCCAGTAGCAGTTCTCGGGGCCCGAGTCTTGTTCCATTGCTGTCGCCACCTCCATCGACACCCTCGCGTGGAGGCTCTAGTTCTGGTCGTCGGTCTGTGCGGGAGACTCCTAGAAGACCACCACGACCTGCTTATACTCCTAGAGACTCTCGTGGCAAGGGCCACTTGTAGATTTATAGTTTACTTGTCTTTTTTAGTTTCTATTAGACTTTAGTTTTCATAACTGTTGAGTTTTGAGTCCTTGACTCTTGACTCTTGACTCTTTCATATCATTATGACATTATGATATTTTTTTGTAAACATTATATCACTGTGACAATGAAAATTTGAAGTTTGAAGTTGGGCCTTGGCAATTATAACTCATTGGTAATGATTGTGAATTATGAATATGATGCTTTGTGAAAGACTAACGTTGTTTCATTTCATCTCATTATTCATGTTTCATTTTATAAATTTTTAACATTTCATATCATGTTAACAGTTAGAAGTTAGGACTTAGAAATATCTTCGATATTACTTCTTGTAATGATTAAACTTAGCTTACAAGTACAACTTTGGTGATCAATGATGATAAATGTTATTGAATTTTCAATTCTGAAAGCTTGAAGTTGAAACTTTAATATTGAATTTGATGAATCATGATTTATAAGACTCAATATGTTGCAGTTGTAATATGTATTTTACTAACTTGTGGACATGGTTGATGACGATTATAATTTCTAGATGATTGATGTGATATCGTTCAATGATCAATTTATGTTTTTTTATGTTTTTTATGTCTATTTCATCATTCTACATGTTTTTGTTGACATATATGTATCAAAAATTAAAAAATATAAAAAATATATATATTTTTAAAAAATCGCTCCCCGATTCGCTCCCAAACCGGGAGCTTCTGAAAATGGTCGCTCCCGCTCCCGCTTCCGCTCCCGCTCCCCGCTCCCGCTCCCGCTCCAAGTAACATTGATTTGTAGTACTAGTGGTATAGTTGTTATACCCTGCATTAATATTTTTGTGTTCTCTGTAATGAGGACAAAGCACATTGGAGTTATATGTCCCATCTAGAACTAACAATTGTCTCAAAAGGTACAAAGAGAGGCCAATAGGATTATTAAATTAGAATTGTTGAATTTCTCTAAAAGAGATGTTGGTTCAAGCCTACAAGGAGCAAAGAGATTTGATGTTTGGAGTTCTATGCTTTTTAGACACCATATTTCTTTAAATACAACTTAATTTTAGAAAAGTTCAACCGCAATGCAGTTCTGCCATGCAGACATACACTTAAATCGCTATTGGGCTTATGATATTGACAAATTCAAAGTAAACTGGTATACAAGAGAATGTACCAAGCTAAACCACAAGTTACACATCTTCAGACCTAAAAAAGTACATAACAATGGTTTGGCATATCAATAGCGATATCATAATTGCTTTTCCTTCCACATACATACAATTGCTCCAAAGGCAAGGACAAGAAAATTTTCAGCTCTAGTGAGCACCAGTGGGTCACCAAAACGAGTGACCACTAATGGCTTTCACATTTATACAAGGAATTGGCAAGGGAATTTACATGGACTCCACTCAACTTCAGACACAGGTTCAGCCAATATGGAGAGTGATTGAAATTGAACATAGCTAAGTAGTGGCATTGGCTCACAGTAATACACCAAGTATAAAATATTGAAGCTTTTACAGAAGCAAGGAGTAAGAAAAATTATGAAGCTCAGAGAAGTAGATTTAAATCAATCAAAGCTTGTTGAACGGCTATAATGTCCATAGAAATAATCTTCCAATGTTCTGCTCTCATGTACAAGATTTACACTTTGATCTGGACTACTGTTTGATACCAAATCATCATCAACTCCAAGCATTGCAAGTGATAGATGAGTTTGAATGTCACAACTCCCAGAGTTTTCTCCAGATTCATCCTCAATCAATTCATCTAATTCCATGGACATTGTCAGTTACCTCTTGGTCCAATAAGGTAGGTCATCTCCTTCTCCTCGTAGTAATTTCAAAGTCTGCAATAATAAGTTACAGACAAACAATGAGGAAGAATAAGTTCACGTTCTTATATTAACATTTATCCATTGTTTGAAATTTCACAAAGTCAGTTTAATACAAAGGTAAGCCACTTTATTTGGGTAAACCAAAGCTTTCAATTCAAATCTTGCAATCTAGATTTCAGCTAGGATAATGATTCTCAGGAAAGCTATATACTCTCTTGATATTGGAGCGAAAGCAGATATGCTGGCTCTTCTTGCCTATTCAGGGAGGGGTAATTTGCATACTGAAGCTTTGGTTTGAGATATGATGTAATCTCTTTTGCTAATATTCAAAGAATATTATATTTCATTAATGGAAAAATAGATTATTGGCAATTAAGGCTTTGAATATTTTGCCATAATCCACCATCAGCATTTAGGGCTAACTTGTTTAAGGGTGATGATTTTACAAATTGAACTACTAAACAAATGTTTAGATTACAACCCTAAACACTAGGTCTAAACACCCTTTACTCTATTTCAGAAGGATATCAACTCGATATTTCATGTGCCATTCTTCGTTATGGGAAAAAACAATTCTAGCACTAACTCCTCACAGGAAAGGAAATGTCTTCAAGCAATTAAATTTGACATAAGATCAGAAACTGAAACATATATATGCAACTAATGAGAATAAGAGTAATTACTATGTTCATTCGAGGTCGAAACTAAGCTTCCTATCTCAGACAACATGCTGCACCAATGACCATTCTCTTCATCTTCCTCATGTCATAAGCATCTTCCAAAAGTGGATCTGCAAGTTCTTTTACAGAGCCAACTGCCAGTAATGGCCTTGCCTAAATTTTGAAATTTACAAGAGATTAAGATTCTGAACCAAGACAAAGAAACCAAAAGAATCCAAAATTATCAAATACAAAACAAGCAGCCTTGCCTAAATTTTGAAATTTACAAGAGATTAAGATTCTGACCAAGACAAAGAAACCAAAAGAATCCAAAATTATCAAATTCAAAACAAGCAAGGACACTAGAGCCCTACCCACATAACCAAGCTTTCTTGGCCTTTAGGATTCTTGTCATTGATTGGTTTTCTTCCAGTTATTAGCTCTAGAAGAACTACTCCAAAGGAATACACGTCCATCTTCTCATTAACCTTGCCATACATGAAATATTCTGGAGCCAGATACCTGAAATATGATAGCAGCTAGTTTTATGAAGGCTTGATTATAAATGACATTTATTTTCCTAAGGAAAGAGCTGGTGTAAAGAAAGAAATGGATATTTACCCAAATGTACCTACAACATCACTACCTATTATTGTTTCTCACCCCCTCGAGAATAGATTCACTAATGGATTCCCACAGTCTGAAATAGAATCCAAGGCATCAAAAGGTAAACCTAGGATACCCACTTATTCAAGACATGTTCTCTAGAGACTGTCACTTTGCATTTAAGTAATTTCATTCATCCTCTTATGCAGATCTCAACAAGTTTCCTTCAACCAATCATCTTGGGTACCTGCTTGAGGTACTGGAGAATAACGAAGATGAGCCTAAGCGGGACAATGATGATCAAGAAAGGTAGAGACCCTCATCCACAGTCTGCAATTCTGTAAAATAAAGAACATGACAAAGATTTTACTTAGAAAACAAGCTGTCAATAATGGGTTCCTGGAAGTAGTTGAATAGAAGCTACTTTGTTTTGTTTTGGTGATTATTATTAAAAGGTAATGATCAGTGAGTTTCTTTCCTTGCAACAGCTATGGACTTAACCTTCCAGAGAGTCCATTTTCAAATCTTAATGGATCCAATGGTATTAAAACAGTATTATATACTACAGAGAAAACAATGGGGAACATGCCCACTATTTCCAAAGTTTTAACACAAGCATCATCAACATCTGCTATCGATAAGGAACTTACTTGTTCTATATGCCTGGGTACTTAGAATATTCATTTTTTTTACATTGTTATTTCAATGATTTATCTGTATTCTAACAACAGACAACAAAATCTGAACCTTCCAGAGAGTCCATTTTCAAATCTTAATGGATCCAATGGTATTAAAACAGTATTATATACTACAGAGAAAACAATGGGGAACATTCCCACTATTTCCAAAGTTTTAACACAAGCATCATCAACATCTGCTACTGATAAGGAACTTACTTGTTCTATATGCCTGGGTACTTAGAATATTCATTTTTTTTACATTGTTATTTCAATGATTTATCTGTATTCTAACAACAGGCAACAAAATCTAAAACTTCTACCCATAAATCTATGTGCAGATGCTGTTGTGGAGCCGAAGCAATTAGCGTGTAGCCACTTATTTTGTTTCAAATGTGTGCCAAAGGTGAGATAAACCAAGCACTCATTTGCATTATTAAATCAATATATTTTTGAAAGAACATATATAACTGATTCAGGCTGCCATTTCTGTGAATTCTGTTGGTGCAGGTAATTAAATTGTCTGAGGAGTGCCCTATCTGTGTGCAACACAAGGGCAACCAGGTCTTTAAACTTTCTGCAAGGAGAGATTTACAATTTGATTATTACCCTTGGGAAAGAGAGCCAGTCCCACACCAAATGTGTCGTAGTTATACAAAATATACATCATGATACTCAGCTTGGTCCATTTCTCAGATGGCACCGGGTCTAAAATATAAAACAATTTGAAAATGGTGCAAATGCAATCCTTTGTACCTATATGAAGATACAGATAATGTACACAGTGCCCCGGGATACATCAAGGTTCTGCCCTGGGGCCTGATTTATATTTTGTTTTTTCCGACTGAGATCTGCATCCCCACTGAATTGGGATTTTCAAACTGAGCAGGCAGCCAGGAAATTTGTCTACAGATAACTATAGAAAATTCAGAAGATGCCAAAAAAAGTATAGTTTACAGGAAAAGTGTTGGGTATTTTAACCTAGGGAATAATTATTACCTAGTCTAGTGAACTACTGCTGCTACTATTGCTATGACTTGCAGTTTTAGAAAACAACTATAGCCGTGATCAAGTTGTAATTCTTCAGTATAGAAAAATGTGTATAGAAAACAAAAAAGCATAGAAGAATTATGGAAAAGCTCCCTTTCATTGTGGCTCAAAGTATCATTTGTTATAAAAAGTCTTTGAATAGTACAATGAATGACGAAAAGATTTTTCACATGATGTGTATACAACTTTCATACATTTGGTGCTGATGGTGATTTTTATGTGGATGAATCATATTTGGTGATATATTATTTGTTTGAATGGACTTTGTGGGACACATATATATAGATAGAAATTAGATTCTTCAATTCACAGACCAATTAACACACGTACAGTTATCACATGCTGGGCTGACCTGCACTCAGGCACCACAATTTGTAGTGCAAGAAAAAGATATTGTTCTGCACGGTTCTCTTTTGAAACTTTCCGTCGTTGGGTTTGCTGCAGAAACTGAATGCGTTAGTAGTTACAAGTATTGTCATGATATGTATCAACAAGTGAGTGTGTGGTGGAAAAGGCATAGTTGAGTTGAGACTTTAGGCCTCCCTCTAGCTGTCACAAAACACCCCATGACTAATGCACATTGAGCACCTTTGTTACATGGTTAAAACGATTGGTAAATTAACTGTCATCCACTTTTTGCAGCCACTGAAGGGACAGAATGAATCTCAACATCTCTTCTGCGTACCATCTGACCCACCTTCCACAAAGCATTCTTACCTTGATGATACCGCAGCTGGCTCTTCTTGCCTATTCAGGGAGGGGTAATTTGCATACTGAAGCTTTGGTTTGAGATACGATGTAATCTCTTTTGCTAATATTCAAAGAATATTATATTTCATTAATGGAAAAAGAGATTATTGGCAATTGAGGCTTTGAATATTTTGCCATAATCCACCATCAGCATTTAGGGCTAACCTGTTTAAGGGTGATGATTTCACAAATTGAACTACTAAACAAATGTTTAGATTACAACCCTAAACACTAGGTCTAAACACCCTTTACTCTATGTCAGAAGGATATCAACTCGATATTTCATGTGCCATTCTTTGTTATGGGAAAAAACAATTCTAGCACTAACTCCTCACAGGAAAGGAAATGTCTTCAAGCAACTAAATTTGACATCAGAAACTGAAACATATATATGCAACTAATGAGAATAAGAGTGATTACTCTGTTCATTCGAGGTCGAAACTGAGCTGCCTGTCTCAGACAACATGCTGCACAAATGACCATTCTCTTCATCTTCCTCATGTCATAAGCATCTTCCAAAAGTGGATCTGCAAGTTCTTTTACAGAGCCAGCTGCCAGTAATGGCCTTGCCTAAATTTTGAAATTTACAAGAGATTAAGATTCTGAACCAAGACAAAGAAACCAAAAGAATCCAAAATTATCAAATAGAAAACAAGCAAGGGCACTAGAGCCCTACCCACATAACCAAGCTTTCTTGGCCTTTAGGATTCTTGTCATTGATTGGTTTTCTTCCAGTTATTAGCTCTAGAAGAACTACTCCAAAGGAATACACGTCCATCTTCTCATTAACCTTGCCATACATGAAATATTCTGGAGCCAGATACCTGAAATATGATAGCATTTGCATTATTAAATCCATATATTTTTGAAAGAACATATATAACTGATTCAGGCTGCCATTTCTGTGAATTCTGTTGGTGCAGGTAATTAAATTGTCTGAGGAGTGCCCTATCTGTGTGCAACACAAGGGCAACCAAGGCTTTAAACTTTCTGCAAGGAGAGATTTACAATTTGATTATTACCCTTGGGAAAGAGAGCCAGTCCCACACCAAATGTGTCGTAGTTATACAAAATATACATCATGATACTCAGCTTGGTCCATTTCTCAGATGGCACCGGGTCTAGCTGGCTCTTCTTGCCTATTCAGGGAGGGGTAATTTGCATACTGAAGCTTTGGTTTGAGATACGATGTAATCTCTTTTGCTAATATTCAAAGAATATTATATTTCATTAATGGAAAAAGAGATTATTGGCAATTGAGGCTTTGAATATTTTGCCATAATCCACCATCAGCATTTAGGGCTAACCTGTTTAAGGGTGATGATTTCACAAATTGAACTACTAAACAAATGTTTAGATTACAACCCTAAACACTAGGTCTAAACACCCTTTACTCTATGTCAGAAGGATATCAACTCGATATTTCATGTGTCATTCTTTGTTATGGGAAAAAACAATTCTAGCACTAACTCCTCACAGGAAAGGAAATGTCTCAAGCAACTAAATTTGACATCAGAAACTGAAACATATATATGCAACTAATGAGAATAAGAGTGATTACTCTGTTCATTCGAGGTCGAAACTGAGTTGCCTGTCTCAGACAACATGCTGCACAAATGACCATTCTCTTCATCTTCCTCATGTCATAAGCATCTTCCAAAAGTGGATCTGCAAGTTCTTTTACAGAGCCAGCTGCCAGTAATGGCCTTGCCTAAATTTTGAAATTTACAAGAGATTAAGATTCTGAACCAAGACAAAGAAACCAAAAGAATCCAAAATTATCAAATACAAAACAAGCAAGGGCACTAGAGCCCTACCCACATAACCAAGCTTTCTTGGCCTTTAGGATTCTTGTCATTGATTGGTTTTCTTCCAGTTATTAGCTCATAAAATCTCACCATGTTTCTTTTTAGTTTTTAGATGTCAACTGTCTCCCACAGCAAAAGCATATACCTGTTTACCAACCACAAGCCAACTACATCCCGGATTCTTTTTTAACCTCCTGGCTTTCATCATTTTTCGCACCTTTCCAATGTCATTCCACATACCAGCGGTAGCATAGATATTGGACAGTTGAACATAAGGTGAAGGGTTTTCGGGATCCAATTCAAAAAGCCGTTCTGCTGCATATTCTCCTAATTCTATATTCTTATGGATTCTGCAGGCACCAAGTAATGAACCCCACACAGTAACACCAGGTTCTACTGGCATTTTCTTGATAAGCTCTTGGGCATCATCAAGCCTCCCAGCACGGCCAAGGAGGTCAATCATGCAGCTGTAGTGTTCCATCACAGGTGTAATGTGATAATGCTTACTCATTAAATCAAAGTACTGGCGGCCCTCATCCACCAGCCCTGCATGACAGCAGGCAGACAAAACACCAAGAAATGTGACATGATTTGGGTTCATACCCAACTGTAGCATTCCTTCAAACAGCTCAAGGGCTTCCTTAGCACATCCGTGTATGGCATACCCTACAATCATTGCAGTCCACAAGACAACGTCTCGGTAATGTATGTTGTCAAATACTCTTTGTGCACTCTCTAGACACCCACACTTAGAATACATATCTACAAGAGCCCTTCCCACAAAGGCATCACAGCTGTATCCACTTCTAATGATGACTTCATGGATCTCTTTGCCTTCTTCGAGAGCTGCCAAGTCGGAACACACCGGGAGAGTAACAGCAAACGTCTCTGCGTTTGGGTTCACAGCGGCCAACAGCATTTGTTGAAACAGCTTCAGGGCATCCTCTGTGCGCCCAGCTTGTGCATAACCAGCAATCACAGCATTCCATGAGATGACATCTTGTTCGGGTATCTCCCAAAGCAGTTTCAAGGCTTCATCATGATACCCATTCTGTGCATATCCTGTAATCATTACATTCCACGATACCACATCTCTTATGGGCGTTTTCCAAAAGACTTTCAGTGCCTCTTCAACATATCCACTCTGAGCATATGCTGCAATCATAACATTCCATGAGACCAGATCTCTTTTTGGCATTTTGTCAAACACAATCAATGCATTGTCAATACCGCCGCATTTTGCATACATATCTATGAGGGCATTCTCAACATTGACATCATATTGAAATCCACTTCTAATTATTTCTTCATGGATCTCTTTCGCTTGTTCAAGCGAACCCATGCTCGCACATGCCCCTAGAAGACTGGCAAATGTGATCTTGTTTGGCCTAACACCAGACTGCCGCATCTTACAATAAAATGTCAAGGCGTCCAGCCCATACCCTTGTCTGGCATAAGATGCAATCATGGCTGTCCAAGACACCACATTCGGCTCGGGCATTTGCCAAAAGAGATCCAAGGCTTCCTGAAAATATCCATTCTGCGCACATCCCGTAATCATTGCATTCCACGAGACGACATTTCTTTCAGGCATTTTCTCAAACATTTTCAGGGCTTCCACAAGCTGGCCATTCTGAGCATATCCAGCCACCATGGTATTCCATGATACCACATCTGGTTCGGGAATTTTGTCAAACACACGGCGTGCAAACTCCAGTTCTCCACATTTTGCAAACATGTCCACTAGGGCATTTTGCACAAAAGCATAAGACTCGAATCCACCCCTAATCACTTCTTCATGGATCTCCTTGCCTTTTTCAAGATCACCCATGTGGGCACAAGAAGACAGAATACTGGCAAAGGTAAACTCATTTGGTTTGGTACCTACCCGTTTCATTTGATAAAACAGATCAAAAACCTCCTCGTTATGATCATGCCTGCTATAAGCCACAATCATCACTGTCCACGACATAACGTTACGTTCAGACATTTGATCCAGAACCGTGCGGGGTAAAACTACTGATTTTACCAGTATTGGCTACGGCATTCGCTGAGGCCATTCCTAAAACAAAAATCTTAGGAGGCTGAAGCTACATTTGGCGCATTTCTGAACTAGATCTGGAATGAAGAAAGAAAATTTTCGTAAAATGCCTAAATAAATTTTTCACCGAAAACAAGTTCTCAGGTGTAAATTTTCAGGTTAGCTTGGAAATAAATATTTCACCGAGCTACATACATTTTCTGGCCAAAGGAAGGTTACACAGCTACATTTGGTGCATTTCTGAACTAGATTGGAATGAAGAAAGAAAATTTTCGGTAAAATGCCTAAATAAAATTTTCACCGAAAATAAGTTCTCAGGTGTAAATTTTCAGGTTAGCTTTGAAATAAATATTTCACCGAGCTACATACATTTTCTAGCCAAAGGAAGGTCACACCGCTAAAATTTAAAGGCCAGCAAATTATCTGCAAGTAATGCATGTAACTTTGAAAAGGAACAGGTTTTGCAGGTTAAATGTTCGGAAGAATCTGGAACCTGTGCCGATCCGCGTAATGCCGAGGTCCTTCGAAGGTTAATTCGCCTCGATCCGTCTCCGATAAAAATACAAAGGAAGCGAAAGCAAATTTGGACCAAATCCGGATGTACACGGTCCTAAATGATGACAAAGTTGCAGAGATGATGATTGCCGTTGTGAAAGATTCAGATTGAAGGCCAAGGAAATCGAAACTCCAGCGAAGCCATCACCACTGTCTGCCAAGGGTTTCGAGCGGGTAATCTCTCCAGCATGAGATAAACAGGGAGTTCAACCAGCGCTGATTAAAATTCCAACTATAATGATCTGATCCAACGGCACAATCTCTTTTAATCGTCTAACACATCAGATCAATGGTCGAAAATAGGACACAGTGGCATATAAGGGAGTTCTTCCCAAAGGGAAACGCTTTTGTAAAATGAATTAATACTTAAGAGATTAATTTGGAGAGAAAATTTGAGATGATAGCCAGTGGTAACCAATTTTATATATAAAAATTTAATAAATTTTAAATTTTTTAATAATTAAAATATTAGAGTTCAAATTAATTTATGTTGTTTTTTATGAGAAATATTTTTATATTTTATATAAATAATAAAAATATTTAAATTTATAAGGAAGTATTTTGTTTTAATAATAACAAGGTACACAGATATTAGTGTGAATAACAATTATTTCTTCCCACTCATTTAAACAAATGTATTTGAAATATATTAGTTTATTTTATTATTATATTATTTTTTTACTATAATTAATATTTTTTTTAACGGTTATGTTTTTCACTTATATTATATTTTTTTTAACGGTTATGTTTTTCACTTATATTATAGATTTAATTTTATTTAGAGTATAAAGTTTATATTTTATTAGCTTCAGATATAAATATTTTTTTTAAGTAGGTTTTTATCGATACTTAGATCTTAATTGAAATGTATTAAAACTTTAAGTATAATCCAATTTACATGTTTTATTTTAAAAAGTTGAAATAATATAATATAAGAAAATATATTCATATGTTGAAATTAATTTGATGTTAAAATTACAACAAAAATATATTATTTTTTATTTTTTAATTTTTTTTGTGACTTTTATATTTTTTTATCCATTCTCTTTCTTTTTTTTCTCTCCCAATTTTCTTTACTTCTACATTTGTTTAATATTTACATTTGGTTTTAAACAACCTAATATCACTCTCAACAAATTTTATCAATGACACTTCAATTTCTTTGAAAAAATGCAGAATTCAAAGACAAGAAGAAAAAATATTTTCATATGTTAATATTTAATCCCATTTTTCTTTACTTCTACATGTGTTTACCATTTGCATTTGGTTTTCAACAACTTAATATCATTCTCAACAAATTTTATCATTGACACTTCAATTTCTTTGAAAAAATGCAGAATTCAAAGACAAGAAGAAAAAATATTTAAAAAAAATTATATAGCTGTGTTAATTTCATAGTGCAATGAAAAACTCTGTCCAACTTATGAAGTATTAATAGTTGCTTAATTATAACTAAGAAGCCTAACCATTCTTAAAATAATATAAGAAAATATATTCATATGTTAAAATTACAATAAAAATATATAATGTGATTAATTCAATAATTAAGATAGCAAATCACAAGGAAAAAGATTGTAAATGATTATCAAAAATGAAAAGTGTGAGAATTCTAAAAAGAAAATGCCAAATATGTGACATACTTAGTGTTTTTTAGTGCATTGCTCCTTAACCTATGAATGCGATAAGAAATAAATATTTCTTTCAATTTTTATTTTTTATTTTTTTGTTATGACTTTTGTATTTTTTTATCCATTCTCTTTCCTTTTTTTCTATCCAAATTTTCTTTACTTCTACATTTGTTTAACATTTGCATTTGGTTTTAAACAACCTAATATCATTCTCAACAAAATTTATCATTGACACTACAATTTCTTTGAAAAAATGCAGAATTCAAAGACAAGAAGAAAAAATATTTTCCTCTTACAATATTACTAAGCACTTCTATAGTCATAAAACGAAAGTTTTTCTTATGCTATCTAATTTCTTGTAACTTTTTATGTCCTTGAAACACACTCTAAAGTGAGACTTGTGACCTTCTAACATAGCTACAAGGTGTTTTTATCGACCTTATCTCTCTAGTGATAAATTTATCATCAACATACAAAAGGAAGAACTCAAATGCAAGAAGAAAAATATAGCATTATATATTTCAATAGCCATGCAAAGAAACCCTAATAGGCCAAATCAAGGTTTTCACCCTATTTCAAATAATTAGATGTGAAACTTTTGTTATAGTCCTTGTTTTGACCTCAATTTGTTAAGATGACAATTTGTGATGTTTAATTAGATGATTTGGCCCTCAATCCTCATATGTGGAAATGTTGCATAATTATTTTTTTTAAATGTGATATAAGTTTCTCCAATATCTTCTTATAACTATGTAGACTAAAGTACAACCATAAGGGAGTTTTTCATTCATTGTCTAATTCTCACAAGCTTGTAATTTCTAAAATAAAACTTGTAGTTTCTAAGATGAATTGATAGAACCTATATAAACATCACAATTTCAACAATTAACTCATTAGCTCATAAAGAATGAACATGTAAAAATTAATGAAAAAGATAATAATCCCTTATCTCTATCACTTGAGTTAAACCAAATTAACCCATTTTGAAAATTTAAACCTTTATTATGAAAAAAATAATAATATTTTTTTAAATTATATTAGACAAAAGTAAAATTATAAATTATCTTAAAAAAAAATATATAAACTAGAAATAAAAACTATAAATATAAATATAAACATAAATAAACATGTGTAATGTGTCAGCACTTCGTTAAAAAATTATGATTTCTCAAATAACTTGATTAACACTTCCCTGAATTTTAAATACTTCCATGAATTTTAAATATATGATCTATTTCAAACTAGAATCTTAACCTATTCTTTTAACTGGATTCTCGAATTATTTTTTTAATTTATGAATTTTATTTGTTATACATTTGAAAAATCCTTTAAACAAATTGTTTATACAAAATAAGCCATTAATATTTAATATAAAAATTTAAAAAAAAAGAAATTGATTTTGATAAACCAGTAGTTAACTAATCATACAATTTTGGACTCGTATCTATACGTCTAACTCAACGCAAAAATATAGACTGATTTGGATTTCATATAAATTTAACTTCATGTTTGAATTCGAATTTCGAGATGGTCGTGATAAAAAATAAAACCAACTCAAATAAATATTATAAAAACACAAGTTAGAAGATGATTTTATTTATCAGGTTGATAGCATGTTTATTTCATAATAAAATTTTGATATTTTAATTTAATTATTATTAAGTATTATGTGGAAAATATAATTTTAATCTTTATAAAATATGTAAGAATATTTAAAATAATATTGATAGATATTAATTTTAATAAATATAATAATATTTATCTTTTTCATTTAAAACAAACAAAAAATGTCATTTAAAAAAATAAAAAGCCATAAAACTTATTAAATTATATTATTATTAATTTAAAAAGAATTAATATATAAGTTAAATATATGTATTCTCATTTTAACATAGAAATTATTAATATATAAATAAGCTTTGTTATAATATATGGGCCAATTCCAGAGGTCAATTAAATCATAATTCACTTGATATGACATGTTTTCATATGATTTTTTCTTTTCAATTAATCAAATTAATAAAAAAAATTATAATTAATAATAATAATTAGAAATAAATTATAATTTAACTAATTTTTATTATTTTTTTAATTTAAATATATCATGATATAAGTGTTTTGATGTTCATCATAAATTAATGTTTATTAGTATTTAATATCTATTTAATTATGCTAATAAACTTGTAAAATAAACTTTTCATAATTTTCATTCTTTATAAAATAAAAAATTATAAAAAATTTAGATTTAATAATATCATAATATGACCAATTAACAACCATACTCGTATGACCCATTAACAACAAAACCATACTCGTATGATGTTAAGGAATCTTTGTCCACAATTTTCATTCTTTATAAAATAAAAAAATTATAAAAAAATTAAATTTAATAGTACAATAATATGGCTCATTAGCAACAAGACCATACTAAAAAAATTATAAAAAAATTAAATTTAATAGTACAATAATATGGCTCATTAGCAACAAGACCATACTCATATGATGTTAAGGAATCTTTGTCATGGCTACACTCACGAGCACTAAAGTAATGCTAGGTTAAAGAGAGATAAAAATAAATAAATAAAAATTCAATTACTCAAAGTGAAGGCCCTAATCATTCTTTACCTAAGAAATCTTTATCCTGACTACACTCATTCTTTACCTAAGAAATCTTTATCCTGACTACACTCACGAGCATTAAAGTAATGCTAATTAAAGTAATGCTAAGTTAAAAGAGGGATAAAAACAAAAAAAATCAGTTACCCAAAGTCAAGGCCTTATTCATTCTTTACATAAATTATTTATAGATTGAAAACTAAAAAGGAAAATTAACCTCGTAAAAGAGGTGATCTGTTAGTCACCTGATGTTTGCGCTTAATGAGAATATTTGTTAGGTTCATAAAAATAAAGTGGTGCCCATAAGTAAAGAGATGTACCTTTATGGTTATTGAGTTTATTTTTAACATTAGATATGAACAAAGTCCTTAACATAAAAGAGGTGATCTGTTAGTCATCTAATGTTTGCGCTTAATGAGAATATTTGTTATGTTCATAAAAATAAAGTGGTGCTCATAAGTAAAGATTTGTATCTTTACAGTTATTGAGTTTATTTTTAACATTAGATATGAACAAGTCCTTAAAATAATATTAGACAGAGGTAATTGCTTAGCCTTTGATATTTCAACAAGGAAAAAATTAAATATGTAAATAAATTTTGAAAATACTACTTTTATTTATATTTGATTTTGTTTACCTGATTTAGAATTATGATTTAAGGTTATTTTTTAGCTAATTAAAAAATATGTAAATAAATTTTGAAAATACTACTTTATTTATATTTGATTTTGTTTACATGATTTAAAATTATGATTTAAGGTCCCGTGTCCTGTATTGGACACGAAAACGGCCCTAATACGTGTCCAATACGATTTTTAACATGTCATAAAAATCGTTTTCCATTCGTGTCATAAATTTTGAATACGCGTATTTTGTACATAGCATACGTTGCCCTAACATATTTCGATGTTTTGAATACGTATTGAACAAAAAACATGGTTTATAGCGTAAGCGTTGGTCTATTCCGGCCCCCGGGTTATTTTCGGTTGTCTGGAGCTGTCGTGTGGAGCTGCGGGAGTGTTCGTTCGATGGATTTGATCATAAGTTTTGACATATTGTTATATAAGGTGATGTGTAGGTAGCATAAATCGGAGCTAAGAACCATATAATTTCGGAGCTCTTTTTAATTGAAGCTCCAATGCTTGATCTACCTTGGAATTTCGTTGACCTTGGAACCTTTTTCATAAAAAATACGATTTCTAATCCCTTCAACGGCTGGATGTTTAATACCTAAGATGGTTTAATTTTTTATTCGTTGGTGTAATACCAACGTTATTGTATATACGATATCCTATTCATTGTTATAAAAGGTTTGGTATTATATTTTTTGTATTTTATATTGAATGAATTAAATAGAATTTTCTTTTAATATTAAATCATTTTTAATAAATTACATTTAATTAAATTTTAATAAAATAATTATATATATAATTTAATTTATTTTAATATGATTTGTTTAATATTTGTTTTAATTCAATTTAATTAAAATCTAATTAATTTCTTTTATATATAATTTAATTTTTTACATAATTTAATTTATTAATTTGTAGTTAGTTTAATTATATTTATATCTATCTAATTCTATCTATCTATATATATATATATATATATAATTTTTTAATCAATTTTTTTGAATTTTAGCCTAGGCATGCATTTTACTACAATTCTGTATTTTTGGCACCTCAACTTCGGAGAGGCATATCTCAAATTTCACTCAACCAAATCAATCTTGAAATAACTAGTTGAAAATCTAATTGCTATCAAGTTAAATTATGAGTTCAAATAGATAAGCACGACATACTTGTTAATTATTTATCAAATTCATGTCAAGTTTCTCTTGGTTTTAATAATGATTTTTTATCATGACTAGTTTCTTATGTGCTTGTAAGTTGTAAATTTTGATTCTATTTATTTTTTTAAAGTGAACTATGAACTTTGAGAAGTAATTATATTTTAATTTGATTAGATAAGCTGCAACCTGCAATTTAATATGGATAAAAAACTATATTTCAGTATATATATATATATATATATATATATAAAACGTGTCCCCCGTGTGTCGCTGCGTTTCGTATTGAATACCTCGTATTTACGTGTCCTCCTTGTCTCGTGTCCTCGTGTCATGTGACTTAGATTTAAAGTTATTTTTTTCGTGAACTATATAAATTTATTATTTTATCGCATTTTTCCACACACATTATTCAAACAGTAGTCATATACACCAGCCAAAAGATAAAATAAAAAGAATTTTAAGAACTTTTAGTTTCAAATCATTGAAATAACAGTTGTTTAATTCCATAATCTCTCTCCCAGCAGTATGCTTGAATTCACCGTTTTATTAATCTTCTATCTGTTTCATTGTTGCCCATGAATTTGAATTCAGCGTTTTATTAATCTTCTGTCTATTTCATTGCTCTGTCATATGCTGAAAAAATTTCACTGCATTCTTCATCACTCCCTCCATCTCCGGGGCCTGGAATCATTACACAGAGGGAATTTTGGGCAGAAAGAATCCACGGCCAAATGAGTTCTTTTATCCATCGTTTGCTGGACAGAAATCATCAAAGTTGGTCATTAACAAAATAATTCTTTGAGTTTAAGCTTTTGTGATCCATAATTTGAGTTTATATAAATATTTTAGGAAAACTTACTATAAGAAAAAATTTTGTCGACACGTTTCGAACCAACGAGTGTGGTTTATCGTCAAGACAAGTTGAAAAATCAGATCATAGCTGCATGTTAAATAGGGATGACAGATCTTCCAACGTGAAAAAGGGCAAGCCTGACATAAAAAAAAAATAGGCTGATTCTGGAGTCAAACCAACGAGTGTGATTTATCGTCAAGTTGAAAAATCAGATCATAATTGCATGTTAAATAAAGATGACAGATCTTCCAACGTGAAAAAAAACAAACATGACATTAAAAAAATACGCTGATTCTGGAGTTTGTTTAGATTCCAAAAACGTCTGACAAAATTTTGTCTTATGTCATTTTTCCTAAAATATTTCTATAAACTCAGATGATCACTGGATCCACCGACATTGTAATCGTTGATTAAAATACAGACTGAACGATGTTTTGTTGATCTCCTAAAATATTTCTAGGATCACCGACATTGTAATTGTTGATTAAAATACAGACTGAACGATGTTTGGTTGATCTCGTCTATTTTGTTGAATCTGCTCCTCTCAATCATGCAGTAGGCCGGGGTAGTAATTAGTCATCATTTTCATTAATTTCCCTCACTTTCAAGGATATTGATTAGGGATCTTAATTATATTTCAAAAATATGAGAGATATATACTGGAAAAAATGTTTATATCATATAAACCTTTAAACAACTCTCCCATGTTCTGTATGCTCTAAACATTTCAAACACATGATCTGGAAATGTGCAATTTACATCAGGTGAGTACTATACAAACAGACTTGACAATAATAATACTCAATACCTAACTAGTAACAATAGAGACTATACAGTTTCGTATACTGATTAATGCTAAAAGCCATCCCGGCTTTATGGTAAACTCAGCTGCAAAGTACCCTGACTTTACTTAAGTCGCTTAATTTAATGAAAAGAATCCCATGGCAATTACAAATTACGATAACGGTTAGATTAAAACTTCGTCCCTAATTGGGTTTGTACGACCCATCAATAACAACAGATTATATATATATATGAATGAGATTTAATAAAAATAAGTATTTGTAATGATTATAATTCAATTAAAAGTTGTAATTAAATTTGTTAAATTGATTTTCTTTAAATTATGTAATTAAGTTCTAGATTTAAATTTAACTTTAATAAAATATTTATTTAATTGAATGAAATTTTTTTAATTATAATTTAGTTGTTAAATTAGTAATAAAATTAGTTAAAACCCGCTTTATATGTGAATAACTCAGGTTGATTTATGACTATTATTTAAGGAAAAACTAAATCACTTATAATCATTCATAAAAAAAAATCAAAGTTTCACCCCATCAAATGTAGTTCGGTCTTAAGTGAATAACATGTTTCCTTACCTAAATCTTAAACAGCTAACCTGTTTTCTTACCTCAAAAAAAAATACAACTTCTTGGCCCAAAAGAAGCCAACAGTGCTATAGCATAGTTCAGTACCAAACCACATCTATATGGAGTTGTATTTAGTGCGACTTTTTGGACTATCGAGTGTGAGAATCGGAAAAATTGAGGTGAAATCTTGATTTGTGTTATTTAAATTGGTTTTTTGACAGCATATATGGATTTAGCACCCTAGAAACCCTAGGACACTTCCAACGTGCAGGAGTTATCCATCAATCTTGTGATTTCAATAAATTTCAGTGAGATTTTAGAGAAATTAAACCTAAAAAACCCACCAAAAAAACTTCCAAAATATCACACTAAACCCAATCCCCATCTATTTCCCCATCTATTTAACTTATATGATATGATTGTGGTACGATTAAATAGTACTATTTTAAATATTCAATCATTTTAACATTCACTACAAAACGAGATTATACCTGTAACTCATCTTCGACGAAAGGGCATGTCTTTCAAGATGGTGCGGTGCGGTTGAATATAAAACTAATCAGAGTTCACTCATTCAACACAACCACCAAAGAATACTTCCACACTGATAAGGAGAAGATATAATCAAATCCCTACAGGTAAACAAAAGAGAAAAATGTCAAACGTTCCTCAGAACTCTGATCACGGAGTGCCCAAGGAGTTCTTCTGCCCCATAAGCAAGGAGTTCATGAACGATCCCGTCATCGCTCCTTCAACTAACAGAACATACAATCGGAAGTCACTCATCGCTCTCAGGGAGGGCACGGTCAAGATCAATGCCGACAACGGCGTTCTGCCGCCCAAAAATGAAAGTGTACTGCCCGATCACGATATCAGACGGTCAATTGCTGAGTGGCGGCAGGGTTACAAGATGGAGCCGCCATTCTCCTTTATCTCAACGCCCAAAGATCTAGAAGCCCCAGTTAATGCTTTATTAGATCGCCAATTGGGAGGCGGGAAATCATTGAGATTTCTCCGTGACTTCAGTGCTGCAATTCAACGCAAACACAAAATCGTTGAGTCCAAAGAGGGATTTCTATTGTTGAGTAAGCTCATAGCAGGATGCCCTCTGGAATCGACCCCTGATTTGTGGCAGTGGGTGCAGATTTCGGTTGGCATTCTGGCTAATGCCCACAATTTCAACAACGAGATCGATCTGGGCGAAGACCAACATAAATTGCTTGCAGTCCTTGACAAAGTAAGCGGGAATATAAATGATGCGGCCTTTCAGCTGGGCTTCATCAACTTAATCCACTCGTTAATGGCGTCCAAGGAGCAGATACTTAATCACAGTGGAGTCGTACGAACTTTGTCAAACTTCATTCTCAAGCCCAGCCACCGTCTATCTAGTAGCAAAGAGCATTTTGACAAACTGTTCTACATTATCTTGGAGCTCTGGGGCACACAGGGTGGATTGACGCATCCCCGGCTTTCACAAGCAGTGGCTTCATTAGTGTGGCGAATGCAGGAAAGGATGGATGGGGCACAGTACGAGCATCTATTGCAAACAATATCCTCCACACTGAAAAGCCAAGTGGAGGGCCTGACTCCACCCTCGTCACTGCCTTTGCCCGTTGAAGCCATGACCCGTGCAGGATTGGTGAGTCGAATTTTCAATGTGTTGGACTATGCAACTCTCTCGCACGCGGAAAAACAGAGTCATCCAGACGGGTGGCTTCGGAGGGGCGAGTTAACGTCGCCGGAAGCCGAAGAGCTGGTGTTTATGAGGTGTTTTGAGATTCTTGAATACCTAAGCACTACCAGCATAGGCCGTCTGGAGATTGTGAGGGTGATCAGTCGCAGTGGTTACAGATACTTGGCAACTTTCTACAAAGCTCTTTGGATGAACATATTGCCTCGCCAGAATGAGAGCCATGTTATACCGGTAATATCTATGATCCTCAACGTGTTGAAGAATGCTCGATATACTTCACTGCTGGAGAGGATGGGTCAAGCCAACCAGCTGAGATTACGAAGTCTGTTTAATAGCGGCCACCCTAGGCTGGCTGAGATAGGAAACGAAATATTTAGCTGCTATTCTAAAATACAAAGAGAAGAAAGAGTCCCTCGACTACAGAATTATTGATATGCAGCTCTACGTTCAATTTATTTATCTAAGAAACATTTGAACTGGCTTTTAATTTATTTTATATAAATTAAATATTTTCATTTAAATATGAATTTAAAAAACAAGATAACAATAATGTTGAGGTAACAATTCCTCATCTAACCTAACCTGAATCAAATCGACTCTTTCGGATTATTGGGAAGATATGAACATTTTATTATTATAATAAAACACATCATCCTTAAAAATTAAATAATTTTTAACACTAGCAAAGTTGAATAGGATGGAAGATGGGAGTGATAAAAATATATGACACATATTAATGTGTCAACCACTCAGTACTTGATTGTGTCACCCACTGATGACATTTCTAATAATTTGATTAACAATTCCATGAACTTCAAACCTATGATCTATTTGAAACTAAAATATTAACATGTTATTCTAACTAAATTTTTAACACTAGCAAAGTTGAATATGATGGAAGATGGGAGTGATAAAAATATATGGCACATATTAATGTGCCAACTACTCATTACTTCATTGTGTCACCCATTGATGACATTTCAAATAATTTGATTAACACTTCCATGAACTTCGAACCTAGGATCTATTTGAAATTAAAATGTTAACATATTATTTTAACTAAATCAAGAAATTTTATTTATGAATTTTATTTATTATATATTTGAAAAAATAAAAGAGAAAGTTAATATTTAATATAAAAAATAAAAAAGAAAAATGATTTTGAGAAACCAATAGCATTGTTAACTAGAATTAAACCATTTTGGACTTGTTTGAATAAGTCAACTCCACACCCAAAAAAATACAGTAGATTCTTCAAGCTTATATTTGGTAGTAGTTGAAAGTTAATTTCAAATCTTAAAAGAGGGAAATAAAGCATTTCTGTTGGGAAGCATGGATTTTTATTTGAGTTTTTGATAAAGCTAATAATAATAAAAAAAAATAGTTTTTAATTAAACAAAATCTTTCCGTAGAGTTTACGTATGCGTACGAGTCTAAAATGCTTTAATTAGTTAACATTATTATTGGTTTATCAAAATCAATTTATTTTTTAACATTTTGTATAAATTATTTTTTAAATTTATTTCTAAAAATGTATAATAAATAAAATTTATGAAATAATTTCAATAAAATTCATGAATTAATTTCTTGATTTAATTATAAATATATTAGTTATTAAGTATTTTTTTTTTCAACTCATTGAGACACTTGAATAATGAATAATATCATACCTTAGGAATAATATCATACCTTGGGAATATGAATCCTTATATTAATAAACTTAAGGGATATATATTATAAACCCAAGGAAATAATAAACTCAAGGGATGAATACTAAAACTCTAAGGGATTATAAATCCAAGGGAATAATATTAAACCCATGGGGTTAATATTATAAAGCCAAGGTATATATACCCTAAAATAAACATGGTTGAGCATGGTTGATTTTCATATTGACACAATCCTTGTCATTATGCAATGTTGGACCATGATTCACCATGATTAATTTTCATATCGAGAAAATATTTGTCACAATGTGATTAATAAACCCAAGGAATTTATATTTTAAACCCAAGGGATTAATAAAATAAACCCAAGGGAATAATATTAGACCTAAGGGATTGATATTACAAACCTGAGGCATATAAAGCCTAAGATAAATATTATAAACATTAAAACAAACATGGTTGACCTTAGGAGGGTCGAGTCCCATTTCTGGAAGAGCTGCAACCATAGGATAGTTTTGAGGGCACTTTGGAGGGGTGTAGACCCATGGGAAGGAAGTCACAACCCTACATAGTCTTGTTGTAGGGTGTCGTAGAAAATTATAGGTAGGTCGAGGGGTAGACAAGGGCTAGGGCAGCCCAGAACTGAAGCAACCACCCTCGACCCCTCAAGGAAGGGTAATCGCACCTCTTGGGAGTATTTTTGGGCACAAAAGGAAGGTTGGTTAAGGACTATTGTGTGCCCTAACCAAGCCTAGTTTGATGCAACCAAACAGACCTCAAAATTGTGAGCTAGTACATGCTTATTGGAGTGGCGTTTGGTGTTTGTTGGGTCAAGGAAGTGACCAGTTTGGATAATATTTGTTGCAGCCTGCTGGTTCCATGTGGAGGACCTTTCGTGGTGGTGAAGAGTCCATCCTAGGAGCATAACCGACAATGTATTATTGGGTGCCATTGATCTAGTGGAGGGAAGTGTGTTGACTACCCAAAGTAGCCCTAGACGAGTTATCTTGAAGTGACGAAGAGGAGCTAAAGGTTGGGTGAAGTTTGGTGCCAAAGTGTAGCAGCTTGATGGACAAAGGTGACGCTATCCTGACAATTTGGAGCTCGGGAATTGTTCCTACCAAGAGAGATGGTTGGATCATCTCGTGTACATGCTACAAAAGTGACTTTCAGCAGTGTTTGGTGGTAGCCCTTGTGAAGTCTTGATTTGTTGTCCTTTGAAGGGCTAAGGGGAAGCTCGTGAGCAGTATGGACGCGAAGGACTGACAGGACAAGATACAACATAGAGTTTGAGCAGCATGTTTGTCATTGTATCTTGTAAACCATAGATTCTTGTACTATTATTCAGATTTTGTTTAATATAATGAAGATTGGGTTGTACATTATTGTACAACATCTGTTAAAAATTGTTATACTTTTGCATATGTGATTTACTGCTTTATATTTTCCACTGTGCAAAGTATTTTATGGTTGAGATTCTTAGTTTGATAGCGTGAGTGATTTTAAGACTCTAACCTAGACCTAAGGTCATGGAAATTCAACACGTTGGACCATGGTTGGCCATGGTTGACCATGATCGACTTTCATATTGAGAGAATGTTTTTCAAAATGCGACATTGGACTATGGTTGACCATTGTTGACTTTCATATTGAGACAATCTTTGTCACAATGCGATGTTGGACCATGGTGGACATTGATTGATTTTCATATTGAGAAAATCCTATAATAAACACGAACATAAATATTATAAACTAAGGTATATAAACCCTATGATAAATATTATAAATGCTAAAATAAATATGGTTGATCATGGTTTACCATGGTTGATTTACATATTAAGACAATCTTTGTCACAATACAACATTGGACCATGGTCCACCATGGCCAACCATGATTGATTTTCTTATTGAGGCAATCTGTCACAATGCAACTTTGGACCATGGTTAACCATGGTCGACCATGGTTGACCATGATTAACCATTGTTGACCATGGTTGATTTTCATATTGAGACATTTTTCTCACAATGTGACGTTGAACCGTGGCTAACCATAATTATTAACCAAAGGGATTTATATTAAACCCTATGATTAATATTATAAAACCTATGAATCATATTATACCTAGGAGTATGAACCCTTAGATTAATAAACCCAAGGGATTGATATTATAAACCAAAGGAAATAATAAACCCAAGGGATTAATACTAAAAACTCAAGTGATTATAAACCCAAAGGGATTAATATTATAAACTGAAGCTATATAAAACATAAGATAAATATTATAAACCCTAAAATAAGCATGGTTGGCCATCAATGATTGATAATGTAAACCCTATAAAACTTAAGATTAATAATATTAAATACTAATTTTGTAATGTCATAATGTGACATAGCATAAATTGCATTGTAATGTAACATTGCGACAATTATTGTCAAATTGATTGTCACATTGCTATAATATTTACCATGGTTGACCGTGATTTATATTCATATTAAAAAAATCCCATGATAAACCCTAAGATCAATATTATAAACCACGGTATATAAACCCTACGACTAATATTATAAATGGTAAAATAAACATGGTTGAAAATTATTAATTTTCATATTGAGATCATCTTTGTCACAATGCGACGTTGAACCATGCTTTACCATGCTTGATGATGATTGATTTTCATATGGAGATAATATTTGTCACAATGCGATGTTGGACCATGCTTGACCATGGTTGGTTTTCATATTAAGACAATCTTTGTCATAATGTGACATTGTACCATGGTTGACCATGGTTGATGATTGTTGACAATGGTTTACCATGATTGACCATGATTGACGATGCTTGACAATGGTTGATCATGGTTGATTTTAATATTGAGCTAAACGTTGTCACAATGTGACATTGGACCATGGTTGACCATGATTATAAACCCAAGGAATTATAATAATAAACCCAAGGGATTAATACTAAAATCCCAAGGGATTAATATTACAAACCCAAGCTATATAAATGATAAATATTATAAACCCTAAAATAAACATGGTTGGTCATCCATAGTTGATACTGTAAACCCTATAAACCCTAAAATAAATATTATAAACCCTAATATTAATATATATTAAATACTAATTGTAATTTCACAATGTGGCATATCATAAATTGCATTGTAATGTAGCATTGCGATAATTATTGCCAAATTGATTTTCATGTTGCTACAATGTTGACCATGGTTGACCACACTTGACCCTGATTGATTTTCATATTGAGACAATATTTGTCACAATGCGACATTAGACCATCGTTAACCATGGTTGACCATGGTTGATTTTCATATTGAGATCATCTTTGTCACAATGCGACATTGGACCATGGTTGAAAATGGTTGACAATGGTTTACCATGATTATAAACCCAAGGGATTTATACTAAACCATAGGCTTAGTATTATAAACCCTATGAATAATATTTTCCTTAAGAATATGAACCATTAGATGAATAAACCCAAGGGATTGATAATATAAACCCAAGGGAATAATAAACCCAAGAGATTAATACTAAAACCCCAATGGATTATAAACCCAAGGGATTAATATTATAAACCCTAAGATAAATATTATAACCCTAAAGTAAACATGGTTGAACATGGTTGATTTTCATATTGAGACAATCCTTGTCACAATGCAACATTGGACCATGGTTGACAATGGTTTACCATGATTGATTTTCATATCAAAACAATTTTCGTCACAATACGATGTTGGACCATGGTTAACCATGATTAATCATGTTTGACCATGGTTGATTTTCACATTGAGACAATCTTTGTCGCAATGTGACATTAGACCATGGATGACCATGATTGACCATGGTTGTTGATGGTTAACAATGGTTGACCATGGTTGATTTCATTTTTAGCCAAGCCTTCTAACAATGTGACGTTGGACTGTGGTTGACCATGATTAATCATGGTTGACGATGGTTAATGGTGGTTGACCATGGTTGGCCATGCTGCCATGGTTAACCATGTGAACATGGTTGACCATGATTAACCATGGTTGACCATGGTTGATTTTCGTCTTGAGACAATATTTGTCACAATGTGATGTTGGACCATGATTGACCATGGTTGAAAATGGTTAAGGATGGTCGACCATGGTTGATTTTCATATTTATACAATCTTTGTCATAATATGACACTGGACCATGGTTGACCATGATTATCAACCCAAGGGATTTATATTAAACCCTTGATTAATATTATAAACTTTATGAATAATATTATACCCTAGGAATATGAATCCTTACATTAATAAACCCAAGGGATTCATATTATAAACCCAAGGGATTTGTATTATAAACCCAAGGGATTAATACTAAAAACCCAAGGGATTATAAACCTAAGGGAATAATATCAAACACAAGAGATTAATATTACAAACCCAAGCTATATAAACCCTAAGATAAATATGATAAACCCTAAAATAAACATGGTTGATCATCTATGGTTGATATTATAAACCCTAAGATTAATATATTAAATACTAATTTTGCAATGTCATAATGTGACGTAGCATAAATTGCATTGTAATGTAACATTGTGCTAATTATTGTCACATTGCTACAATTTTAATCATGGTTGAGCATTATTGACCATGGTTTATTTTCATATTGAGAAAATCCCATGATAAACCCTAAGATCAATATTATAAACCAATGTATATAAACCCTATGATAAATATTATAAATAGTAAAGTAAGCATGGTTGACCATGCTTTACCATGGTTGATCATGGTTGATTTTCATATTGAGGCAATCTTTGTCAAAATATGAAGTTGGACTATGGTTGACCACAATTGATTTTCATATTGGGAAAATATCTTTCACAGCGACATTGGACCATGGCTGGCCATGCTTAACCATGGTTGGTTTTCATATTAAGACAATCTTTGTCATAATGTGACATTGGACCATGGTTGACCATGATTGACCATGGTTGACAATGGTTGGCAATGGTTAGCCATGGTTAATTTTTATATTGAGACAATCTTTCTCACAATGTGATGTTAGACCTGTTACCACTCAAACCAGCAGGGGACCTAAAAGGGGTTCCTAAGAGGGAAACTACTAGGTCAAGGGCAACAGTGGAGGTTTAGCCCACTGTCACGAAAGCTAAGTCTCCCTTCTCTTTATGGAATTTCACCGATGAGAGGAGTCGCGGTAGTGTAGGGATCACTTTTTAAGATAAATTTCAATGGATAGGTGAGGAGTGACCTTGAAAACCCTTTCCCAAGGATGGAGTGAGAAATGGAACTTGCTTTCTCTTTAGGCAAGGGACTTGATCCACTAGGGTTAATGCGTGAGGATTGGAGGGTTGAGGGAAAATAATAGGCTTATAAAGGAGTTTATCAATCCCTATAATCCTTGGAAACTTGGATTTCCAAGTGGTCTTTGACAAATAGTCTTTATTGAGAAGTGGGACCACACGGGGCCAAGCGAACCCATCCTAGGTTTGAGGATGGAATATAGCAACCAATGATGTTCCTATCCTGGACAAGGTGAGGGGAAAGGACCAAACAAGAACATTCACTTCAGAAGGTTGAATTGATCCTACTAAGGTCTAGCCTTGGGGATACTTAGGCAAAATTTGGTCCTAGAGCTAGGGCCTGGGATTCCCAGAGATTCCACCATCAAGATGGCCTCAAATTTGGAGGAGAGGGAGGGGACCCACCAACGGAGTAGGCTAGAGGAGATCAAACATTTTCCTTGGCCCATTTGTTGGAAATTGATTCCCTATGTGACCTAATGGGGCTAGACTTGGGAAAAAGGGGGAAAATGGTAAAATGAAGGTTGAGATGATCACGCTTTTATGGAACCAGTGCCTAATTCACTTGGGGATATGGAGTTAAGGATGGTAGTGAGTAATAACTTGGATTCTTGATCAAGGAGTCCTAGAAAGTTAACTTCATCCAAAGTAGATGGTAAGAAAAGAAAAGTAGCTTTCAAGCATTTATACTTTAAAACAAATGATTCAATATTCTTGAGATAAATAATCTCTAGGAAATTTCATTCATATAACATTGGCCCATACATTTAATAACTAAAACATATCTCAATTCCACATTACAATAATGCAACAACTAGCCCTAATTTTAGCAGTATGCAACAACAAGCATAACAACGGTAAAAAACACTTACAACATTATAGAGTATATCCAAACAACAATTCATTTGCATATCAAAGCTCCAAGATAAGGAAAATAACCCAAATCCATACATTAATATTCATCCATCTCTAGCAGATATCCCCAAAGGAAAAAGTGCGAAAATTCTATAAGACTAGAGAGATCCCAATTCAAGCGATGATACAAATGAATGTATCTAACATCAATATATATCCTCCTAAGGAGTTTTAATTAGCCTATGGGCCCCTAATGCTAAAATAATGTGTAAATAATAACTCCTAATGGTGACAAGCCCACCGTACTAGCTCATAATGTAAAAACAAGCCTCACAAGGGACCAGATAATGATGTATTCATGTCGTAGGGCCCTCCAAAGGCTCAATAACATCCTGAAGTGCCATATTGAGGAATAAAATCCTTAGAATATGATGGACAAGGGGGTGGCCCCTTGTTCTCCAAGTAGTAGACATTTGGTGCTCTCAATGGGTCTTAGGGCACATCAATGATCCCATGGGTCTCCATATGAATTAAAGATATCTGTAGATCCTCTACAATGGTCCAAGTGGTGGAATGAATGCTGCCATGACATCGTACAAGTGTTGGGACACATGCCAAGACTATGGGGCTCCTGTGGGGGTTTGTTGGGCATATTGTACCAATCATGTCACCATTGTCTCAAAAATGGATCTCTAGTAGTCTCTGAACATCCATGAAGATTTGTGGAGTGTTTTCTATTGTTGTGGATGCCCATGGTTCTCTATGCACACCCTATGTTATCCATGATAATCCTTGGATTTAGTTTTTGAGTCAATTGGATAAATTAGTTAGGGTTTTCAGTTTTCTTACAATAAAATTCATTTACAAAAAAGTCTATTTGGTCACCTAGTCTGTGTGTATAGTCAACATGAGCCTAAGTGAGGTCCACAATATGAGTCAGGTTCCAAATCATTGTTTGTTTCAGTATCACTTGTTCATAATTGTTATTTATCCAATAAGGAACTTTTGTCCAAATTCATAGCAACTTTAGTTATGAAAATAGAGTATTTTCTACGAAAGTGCCTGAAAATTCTGTAGCAAATCTATCACATATGCCACCTGTTTTACTGTGAAATCTGAAACCTCGCTGATTAGTAACAGTTAAAAATAAATCATGGGTTTGAGTCACGACGGAGTATCATTACATGTCAGAGTTCACCTTTTCTTTATTTTTATCCCCAAAACGTTCACATAGCAAAGCATTCTCCATCGTTTTCCTTTCACTTTGAATTGGTTTCGTTTTCATAGTGTGGTCTAGGTGTTCTCAAATTGATTAGCAAGTGACAAGAAGGAGCTCCTACTTGTTGCAGCCATAACACAAACATAAATTCATGAGAAGATCTAATAGAGGCCAAATTGGAAGGGAAGAAATGAAAAAGCAGGTGTTGGACGAGCTAGATTTCGATGAGAAAATTGTAGAAAAGGGTAGGAAAAGACAAAGAGAATTCTACCACTGCAAAAGATGTTGAAGCATATGTATAGAAGAAACAGGTAACTGCAAGCTGACAAAAGGAAGTTGCAAATTCAAGTCAAAGAATTGCAAGCACAAGTAAATGCTACTTCATGATATGGTAAAGTTTTCAATTTTGTCTTCACTATACCTAAATTAGTCAACTTAGCCATATATATATATATATATATATATATATATATATATATATATATATATATATATATATATATATGATATTAGGATTCATAAGGAGGCATTAAGAATCGTTGAAAACTATAAAAATCATAATTTAGGAACTTCTGTAGCAACTGCCCATAATGAAGCTGAGAATTTGCTACAAAACTATTGTAGCATTCCATGGAGGTTAAGGCTGGTCTAAAGCTCAGAAAAGATAGTTCTAAAGGCCTATTCTTAGCATATAAACATCAAAGAAGACCTCAAAACTAGCAGAGAGAGAAAAGAGGTAGCATAAGAGTGTTTTTTGAAAGTTACTACCAAAGTTTGCTATGCAATTGCTATAGCTTTCCATGGAAAGAAAATCCAGCAAAATTTTCAGTTGAGAGAGTTTTGATAGCATGAGTTTAATAAAAAAATCATTACTAAACACCTTAGAATTAGCAAAAGCATCAAAATGACATCATAGGGGTGGTTTTTGAAATTTGCTACCAAAATTTGCTACAAAAATTCTAGAAATGATTGTTTTAGTAGTCAACTTCGGGCTCCCTTTCTGACCAAATGAAAAGGAATTTTGGAAATGTGAAGGATATTTTGTTTAGCATGGGCTCATTTACGAAAACCTCTCTCAGGTTTTACACAAATATCAAGGTTTGGAAAATACACACTTATCTTTGAATCCTCTTTTATAGGAATTTTCCTAGCTAGAAATTTTGAAATTCGACTTGGTGGAGGTCCAACTCAGCAAAGTCAACTAGGTCATCACATCCACATGGCATGAGACACATCAACTCCAGCACATTCAAAAAATTAGTTTGGTTCGAGAAGCTCCATAAAAAAGAATTAAGTTGATTTCATTTATGGTTGATGAGTCCTACTTGTATTCAAATTATGTAAAACAAAAATCCCTAGGTTTTCTCAATAGGTGTCAAGTAGGATAAGGTCTCAAAACTATTTGATCGAATCTAGCCCAAGTGGCAGATTTTTGTAATTAATGACATGATGATGGTCTTACTCTATATATTTGTAGTTCCTTGACTCTAAAGGGGGTTGATTGATAATGTGAGAAGCTGACCCTATGTAACCCTTTGATCTAGTTAATATAAATATTGCAGCAACTCTGTTTTTGTACCTGAGATTCATGTATGGCTTCATGTGCTCTTACTATGTTTTTTTTGTTTTATTATCAGTATTCATAGTATTTTGATTACTTGGAATTCTTGTTAAGTGCTCCAATTTCCTTCACATACTATGTATGACTATGAATGTTCATTTGATATTAATTTTAAAGCCATAGATGCCTCAGCTTCCATTAAACTCTATTGTTTGCCATTTCTGTAATTTGACTCCATGCCCAATGGTGGCAATCATCACATTTTCCTTCACCTGCAAAATCACATGAAAAAACAGAGTTAGCCATCTGAATTTTTGAGCTTATCATAGTCAAATTTTTAAGTATATTGAGAGAGCCCTCTCAGATTGGAAGGTTTTGGGTCTTGAAGTTGTCATTCACTTCCATTACACTTTCACTATCATGTCTATTATATCACCTCCATTTCACTTTCATTTCACTACCATGTCACTACATTCATCTCACTTTCATTATCATTGGGTCACATTTATGTTTTTCCAAACTTTATTAATTCTTAGCATTTTTAAGTGAATTTGTGGTTAAAAATTAGAAACTAATATGCATATGCTTATACCTAACAAATGGGATGAGATTGTTGACATGTGTAGGTCAAAAGGAAGCTTCTAGAAGACCTTTATGTGGCATCCTAAAGATAAATTCGAATTTGAGTGGAGAGGATCATGGGATCATAAGGATATGTGTCACATTTCCTATTTGTATTGAAACTTTAAGAAGACATGTGTCTTATCATTTCCTATTTTGATTATAACTCTAGAGGTATAGGGAGAGATTCATGGACTCTCATTAATGAGATGACTTCTCATCTTTTTGTATAAATAAGAGATCTCTCTCCTTTATTTAGAAGCTTTGAAAACTTTGTTAGCTCAACTTGTTGTACTTTGTAATTTTAAAGAATTTGAATAAATCTTTGAAGTTCCCAACATGGAAGGAGATGTGAAGTAGGAGATGTCATGGAGCATATTAGAATGTAAGGTAGAGTAGATTTTATTTTGTAGTTTTGCTTTGATTTCATTCAAGTATGTCATTTTATTGTTTTCAAGTTTAATAGTTTAGATTTTCCATTCATGCAAGTTTAATTCATACAAATGTGTTCAATCGGTTGATTGTAGACTTATCTAATTGTGTAATCTATGCTTAGCAAAAAAGTCCAAGAAAGTATTTTCCAATTGGTGCTTGGAGCATTAGAGCACACAGTAGATTAGTTTTCATTTACATGTTTTGTGTTTAGTTTTGTTGCAATTTCATTTTCAGTTTTAGAACAATGAAGTATTGAATCCCTCCAAATGCTATCACAAGGAGATAGTTCTCCCAAAATTGTATAGCGGAGTGATAAAACACTTCATTTAGCTGTTATAGTAGATTAGTTGCAATTTCACTTTCAGTCTTAGTCTTTCATTTAAATTTCATTTTCAGTTTTAGAACAATGAAGTATGGAGTCCCTCAAAATGCTATCACAAGGAGGTAGTTCTCCCAAAATTGTATAGCAAAGTGATAAAACACTTCATTTAGATGTTATCATTTTTGCTTTCATTTCATACACATTTTTCCAGCTTAGATTAATCTAACTATTCAAAGTTTTGATTTTTTTTTATCTAATGTTCATTTCCTTTTCTCCCTTCTTTAAAAATTAGATTTTAAAATTAAAAGTCATTAGATTTAGTCCATTAACATTTAGAAATTTTCATCTAGAAGCATAACTTTTCTTTCTTAGATTAATTTCCTTGAGCATAAGAAACAAAACCCCCAAAAACAACATAAACTATAAAACAACGAAGTAAGAAAAATGTTAAGCACATATAGTGCACCACACTTCATCAGTTTACGATACCCGGATTGATAATTTATGTAGAGAAATTTAGGACACTAAATTGACTAGACATTTTGGCGCCGTTGCTGGGGAAGTGTAATTAAGAGACCTTATTTCTTACATCTAAAAAATAAATAATTTCTCGAGTTTTCTCTCCTCCCGCACTTTGTGTGATCTGGAGGATCAGAAAAAGAATTTTTATGTTAGCCAATATATATATATATATATATATATATATATATATATATAGATATATATATATATATATATATATATATATATATCATTTGATTTGATTCAATGAAAAAAAACAATAAAAAATCCAATTGCTTTGATAGGTTCAGCTGTCCAAGATTGACTGGTTATGGTTTGAAGTGACCCTTAAAACATTGTGTCTTGTTTAATAAGATTTTGCAAATTAGCTACGGAATGCAGCCCTGTTCTGCAGCTAACTGTGTGTTCCATAGCTATTTCCAAGTTTTAGCAAGTTACAGGTGCCAAATGAAGAAACCGACCACATGGGCATCTCTGGAATCATCTCGACATGGATTCTATATTAGTCACCCAACCTAGGTCGATAAAAACCTATCTTAACACCGCAGTCAAAGTCTTGTTTTCAGTACATTCACCTTGAAGCCTTAGTTGCCTGAAATTGAGAACCATTAATCATTTCTATAAAAATTCACAATTTCAAAAAAAAGAGAGAGGAAAAAACAACCAATGGCTATCTCCAATCCCAGTTTCCACTGCAGCCTCAATAGAAAACCTGCATTCATGTTTGCGCTTTGGCCTTGAAACAAACCTGCAAATAAAACATATATCGATGAGATTTCAGGCTTGAATGATATTTTCGATTTTCTGGTCAATATTGTGCCGAGGATGATTTGAAGGAGAATCAGGTTATCAATCTTGGAACCCCTACAACGTCTCTCTCAGTTGGAAGCAGCAGTTCTAACACTGGTGGTGTTAATTCTTTCCCTTTTTATTATCTACCCAAACCAACATTCTGTGCCCCGTGGATTCATCGTTGGGAAACCTATGGATCCCACTATTTATATGCAACAACCATGGTCTCCTATGGCCTATATGTACAATATGTTGTAATGGCGATACATGCACATAGACAAATCAAAATCACCCAACTCTGGATAGCTAAGGCATGATGACCTGATCATGATTTGGTTGAGGGCTGCATCTTCATTTTTATCTTCCTTTTGGGCTTTCTCTTCTCTGTCTGTTTTCAAGATTACCATGGATTTTAGAACACACCACTGGTTGGTTCATTTGCTATTTGTCTGTGTTGTAATTGCATCTGAAGAAAATTCTAAATTGATTTTACAGAAGACGCATTTTCCAGAAAATGCAGAACTGAAAAAACGTCAAACTTTAAATGCAAATTTCGGCCAAATTAAAATGAATTAGGAAAAAACAAACATGGGTTTTTTCGGGAACATGATCAATTAGATAACCTAGAAATGGTTTGGAGAATTTTGCAACGGTTTGGGAGAATTTTTCGATTCTATGAAGCCCCATTTGGCATGTCGCATGAGAAAAAAACAAATTTTAAATGTACAGAACACTGTTTGAACATGGCACGCTTGAGGAAGGGAAATCCAATTTGAAAACAAATTCATGATGTGGCATTCAATCCATATGGCGTCTAAGAATCCAACTCGGTTCATGTAATCTCCGTTTTAAATTCAATGACTCGTACTTAACTATACTTCTCCAGCACACATGTTAAACGACTAGATACATGACATAACCCAATTAAATACGGCTCTATTGTTCATTTATTACACCGAGTTTCTCTCTTATACTTCCGCAACCTTCTTGTGTATACAAACACTCTGATACATTGAGCACACAGTCATTCATTCTGTTTTCGATTCTCTGTGTATAGCAGTCACTTTGTTTTCCACACAGTTTACGTATGCAGCCACTCCATTTCATATATTTTCTGCACACTCTGTTTTCACGTATTTCATGCATACAGCTTCTCTATTTTCGTATATGTACAACCATTTTTATGCTCATAGTCTCTGTCATTTCATCCCCATATCCATAGTTATCATTGCTTCCATATACCAATTGTTTCATTGCACATACATAGTCCTCTTTACGCAATCACTCATTTCTTAAACAGTGAAGGGAATTTCAAAGAATAGCAGAGAACAGAGGCTCATGAATGATTGGTCCTGTGCACCAGCTACGGTCTTGGACTTTCTTCCTAGTACTTGGATGCATAAAATTTCTTTTCCAATAACTTAAATCAAAAAATTGATGTCCTGGTTGTCTTTTAGCTACGGAATGCAGCCCTGTTCTGCAGCTAATCGGCTGTTCCGCAGCTACTTCCATGCTTTTGCAGGTTCCAAGTGTCAAAAGGGAAAAATAACTACATGGGTAGCTTGGAAAACATGAGGGCATGGATCATATCCTATTCATTTGGCCTATATCGATGAAGAAGACCCTGGTCAAAGGAAATTCAAACAAAGAAACCTATGGCAAACAGGACTTTGTTTTGCACACATTTCTTAGAGATAGGGATCCGAAGTGGTTTCTTGAGGCCACAGACTTCATTTTCCACTTGCACAAATAGAATCCAATAGCCACTACTATAAGATTTATGTTTCCAAGCAACCGAGGACAAGAAAAAGAGAAGAGAGAAATAATAATAATAATAATAATAATAATAATAATAACAACAATAAATTGAATCAATGAAATAAGCAGATTATTTGCTCATTTTTCTCAAAGGTATTGATTAATTTTGGACTGATGATGAAAAATGAATAGCTAACTTTCTGTTCAAGATTTTTAGCCATAGAAACTGTGCACGTTTTGCAGCTAGAAAGCCATTCCGCAGCTAAACATCAATTTTGCAACTAAAAAACCTCACTGTTCAAATCAGACTAACTTTCTCATACAAAATTAGATTTCGATGATTCAAGTGTCGTTGGAAAGATATCAATGAGATCTACACAATGAGAAATCCATCATCAAAGTTTGAAATGGTAAATAATGAAATAAATTGTTAAAAAGAAACAATAGTTAACTTGAGGCACTAATTCTGAATCAGGTATAAATTCATTTGGTTTTCCTTTGTGAACTTGTTTCATTAATACAAATTCTTAGTTTTGTGTGTAAATATCATAACTAGAGAGATTGATCACCTTTCTCTTTTGATAGTCTTACATTCCATTGCAAAAGAAGTATTAATTTATCCGCAGGTTCCAGGACGAAGGGCAGATGCTTATAAGTGAATAGTGTCTCTCTAAGAGACCAATTTGTTTCATAAGAGAATGATCAGAAACAAAGAAGAAACATGCTAATGAAAAATTAGATCCAAACACTTGCAAAACTTTCAAATACTATTATCTCCACTACATCCATACTTCATAATAAACCATTCACCTCATTTCCCTTCATATTTTCCATTTACATTCACATACACTTTCCATTTACTTTTTGTCCACTCCTAACCCACAAATAAAAGCAAGAGGCTCAGTTACATGATTATTTCCCATTGCCATTACTACTTTCCATTGCCATCTTCCATTTTCATTTCCCTTTTCCTATCATTTTCATTTCACAAATAAACCCTGCTTCAATACAAATTATTGAGTCCATAGTCCTTTGAGTCTAAATTCCTTGCAAAAACACCTTGAGGCTTGCATGCCTTAATGGAAAGTCCTCATACCAACAAACAATGGGAATACATTAATGTTCCTTATTCATCAGATCTTCTAGGTGACTCGACATCGGCAAATTTATTCGTACCTAGCAAGATGTGTTTGGGCATATTGACTCTCATTGTCATCAATGGTGAGAGTTCTCGTGTTGACTAGTGGCATCCATTAATGGCCATTAAGTCAACAATTTCCTACTATTTTCGACAACAGAGCATCTATTCACATAGTAGTTATTGCGCCAATGGATTTTGAAGACATGAAGACTATTATTTTCAGCATTTTGGAGCAGATATAAAATAGATCAGCACTATTCAGTAATAGATTCAACAGGTTTTAGTACAAGCAATAAAAAGTCATCTTGACTCTTTTATCCATGAATCTTTTTGTCCAGCCACTTGAAGAAGATTACGATCAAAGTTTTGTAGCCACCACACATACAAGTCATCCATTTCCCAAGGGTAAGTTAAGGTACATCATTTTCTAACTTTTTACCATAGAATTCCATAAAAATCTAGAATGATAATGGTTGGAAAAACATTTCTCTTCCTCATTTCATAAAATTGCCAATACCATCAGTTAGGGGGGAATACATTCATATTCATATCTTGCCATGTTCATATCATATTCAGAAGCCCACATACTTCCAAAATATATTAACTATTACATTATTATTATGAGCATACAATGGCTTTTCAAAAGTGCTTAAATGATAATTGGATACAAACACAATCATAGTTGTCACACAAGAACCAACCATGATGCAATCCAATAAATATATACTTTGCAACAATAATCAAATTATCATTATGCAAAGTTCAAAGATCAAAATTGAATGTAACAACAAAATATGGTTGTAACACAAGAACCAACCATGTTGCAATTCAAGTAAAACACTTTGCAAAAGTATGAAGTTATCAAATGATATCATGCAAAGTTAAGCCAAAGTTCAAGGATCAAAAGAATTAATGTAATATATATTGCATGAGGAGATGTAATAGCTTCAGTTGGGGGTATGTTGGGTCTTGAAATTGTCATTCACTTCCATTACACTTTCATTATCATGTCCATTATATAACTTCCATTTCACCTTCATTTTACTACCATGTCACTACATTCATATCACTTTCATTATCATTGGGTCACATTTATGTTTTTCCAAACTTCATTAATTATTAGCATTTTTAAGTGAATTTGTGGTTAAAAATTAGAAAATAATGTGCATATGCTTATACCTAACAAATGAGATGAAATTGTTGACATGTGTAGGTCAAAAGAAAGCTTCTAGAAGACCTTTATGTGGCATCCTAAAGATAAATTCGAATTTGAATGGACAGGATCATGGGATCATAAGGATATGTGTCACATTCCCTATTTGTATTGAAACTCTAAGAAGACATGTGTCTTATCATTTCCTATTTTGATTATAACTCTAGAGGTATAGGGAGAGATTCATGGACTCTCATTAATGAGATGACTTCTCGTCTTTTTGTATAAATAGGAGATGTCTTTCATTTATTTGGAAGCTTTGAAAACTCTGATAGCTCAACTTGTTGTACTTTGTAATTATGAAGATTTTGAATAAACTTTGAAGTTCCCAACATGGAAGGAGATGTGAAGTAAGAGATGTCATGGAGCATATTAGAATGTAAGGTAGAGTAGATTTTATTTTGTAGTTTTTCTTTGATTTCATTCAAGTATGTCATTTTATTGTTTTCATGTTTAATAGTTTAGATTTTCCATTCATGTAAGTTTAATTCATACAAGTGTGTTCAACTGGTTGATTGTAGATTTATCTATGTAATTTATGCTTAGCAAAATAATCCAAGAAAGTATTTTCCAATTGGTGCTTGGAGCATAGAGCACACAGTAGATTAGTTTTCCTTTATATGTTTTGCATTTAATTTTGTTGCAATTTCATTTTCAGTTTTAGAACAATGAAGTATTGAATCCCTCCAAATGCTATCACAAAGAGGTAGTTCTCCCAAAATTGTATAGCGGAGTGATAAAACACTTCATTTAGCTGTTATAGTAGATTAGTTGCAATTTCACTTTCAGTCTTAGTCTTTTATTTAAATTTCATTTTCAGTTTTAGAACAATGAAGTATGGAGTCCCTCAAAATGTTATCACAAGGAGGTAGTTCTCCCAAAATTGTATAGCAAAGTGATAAAACACTTCATTTAGTTGTTATCATTTTTTCTTTCATTTCATAGATATTTTGCCGGCTTAGATTAATCTAACTATTCAAAGTTTTGATTTGTTTTTATCTAATGTTCATTTCCTTTTCTCCCTTCTTTAGAAATTAGATTTTAACATTAAAAGTCATTAGATTTAATCCATTAACATTTAGATATTTTCATCTAGAAGCATAACTTTTCTTTCTTAAATTAATTTCCTTAAGCATAATAAACAAAACCCCCAAAAAAAAACATAAACTATAAAACAACGAAGTAAGAAAAAAGTTAACTAAGCACATATAGTGCACCACACTTCATCAGTTTACAATACCCGGATTGATAATTTATGTAGAGAAATTTAGGACACTAAATTGACTATACAGAAGGGCTCACTTCTAGTCAAAATTTGATTTGAAATAGTTACACTTGGTTGGAGGTTGACACAGCCGAGCCTGTCTAGCCTAGTGATAACATTTTGGTGCGTCTGCCAAGAGCAGAAAAGCTCATTTTCCTATATTTTCTTCGAGTGTCTTCATTCTAATTCCTAAGTGTAACAGGAAACCAAATTTTTCTGAAGGTTGTGAGATTACCCTAGCGACTCTAATTTCAAAAGATCCAGAAGATCAAAGCTTCATGGTGACTCCACTGCTTGAAGATCAGTAGCTTGAAGAATTTCCAAAATGAGTTCTATTGCAAGAATAAATTCCAGGTATGCTCTTATGGATCAGTCTCACATCTATGGTTTTCCAAATCCTATGCCTTGTGTTGATTGGTCAACTCATCTTCCCATGTTCAAAGAGGAAAAGAAAGATGATGTTGGACTGCATTTGGTTAAATTCCATTTACATGTATGTAGATTGAGGGTTGAGTTTCCTGAGGAGTGTCTCATGAAGATGTTTATGGCTACCCTAGAAGACAAAGCTAGAATATGGTATGAAGGGTTTCCATTAGGAAGCTTGTGTTCTCTTAAATATTTCCATAGAATATTTTTTGGACATTATGGGAAGTTTCATCCTTCATCACCATTGTTTGAATATTGTTGTAATTTTTTGAAAGGTTTCATTTAATATCTTGAAAGTATTGATGATGATGTAGAATGTATGGATGATGACGATATTTTAGAGGGCACTTTATGAATTTTGTTCTCAAGCTAGTCATGATGATCAATAAATTTTCCAACAAGCATATGTCTCTTCTTTAGTTGAAGATGAAATGGATCAACAATTTGACAATCAAGTCATAGTACATGAAATCCATGAGGATTTGCAACCTTGTCAATCTATATGCAGTCAAAGGTATGATCCAAATCATTTAGATTGTTTTTCAACCCATTCCTTTTCTGATATTTTATGTCAAGAAGAAACTCCCCAAGATCAGGTTGTTGAAAATACATGCATGAAAATTTTGAATAGTGAGGCAACATGTCATGAAAGTTGTCTACCTAAACAAGAAATTTTTTCCATTGAAAATCATAATGATGTTGTCCCGGTTAAAGTGCATGAAAGTTAACTTTTAGGTAAACCTGAGTTACATGAAGAGCTCTGAATATATAGGTTTTACCTATTCTATTTGAGGATCATCAAAATGACATGGATGATATGCATAAAGTTGTTTGTATAGGAGTTGTTAGTGTTCAGACTCAAGATGGCATTCCTCAAGAAAAACTACCAAAGGTTATATTTGATTTGTTTGATAATCAAAAGATTAGTTTTTATGCACACAATATGGATGTCATGTTTGAAGGTGTTCAAGGATGCATGGATGTTTTTGTTGATTTACATGGAAGGGAAGACAAATCTATTGTTGCCTTTTTATTTGATAATGTTCTTGGAATTGAAGACATAGGACAACAAAATCCATCAGTTATGAATGAATTCATCCCTCAGGGTTTTAGTCATCAAGAAGAGGTGATTTTTCATGATTATCAAGATCATTTGGTAAGTCTATTCCAGTCATCAGCGAAGGTAGAGTTTTCTTCATTTATAAGCTCGGGTGATGGATTCAGTTTTTATTCTAAGTTGCCAATAGATGGTCCACTTAAGAACAGTCAAGGAGCCCTGGTGTTGGATTAGCTTTTTGACTAGTTATACTGGAGATTTCATATTTCTTGAATTAAGTAGGTGGATTTTCATATGTTAGAGTCGGGCTATTGGTACATAAATAAGCCTGATGGGAAAGCATTTCCTTCAGCTTTAGGTTACATTTTGCAGTCGTTAGTTCTAGTTTGTACATCAATTTGATATCATGTTTCAACATTAGGAGTTGGTTTCTAGTTGAGTTGCAGTGTGTTTTTCAATTTTCAAATTGGAATCAACCCAATGGTCAGGCAACTGGTCTACTGGTTCTTTGTTGCACCACAGGGGTACAACATCCCCATTGGAGCCATTGTTATCCATGATAACCCTTGGAGTTAGCTGTTGAGTCAATTGGTTAAATTAGTTAGGGTTTTCAGTTTTCTTAAAATAAATTCATTTACAAAAAAAGTATATTTGGTCACCTAGTCAGTGTGTAGAGTCAACATGAGCCTAAGTGAGGTCCACAGTATGCGTCAGGTTCCAAATCATCATCTATGTCAGTCTCACTTGTTCATAATTATCATTTATCCAATAAGGAACTTTTGTCCAAATTCGTAGCAATTTTAGTTATGAAAACAAAGTATTTGCTATGAAAGTGTCTGAAACTTATGTAGAAAATCTATCACATCCGCCACCTGTTTTGATACAAAACCTAAAACCTTGCTGATTAGTAATGGTTAGAAAGAAATCATGGGTCTGAGTCACAATGGAGTATCATTACGTGTCAGATTTCACCTTTTTTTATTTTAATCCCAAAAACGTTCACACAGCAAGGCATTCTCCATCATTTTCCTTTTACTTTGAATTGGTTTCGTTGTCATAGTGTGGTCCAGGTGTCTCAAATTGATTTGAAGGTATTGAAGAAGCAGGTGTTGGAGCAGTTAGATTTTGATGAGGAAATTGCAAAAAAGGCTTAGAAAAGACAAAGAGAATTCTACCACTACAAAAGATGTTAAAGCATATGTATAGAAGGAATAGGTGTCTGCAAGCTGACAGAAGGAAGTTGCAAATTCAAGTCAAAGACTTGCAAGCACAAGTAGATGCTACTCCATGATACGGTAAAGTTTTCAATTTTGTCTTCACTATACCTAAATCAGTCAACTTAACCATATCTATAGTCAACATGATATTAGGAGTCATAAGGAGGCATTAAGAATCATGAAAACTATAAAAACTCATAATTTAGGAACTTTCATAGCAACTGCCCATAATGAAGCTGAGAATTTGCTACGAAACTACCGTAGATTTTAATGGAGGTTAAAGCTAGTCTAAAGCTCAACAAATATAGTTCTAAAGGCCTATTTTTAGCTTATAAACATCAAAGAAGACCTCAAAACTAGTAGAGAGAGAAAAGAGGTAGCATAAGAGTGTTTTTTGAAAGTTGATACCAAAGTTTGCTACAAAACTATTGTAGCTTTCAATGGAAAGAAAATCCAACAAAATTTTCAGTTGAGAGAGTTTTGATAGCATGGGTTTAATAAAAAAAACATTAATAAATGCATTAGAATCATCAAAGGCATCAAAATGATAGCATAGGGGTGGCTTTTGAAATTTGCTACCAAAATTTGCTACAAAAATTCTGGAAATGACTATTTTAGTAGTCAATTTCGGGCTCCCTTTTTGACCAAATGAAAAGGGATTTTGGAAATTGGAAGGAGTTTTCTTTTCAGCACAGGATCATCTACAAAAACCTCTCTCATTTTTTACACAACTATCAGGGTTTGGATAATACGAACTTGTCTTTGAGGCCTAATTTACAGAAATTTTCCTAGCCATAAATTTTGAAATTTGACTTGGTGGAGGTCCAACTCAGCAAAGTCAACTAGGTCATCACATCCACGTGACATGAGACACATCAACTCCAGCACATTCAAAAAATTAGTTTGGTTCGAGAAGCTCCATAAAAAATAAGTTGAGTTCATTTATGGTTGATGAGTCCTACTTGTATTCAAATTATGTAAAACAGAAATCCCTAGGTTTTCTCAATAGGTGTCAAGTAGGATAAGGTCTTAGAACTATTTGATTGAATCTAGCCCAAGTGGAAGATTTTTGTAATTAATGACATGATCGTGGTCTTACTCTATATATTTGTAGTTCCGTGACTCTAAAGAGGGTTGGTCGATAATGTGAGAAGTTGACCCTATGTAACCCTTTGATCTAGTTAATATAAATATTGTAGCAACTATATTTTTGTACCTAAGATTCATGTATGGCTTCATGTGCTCTTACTATGTTTTTTTGGTTTTATTATCAGTATTCATAGTATTTTGATTACTTGGAATTCTTGTTAAGTGCTCCAATTTCCTTCATATACTATATATGATTGTGAATGTTCATTTGATATTAATTTTAAAGCCAGAGATGCTTCAACTTCCATGAAACTATGTTGTTTTCCATTTCTGTAATTTGAATCCATGCCCAATGGTGGCGGTCATCACATTTTCCTTCACCTACAAAATCACATGAAAAAACAGAGTTAGCCATCTGAATTTTTGGGTTTATCATAGTCAAAATTTTAAGTATATTAAGAGAGCCCTCTCAGATTGGAAGGGCTAACTTCCAATCAAAAGTTGGTTTGAATCAATTACACTTGGTTGGAGGTTGACACAACCCAGCCTGTCTCGCGTAGTGATAACACCCTACATGTGCCAAAGTGGACCTTTGGGTTAGGATCCCATACAGGGAAGCCAAACCCAAATGGAAACCACCTGCAATCCTGCATAGGATTCAATGCGTCCCCTAGGTTTCCAGTACAATCAATCATTAAAATAATTGGATAAAGGAGCTTACAAACCATGGATAACAAAGTTAGCACTTTATAATGGCATGTCCTTCTGTAGTGGGCTTTGGCATGTGCTAGTGTCTCCAAACTCCAAAGGGGGTTAGCCAAGGACCTTATTAGGTGGTTTCGACCCTTAGAGGGGATAGCAAGGTACATCCTTCTAATCAGGGTGGAAAGTGACAAATAGGTGAGATGGAATAGTGAATGAGGGGGGCGGCCTTGGGCCACATAATGGGGCATAGAGGTAGCTAAATAAAAAGGGTCCCACACTTGGGTATATAATGTATAGGAGGCAGAAGTTGTGGTACATGAGGTGTCTCGGCCTTGATTTTTCCACCCGTCTTTATATGCCTTTTGTCTTTTATGATTTTTTCTTTAATTAATTGCTCAGTGCTCAAAGGACAAGAGCATGATGTGTATAATATAGCAGTGATTACCCCCTTTGAGGTAGGGTGGTTCATTACCCTCCAGGGGTTGGGACAATCATGGGTTCCTGAATGATAGAGGAGGCTCATCTAGGGCCCACGGAACTAGGGTGATGGCCATGGATGGGGTAGAGCTCATGTGTTGGATTTTGCCCACATGCTAATTATTTTTGTCCCAACTATATTTTGCATTTTGTGGTACAATTTCTTGTTAAATGTGGCCATTTATGCTTTTCACTTTTTCTTTTAATTGCTTCAACCTTTGGGGTGTCATTCTAGGCCTGACCCAAGGTGGGGCAAGGGGGTAGGGAGGCTAGCCTATTTGGGCCTAGAATGTGGGCCCATAATGGGAACGTGGACCCAGGTGGGAGAAAAGATGAATGGGGGTATAGTGAGTGGAAAGGGAGTGATATGTGTGGATAAAAGAGTAGACCGGGCACCCAAAATTTAGGTTTATCAAGTAGTACTAACCTAGAACCAAATGGTAAATAAATAAGATCCCACGGGACTAAGATCCAAGGGTAACAACCAAAAGAGATCAAGGGGACAGGAGCACAAACTAAGCCCACTCTTTCCTCCAAATTCCCCCATCAATCCATACCTAGAAGTATCCATGATAAGTAAACCCAATACTCAATTACTAAATGACAAGACATACCTTTAGATTTAGGAGGCCCAACTTCAAACATGTGATCAATACAGGTGGGTGAGGGACCACATAGTTGGCTCAGGTGGCAAAGAAATGGCACAACGAGCTAGTAGGAGGCATCAAAGGGCTGCTGGCTGCTGGTTGAGGCTCATCATGGAGAAAAATTTCTCCTGGGGATATCACCCACAAGGTGGTAGGTAACAGGATCATGGTTGACCATGATTATAAGCCCAAGGTATTTATATTAAACCCTAGGATTAATATTATAAACCCCGTGAGTAATATTTACCCTAAGAATATCAACTCTTAGATTAATAAATTCAAGGAATTGATATTATAAACCCAAAGGAATAATAAGCCCAACCGATTAATACTAAAACCCGAAGGGATTGTAAACCCAAGGGAATAATATTAAACCCAAAGTATATAAACCCTAAGATAAATATCATAAACCGTAAAATAAACATGGTTAACCATAATTGATTTTCATATAGACAATATTAAACTAATATTATAATGCTTACATAATAATTCATAACCCCATGATCACCAATTAAACTACCTCGTAACTAAAATATTAATATTAATTAGAATATATATATATATATATATATATATATATATATATATATAATCAATTTCTCTAGTTTTTTTTCTTATTTTTTTATTATAATGTATTATAGCAAATGTAAATTTTCCTTCTAAATTTTTTCATTTTATTTTTTAAATTTCTCACTAACATTATTATTTTTTAAACAAAGTCTTTCGGTAGAAATCACATGAGAGAATTTTTTGGTTAGCGCATTTCGAACCAACAAGTGTGGTTCATCATCAGGACCAGATGAAGAGGCAGACCATGGCAAAGGCTTAAATAGAGAGCAATGTAGAGACACAATTTCAAGTAACGGCTATATCTGAACAATAATGTTTAAATTATAATATTAATTTATGAATATATTAAAAACAAATATTGTTAAGTAACGACTAGTTTTTAATATAGTCGTTACTTAATAGTATTTGTTTTTAATATATTAATATTATAATTTAAACATTATTGTTTAGATATAGCCGTTAATGAAATTGTCTCTACATTGCTCTCTATTTAAGCCTAGCCTCTTCATCTGATTCTGATGATGAACCACATTTGTTGGTTCGAAACGCGTCGTCCAAAAAATTATCTGATGTAATTTCTACCAAAAAACTTTGTTTAATTCATTATAGATCACATAAACTTAAATACATAAATTACTATTTTTATAATTTATTATATAAATAAATTATTAATACGTAAATATATATATATATATATATATATATATTTAAAATTTGTTAATATGATTTTTTAATGGCGTAATAACAATATTACTTTTATAATTTATTATATAAATAAATTATCCATACTTAAAAATATGTTTTCACCATTTTCGTTATCCCCCACCTTAATTCCTCATGCTAATGTTGTTCTTTTAGCTATGTTATGTCTTATGAGAATAAAAGTAAACACAAAGGATAATATATTTTTAAAGTGATCATTGCTATATAATGACTTTCATCTAAATATGGTATACTAAAAGTTTAAATTACATAAGATTATATTATGTGGGCGTTAACCTATTATATTTTATAAATTATAAAATTTTTAAATTTTTAAAATTTACCAAGGATAATGAAAAATATTTAAAATTTTTAATTGCTTTGAAATTAATGTAATAGATAGTTTCAAATTTTAATTAAAATTATTTACAGTGAATTAAGCAATTTAGTTTGATTGGAATAGTTTAATTGACAATAATCGTGGAAATGAAGTCTTACCAAACCGAAAGTCTTGAGTTCAAATCGTTTCAAATCATGCGCTAACCCTCGATCAGAGTGAAAAATTAAACACGATAAAAATGTAATCTTACCAATCTTAAAAAATAAAAAAATAATCAAACAATCTAAACTACAAAGAAAACACCCAATTAATAAATAAAATATTGAAAATGCATATTATACAACACCATAATATTTCATTCTCCCCGGATATGTTCTCTCTCGCTGAAAGTAAAAACTACAAGTGGTGTATGATGAAGAGAAGTATTGCCCAAAAGAATTTATCGTACCTTCACATACCACCTCAAAAATAAATGGGAAAGACATGAACGTCTGATGGTCGAATATTCGCATATGGGCCAATGGGTGGTAGTTGGCATAATCCTCGCTCGTAGAGCCAACTTTAGTATGCAGATTAGGGGCCACCAAATTGAATATCTAGCCAATGAAGAGATGGTGACATGTGGCCAGTTACAAACCTGGTAATCTCAAAACGAATCATGTAGGGTTTCTCGATAACACCAAGAATCACAGAGGTGTTTGCCATAAGCCCAGTCAACTCAAGCGTAATTCTAGGGTATTATTCAATTGAGTTTTTTCTCCAATCATGATCTTAAGGGAAGAAGAGAAGCCACACGAATACAATACGACAATGTACATAATATTTCTCATCCGTGTTTCTATTTTCTCCCTTCCTCGGACAAAAGAAGAATAAATATGTGCAATGTTGGAAAGAATTAATTGTAATGTTTGTATGAAAGCGCTAGCTAATCCTGCAGAACCAATGGAATGGATTCGTGGTAGAATTCCAGGATGGCCAAAATCATTGCTTGTTGTGAGAAGCGCAACCTATATTCTAATTACGACAAATACCTTGGCAGTGTTATACATGTGTTCTTTGTCTAAAAACAAGGAGAAGCGAAAGTTTGATTATCACGTTGAAGGACACTATTAATTTGATAATTTTCCCTTAGGTCACTGCAAATACCATGGTAATACTCACATATATCTTTCTTTGGAATGTTTAATGCTTACAGAGAGTTCATAAACCTATCAACCATCTGAAAATTTTTGGTTAGATGTCCTCTAATCTGCGCTTTGAACTAATAGGTTGATCACACGTCTAAACCCAATTCCACATCCAAATCCCATTGCAACTTTCCACGATTCCCATCAATAAATAGTCCACACACCATCTTCGCCGGCCTTTGAAGCATTATTGACACAGTTCTTCTGAAGTGTATGTCCAGATTGGCCTGAATTACTTGAGAATGAAGATTCCGCAAATGTCTCCAAATGAGGTTCATACGGGATCCTCCCTGACAAATCATTATTCGATAAGTTAGAAGAGTCGAGGAAGGTTAGCTCTACAAATGTTACACTTATTATTCCTTGTAATTGGTTGCATGCCATATACTAGTTGGATCATTAATGAATGCATGTAGTTAACGAAGAAAACACTAACAATGCGTTGAAGATAAAAAAAAATCACACCAGGTGAGAGCATTGAAGCGCCGCAAGCATTAGTTCGACCCTTCCAATGCATTCATAGCTTTTCCCTTTACATCACCATCATGCTGCTTGTAACTTTAATTTTTCCAACCCCATTACATCATCATCTTGCAAATTGTAACTCTGATTTTTCCAACCCAAAAACCACCATAATTAGAAACCCTAGAGGGACAAATCAAATCTCCTTCAAAAGCTAGGAAATAATTAATATATTTGTATCATTTCAAATTGGATGCTTTTGTGATTCATGATATAATGATTAAGATCTTCCGGAAAATCACATGAAGGATTGTTGGTCGACATGTTTCGAACTTCAATCTAGGTTCATCATCAGGGCCAAGCTGAGGAGCAAAATCAACAGATTCCTAAAATATATCTCAGAGATGCAATGGTCAGTATCTGACGTTCAAAAGAATAATTAATGACAAGGAGTGTCAAGGGATAAAAATTGATTTAGTCAATAGTCAAATTTAACTATTGACTAAATCAATTTTATCTCTTAACACTTCTTGTCATTAATTATCCTTTTGAACGTTGGATACTCACCGCTGCATCTCTGAGATACATTTTAGGAATCTGTTGATTTTGCTCCTTAGCCTGGTCCTGATGAGAAACCTAGATTGAGATTCGAAACGCGCCGACCAATAATACTTCATGTGATTTTCTAGAAGATCTTAATTGTTATATTTGTATCATTTTCATTTATTCCTTTTTCATTGATCCCAAACTCATTGATAATCCACCAAAAAGCCTGTGTTATTTTTCATTCACACGATTTTATGACCAACTATAAATAGACAACAAAAGAAACTGACAAAAGCGGTAGCTCTTTCACCTTAACCGCCATGATCACCATCACTTAACAGTGAGGCAGTGGCTCTTCCACTTCCACATGACACCATTTAATAAATTGAAAAAATAGATGTTTTGGTTTTGAGAATTACTTTGCTTCAATAATGAGATACAAAAACGTTATAATAAAGTTATTGTAAGGTCTTACATTTTGCAGAACAACTAGATAATCGACAATCTACGTATATTTACCAATTGAAATGTAGATACATACTTGGATATCCTGTTTGAAGTTGATCCCTACACTTTCGTTGCTCCAAGCTTGCTCCCACTACCAAATCGATCGATTCCTCTATTCCTATTTGGGATCAACCTCTCTAGTTGCTATTTCTAAAAGCCTTCGAGATCGAAGTCCACTAGCCCACGTACCGAAAACTCCAAGAATAGCTCAAACTTCCCAATTTTCATTTCAAAATTGAGCCCCAAGCTCATCCCTCGATTAATTTAGTTAAGTATTTAATTATTATTAACTCATTTACCTCAGTTTTAAAAACCAAATAGCACATGTACTAGTGTAGTGCATGTAAATGTATGCATATGTAGCTATCACAGGCATACTTCCTATGTATGTTAATATTCCTATTCTTCTTCCAATTCAAGATGAGTTATTACATATACCCCTCCTTTAAAAAACTTCATCCCGAAGTTAGAGTTTATATAATATATCAATAATTACTTTAGTGATTAGTATAGTCATGTAAGGATTGTGTTTCGTGTTTTAATTCTCATTTATAATGTGAGGGTACTTTAAAACTTGTCCTTTGAACATTTATTGGTTTACAACTTTAGTAGTCATGCCCTGTCCTGGTAGAGTTCTTAAGCTATTCTAGAATCATCTGATCCTTCCTAATCTCTTCCACTCTCATTATATATTTCTTATACTGAAATATGCCATGACAAAGTTATATTAACCTAACCATCCATAAAATCCTAAGGGTGAAAGCGTCGACTATATCAACCTAACTTCCCAGTAGGCATGTGGCAGTGATGATCACACATATAGGGAAGCATGACTCGCGCAGTCCTCCCATGACTCCACGTTTTGGAGGATAAACAATGGAAACACCTCTACCCCTCCTAGTAAGACCAGGGTCAACACACTATCATAGAGTCTCATTGAACTTCAACTATCCTTGCAGTTTTGTGATCATGTGGTCAGTTTGGTAATGACACTATCTGCAATGTAAAAACTCATCCACAATATTATAACATATGTCTCAATATATTCAAAACCAATTGTATTTAGATAACAATTTCCTTGCATTCCTATTATGTTTCCATCTATAATATTGATCTTTAAGTTCATATAACATAATTGGCTATGTCTAGCCATTATACTTGCAAATTAGCTTTCACATTAAGAAATCAAGTGTAGTCATCCATTTTATTTCCATCTTATCAATCATAAGAAATATATATCACACATGTTGACACATAAGTCATAACATGTAGACATTTCATTCATAAGATAAGTCACATTGGTATCCATGTACCAAAATCATGTACATATTTAATTAAGCATACATAAAAAAACATAATCATTTGAAATAACATTCTCACGTTTAACTCTTCATAGGTATAGATAAGTTCACAATGGTAAACCTATTTATCAAGCTAAATAAAGTAAGGATATATAAAATAAAGTTTTAAGTGTGTCAAAATGAAAACAACTTGGGATAATTTTAGCATATGGTCTTTGTGTCTTCCGAAGTAGCAGACCTAGGACTATACTTGTCCCATTGAACCTTAACTTGGTCCACGAGTCGGTTTTTGAGCTTTTGAACCCTATGTACCAGTGTACATAATGGTTCGACTAAAATGGTTCCCTCGTCCGTTAATTGCAATTTCTTCCATTGATGTGATTTGTCAAGGATCTAAGTAGATGTTGGTGGCCACCCACCTATTCCACTTGGACCCCCACAACTATCTCTTTCAGTTTTTCAGTTTCCGTAATTATAGCACAATTTATTATTTTTAGCAATTTTTTTTGGGTCCTGAACTTCCAGAGCTGTTTTGAGGCCCTAAACGACGTTTTTTGGGGAAACCAGGAGCAACATGGGTTATTGATTGATGTTTCTCTTCCCAAAGTTATAGTCCTTTGATATATCTTTCTAATGAGCTATTGTACGCGTCAAACGGAGATTGGATGCCAAAGTTACGACCCCGGGAAGTTGATGTACCAATTTACCCAAACGAAGCCCACAGTTTGGTGCTTCATCTCCTAGAGTTAGGTTTTTGATGTTTAGGCTTTCCATTGTTTCTCAACAATAAATAGTTCTTTGAGCCTCATTGTAACATAGTTCAAAGGCATGTAGCCACCACATCTCTCCTCAGAGATAAGCTACCATCACCCTAGCTGGTTTATTTCCATTTCTGTTTGTAAGCATATTTCAGTGTTTTACAGTAATGAAATGAAGTAGGGGTCACTCACTATTCATATGGTGAGGGTTCACTCCTATTCTTGCATATTCATCAGGAACAGATCCCGTCGTTCCAGGTCCAGCCATTGTTAAGCATATTCAGTTGCGTATCCATAAAAGACAGTTGCATTGCCCTCAGTTTGACCTACATAGGTAGCTTGGAGGAGCTACCGATTAGAAATTAGTTCCTGTATTAGCATCGGTTGAACCTCCTGTAGGAGGGAGTAGCTAGCTCCTATAACTACTATTTCCTTAGGCAAGCCATCCCTGCACTTGACACGGCTTAGGCCACTGTCATCAGCGAGCATAACCACAATGTCAAACCCCACCTACCTGCTTGCTGGTCGATCTCTCTTGATACTTGCCTGATATCTCTACCTCTTTCTTAGATCTTAGGGTTTTCGCACTATGCCGAATCGAATCCCCGTTGTGGGATGGTTATGCCTCTTTATCAAACACACAGCACTTATTTATGGCTATCTCTATAATTTGTTGCGTCCCTGTTTAAATCTGGATCAGTCGACTATGTATTGCTTGAGTACAAATGCATGAAAAACATTATGAATTTTATGCAAGTGGAGTGGCAGTGCACGATGGTAGGTGACAAGTCCAACTCTTTCAAGAATTTTAAAAGGCACAATAAAACGAGGTGAAAACTTTGTTTCCCTTCCAAACTAGATGGTGCTTTTGTTTGGTCTAATATTGATAAAAACTTGATCTCCTACCTCATAATTTTATGTCCTATGAGCATCAAACTATATTTTCTATCTATCTTGTGTTTCATTTAACCATTGCCTAATTTGTTTTACATGTTCTTCCATCTCATGAATTAATTCTAGTCTCATTATCACCTGGTCGTCTAACCTGTCCCAATTTAACAAAGTTTTACAAGGTCTTCTGTATAAAGCTTTAAATGGATGCATTCCAATTGAACTATGGTAACTATTTGTTGACACCTAATCTTTAGGATTAGGTAAACTGATGTAAATTTTGTAAATAGTAAAAAGAAATTGAATTTGGAAAACAAAAAGATATTGGGAGATGAAACTCAATAGTCTACCTCTCATTATATATATTCATATTCTCCCTTAATGCAAATAAATTCAAATTTGTGGAGTTACCACTACCTGACATGGTATTGAACTATGGTAACTATTTGTTGACACCTAATCTTTGGGATTAGGTAAACTGATGTAAATTTTGTAAATAGTAAAAAGAAATTGAATTTGGAAAACAAAAAGACATCGAGAGATGAAACCCAATAGTCTACCTCTCATTATATATATTCATATTCTCCCTTAATGCAAATAAATTCAAATTTGTGGAGTTACCATTGCCTCACATGGTATTAGACCCAACCCCTTTCTTAGTAATTTCTGCAGTGTAACTCATATTTCCATTATTCTCTGCCATTGTTCTTTATTCCTGGTGTGAACGTTGCGTTGAGAGTGGGATATGATCACACACCCTTTCAGACCAGAGTGGTGTTGCTAACTAGCTGAGTATGCAAATTTCGAGAAGCCTATTGACCGAGTGACATGTGCGTGGGTCTATTGGAAATCCTGAGGTCGAGTTCCCTCTCTTGCCTTTAATTGCAACTCCAGAATCACACTTGAGGGACAAAAGTATGTCTGATATGCCTACGTTGTTGTAGAGGAACCTATGGGACAACGTGCCAAAATCTGATGCATAATTCTTATCACTGGTTAGTGACGTGAAATCTGGGCTGGCGTGTTAATTATGGGTAACCTCTTATAACCAAGGCAGGGCCAATGTAGCATTCGATTTGGAGCTAAAGTCCTGCGACCGGGTGGTTGTTCGAATTTCCTAGAGTCAAGCCGGTGAGTGCATAGTTTATACCAGCGTTGAAGGGTGTGTTGATTTTTTTATGTACCTGAATTGTGCATTGGGTGTGGTAAAATGATATTGAATGGTGTGATTTGAAGACCGAGCATATACGTTTGGTGATAGTGTTGAAATTCTTGTACAAGGACCACATATATTGTTTTTGAATATTGCATTGAATTTATGTTTAAAAGTCATTGAAGCCTTTTTTTTATGGATATATGTAGTGGCAGATATGTAAAATGTGTATAGTGAGTATCGAGCATGATGGTATGAACTCATATATGCATGTATATATATACTTTTGGTTAAGTGAGTTAAGTGGCATATATTATAAAAGGGCGTGATATGAACTTATTATTTAAAAGAAAAAAGGACATATATATCGTATGGAGTAATATATATATATATATATATATATTTATTTTGAGTGATATATATCATATGGAGTATGTATGGAGTAATATATATATATATATTTTTATTGAGTGATATATTATATGAATGGTGAGTGGTATGTTATATAGTGGTATGATTATTTACAGTGTTGTGGGGAGCGTTCCCTCTCTTGATCCGGCTCCCAATCCACGCTCCGTGTGGGAGAGATTTGGGAGTCGGTCGGGAGCTCGCTTCCAAAAAAAATGTTCCCTACCTTTTCGGGAGCGTTCAGCCTTTTTTGCAAAAAAAAATTGCAATAATGTTCAAAAAGCAATTTTTTTCAAAAACAAATAAGTTTTGAGTGGGGCAACTTAATGATCAAGCCTATGGCCCTAGTATTGATATGTGATTCATGGTAATGTTAAATTCTTAAAGTAAAAGTGATATTCTCCTTAATCTTCATTTTCATCATTTTACTTAAATTTTTAACATTACCATGAAATGACTCAAGATGTTTGAGAGTGGTTCCAACCTCATTGGATTTCATATGGAGAAAGTAGAATTTTAGATTTCATTCAAAATCCAGTAGACTTATCAGTTTTTCAGGATTTCAGGAATGCAATGTTTCCATTAAATTTTGTCATGTATTAGGGTATGGAACTCGTATTTAATCAAGAGCACCAATCCCTCTATGTACCTTGATGTTAGTGACATTGGTTGTCGAACTCCTCTATCACGACCCTCCTAAAAATGTACGCATCACTCAAACAAAATATTGAGTTGACATGCTATGCTTTTTCTATCTTATGTTAATGCTTAGAGGGTGATATTAATGACAAAGATCCTGATTTTCCAACAAGACTAAAAAACTAGACATTTCTCGTGGTGGCAAGAGGCCCAAGCCTAAGCAATAGATAATAGATTTACTTCTCTTCTAGTTTCTAGTAGCTTTTATAACTATTGACTCTTTCATGTTTATTATGATATTTTTTTAAACAATGTATGACAATTTAATTTGGAAATTGGCAATTATAACTCATTAGTAATGAATTATGAATATGATGCTTCATGAAAGTTGTTTCATTTCATTTTATAACATTTCATTTCATGTTAGATATTATTTGTTGTAATGGTTACACTTAGCTTACAAGTACAACTTTGGTGATCAATGATAATAAATGTCATATATTGAAATTTGAAAGCTTGAAACTCTAAGATTGACGAATCACGAGACTCAATATGTTGTATGTTACTATGTTACTAACTTGTGAACATGGTTGATGAAGATTATAACTTCTAGATGATTGTTGTTATATGGTTCAATCTATGTTTTTTTGTGTTTTTTATATCTAATTCATAATTCTACATGTTTTTATTGACATATATGTATCAAAATATAAAAATATAAAAAATATATATATTATATAAAAAACACTCCGAGATTCGCTCCCAAATCGGGAGCTTTTGAAAATGTTGCTCCCGCACCCGTTTTCGTTCCCACTTCTCGCTTTCGCTCCCGCTCCCAAGTAATACTGATTATTTATATGCACCACAAGAGTGAAGTTGGGAGTGAGGTTTTAAATTAGTTTTGTAAGAAGGAAAAGGTACAGTTGCAATTATTTTGGAAATCGAAAGCATAGTCTTTTTTTAATGATGCATTCACTAATCTCCATTATGGGAGTAGCTATCTCTAGAAAAGAGAACTATCATGAGTGGTCCCGGAAGATAAAACACACCTTGATTTTTAATGAGTTGTGGAAAAGAATTTGTGAAGGAGAAGGAGACAATGCACTGGAAAATCTCATTTCTAGCAAAGAGCTTGCCATTTGGGAAAACAAGAACAACAAGGCCTATGCTTTAATTGTAGCATTAGTAAATGAAGAGGTGAGTCATCATATTTTTCCATTTTCAAATTCCTTTAAAGCCCTAAAAAAGTTGGAGGAATTGTATGACTCACACTCTAAACTTGAAGTTGTTCAATTAATGATTAAGTTGTTCAATCTTGAGTTAAAAAATGATGACCCTCTTGCCTTAGTATCACAAAAAAATATCGATTATGCATGACATAAAATCCATTAGTGTTGAAATAGATATTCCTCTCATAGCTTATGTCAAGGCACTATATCCCACCTATTCATATTATCCTGAGTCATTGCAAGCAAGTTGCAACCTGAAGGAGATTACTCTTGACTCCCTCGAAAAGAAGTTTGCTGAAAGAGAGAAGGATTTTGGAAAGAAGACAACTCCTCAGTCTTATGAAGAAGTTTCCTGCCTTGTACAAAAAGAGAGGAATCATGCACAAGATTATTCTAAAGGAAGAGGTGTCTGAAGAGGAAGAGGAAGGAAGAATTTTAGATGCAGGGGGGCAGGCGTTTCCAAGGAGAAAGGTTTAATATTCATTGCATACTTTAATCTTCATTGCATACGATGCAATAGAGATGGACATGATGTTTCCACGTGTAAGTTTCCTTGGGATAGAATCGAGCAAGAAAGAAATAAAGGAAAAGATAAAACACCTAACAAAGGGAAAGGAAAAGCACCTGAGTCCACTCATTACATTGTGGCACATTGCAACGTTGGAGTAACTGAAGACTTATTAAATGCTTCACTTGCTTCATGGAAAGATGCTTGGTTGCTAGATTCAGGAGCAACTTGCTACATGACTTTCAGGAGAGATTTCTTTGAAGAATTCACTGACAATGTTAATGGAGCAATATACTTTACAGACAATTCAAAACTCAAGCCATCAGGCTCAAACTACCTGCTCTTCCAGACTTTCTTCTACATGATTTTCTATACCTCCTGGAGTTGAGGAGAAACTTGTTGTATTCTTTCCACATCTGCCAGGAAGGAAACTCCATTCACATATTTTATGGCAAGGTTGAGGTCAAAAAAGAATTAGATCACTCACTTGTCAAGACTGGGATAGAAGAAGAAAGACATGAAGTTGCAAGGAACCTCTGCTCGTACACAAAAAATTTCATACAACTCTCACTATGATGAAGGTACATTTCCATCAAGTCTTTTATGGCGTGCTAGATTTGGACACTTGAACTATGAAAGTCTCTGTTTGTTGAAGAAAAATAGTGTTTATGGTTTTCCTACAAGTCCTAGGAAAATTAGGAAATTTGATGCTTGCATCTTAGGAAAGCACAAAAAACAATCTTTTCATGATTCCCATTCAAGAGCACATAGAAAACTTGAACTCATTGATTCTGATTTATGTGGCCCCATGATTGTTCCTTCTACAAGTGGTAATAAATATATGATGACATTTATTGATGACTACACCAGAATGTGTTGGGTTTATTTATTGAAGAACAAATCTAAAGCTTTTGAAACATTCAATAACTTTCATGCATGGATTGAAAATGATGCACAATTTCATATTGCATCTATTCGTAATGATGATGGAAAAGAATATACATCCAATGAATTTGAAAAATATCTTCACCAACATGGGATGAGGCATCAAACCACTGTGCCTTATAATCCCCAACAAAACGGAGTAGTTGAAAGAATGAACAAGACAATCTTAAATATGGTATGTTCGATGATGCTTTTCAAGAATGTTAAGTTGGTGTTTTGGGATGATGCAGTTCTATGTGTTGTGTGCATAAAGAATAGGTGTCCATATAATGCTATAAAAAAAAGACTCTCTATGAAATTTGGTATGGACACATTCCTTCGGTGAGGCATCTCAGGGTTTTTGGTTCCACATGTTATGCCTTGATACCTAAGAAATAGAGAAACAAACTCGGTGCAAGGAGTCGTAAATGTATCTTCTTGGGGTACTCAAATACCTCCAAAGCATATCGTCTCTATGATGAAGTGAATAAGAAGTTTATAATATCTAGAGATGTGATATTTCTTGAATCTTCCAAAACTGACAATGTTGTTGAGCGATAGTTTGATCGCTTGGATAGATTCAGACATGAAAAGTATTTTCAAGAGTTTGATAATGAGATTCCACATCTTGAAGGGGGGATCCCTATACTAGATCAATCTGTGGAATCTTCTTCTGAAGCACTCTCTCCCCCGCATGAAGCTCCAGCCACTGATGACACTTTGAGTGATGTGATTGATAGAACTAGAAGACTAAATCTTGATTCAGCCCCATCTCATTCAACTGAGCAGCCAGGGCCATCTCAAAAATTTCCTCCAAAATGGCTAACAAAGACACTTGAAATTATTCGTTCTGAAGAGGTTTGAAAGATAGGAACAAGAAGCTCAACCATACAAAATGGAGGTGATATAGAGGATTTTGATTGGCATGTTGATATGGATGTTTCTTATGATTGTGAATTGACTTTGTCTATAGATTTTGAACCAACATCCTTCAAAGAAGTCGCTTCTCATGATGAAGGGAAAGAAGCGATGAAAAAATAATATGATGCTTTGATAAAGAATGGAACCTAAATGTTGGTTGATCCTCCATTGGGAACCAGGTTGATCTTCCGTTGGGAACCAAACCAATAGGCTACAAGTGGGTCTTCAAGAACAAGTATAAATCAGATGGCAAGCAAAAAGCCAAGCCTATGGAAAAAGGTTTTGCATAAAAAGAAGGGATTGACTATGAGGATACTTTTTCCCCCATAGCAAAATGAGATACCATCCAAACACTATTTTCGTTGGCAACTCAAAACGATTCGAAATTCCATCAAATGGATGTAAAATCTGCTTTCCTAAATGGAGATTTGAAAGAGAATGTTTTTTTGTCCCAACTAGAAGGATTTGTTGTGAAGGGTTAAGAAAACAAAGTATGAAAGCTTGTAAAATCCTTGTATGGCCTCAAGCAAGCACTGCAAGCCTGATACGAGAACTTAACTGAGCATCGTCTGAAACTCAATTTCAAACATTATGATCTTGATGATGCAAATTTGTTTGTCAAGAAAGTTGGAAAAATAGTTGTATATCTTGTGGTGTATGTAGATGATCTTATGATGACAAGGAAAAATGAGAGCTACATTATATCCATAAAGAAATAAGCGAGGAAAGGTATTGAAATGAAAGATTTGGGCTATGTTCTTGGTATTGAAGTAACTCAACATCCGAAGTTTATATTCCTCTCTCAACAAAGTAAATTAGAGATTTGTTGAATAGGTTTGGCATGTCTAAGTGCAATCATTTGATTACTCCAATGGAATAGAACCTAAAGCTTACATCCACTAGAGGAAAATAATTTGATGATTCAACAAAGTACGAACAACTCATAGGAAGCCTAAACTGACTGACTACTACCAAACCAGACATTTCATTTGTTGTTGGAACCCTCTCCCGGTTTATGCAAAATCCTTGTGAGGGTCACTAGTCTGTTGCAAAAATAGTTTTAAATTACTTGAAGGGACCTCAAGACTTTGGACTCAAGTATACACGGGTGGATGACTTCAGTTTGATTAGATACTTTGATTTGGATTTCGATGGAGATAAATAAATTGGAGTATCTACTTCAAGTTATGTTATGAGACTTGGATCAGGAGTTGTCTCTTGAAATTCACACAAACAATTAGTTCCAGCAGATTCCACAACTGAAGCAGCATATGTGGCAGTAGCTGAAGCAACAAAGGAAAGTATGTGGGTCATGAAAATTCTGGAAGATTTGTAGGAGAAACAAGTGAATTCAACTCCTCTTTTGATTGGCAACACTTCTACAATAAATTTTGCCAAGAACCCAAAGTTCCATGATCGAACCAAGCACATCAATATAAAATACCATTTGATTCGATATCATGTTGAGGCCAAAACAATCCACCTACAACATTGTTCCACAAATGAGCAGATTGCAGACATCTTCACCAAAGCGCTTGGAAGGGAAAAGTTTGAAAGATTCAAAATGGCACTTGGACTCACCATTATCCTTTCAGATTAAGGGGGAGAATGTTCACAGCTAATCTTTGGGATTAGTTAAATTGGTGTAAATATTTTAAATAGTAAAACTAAAAGGAAGTTGGAAGACGAAGAGACATTGGGAGATGAAACCCAATAGTCTCCCTCTCCTTGTATATATTCATATTGTCCCTTAATGCAAATCAATTCAAATTTGTGTAGTTACTCCTGGTGTGACATTATTATGATATGCAAATTCAACCAAGGGTGAGTATTTTTCCCAGTGGTTTTAATGGTCCATAACATACATTCTCAACATATCTTCTGTTACTTGGTTCACCCTGGTTGTCTGTCCAATAGTCTCAGGGTGATAAGTTGTACTTAAATTTAGTCGAGTTTCTGAATCAGACTACATACAAGTCCAAAAACTTGAAATGAATCATGAATCCTTATCTGATATGATATTCTTAGGAAATCCATGAATCTTGGTAATTTCATTTACAAATACCCAAGGTATTTCAATAACTTCATAAGTATCTTTTACGGGAATAAAGTGAGCACTTTTGGTTATTTTATCCACCACTATCAAAATGACATTATGCCTTTATGGGGTAAGAGGTATCCCCACAACAAAATCCTTTTAAATCACCTCACATTTTGTCATAGGAATGTCATGTGGTTGCAGGATACCTGTTGGGTGATGATGGACGACTTTCACTTGTTGACATTCAAGACATTTTGCAACGAATTGGATAATATCACGCTTAATGACAACCCAAAAGAAGAGTTTACTCGTGTCATCATACATTTTCTTGACACCATGATGTGCACAATAAAGAGCTTTGTGGACTCCTTTGAGGATGGTGTTTCATATATCTCCAATATCAAGGATATACATCCTTCCTTGGAATCATAACAATCCATCATTCTCTAGCTCGTATTCTTCAAACTTTGGACTTTTATTTTGAATCCTAGATCTTACTTTTGAATACCAACTATCTTCTAAGAGATGTTATAGCACTTGCTCTCTCAAGTCTACCTTAATGGGTATAAGAGAAAATATCCTTGGTCTTCTACTTAGAGTATTTGCCACTACATTTTCCTTCCCATTATTGTATGACATTCCAAAGTCATATTTGCTTAAAAATTCACTCCATCGTCTTTGTCTAGCATTCATGTCCCTTTGGATAAATAAGTATTGCAAACTTTGGTGGTCAATTTTGAGCACAAATCTTCCCCCTACAAGACAATGTTTCCATATCTTTAAAGGTAGTACTGCAATGACCAACTCTAAATCATGTGTGGCTTAAAGTCATTTATGAGGCTTTAACTTCCTTGAGGCATACACTATTACTCCTTTGTCTTGCTTTTAAACTGCACCTAATCCTTGCTTGGATGCATCAATACATACATTCCTAATCTCTCATTTATCTATTTATCCCCTCCATCTTTTTATATGGTGAAAATTTATCTATAAAAAGGTGGGGGCTTCTCCTCTCTAGCTCATATATATCGATATATATTATATCTTTCGAATGCAATTAGACACTTGAACCATACTTTTCAGAAATGGTGTTTGGTAAAGGTAACTTATCTGGTCCAAAGAATTTTTCAACTTACAATCTGGTCCCTAGCATGCACTCCTTGCACACATCATCGTGTTTCGTGCCTAATTTTGGAACACCTGTCACTGTCTCATGAGCATCCTAAGAGATCCATGGTGTAGGTGTCCCATCCTCCTATGCCATCAATCATGCAGGTTTTTGTCACTGTCACTGCTACTATTGACTAGTGCAATTGGAGATTCGAACACAACTTGTATAATCTGTTTCTTATTACCCCAATTTCTTTCACCTTATTCCAGTTCAGATGTTTTATGTACAACTTCTTCCCTACAAAGTGGACATCATATCCCCTATCCTATAACTGGGATACTAAAATCAGGTTCATACCCATTACTGGCACATGCAATACATTTGTAACACTAGTGCTTGTTCCTGACTCCCTCTCTATGTCAATGGTACCTCTTCCAATTGGAGTTCATTTAATCTAATTTCCCATTATTATCTAGAAGTCCATTTTCTCCTCATTGTAACTAGAGAAATATTCTCTAACTCCTTTCAAATGAGTTGATGCTCCATTGTCTATATACCAAACTCCATGTGAAGTTGAGCTAGTCATGCAAGCAAATTGGTCTTCCAACCTAGAAAACAATTTTGTAGCCCCCTGAATCTCAAATTTGTCTATGGCCATACTGGAAGATTTTGGAAAAACTATTAGAGATATCTTGAGTATAATTTTGTGTGTTATATCTCTTCTACCCAGCATTGGTTCTGCCACTGCAAATTGTTGCAAAACCCTACTACACCCAGACAATAACTTTGCTCTGTGAAAAATGATTTTGTTGCTCACCTCTGCTTGTTGGAATCACTTCCTCGAACAAATCGAACTTTCCTACCCCCTACAACTAGAAAATCGAACTATGTCTAGTAATTCGTACTACCTGGCTAGGCATTGTGCAACCCTTGGGAAATTCATGTCGCTGCTCCCTCTAAGCCTCTGTGCCTCTTGTCCGTCAAACTTGCTCTGATAACATGTAAAAATTCCAACTCTAATGCATCAACTGGAAATTATTCTTCTAATTGTAAATTTAATTATGCAGTTTATTTTCTAGGAAAACAACGAATAAAATCACAACTGCAATTTTCACCATAAAAACATTGCAGAAAATAAAATGCTAGAAACTGAGAAATATGCTAACACACACACATAAAAATGACAATTATTTTTGGACAATTGTCCCCGGAAAAATCTAAGTGGGAAAATTGGTGCAACGGCTAAGGGTTTTTATTATGATGCAACAATGAAACTTTGAGTATAGTAAAATGATGCCAAACTGGCATTTCTATCTAAGAGAAATACTAACGAAATCAACTGAGGGAAATTGCCCTCCTCTACGAGCAATCCCGAAATAATTTGACAACTCCAGTCATCCAAGCCCTCTGCGCAAGTTTATGCATCACCTCTACGCATCCTATCACATGCTCAGCCCGAAAATACTACTACTCAAGTCGTTCTGTGTGCTGCTACTCTGAAAATAATCCTCTTGGCCTTTTGGAAATTTTCCCGGCCTCTGGCCACTAAATCTACCTCTAGCTCAACTAAATCGAACTACCTCTTTGAGGGTTTGTGCAGAGCATGTTACCGCTCAAACTAGCAGGGGGCATAAAAGGGACTCCTAAAGGGACCACTGCTAGATCAAGGGCAAAAACAGAAGCTTAGCCCATTGTCATCTCAGATAAGACTCCCTACTCTTTACAGACTTTCACCAATGGGAGGAGACCTAGTATATAGAAAGTCACTTATGAAGGATGAAATAACCAATGGATGTGAAGTGACCTTAATAATCCTTTCCTAGAATGGGAGGTTAAGAATAGAGCTTACTTGCTTTTTAAGCAAGGTACAAAGACTTCTAGGATAAGGAGGCGAGGATTTGAGGGTTAGATTAGAGGAATATGCCTTGTAAAGGAGTTTCCCAATCCGAAAATCCTTATTAAACTTGACTTCCTAAATGGTTCTTAAAGAATTGACCTTTCAAAGGCATGGGACCACACGGAACCAAGTGGACCCAGCTTAGGTTAAGGGAAAAATCTAGCAACCAATGTTGTTCTTAACCCAAACAAGGGTGGGTAAAAGATTAAAGCAAGAATTTCCAATTAAAAGTATCAAATTGATCCTATGAGGTACTAGCCTAAGGAATACCGGAGCAAAGTTTGATCTTAGAGCTAGGGCTTAGGTTATCCCACAAATCCACTGTCGGAATGGCTTCAAAATTGGAGGCCTTGAGGACACACTAACGCAGTAGAGGCTAGGAGATAGAACTTTGTCTTGGGCTATTTTTTCGGGAAAGTGATGCCCTAGGTGACCCAACTTGGCTAGACCTAGAAGAGAGAGGGAGAAGTGGAGAAAAATGTTCTTTGATTCATCATCTATTAGAGAACTACTGCCTTAATCCCTTGGGTAGAATGGAGTCTAGGAGAATGATGAGAAAGGAACTTGTATTTGTTGACACCTAATCCTCTGCGATTGGGTGAATTTGGAATGTGAACAGTCATCAAGAAGATGAACTGATCAGTCACATTCATGTATATAACAATAGCTACCTAATGAAATAAACGAATCAGTTTTTCTGCCAAGTCTGGAGTTACTCCTGGCCTGACATGGTATCAGAGCCAGCTCCTTTTTTAGCTCTTGTCCCTTGTAACTCCCTTGTCTGCTCTCATATAGCTGAGCAGCTCCTGACATAGTAACTGCCCCACTATGCAGCGCTCCACTATGCAGCGCTGTCCATGCTGTTTGACTGTCCATAAACCTGTGCGTTAAAATTTTTGAAACCTTGTATCCTGCTATTGATATCATCTATGCACCACTTCTTTTCGTTTCTGCAGCTTTCCATATCCATTTTGAAGCCTCTGCTGCGTGTAAAACCCCGTGCCTCTCGCATAAACCTCTGTTGCATGTAATGGTGTGGCTGCTCTTCGTTGGAAGTCCCGAGACCACACGAACCTCTCTGGCATCGCCTGAGATATCGAGCAACTTGTCTATTTCCTTTTCCAACTGCTTCCTTATGAAATCCATGGAGTGAGCTGTGACCCTCTTTCTCAGCAAAACTCTGAGCGTCTTCTGTTGATACGCCTCGTAGATGCTTTAGTAATATCATAAACAAGCAAAGCCCCAACAGCACCACGGTAATAGGCATCAACAACGAACCGGTTCCGCTACGCCAGACAGCCGAGGTCGACTTCTCTCAAACATGGAGGTTCCACCGAGAATGAGTTCCAGAACGGAGATTTGAATGGTGAAAGCGCAGTGAAAAATCAGCAGAAATTAAAGTGCCCAGCATAGTGTTTCAAAAGTATCGTTCCTCTCTGCTCTCAGTATATGTATATTGACCAGCATATGTTTTGAATGCGCTGTCCCATTAAACTATATATATATTGAACAGCATATATATATATATATATATATATTGACCAGCGTTTGAGTTTTGAATGCGTTTTGGACGCTGTTTGAATAGTCTGTACATATGTAATATGGTGAGGATCTTTGGAGGGATTTGAAGAAACAGTACATAAAAGTATTTGAAATCTTTTTGCCCTTTTGAGTACAATTTCACTGTATATCAGCAGAAGTATTTTTTCTATCAGCAGAAGTTTTTTTTACAGAATGCATTCAATCATCTCTATGGTAGGGATAGTTCTCACTGGCAAGGAGAACTATCCTGAATGGTCCCGGATGATAAAACACACCCTCATCTTGTAGGAATTTACAGGGTAAGTTCCTCAGACAGAACACCAAAGGACACCACTCACAACCAGATCGCAGATCAATACACCAGTATTTTTGACGTGGTTAAAACCCTCAAAGAGGGAAACAGTCCACGGCCTGAGCCAACATGGCCACTTCAGGCAATTTATTAATAAAAGAATGAAAATTTACATATGCTTCTCTCATGCACGGATTACCCTACAAATGACCCTCCATGCGCTTTAAATAGAAATCATGGACCAATCGGGTGTCAAGCCACGGATCAAGTGTTGGTAATACCGAGGAGAGAATGAACCGTCGCATCACTACATATCGTGACCGTCGGATTGTAAGTTACAAAATGTACAACGGTAAAGAAACACACTTTACCTAACTCTATACTAGACCAAGTTGTACTTAACTATTTCCTATGTGTCGGAATATCCTAACATCCCCCCTTAAGAACAACTTGGGATAGGATTGAAGGATTTACAAATATGACACAATAGGAGAAGGAAGGAGGCACTAGAGCCTATCCCCCCTTAGTGACAGCTTCCTGAACTCCAACCATAAATCGAAGTTTAGTGAACTTCGCCTCTGTGAGAGCCTTTGTAAAGATGTCTGCAACTTGATCATCTGTAGAACAATATTGCACTTCAAGAACATGGTCATGGATGAGCTTTTTGATGAAGTGCATGTGCAGTTCAATGTGTTTGCTGCGCTGATGTTGGACTGGATCTTTGCATAGCTGAATTGCACTTTGATTATCACACCAAAGTGTAGTCGGATGCTGCTGCTGAAAGCCAAACTCTGACAGGATCTGACGAAGCCACAAGGCTTCCTTACTAGCTTCTATGGCACCACGATACTCTGCTTCTGCTGATGAAAGAGAAATGGCAGCTTGTTTCTTACAAGCCCATGTAATAGGTCCTGAACCAAGAGTGAACACATAACCGGCAGTAGACTTCCGATCATCAGGGTCACCAGCCCAATCAGAATCAGTGAAACCAACCAATAGAGGAGCGGCTTCAGCACTGTAATGAATCCCAAACTGAACTGTACCTTGAACATAACGAAGTATTCTTTTAGCTGCTTTCCAATGACTTTCACGTGGGTTTTGCATAAACCGAGCAACAAGGCCAACAACAAAGGAAAGGTCAAGACGAGTATGAGTTAGATACAAGAGTTTTCCTACAAGTTGACGGTATAAGGTAGCATCAACTTCAGGAGAAGTACAAGTGACTGAAAGTTTGACTCCAGACTGAAAGGGAGAAGGGGCTGGCTTACAGTCTTCCATGTGAAAATGACGTAGAATATCACAAGCATACTTGGACTGGGAAAGGGAAATACCCTCCTTGGATTGCAAGACTTGAAGACCGAGAAAATAGTGTAAGTGTCCTAAGTCTGTCATTTCAAATTTCCTTTTAAGGCTAGACTTCACATGGTTTATAAGGTTGGGGTCACTACCAGTAAGGATAAGATCATCAACATAAAGAACAAGGATGATAAGAGAGTTGCCCACTTTCTTGGTGTAGACAGTGTTGTCAGAATGACACCTAGAAAAGCCAGATTCTAAAAGAAAGCTATTCATTTTGGCATACCAAGCCCGAGGAGCTTGCTTAAGACCATAAAGGGATTTCTTAAGTCAACATACAAGGCTGGAGTCTGTTTGTATGAAGCCAATGGGTTGTTCCATATAAATTTCTTCATGCAAGTCCCCATGCAAGAAGGCAGATTTAACATCCATCTGATGGACTTCCCATTTGAAAGAGGCAACAAGGGAAAGAACAAGGCGGATAGAGTTCATTTTGGCAATAGGGGAGAAGGTTTCAGTGTAGTCAATGCCTTCAACCTGTGAAAAACCCTTAGCAACAAGACGAGCTTTATGTTTATCAACTTTCCCATCTGGTCCATACTTGGTTCTGTAAACCCATTTGCATCTAACAAGTTTTCGTCCCTTTGGTAAAGGAACAAGATCCCATGTATCATTTGCCAACAATGAATGATATTCTTCATTCATAGCTGCTTCCCAATCTGGATGGCCTGAAGCTTCTGCAAAGGTGTCAGGATCATAATTTACTGGAGCTTGAGCCAATAAAGAAGAGGCTCTCTCGAACTGAGAACGTGTACGTCGTTGATACCATGTAGGAATTTACAGGGTAAGTTCCTCAGACAGAACACTAAAGGACACCACTCACAACCATATCGCAGATCAATACACCAGTATTTTTGACGTGGTTAAAACCCTCAAAGAGGGAAACAGTCCACGGCCTGAGCCAACGCGGCCACTTCAGGCAATTTATTAATAAAAGAATGAAAATTTACATATGCTTCTCTCATGCACGGATTACCCTACAAATGGCCCTCCATGCGCTTTAAATAGAAATCATGGACCAATCGGGTGTCAAGCCACGGATCAAGTGTCGATAATACCGAGGAGAGAATGAACCGTCGGATCACTACATATCGTGACCGTCGGATTGTAAGTTACAAAATGTACAATGGTAAAGAAACACACTTTACATAACTCTATACCTAACTCTATACTAGACCAAGTTGTACTTAACTATTTTCTATGTGTCGGAATATCCTAACACATCTTCAATGAGTTGTGGAAGGGAGTGTGTGTCGGAGAAGGAGACAATGACCCAGTACAGCCTACATCAGACAAAGAGCTCGTCATTTGGGATAACAAGAACAGCAAAGCATATGCATTAATCGCAGCATCTGTAAATGAAAAAGTAAGTTGCCATATTTCATCATATTCAACTGCCTTTGAAGCTTTACAAAAGCTCAAAGAACTCTATGACTCACATTCTGCATTTGAAGTTGTTCAACTCATGATTAAACTCTTCACTCTTGAACTGAAAAATAATGATCCTCTTTCTCTTGCATCTGAAGTAAAATCCATAATGCATGATATCAAATCCACTAAGGTTGAGCTGGATATCCCTCTTATTGCTTTTCTCAAGGCACTCTATCCTACCTACTCCAATTATCTTGAGTCTTTACAAGCAAATGGAAATCTTAAAGATATAACCTTTGACTCTCTTGTGAAAAAGTTTGCTGAAAAAGAGAAAGCCTTTGGAAAGAAGACAGTCCCTGAATCTTCTGAAGAGACTGTGTGTCTTGCTCATAAAGAAAAGCATCCTGCTCAAGATTCTACAAGAGGAAGAGGTGGTCGAAGAGGAAGAGGAAGATACTTCAGATGCAGGGGGGACAAACATTCTCAAGGAGAAAAAGCAGATCTGCATTGCATTCGCTGCAAACGAAATGGATCACATGATGTTTCTACATGCAAGCTACCATGGGACAAAATTGAGCAGAAAAGAAACTAGCAGAAAGGTAAAACTGATGATACAGACAAAGGTAAAACACCTGAATCCGCTCACTATATTGAGGCACAATGTAACATTGGAGTAAATGAAGATTTGTTTAATGCTTCACTTGCTTCTTTGAAAAATGATTGGTTGCTTGATTCAGGAGCAACCTGTCATATGACTCATAGGAAAGATTTTTTTGAATATTTCACTGACAATGTTGATGGAGCAGTATACTTTGCAGATCAGTCAAAAATCAAGCCATCAGGGCTTGGCACAATCAGGCTTAAACTGCCTGGTCTTCCAGACTTTCTTCTGGATCATGTTCTATATCTCCCACAGCTCAAGAGAAACTTGTTGTCCTTGGTCCACATCCGCCAGCAAGGTCACTCCATTCATATGTTTGATGGCAAGCTTGAGGTAAGAAAAGCATCTGACCACTCACTTGTCATGAGGGGAATAGAAGAAGAAAGGCTTCTCAAACTGCAAGGAACCTCTGCTCATGCACAACATTTCTCATATATTTCTCATCATGAAGAAGGTACACTTCCATCAAGTTTATTATGGCATGCTAGATTTGGACATTTAAACTATGACAGTCTCCGCTTATTGAAGAAAAATGGTGTTGCTGGTTTGCCTACAATTCCTAGGAAACATAAGCAATGTGATGCTTGCATTTTAGGAAAGCATAGCAAACAGTGTTTTCATGATTCACATTCAAGAGCACATAGGAAGCTTGAACTCATTCATTCAGAATTATGTGGTCCAATGCATGTTCCTTCTGCAAATGGAAATAAATATATCATGATATTTATTGATGATTACACCAGAATGTGTTGGGTTTATTTATTGAAGAACAAATCTGATGCTTTTCAAACATTCAAGAATTTTCATAAATGGATTGAAAATGATGCACAATCTCATATTGGGTCTATTCGCACTGATAATGGAAAAGAATATACATCAAATGAATTTGAAAACTATCTTCGCCAACATGGGATCAAACATCAAACAACTGTACCTTATAATCCCCAACAGAATGGTGTAGCAGAAAGAATGAATAGAACAATTTTGAATATGGTACGATCCATGCTTTTCTTCAAAAATGTAAAGATAATGTTTTGGGTTGATGCTGTTCTATGTGTTGCATATATAAAGAATAGATGTCCATCTAGTGCTATAAGAAACAAGACTCCTTATGAATTGTGGTATGGACATGTTCCTTCGGTAAAACATCTCAGGATTTTTGGTTCCACCTGTTATGCTTTGATACCAAAGGTACATAGAAACAAACTTGGTGCTAGAAGTCGTAAATGTATCTTCCTGGGGTATTCAAACATCTCTAAAGCATACCGCCTCTATGATGAAGTAAATAAAAAGTTTGTTGTATCTAGAGATGTCATTTTTCTGGAATCATCCAAATCTGACAATGTTGTTGAGCGGCAACTTGATCGCTTGGATAGATTCACAAAAACAAAATCATTTCAAGAATTTGATAATCAGATTCCACATCTTGAAGGGGGGATTCCTATACTAGATCAACATGTGGAATCTTCTTCTGAAGAACAATCTCCCCTGCATGAAACTCCAACAACAGATGATGCTTTAAGTGATGTAATTCATAGAATTGGAAGACTCAATCTTGATTCAGTCCCAACTCAATCAACAGAGCAGCCTGGACCATCTCAGAAAGTCCCCCAAAGTGGCTGACAAAGACACTTGAAAGTGTTCATCCTGATGAAATTGGAAAAACAGGAACCAGAAATTCAAACCGACAAAATGGAGGTGATGTAGATGACTCTAATTCACCTGCTGATATGGATGTTTCTTATGATTGTGAATTGAACTTGTCTACAGATTTTGAACCAACTTCCTTTAAAGAAGCTGCTTCTCATGATGAATGGAAAGAAGCAATGCAAAAGGAGTATGATGCCCTCATAAAGAACGGCACTTGGAAGCTGGTTGATCCTCCATTTGGAACCAAACCAATTGGCTGCAAGTGGGTCTACAAGAACAAGTACAAGGCTGATGGCTCACTTGACAAGCACAAAGCTAGGCTTGTGGCAAAAGGTTTTGCACAGAAGGAAGGGGTCGATTATGAGGAAACTTTTGCCCCCACAGCAAAATGGGCCACCATCCGGACACTCTTTGCACTAGCAGCTCAGAACGGTTGGAAAGTCCATCAAATGGATGTAAAAACTGCCTTCTTGAATGGAGATCTAAAAGAAAATGTTTTTATGTCCCAGCCTGAAGGATTTGCTGTGAAAGGACATGAACATAAAGTATGCAAACTTGTGAAGTCCTTGTATGGCCTCAAACAAGCACCACGAACCTGGTATGAAAAACTAACTGAGCATCTTCTGAAACTCAACTTCAATCATTTTGATCTTGATGATGCAACTTTATTTGTCAAGAAAGTTGGCAAAACAGTTGTATATCTTGTGGTATATGTAGATGATATTTTAATGACAGGGAACAATGAAAGCTATATTGCATCCATAAATAAAGAATTAGGAAAAAGTTTTGAAATGACTGATTTGGGCTATGTTCATTACTATCTTGGCATTGAAGTAACCCAACATCCAAAATCCATATTTCTTTCTCAAAAGAAATACATTGGAGATTTGTTAAACAGATTTGGCATGACAGAGTGCAATCCTCTTTCTACTCCAATGGAACAAAACTTAAAGCTCACATCTATTGAAGGAAAGGAATTTGAGGATGCAACAAAGTATAGACAGCTTGTAGGAAGTCTCATCTACCTCACTACTACCAGACCAGACATTTCATTTACTATTGGAATCCTCTCCAGGTTCATGCAAAAGCCTTGTGAGGGACATTGGTCTGCTGCAAAAAGAGTTCTAAGGTACTTGAAGGGAACTCAAGACCTTGGAATCAAGTATACACAGGTGGACGAATTCAGCTTGATTGGATACTCTGATTCAGACTTCGATGGAGACAAAGAAACTGGAGTATCTACTTCAGGATATGCTATGAGTCTTGGATCAGGAGCTGTCTCTTGGAGATCACGCAAACAATCAGTTCCAGCAGATTCCACAACAAAAGCAGAATACGTGGCAGCAGCTGAAGCAACGAAAGAAATTGTGTGGCTCAGGAAAATTCTTGAAGATTTGCAGGTAAACAAGTACAATCAACTCCACTCATGATTGACAACACCTCTGTAATAAAGTTGGCCAAAAACCCGAAGTTCCATGATCGTACAAAGCACATCAATACTAAATATCATCTGATCCGACATCATGTTCAGGCCAAAACAATTCATCTCCGTCATTGTTCCACAAATGAGCAAATTGCAGACATCTTCACCAAAGCGCTTGGAAGAGAAAAGCTTGAAAGATTCAGAACGATGCTTGGACTCACCAACATCCCTTCAGATTAAGGGGGGGAATGTTGACACCTAATCCTCTGCGATTGGGTGAATTTGGAATGTGAACAGTCATCAAGAAGATGAACTGATCAGTCACATTCATGTATATAACAATAGCTACCTAATGAAATAAACGAATCAGTTTTTCTGCCAAGTCTGGAGTTACTCCTGGCCTGACAGTATTTAAGTCAAGGAGGCTTTAAGGACTATTTCGCTTAGCCTATAGGGCAAGAAGAGACCTCAAAAGCTTTTATACTTCGCTTAGCAAAACAAATGGCTTATCAAGATAAATTCACCGGTGGAATTATCCCTAGGAGATTTCATTCACATACATGGCCCAAACATTGTCATATGATATATAGAAACAATAATTCCACAAATTTGCAAGTATGTAATGCAGCAATTAGCCTTATTATAGCGAAAATCCCATTCAATGCATATGACAAAACTAAAGCAAGAATAACATTAAGAGTGTGTACTTACATGTAATAGAACATATCCAACCATCAATAATTTGACAATAAAGAAGCTCCAAGATAAAATACTCCAATCCAAATATCAAAATTCATCCATGCTCCAATACTTCATCTCAGAAAAAGTGTGAAATTCTCTAAAGATGAGTGATCCAATTCAAAGTGATTATGAGAAAATGAACTCATCTCACCTGTATTTATACACTAATTAGGAGTTTGAATTAGTCTCTTAGGCCTACATATGCCCCAAAAATAAAATAACGTGTTAATAACCTAACTTTTGGTGACACGCACACCAAACTAGTTCATAAATGAAATAATAAGCCTCTCAAGAGGTCAAATAATAAACAATACATGTCGTAGGGCACTCCAATAGGCATGATGACGTCCATAGGTGCCATAATGAAGAATAGGACACTCAAAAGTGATGGACAAGGGGGTGGCCCCTTGTTCTCCAAACAATAAACCTGTGGTGTTCCTAGTGAGTGTGGGGGCACAATAATAACCTCATAGGTCTCCAAATGAGTAGAAGATGCGTGTAGACTATCTGTAAGGGCTCAGATGATGGTGTAGGTGATGCCACATCATCCTATAAGTTTTGGGTCAGCTGCCAAGTGCATAGTATATATGTGGGGTTGGTTGGGTAAAGGTGAACCCAGAGCAACTTCCTCGTCCAATAGGTGGATATCGAGCCAATATTTGAACATCTCTAGGGATCCACGGAGGGTTGTATATTGTTGTGTAGGCCCATGGCTCTCAACACACACTCTACATGTGCTAATGTAGCCCTTTGGAGGGTTAGGACCTCGTATAAGGAGACCAAACCCAAGATGGAGACCACATGCAATCCTGCAATAAGATTGAATGCGTCCCCTAGCCTTCGAGTACAACAAGTCATCAACAAGATCAAGTAAAATAACTTACAAACCATGGACCACAAATGGGGACTTCATAATGGCTTGCCCTTCCATAATGGGCTTTGGCATGTGCTGATGTCTCCAAACTCCAAATGGGGTTAACCAAGTATCCCATTAGGTGGTTTCTACTTCTAAAGGGGATAATACGTCCAAGGTAGATCCTTTAAAAGGTGGTGGTATGTGATAAAGAGGTGAATGGAGTAAGGGGTGAAAAGGGGCAGGCCTAGGCCACATGTTGGGGTACAAGGGTAGCTAGTAGAAGGGAAGCCCACATTTGGGTGTATAATGTATAAGAGGGAGCAATCGTGGTATATGAAGTGCCCCAACCTTGATTTTTCCACCATTCTTTATATGTATTTTTCCTTTTTATGATTTTTCTTTAATTAACTACTCGGGGCTCAAGGGGTAAGAGCATGATATGTGAGAGATAGCAATGGATATCCCCTTTTAAGGTAGGGCGGTTCGTGGCCCACCAGGGTTTGGGACAATCATGGAGTCCTATATGATGAAGGAGGTTCATAGAACCTGTAGGAACCAAGGTGATGGCCATGATGATAGGGTAGAGCTCACGTGTTGGCTTTTTCCCACGTGCTAAATGTGTTTGTCCCTACGATCTTTTGCATTTCGTGGTACATTTTCCTGTTGAGTGTGGCCAATTTTGCTTTTGCTTTTCCTTCTAGGTACATCAACCTCCAGGTATCATTCCAAGCCTGACCCAAGGTGTGGGGGAGGGGAAGGGGAGAGCTAGCCCTATGTGGACCCAGGTGGTAGAAATGATGAATGGGGTAATAATGAGTGGAAAGGGGGTAATATATGTGGATGAGGGAGTGGACCCACACAACCAGAGTCAGATTTTCCCGTGAAATACCATCCCTAAAGCCAAATATTTAGTAAAAGAGATCCCACAGGACTAGAATCCAAGGTTAATCATCCAAAGTGGACTAGGGGACAAGTGCACAAACCTAGCCCATTCTTTCCGCTGAATCCACCCATTAATCCATTACCAGAAGTATCAATGCTAAGCAAACTACAGTACTCAACTACCAATTGACAAGGCATACATTTAGGTTCAGGAGGCCCACCTTCAAACATACGATCATTGCAGGTGGGTGATGGACCACATGGTTGGCTCAGGTGGCGGAGAAATGGCACAATGAGCTAGTTGGTGACTGCAAGGGCCTGTTGGTTGCCGGCTGAGGACCATCTTGGAGAAATAAAAATTTCTCCTAGGGATATCACTCACAAAATGGTGGGTAACAGGCCCTACATAGCCTCTTGGAGAAATAACTCAACCTCCTCTCCTGACTCATCCAAATTGGAATCCTCTTCCGGAATCACTGTCTTTTCCCCTCTGCATCCCTTTTGGTTTGAACTCTCTTCCTTTGCTTGACTTATGAAGTTGGATAGCTTGACATTCCAAGGAACCCGCACTTTTGGCTCTCACTCTAGGTTTGTTGCTCCATCTACCCATCGACCTCGCCTTATAATTTCCAATTGAGTCTTCAACAGCTATGGTTAAAAATTAATCGATGGTTGGGATCATCTTCAAGTTGATTCGTGTGAGTATCTAAATAATTCTCACCTTTCTCAATTAATTACTCTTAATTAATCGATTTCTCTAAGTTAGACTAAGGCATTTTTTAATTATCAATCAAATAATTTAATTGAGTTGTCTCTAGGTTGAATTTCTAGAAACGATTTCTAGGCTTTGGAGGTATCCTGTGTTTTAGCCTCTCCACAAAGTTTGGGACTAGAACACCATCTGATGTTACAAAAACTAACAATGATCTCTCCCTTAAGTTGTGGGCCGGGAGACCTATAGATTGGTCAGAGAGATTGATCTTGAGAGAGAGAATGAAAAGTTCCTCCTAGGCTAAGAGGGAGTGTTGGAAATATGGTAGCCATGGTCGATATTTTCATCATGTGAAAAATGTAAATTTTGAATTTAAAATTTTGCCTCCAAAATTAATTTAAGTCAGCCTCCTATTATTTCAAGTTGGCTAGGCCCCTAAAGTTACCCCATTCAACCCCATTTGAAGTTGTTAAAATTGGCAACTAGGGCCAAACTCCAGGTGGGTCATCTTATTTATGGCAACTGATATTTTTCTTGAATCCCTCTCATCGAGAGGTGTAGGATTGATCTAAAGATCATCCAATTCCGAAAAGTATTCATGGAGTTATGAATTTATTTGTGTTATAAGACAATTCGTCAAGGTCGGACAACAACTAAATAACACCCACATGTGCTCAATGTTTTAGTATAAAAGGAGGTGGCTTGCTAGTCATTTACACACACTCTTCTTGTGATCTCTTCCTCTCCACTTGTCTTTGAGTTTTGGTGGGAGGAAAGATCCTAAGAGATATGCTGCCCTAAGAAGAGCTACCCTAGATGTTGCCATGGAGAAGAAGGATCTACGCAACTCCTAGAAGATGATGCCCTGGCTCTATGTGCCCTAGATCTAGAACATTGTCATGGTGAAGCTGCCTAAGACAAAGTCATGTTGAGGCTGCCCAAGTGCCCTAACCAGAACAGTTAAGAACAACAAAGTGACAAGCATATTTGGAGGGTTGTTTGAGGACTGCTGAGAGGAGTTTAGGGCTACCCAAGTGCCCTAATCAGAACAGTTAGGAACAACAAAGTGACAAGCAGATTTGGAGGGTTGTTCAAGGACTATTGAGCGGAGTTTAGGGCTGCCCAAGTGCTCTAACCAGCACAGTTAGGAACAACAAAGTGACAAGCAGATTTGGGGGGTTGTTCGAGGACTGTTGAGAGGAGTTTAGGGCTGCCCAAGTGCCCTAACCAGAACAATTAGGAACAACAAAGTGACAAGCAGATTTGGAGCATTGTTCGAGGACTGTTGAGAGGAGTTTAGGGTTGCCCAAGTGCCCTAACCAGAACAGTTAGGAACAACAAAGTGACAAGCAGATTTGGAGGGTTGTTCAAGGACTGTTGAGAGGAGTTTAGGGTTGCCCAAGTGCCCTAACCAGAATAGTTAGGAACAATAAAGTGACAAGCATATTTGGAGCAGTGTTAGAGGTGTGTTGGGTCAAGGATATTGACGAGATTTGGATCAGATTCAGAGCAGCCTGTGGGAGCCACGTGTTGGGTTAACATGGAGTGTTGAATACCCCAAAGGAGTGCAACATGATGTGATGGATGCAGCAGTATGGTATATTGCAGCAACATGGTGCAGTAAGGTGCATGGAACAACATGTTTAGATGCAGCAATTGGATAGCAGCAAGCAATGCAAGGGACAACAAGCTAATACATGGGACAGCTGCAAGCATGGTGAAGCATGGACAACAACGAGAAGCATGGACAACAACAACATGGTAAAGCATGTACAACAGCAAGCACAGTGCTGCAAGTACATTGGGCTAGCAATATAGTACTTGGTGCAGCAAGGACACAAAGCAGCAATGGTGCAGCAAGCACATGGGTGACAGCATGGTGCAACTGTGGCACTAGGTATATTAGTGCTAAACACTGGGACAACAACAACATGAGGTCCAGCATTGTGATGATGTGTGCAGCGTGGTGTCGCACGGTGAGGTGCAACATGATGACAAGATGTAGCACAATGATAGGTGAAGGAGTCACCTTAGAGAATCAATTGAAGCAGCATGTTTTCCACTGATCTAACGTATCATCTTCCTAGAGATGATCTATGCTCTTATCTAGATAAGTCAAAGTGTTGACTTCTGTTGTAAAAGAACCGTCTCTCTCTATCTCTGTTGAACTATTGAAGAACATGTAAGAAGAATTGATCAAGGGTTTCCCCACATTGGGGTTTGTCCCTGGCTAGCGCCACATCTTGTGTCCTCTTGTGTTGGCTTGTCTTCTGCAATTTATATTTATGTTCTATCTGTAGTTTACTTTAATGCTAATGTGATTGCTAATCTGGAAAAGATATTGAGCTAACTGTGAAAATTGAAATAAATTTCTCTAGCATAGAACATACCTAAAATTAACATGGTATCAGAGCTGAGGTGAAGACAAAGCCCAAGCAAGAGTGAAAAAGCAATCATCGAAGACAGTTGGGAAAGCAAAAAAGGATCAATGGATTCCTCATCCCTCTTCAAATTCACCAAGGGTGAAGTCGAAGCAGAGTATATTATCAGAATGGCACAGGGGAAGCTTTTGATGGCCTACCTAAAGATCACTTCATTGGGAAGTCTGGATCTACAGGTGGAAGGAAAGGCAGATGCCTTGGTTGCAATAAGTTCGGCCATTATGCGAAGGAGTGTCCAAATGGCAAGAACGCATCACTTGATGATGATAACAATCACTCCAGGGACATCTCCAATGATTAAAAGAATGACAGTGCAAGTCATCAAGGAAATGGTTGACTCTTCAAGAAAGCAAGGAACCCCAGGCACTCCATCAAATAAAAGAGTGCTCTCTCTCTAATTTGGTACAGATGAGAACATTCGTGGGATTATACTTGGAGCCAATGCCAACTATCCCGAAAAGGGTGTTACCCCTCAATTGAATGAGGGTAACTCAATTCATTTACAAAATCTCTTTTATGTATCTGATCGCAAGAAGAACCTGGTGTCCATTTCGGCAATGGAAATCAAAGGTTACAAGGTGGCATTCATTAATGGAAAGGTATGTGTTTGAAAATAGAATTTTCAAAGATGCTTTTACTCATGGGTTCAGGGTTGCCAATTTGTATCAAGTTGCAGGAAGTCCATTAGGGACCATGTCAGTTGATATATAGCATCAGAGGTCTATGAGTTAGATCATGACAGGGATGTCTGAATTGAAAAGGAGCATGAAGGTACATGTTTGAGATGTACCGAAGGAAAATCTTACAAGGGGACCATTCCCCTCATGTAGCAGGTCCATAGGTTTGGAACAACCCGAGAAGGTTTGAGATTCATGATCGAGAATCTCATGTGTGCAGGTGGAAGAAATCCCTCTATGGCTTGAAGAAAATCACCCTGAGTTTGATATGAGAGGATTGATAGCTGTCAAATGAAGCTGAAGAATGAAGCCGATCCAAACCATTGTTTGAAGGTTGTGGATGATGGACCTCTCATACCGGCACCTTCTGAGAACGACCTATTTCTGATAGATGCAGACCCTCTCACTTGCAGAAGTAAGAGGGAGTTGGATTCCGGATGTGGAATGGTAAACTGCAAGCTTGTGACTACCTCGAGGATCTTAACTTTCAGAAGTTATATGGTGGTGATGCCAGACCAGATTTGGGAAATGCCTCTGAGTTTCATAAACTCATTTGCATTGATGTTCTTGGTGAACTTCCATCCGGATATATGTTTTGCAGTTAGCATGGTGAGCTCATATTTGGTTGAGCCTCACTGGATTGGTGCCAAGAATCTTCTAAGATATCTTCGGGGCACAATCTCTCATGGATTGAGATACACTGTCGGAAAAATGAAGCTGCATGATTATGTTGACTGGGCAAGCAGTGTGGAGGATCACTAGAGCACTTCTCAGTGCTGGTTCTTTTTGGGTTCTGCTTCGATATCATGGATGAGCAGGAAGCAGAAGTCAGTTGATATAAGCACCGCCGAGACCGAATACATAGCCACGAGTATGATCTCATATGAAGCTGCCTGGTTGTGGAAGCTCTTCAATGAGTTGTTTGTACACATGATGAATACCACCATATCCTCTATGACAACCAGGGGGGATTCGATTGTTGAGGAATCTCGTATTCGATGATTGCTCCAGTAGATAGACATCAGATACTACCTTATCTAGGATATGTTAAGTCGATGAGCGAGAAGGCTCCATTGCATTGAGACTGATGTATAGGTCACAAACATTTTGTCTAAGCCCCGAGGAAAGGTCAAATCTATGACTTTCCCGAACGACTTGGAGTAATGAGAGACCTTCTTATAAGGGTCCTGCATGTTGCATGCACTGAGCTTTGGGAGCTCTAGGGGGCTTGGGGTACTTACTGGAGCGACATATGACCACAGGGTGACTCACCCTCCCCTGGTGGTGTGCTATGTGCATGGTGAAAGGTTCAACCTTCCCCTGTGATACCTCGTGACGACTTTGGGATAGGACGATTAGTTCCCCTGTGGGCCAGGGTGATTAGTTCTTCTATGGCGACTGTTGGACAGGATGATTAGTTCTCCTATGGCGACTGTTGGACAGGATGATTAGTTCTCCTGTGGGTCAGGATGATTGGTTCTCCTATGGTGATTGTTGGATAGTATGATTCGTTCTCCTGTGGGACAGGATGATTAGTTCTCCTATTGAGGCATCTTACCCATGCAGTCTGGGACTCATCGGAAGTACCTCTCATCTGATCAATGAGTAGGGAAATGGGGTTAGGGACCATAGTAGTACTATCAATGGACGCATCATTGTATCTACCGTACTCCCTATGCTAGGATGACCTGCAACTGATCTGGGATCAGTATGAGTGGTTTGAGACACTCTCTTGTGATATTGATCTGAGATCAATAAAATTGACTTCGAGTCAATAAGAGTGATATGACACACTTTCTTCAGATGAAACTGACTTCGGGTCTGTACAGAATGGTATGAGACATTCTTGATTAATTCTTCTTCTTCATTGTTCAGTAGAGCAGAGCTCAGCAAAGTAGAAAGCAGAGCTCAGCAGAGCAAAGTAGAGCATTGTAGGGCACTGATGGCAGAGATAGTATAGGCAGACATATGAATCAGCAAATGGACTTCTCCCTAGTTGAGAGGGAGTGTTAAAATTGGCAACTAGGGCCAAACTCCATGCGCGTCATCTTATTTATGGAAGCTGATATTTTTCTTGGATCCCTCTCGTCGAGAGGTGTAGGATTGATCTAAAGATCATCCAATTCCGATAAGTATTCATGGAGTTATGAATTTATTTGTGTTATAAGACAATTCGTCAAGGTCGGCCAGCAACTAAATAACACCCACATGTGCTCAATGTTTTAGTATAAAAAGAGGTGGCTTGCTAGTCATTTGTACACACTCTTCTTGTGATCTCTTCCTCTCCACTTGTCTTTGGGTTTTGGTGGGAGGATAGATCCTAAGAGATATGTTGCCCTAGACGCTACCATGGGGAAGAAGGATCTACGTAGCTCCTAGAAGATGATGCCCTAGCTCTATGTGCCCTAGATCTAGGACGTTGTCATGGTGAAGTTGCCTAAGACAAAGTCATGTTGAGGCTGCCCAAGTGCCCTAACCAGAACAGTTAGGAACAACAAAGTGACAAGCATATTTGGAGGGTTGTTCGAGGATTGTTGAGAGGAGTTTAGGGTTGCCCAAGTGTCCTAACCAAAATAGTTAGGAACAACAAACTGACAAGTAGATTTGGAGGGCTGTTTGAGGACTGTTGAGAGGAGTTTAGGGCTGCCCAAGTGCCCTAACCAGAACAATTAGGAACAGCAAAGTGACAAGCAGATTTGGAGTGTTGTTTGAGGACGGTTGAGAGGAGTTTAGGGCTGCCCAAGTGCCCTAACCAGAACAGTTAGGAACAACAAAGTGACAAGCATATTTGGAGGGTTGTTCGAGGACTATTGAGAGGAGTTTAGGGCTGCCCAAGTGCCCTAACCAGAACAGTTAGGAACAACAACGTAACACGCAGACTTGGAGGGTTGTTCAAGGATTGTTGAGAGGAGTTTAGGGCTGCCCAAGTGCCCTAACCAAAACAGTTAGGAACAACAAAGTGACAAGCAGATTTGGAGCAGTGTTAGAGGTGCATTGGGTCAAGGATATTGACCAGATTTGGATCAGATTTGGAGCAGCCTATGGGAGCCACGTGTTGGGTTAACATGGAGTGTTGAATACCCCAAAGGAGTGCAACATGATGTGATGGATGCAGCAGTATGGTATATTGCAGCAGCATGGTGCAGTAAGGTGCATGGAACAACATGTTTAGATGCAGCAGTTGGACAACAGCAAGCAATGCAAGGGACAACAAGCTAATACATGGGACAGCTGCAAGCATGGTGAAGCATGGACAGCAGCAGCATGGTAAAGCATGGACAGCAGCAAGCACAGTGCTGCAAGTACATTGGGACAGCAGTATAGTACTTGGTGCAGCAAGGACACAAAGCAGCAATGGTGCAGCAAGCACATGGGTGACAGCATGGTGCAGCCGTGGCACTAGGTACAGCAGTGCTAAACACTGGGACAACAACAGCATGAGGTCCAGCATTGTGATGATGGGTGCAGCATGGTGAGGTGCAGCATGATGACGATATGTAGCACAATGATAGGTGAAGGAGTCACCTTAAAGAATCAGTTGAAGCAGCATGTCTTCAACTAATCTCACGTATCATCTTCTTAGAGATGATCTATGCTCTTATCTAGATAAGTCAAAGTGTTGACTTCTGTTGTAAATGTACTATATCTCCTTCTCTCTCTCTGCTAAACTATTGAAGAACATGTAAGAGGAATTGATCAAGGGTTTCCCCACATTGAGGTTTGTCCCTAGCTAGCGCCACATCTTGTGTCCTCTTGTCTTGGCTTGCCTTCTGCGATTTATATTTATGTTCTATCTGCATTTTACTTTAATGCTGATGTGATTGCTAACCTGGAAAAGATATTGAGCTAACTATGAAAATTAAAATAAATTGCTCTAGCATAAAAGCTACCTAAAATTAACAAAAGTCTATTTATAGGAAAGCATGTCTCCTCATTTTGAATCATCAATCTATCTCTTGATGAGCTCTGATTTAGCGAAGTTGGGAGCAGAAGGAAGAAGGCCGAAAATCTAGAGGGCATGGCACTTGGCTTGACATTTGATCTTGATCACTGGTTAATGGTTTGGCAATTATCTTGATATGGCTGGTTCTGTTATAATGATTAATTGAAATCTCTTTCTCTCAATAGGAAAGAAATTTATGGGTTTTCCCCTTGTGGGTTTTGCTCTGGCCTCAGGCCTAATTTCCGTGTCTCTTGTCTCATGATTTCATGGCTATTTTTCTACTGCTCTTTCATGATTAATGGTTGAATTTTCTTGCGTATAACTTCTTATTGTTATTGGATGAATAATATGTGAAATTAAGTCTAAACTGATCATTGGAAGTAGCTATCTGTGGAAGAAAATTGTTCTAGGTTGTTTGCCCTAGAAATTTCAACAGATGTCTCCAAGATCAAGTAATTGGGGACATTACATTGCAATCTCAAAGCCAATAATCACATCACTACAAAAGTAACTTTTCAGGTTGACATTCAAACACCTATTTTAGATGAATAGAAGGATGCTAATCTACTGGCAAGTCGTGACGAAAAATCTAGCACATCCCAAATAAACTCATTATGGGGTTCACTATCATGTTGCTTAATGTATTCAAATTTAGGAAAAGGAAAGGCCAATATTTAGAAAATTGGGATAAAAATTTGGTAGCAAAATTGGTTGCAAGAAAAGAATCTCTTGTAGTGGCTACATAAGTTGTCATTTAGATCTTCTATAGTCCCAAAGTACAATCATGATATCAAGAAAATTGCGACCTCAATATTCATTCTTAAAGACTTGAAAAACCAATGGCAATTTATGCTTCAAATATAGTCCAAGATTCCCTAATATGCTTACCAATACTATCTCTATGGGTTGTTAATTTAAGGGCTATGAATGAAAAATGTATTGCTGTAGTAGTGGCAAGCTATGTTGCAAAATCTAGCTCAACGCGTTGAAGGAGTAGCTTACCTGGTCAGTATTTACTATTTTGGTTGATATATGTCATTATTTCAATGGCATATATTTGTAATAGGCTCACAAAATCTGTAAGTCCTTGTTGAGGGCACTATTCAATCCAAATAATCAAGTCGTTGATCGAGTGCCTATTTTAGATGAAAATGTACATGTTTTCTTCCTAGTGATTAGGGAGCTTCTTGTCACAGTTTCAAATTATTTGCTATTACAGTCACAAATAAGGTTTTTAACCATGTCTGGTGCAAGAACTCTGCTCATATTTTCTCAAGGTCACAGTTCCTCGCTAGATGTTTTAATAGATGAAAACTGCATGGCTAAAGCTATGACCACATTATGACTATGTGCATGTAAATTGTCATTAACAAACTTTACATGAGGTGCTCCTTTGTTGTATCGACATTAATAGTCTAATTTTTTGAGGATATAACAGATACAGAAATCCTTTTCTTTAAAGATCGTCATGCATTCTTTTAGCTATAGTAGAGTCCTATGCAATCTTATTACAAAAAGGCCTGGTATCAATTGCAATGAGCACTATTTACAATTCTATAACCTTTGCAAAGCCCCATAATTGTTCCAATCAATAAATTGACTCATTAAAGCAACAATACATGACATTGCAACATGCTGGAAGAAAATTCATTCTGTCATGTTCAGGACCCAGGTGGTCCAGAGCCAGGAAGACACCAGATAATTGATACAATCCAACAGTGATTATTGCAGAACTTTTATTGTTCATCCAAATATGAGCAAATATATTTATTTCAGTCAACAATGAACAACAGGCAGAGGGGCAAAGAGCAAACTTAAAGACAGTGTGTGCTGAGTTTTGGATAGATGGACCAGGTGCCAAGGTTGGACTTCACAGATCTTAGGACTTTTGTTTGCAAGTGCACAACTTTTTCTCGTTGACAACATAATTGTCAGAGGATAATGCAATTCATATAATTAGTCACAACAGAAAGATCACATCAATATTTATATTCAAACCATACTGCCCTGTACTAACGTTACTGAGATCTCTTGGGAGTGGATGCTCGACACTCTGCTGACTGTAATTTTTGCCTGAGCTGGAAAACTTCCACCTGCACATAGGTGAACACAAAGTCTATGACACAATGGCTTAATAAATTAATAAAAGAATCCCAAAGAAGAAGAAACAAACATACATGTAAAACAAACATACGTGTAATATATATATGGCTAAAAAGCAGAATCTATCACTTCAGTTGGTTGGAAGCTCTTTGAGCAGCAAATCTTTCACTCGATAAAAGTTACAATGTTGAGTAAACAGATGCATTCTGCATGTAATGCAAACTATGAAAAATAAAAATTTCCTTCACATTTCCAATCCCAGCAACCTGACTAATTATTTCCTAACAAACTATTACACAGATCTACCGAGTAAAAAGAACAGCTGAGATTTTAACACAAAATAAATAGTTAAAAGCAGAAGCAATGAATCATTTACAATGTAATATCCCCAATTTTGTGAGCATGGGAGTCACTAGGGAATTTTGCCCAATTTTAGTAATATTAATTAAAAAGGGGCAAACATTATTGGAGAAAGGTCGCTAGTATTATTTTATTGGAGAATAGTGGCAAATTATTATTTTATTAAATGGTGGCAAGAGTAACTTAGTGGAAAATGGCCCCACTAACAAAATAATTTAAAAAAAGGAGTCTAGAGGCATGAAAATAAATTATAAAAAGAGGATGAACTCATTTTGTGGATTATCTTTTCGCTATTACACTTCATATTTCATCTTCTCTTGGAGTTTTTTAGCACAGGGACCAGTAGCACCAAGAATTCCAAGCAGAATTCCACCCTTGTTTTGGAAAACTTTGAGTGTTTCCCTAAAGAGGTAATTTGGGAGTCCAATTTAGAGTTTCCCTTGAGCTTATTGCAAGAAGATCAGCAATGCGCATTTCCTAGGCACAGGAGGAGTTCATGGTACAGATTTTGGAGCAGCAATTGTGGGTTAGAGATTTTGGGCTTTTGGAGAGAGCTTTCCCTTGGTTGTAGCAGGAGTTTGTTGGCATTTTGAAGGGCAGAGATTGAGGGAATCTCCAAGACCGAATTTCTCTCATTTATACGGTGCCTAGAGTTGTTTGCGCAAAAGAGAAGAGCAACAAAATCCGAGAGAGATTGGGGTTGGAGAGAAAGCCTATTTTTAGAGGAGAATTTGTGTGGAGTTTGGGTGGCTATTCAGCAGTTGTTTGGAGCAGATTTGAGCAAAGCATTTTCAGCAGTGCACAGAGTCTACCTGGCAAAGCCATTTGCACTTTTTGGGGTTATTCGGGTCAGCTAGAATTAGGCCAAACCCTTTTTGGGTTTTGTTGGGATTGGTGTGTAGAGATTAGGGTTATCTTTTCAGAATTCTTTGAGTGATATACAGGGCAGAAACCCAGTAGGACGTATAGCCAGTCAAAGAGCCATTTGCACCATTTTGGAGGGCTTCTTCATCATCTGGGTTTGGCCCAAATCATTTCTAGGATTTGTTGGGTTTTGGGATAAGAGTTCAGAGCTAAATTTTCTAATTATTTCGTGGAGTATTCAGCCCTGAGATCAGCATTCCATCCAACTGCCAACAACAAATTATTTATGGGTAGTGCGCAAATAACTCCAGGACCATTCCTACCACTTGGGTCCGGGACAATTTTCTAGGTTCTGCTCAGCTTGCATAGCAAGCCCAAGTTCCAAAATTTCAGCTCATTTTATGTACTCTTTTATCATAAAATTAATAAAATGGCTCAGATTGTGTTGCTAGACATTTTGGTGTTTTAATTATTGTGTACGAGTTCCAGTTTAGTTATTATTCCTAGTCCATTGCTTGGTATTAGTTGTTAAATTCCAATTAGGAATATTACAGTGGCATCAGAGCATGATCTCGGCTAGTTGTGGGGAAGCTAGCAAGATCATGAAGGTATTGGGCATGTGTGGACCAATGTTGCACTAATCATTATCGGGATAATTTCGGCACGGGAAAAAATCGGAAAAAATCGTAAAAATCGGGAAAAAATCAGTAATAATCAGGAAAAAATCGTAACATACAAAAATATTCATTTTTTTCAATTTTTTTAATATCTAAACCATCTACAACATAAAATAGATACATTGACACATGAATATGATAAAAGAACTAATATAGAAGATGTTTAATATCATTTCTAGTGCTACATCACACATAATAGTGAATCATGTCCTGAGTAGTAAGCCCCGACTCTTGAGTCCCAACTCAGCCTCAAAATATCAACAAAAAATATAATAATGTATCTCATGATTCATAATGTCATATACAATGAAATGAACAAAATAACTAAAGTCTAATACTATTGATTTCCTCTACCCCTCTTGCGAGAAAATGCCATAACTTTCCCTTTCCCTCTAGATGTAGATGCTAGTGGAGTTGGCAGTGGACTCTGCTGTGCTCTAGAAGCTGAAGAACTAGGAGTAGGAGCTATAGGAGGTAGACCACGTCCTCTACTGGTGGCAGGGGTAGCCCGGGTAGGTGGTGTCACCTCCTCCTCCTGTTGCTCTGCCTCCCCCTCCTCCCCCTCCACTACCTCCTGCACTAACCAATCATCAGCAGACTCCATGAGAGACCTCTCGGCCTCAACCCTCCATGCAGCAGTGGTGTCAATCCCATCCAATGAGATGGCCTCCATATCAGGTGTCCTCTCAAGTTGCATCACCCACAATCGAAGATTGTAGTAGACGTAGACCATGTCATTAAGTCATTGGGACTCCAACCTGTACAAAGATCATGAAATAATAATTATAAAAAAAATATTGTTTAATGAATTCAAAAAATTATTTGGAAATTTGCAATATTTTAAATTTTTAAGTGTTAACCTGTTGTGCTTCTTGTTGTGTATTTTTTCAAATACACTCCAGTTGCGCTCACATCTTAAGGAGTTACATGTTTGGCTGAAGATTCGAATGGCAAGCTTTTGCAGAAGGAGTACCCTGGCACCATACATTCTCCACCATGCATCTACAACAAAATTACAAATAATTTTTTTTATAAACATAAGAAAAAAATGGAATTTGAAAAGACAATAAAATTTGAAACAAACTAAAAAATACCTGGCATTTTAATCATCCTATCAGTCATAGCCATGTCAAAGCCAAATGTGCCACCTGCCATCCTATATGTCTCAATTTCTTTAGAGATTTCTGTACATTCTGCTGGAGATCGCACCATCCTATGGATACAGGTTAAGAATCCATCTATGATCTCAGCATCAAATATGAACCCACATGCATAAGAAAATGTGGGGTTCAGGTAGATCCCTGCAGCATAAATGGGACGATCGAGTGTTTTGTTCCATCGTTCATCAATCACTCCCCATAGGAGGAGTTGTCTCTGAAATCCCTCATTTCTCTTATCATCATAGTAGGCCCGATGGATTCTTTCGCCCTGTGACCCTGTCCATGACCTCATACCTAAGTTGCACGAAACGGGGAAATGGGTACGAGTTTCCGAAACGGGCACAGGTACGAAAAGTGACCCCCCCAAATTTTGGAAACGGGGAAACACAATATATATATATATATATATATTAGGACATTTAAGAAATATGTGCAATCATAAAGCATATATGATACATTCTAATTTATTACATTATGATTAAATTGTCAATTGTCAATGCACAAACTATAAGTCTCTAAATTTACATCACATTTACTCATGAATGATCACATAATGAAAATAACAATATCCAAAATCAACCACGAGAAATTTCTAATTTCTTGTCTCATGCTTGATTGGGAGTCTCCTCCTACATAGTCGAACAACCTTAGTGCTCTTGATTAAATACAAGTTCCATATCCTAGTATCCTACGTGCTCTTGATTATTGGGAGTCTCCCTTGCATAGAGGGCTTGGTTCTCTTGATTAGATACAAGTTCCATACCCTAGTAGATGACAAAATCCAATGGAAACATTGCAATCCCCCCAATCCTGAAATCCTGAAAAACAAATAAATCTACTGGATTTTGAGTGAGATCTAAAATTCTACTTTCTCCATATGAAATCCAATGAGGGCGAAACCACCCTCAAACATCCTGAGCCATTTCATGGTACTGTTAAAAATTTAAGTAAAAAGATGAAAATGAAAAATAAAAGAATGGCACTTTTACTTTAAGAATTTAACATTACCCTGAACTGCATATCAACACTAGGGCCATAGGCTTGAACATTAGGCTGCCCCACTCAAAAAAATCCTCTTTTTTATAACTTGAGAGGCATCTAGAAGATATTTTAGTCGCCCAATAAAAAATTAGAAGCGAACTAAAAAAAAAAAAGAATTACAAGAAAATGTCAAGTTAGAAGAGGAAACTCCATCGTACGGCCTGGAAACGTGTTTCCGGTTGTACTGGCCACGTTTCCTCCTCAAGAAACGAGCCAGTATGGCCGGAAACGCGTTCCCAGGCCGTACGGTATGAGTTTCTTCGTTTCCATTTCGTTTCCGGCCGGAAACGGACCCTTCTCCAACGTTTCCTGCAACTTAGCCTCATACAGATAGCCCATTGCGAGCTTCTCACCATCAACTAATCGAAGAATCTTTACCAAAGGTTCAGTAACAGCGCACACCTCCTGCACTCCTGCCCAGAAGTCTCCCTGGTATGAAACTAGTCTGCATGGGGCCTCTCCCTCTAGTTTGCGACTCATTGTCAAAGCACGCCACTCCTCTAAAAGAAACATTCTCTTCACATCCCACATAGAATTCAAGAGGGATTGAAGAGATATGAAACTAGTGGCAAACCGTGTAATGGCAAGGCGCACCAACTCTTTGTTGTTGGTGAATTTTCTCATTAAGCTAAGCACAGATGTATGATTATATATAAATTTTGTAATGCTTTTTGATGACTCAACAATATCTTTGACAAAGGAAATTTTCCCTATGTCCTCCAACATCAAATCAATACAATGTGCAACACAAGGTGTCCAAAATAAAGTAGGATGCCTGTCCATAAGCATCCTGCTAGCAGCAACATAATTTGCAGCATTGTCTGTTATGACTTGGACAACATTTTCTGCACCCACCTCCAAAATAAACACATCCAACAAATCACATAAAGTTTTTGCACCTTTGATTTGTGCAGATGCATCAATAGATTTGATAAACATAGTCCTCTTGGGACAGCTAACCAAGAAGTTTATAAGGGTTCTCCCCTTTTGGTCAGTGCAACCATCTGACATCACAATGCATCTTGTTTGTGCCCATGATTCCCTAAAATCCTCTAATCTTTTGGTGCAGTCAAGCTTTTCATTTTGAAGAATCTGGCCTCTAATGTCATGATAAGAAGGGATTTTGTGCCCTGGACCAACAGTTGCAATAACATCAACATCAGGCTGGAAAAATGGATTATTCCTTACAATGTTGAAAGGAATATCACTCCAAAGGAGAAATTTGGCCAACAACTTGTTAGCTTGTTCTTTCTCAATTTTTTAAGCATTGAAGTGATAGATGGCTATGAACTAGGGGTGGTTCAAGGAACAAAAAATGATGAGGCAGCTACCGGGTTAGTTGATGTTGTAGTAGAACCACTGCCACTTCCTTGTTCAACTGACTTTGTTAGTTGCCTCTTCATTTTTGCTTTGGCCTCTCTAGTGTGGTCTAAATTTTCCAATGATCTCATGGCTTTTCGGATGATTTCAAGATTTGTATTTGTGCAAGGCCCTACATCAAATCCAGGGATTTGTGCAAGGTGATACTTCAATCTGTACACCCCCCCAGACATATGGTGCCCACACAACTTGCAAGACAAGTTTATTGTATCATTCCCTCCATCAGGTTCACCAAATTCCCACAGAGGGTCCAATTTCCTTGGCATGTTTGACTTTGAACTTGAAGTTTTGAACTTTGAACTTTGAAGTTGAAAACTTGAATGGTGATTCAGTGAACCTATGGCAAAATAAGGATTACAATTTACAAGTTACAAACTTACAATTTACATTGTACAAAAACAAAAACAAAAGTTACATACAATTTAAGAAATTTTAAGTTTTAACAAACAAAATGAAAAATCAAATGACATTGGACAAATGTAAAAAACCCCATCAAGATTCAAATCAATTCAAAAATATTTGACAACCCATTGAATTCTTTTGATAAACAATGGGTTATCCAGATTCCAAACCCAACCAAAAACATAGAAAAAAAGCAAAACAAAGTTACAAAACACAAAATGTTGGTGCCCATACCGGTTTTATGGAGAAAATTCGTCTCCTCCTTAGCTCACACTTCGTTTTTCTCCTCTAGTTAGCGGATTCAGCTCCCAAATGACCAAGAGCTCACTCCAAGACTCCAAACCCCCGTCGCGCACCTGTCTGTTGTCCAAATGAGAAAAAAAATCGTGTTTTTTAGTTATAAATCATGTTGTCCGCCATAGCCATGATTTTTTCCATAAAAATCGGCCCAAAAAAAAAATTACATTTTTATCGGGCGATTATATCGTGATTTTTAAAAAATCGCGATTTTACGATTTTATCGTGATTAGTGCAACACTGGTATGGACAGTGACAGGTGAAATCATAGAAAAACCCATGGCTCAAGGAAGATTTAGTATGTACTCTGTGTAGGAACTTTGGGGTGGAATCCACTAGAACGATAAGAGGTTGGCCCAGTTGAGGAAGATGACAGACCATATCCATCCTCATCCTTACATCAGGGACACTAGAAGTCTGCAAGCCATGGGGGTGCAACCATTCACACCATGTGGGGAAAGTCAACAGAATCAGGGCACCAAACCTCCTCTAAAGGAGTGGACAGGACAAGCAATTAGAGGGTGAGACCAGGGGGCACTTCTGTTGGTGGAGATTTGGCTTTAGATATCAGGAGCCTGAGGAGGACATTGAGCATGAGGCAATGGACACGCATGAGTGTGAGGAGCATGTAGATATACCCAATGAGATGAGGGAGTCACCCTTGTTGGAGATCCCCTTGCTAGCTCTAGTTGGCACCTTAGTGGAAGAGAAGAGCATACACTCAGAGGGCCAATTGTTGAGGAGGTGCCACCCATGGATGAGGTGCCAACAGTTGATGAGGCACCCAGCACTATGATCGAGTTTCCAGATGATGATCGCCCACAACAGATTGATGAGGTGCCTAGAGACATATCCATCATTCACAAGGTGCAAGAAGACACAGAGGGGTCCAAAGCTATGACCGACTTTATAGATGATAGTCACCCACAGTGGTTTCATCAGTTCCAAACCAACCTTCTAGCATTGAAAAAGAAGGCCATGACAATATGAGAGGCCATTCTGCAGCAAAACGAGGAGTTGGAGTGCATGAGAGTGGTTTGTGTCGAGTAATCGACCAAACTAACTCGCGTTGGGGAACAATTGGATTCCTTAATGGTACAGCTAGAGTACACATTGGAGCGTTGGAGCAACTCTCTTCAGACATACATAGATGGGGATAATAGCACTAGTAGGTTGCCTCTGCACATTAGAGAGGGAGAGGCAGAGTCACCTCGACAGATTTTATGTGCTGACTAGGATGGTGAGATGAGGCGAAATGAGTTGCACAAAGTGCAACATTCACAGGATGAAGGGCTTGTTCTTTGTATGGGAGTTTGTGCATTTGATTCCTCTCTTAGGGTTGGATGGCGAGAGATTATCAGATGGTAGCCCATGGAGTGGGTTAGGTGTCAGGATATATTCCTGGCCATAGTTTCGCAAGGGTTGTGGGTTACCAGAGGGGCTCCAGGGCCAGACTATTACTGGGATCTAGGTGGGATCCCCCATCACATCAGGGATTTGGTCAGTGATAGAAAAATCTTTGTGATGGATCTAGTGCTTGAGCACATACACACTTTCAAATTTCCATCAGAGTTTCGTACAACCCTACTGACAAGATTGATTGACATGGGAGTAGGCAGATTCTGTGATTTGCCATGGTAGGTTGGCCATACATGGGATCGTAGGAGGATCAACACACTCCGACAGGAGCTGATCGAAGGAGGTAGCATAGGCCAACCACCAGATAGAGCATTGTATGGGGACGAGTATTTTCCACGGATAAGTGGAACGCAAAGGTCACAGAGAAGCAACACCTTAGTGACACCGCCACTAACACTTGGGGAGGTTTTCCTGTCAGATCTCTTCAAGAGGATTAAGAGGGGAGGTCCACTCATCCGAGGTTATGGATGTGTGATAGTGGAGATCGCAACCCTAACAGGATGTGGGATGATGCTTATGGACTCAGTGTTAGACCTTGATATCCAAGGGTATATGGAGGTATGCAGTGGTGCACAACAGTATGCAAAGGAGCATGGAGTTGTGTAGTGGTGTGTAGTGGTGTTCTGGGTTGCACTATGGTGTAGGAGAAGAGGTTCACATTGTTATTTTTTGTAGCATTGGATGTATTCTAGCCACAGAATTTTGTGGAGAGGCCACAATACATGAGATCTCCAAAACCCAGAAAGAGTTGTTGGAAATTCCACCTAGAAGTGTCTCAATTAGATTATTAACCGATTTTTAAATATTTCCTAAGTGTAAACTTAAGGAATATGGTTAATTAACCAGTATTAATTGAGATAAGGTGAGAATCATCTGGAAACTCACACGGATCGATCCAGAGATGATCCTAGCCATCGATTATGTTTTAATTTTGGTCGTTGGTGCTCCAACGGTGAATTATAAGAGTTCTTCAATGTGGTGATGGAGAATACACCAGTGCAGATACTCAGTTTCCCAGGCAGTTCGATTTTCTCAATAGCAATAGCTCAACAAGGAAGATAGAGCCAGAGGATGAGTAGCAAGTAAAAGAGGAGGGCAGTAGCATTCTGGGAGGAAGGTTTCTAGTCTCCGGAGGAGGCAAAGGAAGGAAGGCCGAAGTTCTTAAAGCCCAACGTAAGCTCTTTGCAAAGGGTGATGTAGGGGGCTCAGCACAGAGGCTATGGAGGTAATTTTAGAGGCAGAAATAGTTGTGGGGTGAGAGAAAATTCCTTAGTAGATTTTGCCAGTATTTTCCTCAGATTAGATCACTAGTTGGGCATATAAATTATTGTACTCAAAATTGTTGCTAAAGAATAATAATAAACCCTCATTTGCTGCACTGGTTTTCCCGCATTGGGTTTTTCTGGGAACAATTGTCCAAAAATAACTATTAATCTAGGTTGTCATTGATGTCAATATGGCAGTGTTTGTGATGGAAAATTCTTGTGACATGTGTGGTTTCCCATTGATGCCCATTGATCATAATACTGCTCATGGAGGATCCAAGGATTGAATACAGACATAATAGAAACAATGGAACTGAGGAGGAAAGATATCGGAAGCCATCAGAAGAGAAAGAGAAAGAGTAAAGAGGAGAAGCCATGAAGCCAAAGAATAAGAGGAAGAGTTCATCAGAAGCCATCAAGGAAGCAAGTTATCGCATATGCCCAAGGGTAAGTGCTATCGGAAGAACAAAGAGCAACAACGATATCAGAGGAGTAAAGAAGAAAACATTGGAGGAGCCATATTGGAAGTATCGCATGTAATATATGCCCAAGAAGAACTGATAGGAAGAAAATAACGGAGGAGCATAAACAAAGCTATCGGAGCAGTGTATCGAAAGTCATAGGAGTGAAGAGAAGCCATAGAAGCGACAAGCCAAGACGAAGCAGATCTATCGCATATGCCGAGAGTAAGAGCAATATCGGAGGAAGGAATAAATCGTGGAAACCTTTTAAAAGTTCACAACGCATAAATCGGAGGAGTTAACATATCATATCAGCGGATTCTATTATATGTCACTGCACAAAACCCCCGATTACAATTGATATGCGGACCCGACCGCTCCATTAGAATACACTATTATGTTATATCGCGTCCGCCTTATTGCAACTTTCATATCGCAAGTTATAAAGGGATGTCACATTAAAAACTGAGATTGCGATATTATTGCGGACTTGACTGCACCACTATAATATGACTATACTATATCGCATCCGTCGTATGAACTTTCATATTGCAGGTCATAAATGTCACGGTAAAACCTCTGATTGCGATATCATATTAAGGACCCGCTACACCACTATAACATGACTTTGTACAATATCACATCTACAGTATCGCTAGTTTCTAAGCGATGTCAAACCGTCGATTGCGATAAGGTTGTGGACTCGACGGGTTTATTAACAACTGCTTAAGATCATATCGCATCCGCTCTGTCGGCAGTAGGGGAATCGCTATGTTATGTGCAAACCTCCGAAAATTGCAATTGCGGGATTAAAGCCATGACGTGTGGGGACCTCTATTAATGTGGATTTTCATAAAGTTGAATTGCGGGAGTCTTATGAAATTACGATTGTGATAAAGTGGTGGACCCAACGGGTTTATCAAAACAATTTAATATAATATCGCATCCAGTAGGGGCAATCGGCCATCGGCCATGTTATGGGCACGACTTGTAAAAGACCTCCGAAAGTTGCGATTGCGATTGAGGTAGTGACGTGGCATGTGGGACCTCCCTGTGGGTATAGCCTCTCTTATATGGTTTTCGTGAATAATCAAGTCTATGGATGAAAGACTCTTCGATATAATTTTAATATGCGAACTCATAAGTCGGCCTCTCCTCCCAATGAACGTGTCTTTTGGTTATTGGCAAAACTCACATATATACAAGTTGAAACGCTTCACTTCAGGTAATCGATCTCGGGCATCTAACAGAGAGAAGAAGTAACAGTTCACAACTCGTGAACTTGAAGAGACAGAGGAAGCCGAAGATCGAGAAGTCGAAAGGTCGAGCGAGCGAAAAAGGAAGCCAAAGGTCGAGCAAACAAAAGTGGAAGCCGAAGGTCAAGCGAGCGAAGAAGGAAGCCGAAGGTCCAGCGGAAGAAGAAGGAAGTTGAAGGTCAAACATTTTGTTGGCTGGGTTATTTATTGAAAGACTCAGACCTGTGTTTGACAGTGATTGAGATAACAGTTCAAAAGGACGCTCTGCGGATCTAAGAAGATTATCTGAGCATGAACAAGGTTGTTTTTTAATTGAATGCACAATATGAAACTGCGACAGTCACTCCTCTGAAGAAGTCATTCTTGAAGCAGTTACTCCTGAAGCCTCACTCCCGAAGCAGTTACTGTGACAGTAAGAACAGAGGGTCGAAACAGAGTTGTTTTGAAAAGACATTGAGGCCTAGCGCAGATATCTTGTTGATAAGTATCAGCAGATCTTGAAGATCATGATGCATTGTTGAAATCATCATGAGGTAAACTTTGCAGACTCTGTTGGGCAATATGAAGAATTGTGAAGACTCCTTCATATGAAGACAGGTTGTCATTGATGTAACAGTGAAGCTGTAGATTGACAAAACACAGTGAAGAAGATTTTGAGAGCAATGTAATACAATCAAAATATTCCTTGACAAGATAGGGTCGGAGCTCTTGGGGTTGGTGCCTCAGAATTGGAAGGATTGGTGTCCTTGGAGTTGGTGCTCCTAAATCCAAGGTTGGTGCCTTGACAAGATAGGGTTGGTGCCTCAAAATTGGAAGGGTTGGTGTCCTTGGAGTTGGTGCTCGTAAACACAAGGTTGGTGCCTTGAGAAGATAGGGTTGGTACCCTAGAGGTTAGAGCCTCACAAAAGACCAAGTTGGTGCTTGGCAATAGGTTGGAGCCTTATATATATTGCACCTGATTTATTGTAAAGATTATATTAGTAAAAGAATTTATTCCTATTGTCCATTTTGTGTTCTAAATATAAATGATTTAATTGGTAAAAATAACAATTGAAAAGAAATACAGATTCACCTCCCCTCTCAGTATTTCCAACAACTGTCAAAATTCTTGTGTGTGCTAGAATTTCTTAATTTCCAGTATTTTATTTTCCGCAGCATTTTTATGGTGAAAATGTAGTTGTGATTTTATTCGTCATTTGTTGTAGCAAATAAACTGCATAATTAAATTTTCAGTTAGAAGAATAATTTCCAGTCGCTACAATAGATAAAAATTTCACATGGTATCATTGCATAGTTAATCAATCAGAGAGCTGAGAAGCGAAAAGAAGGAATTTCGTTGTTCAGTGTGGGCAACAGGCTGAAATTCCCAAGGGGTAGCACAGTGTTTTTGCCAGGAAGTCGAATTGCTTGAGGAAGACTGATTTTTCTAAGAGGTGCAGAAAAATTCAATCCTTCTAGAGCAAGTGATTCCAGAGGCAGAGGGAGCAGCTCAGATTTTCTCCTTGAGCAGATCTCTAGCTGGACGTAGAGGGTTTTTGCAGTAGTTCGCTAGATTAGAGCCAGCGTCAAGGTGGAAAAGAGGAGTAGCACACTATAAATTTTTCAGCATAACCATGGACAGAAGTAACATTTAGGAGAGTTCAGATTTGTCTTCCGAATTGGAGGACGAATTTTTGTTATGCTCTTAACCTGCAAAATGATACCCAAATACAGAATATGCGAAGAAAAGATACCCAGAACACAGAATAGCAATGATTTTATTATTCAGAGAGTAATGTTCACTTGCCTCTTCGAGGGGGCAACCTCCAATAGAGCAGAGCTCGACTACAAAATAAGACACGATGCTCCTCGCAGGGAGTCTCTATCCTTTATATATGACTCATACATGCAATACCACGGGCCAATACCGTGGGTTTTATTAATACCATCTATCTAATACTACGGCCCATTTGCAACTAACTGTGGTTCCGTCATTAATTGCGGATTAACCACTTACAATTATTAATATGGGCTTTATTGACTCTTGACTATGACGTGATCCCATTACATAAATAAGGGGGTTAGGGTGGGACCCTAACATGCCCTCCCCCTTAAGACTAGCCTTGTCCTCAAGGCTGAAGCTGCGGAAATTGCTGAAGAATAGTGGTTGGTTCCCAAGTTGCATCTTCCAGAGAGGTGTCTTTCCATTTGACGAGGACTTCCTTAATCATGCGGCCGCGCAGTTGCTTGTCTCGTGTGTCTAGGACCTGTTCGGGTTGAAGCCAGATGGACCCTTCTTCGTCCAATTCAGGTAGACTGGTCTGAATTCTGCAATTGTTCCCAATCACTTTCTTGAGGCATGAGACATGGAAAACTGGATGGATTTTTGCAGACAAATTTACAGATCATGCACTGAAATAAATAGAGACAATAACGCAAGGGACACCATTATTTTTGGACAATCATCCCCAGAGAAACCCAATTCGGGAAAACCGGTGCAACATATAGTGATTTGATAATGAGATCTAAGACAAATAATAAGGTATTACAGACTCATGTGCATGGATTTGCCTATGTTATTTTATGCAATGGATCGATCAAATTGCGAAATACACAGACAATGAAGCAATAAACAAAAACATAATAGATAACACATAACACAGCAGATTTAATGAAGAGTTCACCCAATACTCCCGGGCTACGTCTCCTGGTCTAGCCTTTAGTGGTGGCCTCTCTATTATGTTTTCAAGCAGAGTTTTTCCAACAATATGAGCTCACATGGAGATTCAATACACAACAGATATAATAGTAAGAGTTTGCTTGAACCTCTCAAGCTCTCTCTGAGTACACAGACTCTCTAATCACTCTCTTTGTCTTAGCTCTATCTCGACACTGCCTTCAATACTGCTTCCTTTGTTTGCTCTCTGTCTGTGGCTTTAAAGCCAATCTGGGCTACCCGTTCGTTTCTCCTTCTCAGCTTTCTGTCTCCCCAGCCTCTATCCGCTCGAATCCCTCTTCTATCATTACACAATCATTGCATAGTGCTTGAAGGGGAGGTGGCCACCTATTCTACAATGTAAGAGTGCCTCGAGCCCTTGAAATCCTTCGAAATCCCAAACGCGGTCGTTTTCTGTTAACACAAGAAAATTCATTCACGACTGTGAAATTATGCCAAAACACAATTCATTTCGGACTTCAAAAGTCCTTAAATATGGTCTATTCCCCTATCGGGTCCACCCTCCATCGCTATCGCAAGTTGCTTCGGCCTTGCTCTAAGGTTCCCCTTTGTATTTTAGAAATACGTTAAAACTGCGAAAATGCATTAGAAATGGCTTTTCTCCGAACTTGAAACAATATATAATAGCCTTAAGGAACCCTTTCGGGTCCGGCTTATCACATTGACGCTTCACCCCTTGTATTTCGTTTAATGAACAAAATACACAAAATACATTAAAAATGCCTTTTCTGTGGATCTCAAATCTTATGAAATAATATTTATAAATCCGTCGAGTCCGGTTCATTGGATCGCAGATGTGTATGTGTATAGGCCTGCTCCTCTGTGTAGCCCCAATTGCGATATCGTGATGCGATTGATCGCAATCGCACATTGCGATAACCCGGGCTGTTGTAAGCGCTGTTGTAATCTCTGATACTGCAATGCAACATGGGCCGTCGATCTGCGCGCTTGATCGACGGTCCTAGTTAACTCCGTTAGTCGTCATTGCAAGTGTTATGTAGTCTACGCCGATGTCCGCTGATTGCCACCACCGATTGCGATTCGCCGATCAGATCTGGACCGTTGATCAGCCAAATCTGACGGCTACTGTGCATTCACTTGTTCAGACCTCCGATACTTTGTTTTTCATTGTTTTCACGTGTTTTTGGCCTCCCAATAGTGTTTTTCCGCTATACTAAGGGTTCTTCATACATGATTATTTTGATCTTTAGCGTGATTTTAAGAGATTTCAAGACTTAGAGAGTGTTCTTGGATCCATTTGGATCACGCCTTCCCAGTGAAAAAGGCTTTTGGGCCACCAAAAGTTGGTTTTCAAGCATCGCTCAAGTGAGGGTATAGGTGCCTCACTTGCCCAATCTCTATCCATTTTGCACTATTGGGTTTTGAACCTTTGAGCCCGATCCTAAGGTACTCCACGTCCCCTCTGCGTGCAGTCCTCACCTTCCGGTCCAGAACTGTATCTTCCAATAGCTCATTGAGGTATTCAGGCAACAGATCATCAATGGAAGGTAATTGACTTTGCTCTTCGAGATCTTCAATTAATGAAGGTTCAAACAGTCTTAAGTTTTCTACATTTACTACTAAATAGATGTGCATGTAAACTGGAAAATCAAGGCGGAAAGCATTCTCACCAATTTTCTTAAGTACCTTAAAAGGCCCATACCTTATTGGCTTCAACTTCTTTCCTTCACCTTGCATTCTGTCCTTGCTGATATACAGCTAGACTTGATCACCAACTTGGAAGCTGTGCTCCACCCGATGCTTATCATGCCTTGCCTTGTACTTGGCTTGGCTCTTTTCCAGCTGTTCCTACACTACCTGGTGAATTTCTTGGATCTGTTCAATGAATCTGGTTGCTTTGTCCACATCACTGTGTCCAGCAACTACTATGTCTTTTTCAAAGACAAAATCCAAGGGAGACCTTGGTATAAAACCAAAACAGGTCTCAAAAGGAGATCTCTGTGTAGAAGAATGTTTAGCACGGTTGTAAGCATGTTGCACATAACATAAATGTTTGTCCCAAAGCTTGGGATGCTTGTTGCAATAACCCCTGAGCAACTGGATCATTGTCCTGTTGACTACCTCTGTTTGACCATCTGTTGTGGATGAAAGGTTGTGCCCTTCTTCAGTCTAGTGTCCATCAATTCCCACAAACTCAACCAAAACTTCCCAACAAATCGGGAGTCTCGATTAGATACTATGGAAGTGGGTAACCCAAAATGCACCCAGACATGCTGAAAGAACAATTTCATTGTTTTTTCAGCTGTAATCTGCTTATTACAAGGTATTAAAATAACATTTTGCTGAACCTGACCACAATAACATATAAATAGTCATGACCTTTTCTAGATTTCGGCAATCCCCCAACAAAGTCCATGGAAAAACTTTCCCAAGGACGAGAAGGAACTAAAAGTGGAGTGTACAAACCTAGTTTTCTATTGTTGGGCTTGCTTTGAGCACAGATGGTATACCCTCTTACATATCTAGAAACTGTTTCATGCATTTTTGGCCAATAGCAGTATCTTTGCAGTTGTGAAACTATTTTACTTACACCAAAATGACCTGATATCAGAGAAGTATGTGCCTCCCTAATTATGTTAACTCTTTCAGTTTGTGGAATGCATAGCTTTCCCAAATGATACAAGAGTTGGTCCTTAACATAGTAATCCAATTCTTCTACCTTTTTGCCATTACTTAAAGCTGCATATACATCTTTAAAGTCTATATCTTGAGCATACTGTTCAATGTAGCTTTCATGCATTACTGAGTTATTTTTAAGTATAGTATATGCATTTATAATTGGTCTGGATAACATATCTGCAAATTTATTGTGTATGCCCTTTTTATATCTAATGACTAAATGAAACTATTGTAGGAAACCCATCCACCTATAGTGTCTTGATTGTTGCAATTTAGTTTGTGAGTGCAAATACTGAAGTGGCTGATGATCAGTATGTATAATTGTTTCTTTGCCCATTAAGTAATGTTTCCACTTTTTCACACTCTGGACTAATGCATACAATTCTTTATCATATGTAGGATAATTAACTACTGCAGAATTAAAAGTCTCAAAATGGTAGCATATGGGTTTACCATGTTGCATCAACACTGCTCCCATGGCATAGTCACTGGCATTTGTTTCAATCTCAAATGGTTGTTGAAGATTTGGCAATGCTAGTACTAGTGTTGTACTAATTTTTTCTTTCAAGGTGTCGAAGGCTTTCTGCTGTTTGCCTCCCCACTGAAACACCTTGTTCAATCCTGTTAAAGCATGTAAGGGAGCTGCAATTAAGGAAAAGTTAGCAATAAACTTTCTCCAATATTGTGCTGCTCCTAGGAAGCTTCTAACTTTTGTAGCAGACTTGGGTTTAGGCCAGTTTACAATGACTGCAACCTTAGAGGGATCTATCTTCAATTCACCACCCCCTACAATATGACCCAAATAATTCAAAGATGTTTTGCCAAATTCACATTTTGATAATTTAACATAGAGATTTTCTTTTTTCAAAACATCCAGAGTCTACTTTACATGCTTTAAATGTTGTTCCCATGTTTTATTAAATACAAGAATGTCATCTAGATATACAATTACAGAATCATCAGTAAAGGCTTGAGTACATCATTCATAACTCTCATGAAAGTGGCAGGAGCATTAGTTAAGCCAAAAGGCATAACTAGCCATTCATACATCCCTTGCTTTGTTTTGAAAGTAGTGTTCCATGCATCTTGCTCTGCTACTCTGACCTGATGGTAACCACTACGCAAGTCCAACTTGGAAAAGTAAACAACCTCTTTCAGCTGATCCAATAGATCATCAACGCGAGGAAGGGGATAACAATTCTTGATCATTATTTTATTCAGTGCTCTATAGTCAATGCACATCCTCCACAAACCATCCTTCTTTCTCACCAACACTATTGGAGATCCGCATGGCGATGTACTTGGTCTTATGAACCCTTTTTCGAGCAGCTCTTGTACCTGCTTCTTGATTTCTGCATTCTCTAAAGTGGATAATCTGTACATTCCGATGTTAGGCAATGGAGCATCTTGCTGCAAATGAATATCATGTACAATTTCCCTTTTTGGTGGTAGACCTTTAGGTTCTTGAAATAAGATATCATATTCTGAAACAACTCTTTCTAAATTAGCTTTTTGTTTAACATCGCAACCCTCAAATACATTGGTTTTATCAAGTCTCTTTTCCTTTACAACCATTAGTAAAAATTGCTTGGATGAATTTACAATCCTTTTCATCTGCCCTGAGTTTATGAGAGTATAATTATTTTTGAGTTTGTGAGCTCTTACAATATATTCTATTCCATCTTTGGTTAGTTGATACTTATTTTCTGCTCTATAGAAAATGGCTTTTCTATCATACAAGTAAGGACTTCCTAAAACAATTCCACATATATCCAAGGGAATTACATCTAACTCAACCTCATCTACAAATGCTGAACCAATGGCAAACCTAAGTTTACATTGTCTAGTCACTTGTAGCTTTGCTTTATCACATACCCAACCTAATGGATATGGCTTCTTGTGAGGTGTGGTTAGTAATCCCAGCTTCTTTACAATTGCTTCAGAAATTAAGTTTACTTGTGAGCCACTATCAAACAAAGTATCAATCTTTTGATGCTTGGAAATAACTCTAATATGAAAAAGCTCATGTATTTTCCTCTCATTTTCTTCACTATCAATAGTTTGTGCAGAATTACTAGTAGATGCTTCAGAATTTTTACCTTTTATACCTGTGGCTGCGATTGTTGTTTCATCACCTGAGTCTGACCCCAAATCCTTTTGTACAGCAACAGCAGCCTTCTTCTTCTTGCCATCGAACTTCTTGGGTTTCAGCTCCGAATGCAAAGACCAGCAATGTTCATCATCATGTCCATCCTTCTTGCAGTGAGTGCATGAAGGTTTGGCCTTTTGTACAGCATTTGCCTTCCTCTCTTTCCATTTCTGCTTCCTATTTTCCTTGTTCTTGCTTGCAGTGGGTTTTGATGATCCCCTAATCTCTAGGTTCACATTCTTGCCTCTAGCCTCTAGATGGGTAACCTGAACAGATACCTCATCTATGCTAGTAGGGTTAAACATGAGAATGGTGTGCCTCAAATAGCTGTGTAAACCACCTATATACTTCAGCAAAGTTTCAGGTGAGTCTAAAGATATGCCTAGAATCAAAGCCCTTTTTCTAAATTCTTGGATGTAGCTTTGTACACTTTGCCCCTTTAACTAGCGAAGAGTTTGCCAACTCATCATAGCTTTCTGCATATAAGTTAGTGGATAGAATTGTTTTTTAATTGCAGAAACAAATTCACTCCAGACAGAAAGACTTTTACCATGCTTCTTCAAGTCAGCTTGTGTCTTGTGTTCCCACCATACCAAGGCAGTTCCTCCAAGGTGTAGGCTAGCCAGCTGAATTTTATGCCTGTCTGAATCAATATTTTGCACCCTACAATACACATCAATCTGTCTAATCCAGTTATCTAACTTCTCTGCATTTAATTCTCCATCATATATTGGCAAATCAAATTTAACATCTAATTTAATCAAAGATGTTTTCTTCCTTTTATTTTCAGGGCTATCAGGAGGTGTGGATAGAGGAGCCTCTTTTCCTTTCCCTTTGCCTTCAGAATGGCCATCTAGAAGAGATTCTTCTGTTCCTTTGTCTTGTTTGGAGGTTAAAGAATCTTCACCTCTACCTTTCTTAAATTCTCGGTACATCTCTTCTACCATGGCTCTCATGGTCATGAAACTATCCATGAACTAAGAGTCTGATTCCAAGGGATTTTCTTCTACCATTTTCCTCCTAGAATAGACTCTACCAATTTCTGGGTTAGCTTCAATCAGTTCTCCTTCTCCTAATTTGAGCTTTGACCTAGTTATCATTCACCAATCCAGCACAAGCTTGTCTAACCTTAGCAACCTAAAGCTCCGATACCACTTGATCTGATAATGAGATCTAAGACAAATAATAAGGTATTATAGACTCATGTGCATGGATTTGCCTATGTTATTTTATGCAATGGATCGATCAGATTGCGAAATACACAGACAATGAAGCAGTAAACAAAAACATAATAGACAACACACAACACAGCGAATTTAATGAGGAGTTCACCCAATACTCCTGGGCTACGTCTCCTGGTCCAGCCTTCAGTGGTGGCCTCTCTATTATGTTTTCAAGCAGAGTTTTTACAACAGTATGAGCTCACATGGAGACTCAATATACAACAAATATAACAGTAAGAGTTTACTTGAACCTCTCAAGCTTTCTCTGAGTACACAGACTCTCTAATCACTCTCTGTCTCTATCTTAGCTCTGTCTCGGCACTACTTTCAATACTACTTCCTTTGTTTGCTCTCTGTCTGTCGCTTTAAAGCAAATTTGGGCTCCCTGTTCATTTCTCCTTCTCGGCTTTCTGTCTCCCTGGCCTCTGTTCGCTCGAATCCCTCTTCTAGCGTTACACAATCATTGCATAACGCCTAAAGGGGAGGTGGCCACCTATTCTGCAACGTAAGAGTGCCTCGGGCCCTTGAAATCCTTCGGAATCCCAAACGCGGTCGTTTTCTACTAACACAGGAAAATGCATTCACGACTATGAAATTCTGCCAAAACACAGTTCATTTCGGACTTCAAAAGTCCTTAAATATGGTCTATTCCTCTATCGGGTCCACCCTCAATCACTATCGCAAGTTGCTTTGGCCTTGCTCCAAGGTTCCCCTTTGTATTTTAGAAATACGTTAAAACTATGAAAATGCATTAGAAATGGCTTTTCTCCGGACTTGAAACAATATATAATAGCCTTAAGGAACCCTTTCAGGTCTGGCTTATCGCATTGGCGCTTCACCCCATGTATTTCTTTTAATGAACAAAATATGAAAAATACATTAAAAATACCTTTTTCGCAAATCTCAAATCTTATGAAATAATATTTATAAATCCGTCGAGTCCGGTTCATCAGATCGCAGATGTGTATGTGTATAGGCCCACTCCTCTATGTAGCCCCGATTGCGATTGATCACAATCGCACATCGCGATAACCCCGGGCCGTTGTAAGCGCTCTTGTAATCTCTGATAGCGATCCTGCGATGCAACATGGGCCGTCGATCTACGCGCTTGATCGACGGTCCTAGTTAACTTCGTCGGTCGTCGTTGCAAGTGTTATGTAGTCTGCGCCAATATCCACTGATTGCCACCGCCGATTGTGATTTGCCGATCAGATCTGGACCATTGATCGGCCAGATCTGACGGCTACTGTGCATTCACTTGTTCAAACCTCCGATACTCTGTTTTTTTCTGTTTTCACGTGTTTTTGGCCTCCCGAGTGTTTTTCCGCTATACTAAGGGTTCTTCATACATGATTATTTTGATCTTTGGCATGATTTTAAGAGATTTCAAGACTTAGAGAGTGTTCTTGGATCCATTTGGATCATCTAGAGGGTTTGTATTATTAAGCAAATTTCCTAAATACAACTAGGGTGCCAAATATGGCTCACCCAACAGAGAATATCCTTGGCAGTATGTTAAGTTATGGTATGTTTTATGCTTATAACAGTTTACTTCTTTTTCTTATTATATTCCACAGATTAGCAATCACATGTACATAAAGTAAAGTGCAGATAGAACATTAAACGATCGACAGAAAACAAGCCAAGACAAGAGACACAAGATGTGGCGGCTAGCCAGGGACAAATCCCACAATGTGTGGGGAAACCCTTTGATCAAATCTTCTTTTATCTTCAATAATTTAGCAGAGAGAAATAGTACAATAAATCTAATTTATATCAACAGTAGCAAACCCTAGATCAGTATCATCAGCATTAGTGGCTTCATCATCAAACTATGGCAGACGATATCTCACAAACCGACCATCGAATCAGCATGATTCCACCACCAAAAGTTGCGGCTTGCAGAGGAGGTTCAGATGCACCTACAACGTAGTTCAGATGAGAAGATCTTATAGGCCACGCAAGTCAATCTTTACTTCTGCAGTTGCAGCTTCAGTTTCAGCAGTTTTCGGCTTCAAACTAGGGCAGTCGATATCTTGCAAACCATTCGTCGGATTGACTTCATTCCACCACCAAAATTTGCAGCTTTCAGAGGAGGTTCAGACGAACCTACAGCGCAGTTCAGATGAGGAGATCTTCTAGGCCACGCAGGTCAATCTTTACTTCTACAATTGCAGCTTCAGTGTCAGCAGTTTTCGACTTCAAACTAGGGCAATCGATATCTTGCAAACCGTTCGTCGGATTGACTTCATTCCACCACCAAAAGTGTGTTAATTAAACTGGGGGTAAAACTTCCAGAAGAAAACAAGGATCAAGTCAATATGATTTGAGTCATTGATTAGAATCTAATCTGGGTTGTTGATTGCTCAACTAGAGGATTATAGAAGGACTTCAATGGGCATTTGGAAATCACACCAGGCAGATACTCAGTTACCCAAGCAAGATCAATTTTCTCACTGGTCGCAGTTCGGTAAGAGAAAATCGAATCAAAGGGAGAGTTGCAGGTGAGAAGGAGAGAGGGCATCAACATTAGTCGGGAGTGCAAGAGCAAAAAGAAGATGCAGAGCAAAGGAGAGGCAACTCAGAGGCTATGACGCTGGGACTGCGCAGTCCCTACGCAGAATTTGATGCAGTGAGACGCAGAGGGGGCAGCAGGTCCTCTCCAGAGTCAGAATCTCGCCGAGAAGCATGAGAATATTGTCTGTAAAATTTATCACAGAAATTCCTCTTCTATTATTCTAGTTGTATCTTGTACATGAGATTTTTGCAGAAGATCAATAAAGAAACCCTCATTTGCTACATCAATTTTCCCACATTGGGTTTTTCTAGGGACAACTATCCAAAAATAACTTTGTCATTGTGATTATACTTGTGCTTGTATTTTTCCTTGCATTTACTTTTAACAATATTTTAATTATGAAGGTTGCAGTAGAATTTATTTCGATATTTGTTGTAGAAACACTTTGAATAACTTATTTCTGAATTAATAAGTAGAAGAAATAATATTAATCAGTGCAGTTGGATTTCTATTCAGAAATTTTCACACAGAGAGCTACAGAGACTGGGTAGGGTCCTTGAGGAGTCCACCTCATGGATCATTACTTGGCTACGAGCCCACAGTATTCAGTAGCAGTATGGATCAGTGTCAAAGGTGCAGTTAGAATTCCATAAAGACAGTTGTAGACTAGTTGTAGTCAGATGTTGGAGAGCGCAATGCAGAGTTAGCAGTAGTGCAGAGTCAGCAGCAACACAGATTATTCAGAGACAGTGCAGAGGATAGTAGCAATCAGAACTTGGGAGAAAAATGTATCATACTGAACACAATTGATTCAGTATTTTGGATGCTTTTCAATTGCAGCAACAACAAAGTTGGAGTGCAGATGTAGTGTTGGCAACAGTACAGCAGGGTCAACAGTAGCACATATGCAGCATTAGAGTTGCGCAGTGGTTGGTGGGCAGTGGCAGGCAGTCATAGTAGCCAGACATCAGCAATGTGACAGGAGGTGATACAAAGATAGGGTATTGTGGTAGGATGTGCAGCACCAGAACACATTCATCGCTAAGATGGAGTATTAGTTTTTGTAGCATCAGATGTGTTCTAGCCACGAAATTTGGTGGACAGGCTAGAATACATGAGATCTCCAAAAACCAGAAATCATTTCTGGAAATTCCACCTAGAGATGGCTTAATTAGATTATTAGCCAATTTTTAAATATTTCGTAAGTCTAAACTTAGGGAATATGGCTAATTAGTCAGAATTAATTAAGTCAGGGTGAGAATTCTCTAGAAGCTCACACGAATCGATCCAGAAATGATCTGAGCCATCAATTAAGATTTAATCTTGGTCATTGGAGTCCCAACAGGAGGATATAAGAAGGGATTGATGTGGTGATGGAGGATGCACCAAAATCACTTGGAGAATTCGATTTTCTAGATTAGCAACAGTCAGTTGCCAGAGAGTTCGAGCTTCAATGAGGCAACAGAGATAGTGAGGGGCAGAGAAAGTGATCCGGATGAAGTTTTCTAGATCCGGAGAGGCAGAAGCAAGAGGGCTGATTTATTCCAGTGAGGCAACGCAGAGGACTGCGTAGTTGCTTTAGAAAGGCAGTTCAATTTATTGGAGAAAAATTCGTTCTCAGTTCTAGAGGCCAGGCAGAGGGTCTAGAGTGCCATAGAGGAGATTTCCTCAATAGAGACAGGCAGAACGACTTCATTAGAGGCAGGTTGGAGGCTTAACGTCATAGGGTCTGCAGAACAACGCAAAGGCAAACACAGAGGGTCTAGGAGGTTGAGTTTTCTTAAGGAAGTTGTGTCGGGATTACTTGTGGAAGAAGGGTAATTCCCTTAAAATAATTTTGCCCAGATTTTCTTGTTGTTTGGATTGTCAGTTCGGCATCCAAAGATTGTACTTAGATTTTTACTGTTGCATAATAATAAAACCCTCATTGTTGCACCAGTTTTACCAGGTTGGGTTTTTTCGGGTACAATTGTCCAAAGATAACAGTGTCAATTTATTGTGTGTGTGCTAGTATTTTCTCAGTTTCTAGCGCTATTATTTCTGCAGTATTTTATTTGTGAAAGTTGCAGTGTGATTTATTTGATATTTGTCATAGTAGATAAATTGTTAAATACTTAACAATTATAAAAATAAATTCCAGTTGCTGTAATAGGATTTCAGTTTTGAAATTTTCACAAAATTTCCCTCAAAACAGCTTCAAAACTACATTATGTGGGGTCTGTAGCTGCCCTGGCAATAAACCGGCTGGTTAGACCAAAAAATCATTGAAGCTTCTTAGATAACCGGGTTTTTCGACCAGTTTGATGGCCTAGGCTAATGAACCGGCCGGTTTGACTGCTTTACAGTTCGAACTGGCCGGTTTTGAATACACAGCCAAGACCCTTCTCTCTTCCAAGCTATCCCATAATCCATGCCAAAATGCCCAAATACAAACAAGCATAACCACCCAAATGCAAAATGAACAAAGTACCTTTTGATCAAAAGCCCACCTTCCAACATTTGCTCTTGGTAAATGGGCAAAGAGACATATGATTGATGCAGGTGGCGGAGATATGAATGCTATGTCACATTGGCTACAAGGTGGCTCTCAGGGGCAGCAGGATGGAAGAGATGAATAGAAGAAAAAATTCTCCTAGGGGCCACCCACTTTTGGTGATAACACAGCCTAAACAATATTCAAAGTCTCTGAACACAAAAAAGTCTTATCATTGCCTGGGACAAGTCCCACGAAGAGTACAATGTGGTTCATTAGATCAATTGTAAAGCAATGTAGCAGGATTTTCTGAGTTTTGACAACAATTACAGTCATTGCTTTTCCCATGGACATGCCTTGCAATGTTTGAAAAGGTTATACAAAACAGATTCCACACAGTATCCAGCAAGTTGAACTCAAGCTCAACTTTGACCTGTCTGCATAGAAAAAGAAAGAAATCTAACCTGCATTGCAATCATTAAGCCTTGTTCACTGTTAACTCTCCATTGATTTAATATTTGCCCTGTTTACCTCAACAATGTCCATTAATCATTAATGAAATAACACATTTACACTGGCTATCAAATTAGAAGTCAATCTAAATGATTATCAAGTTACCTGAAGTTGAAATGCTCTCTTCCTATCCGCTTGAAGAAAACCTCTTGTTGTATGCAGTTCCTGTAGGGGAAGTGTCACAGGTTAGAAAGAAAATGCTTCTAAAGAGTCATGGAAAAAGATTTCATTATTTTTCTAATGGAATCATAGTTGCCCATACCTTTTGAGTATCTTCCAGAACTGCCTTGAGAAATGCCAGATCATGTTCAAGCCTAACATTTTCAGCATGAACAATATTTGATAGATTGCTTGCCTCTTCCTGTGCAAGTTCAGTGGCTAATGCCTTCTCTTTCCAAAATTCAATTTCCCTAATTGCTTCCACAAGTGTCACCGTATAATTCTGCCTACCTTTCATGGAAGCAGAAAGACTTTCTTCTGCCATTTGTCTATCTATTGCTGCAGGAGACAATTTATCTCTGGCAACATCATCCTTCTTCAATGTAGGTGCCAGCTTTATTTCATTCTGATCTGCTAGATCTGACATTGATTCCACCCCATTCCCTACACTTATTACGCTGATTACTCCATCATTACACTCTAAAGAAAAATCATCAGTTCCTGATCTTTTACATAACTCACTCCTGTTGCTAGGTAAAACCTCTCCTGAAAGTTGGCCACATTTGCCAGAAGGGCAAGGAACTTCCAAACCTTTGCCATTTTGACATGAGACCTGCCAAACTGTCTTCTTCTTTCGTGTCTGTCTTCTTTCATCCTCCTTTCTTTGCATGCTTGCTAAATTTTCCAATTCAGAAGAAACCTCGGAGCAAGCAACAGGACCTGATAGTACCTCACTTGTAAGTCTGGAGCCTTCCACCCTCTCGAAATATTTGCTAGACTGGCACATCAAAATACGAGGAATATAATGATTCAAAAATTTGATGCTGAAAAAATATTATTGACAATATGCCAATCAACTAAAAAATAGCTCATTGTGTAGTCATGAAAACTATTTAACTAAGAAGCTAAGAATTAATATGAAAACCAAATGAAACAATAAGATAAAATAAATGTTCTCTTTCAGCTATCACTGAAACATCCTTCCCAACCCAAATATAAGCACTAACAGCTTGCCAGACAGCCAATCTTCTGACAAAGATAGTACTCACAGAATTGAAGTTAAAGTATTAATACTAAACCACTTAGTTGTGGACATGATAATTTTAATAATGACCAAGAAATACGTCAACAGGGCTATAGAGTACAACCAGTGCCAGTAGGTTACGGGAGTGTCCAGAACACTCCTAGATGCTAGAAAGCTAACAAAAAGAAAAAATTTAATTGACCACAAAAGAGAGAGTAGCTAGATCTTGGTACAGAAAAGGAGTAAAACACTAAGAGGCCCAAGCTCAACATCAGTGTCATAACTAGAAATACAAGTAGAGGAAGATGAGAGACGAGGTGTCCTCGTCTCCATCTATCATTGTGAAGGAAGCAACAGAAAGACTTATGACATCCTCCAGAGAATACCCAGGACTAATGTTATCAAAACTGGACAGGACCAGATGACCCCAAAAACCTGAAATGGACCAGAACCAAAAAAAACTAGAAAAAAATAGGACTGGTGGGCCCCAAAACCATGAACCGGGCTGGAACCAGAAAAAATAGATGGACCAAAAAACCAGCTAACCAAAAAACACACAAAATATTCAATTTTTGAAAAAAAACATATATATTCAAGTACATCCATATGAATCCAAATCATTATATACAAATATGCAAAGTTTCACGTGTATATACTATATAGCAAAGGTGAATATAACCAAAGTAGAACCAAGTGCAATCCATCTCTGAACCAAAATACATCAACAAAAGAGGTTCTCAATTATCTCTAGGGTCCAAAATCAACATGCTAGAACAAATAACTACATATCATGAAAAGTATTGCCTCTGTCGGGATCCTCAATACCAGTGTCACTCTCTAAACATTAAAATAAAACATAAAAAACTTAACATGCCTAATCAATGATTTTGTTTGAGTGAATGGTACATTTTTACTAGTGTCCTGACAGAAGAGAACAACAAGCAATACCACCAACATCAAGGTACATATAGGGCTTGGAGCTGCTGATTTATGCCAGTTCCATACCCTTATACATGACAAAAGCCAATGGAAACATTGCAATCATGCCAATCCTGAAATCCTAAAAATTGTTAACTCTGCTGAATTCTGAATGGGATCTAAAATTCAACTATCTCCCTATGAAATCCCATGAGGTTGGGACCACTCCCAAATATCCTAAAGAAATTAATGACAATGTTGAAATTTTAAGTAAAAGGATATGGAGACAGTAGAGTTTCAGTTAAAAGACAAAAAATCCAAAGTTGGCACCTTTCATTCAAATGCAATTGCAAAAGATCCTGGCAACCAATATTATTGCCCCCATGAAACATTCAACCTATGTGCCTAATATTGTAGTTGTAAGGTATAAAAACAAAGCGATAAGCTTATGTGTCGATGTTAGAAATCTGAATGTGCTTTCTTTAAAAAAATAATTATCCACCAACAGAACTTTTATTACAAAGGATCATGAAATAAGGGAAGATGGATTTTCAGGCTATATCTTGTTAGTTTGTGTAGCTCGGACAAGTGTTCTAGTCTCAAGTGGTGTCTATGAGGCTAGGAACACAAATTGATTAATTATCTCCAAGTGCAGTCTATTTTATGAAGGGAAAATGTTTTAATTAGATTTATTAACCAGTTTTAATTATTTTCACAAGTCTAACTTAGGGAAATGTGTTAATTAATCACCATTAATTAAGACAAGTCGATTTCTCTCTAGTCACTTGTAGAAAAGTGACTTGAATCGGTCAAGATGATCTTAGCCATCTATTGTGATTAGATAATGGTCGTGTTGAAATTTCTAAGTATTACCTGTTAGAAATTTTATCTATATTCTTTGTTTTATTTCGCCTACTTGTTTAATTACTAACAAGTTATTTAACCATAAAAACATTGAAATAGACACAATACAGTCTCAACCATCTACAGATCAACAGCTGAAAGAAATTAATGGCAGAAGTGTCCTCAGACACACAATTTTATTAATCAGAAAAGAAATTACATAATAATTTTGCAAGAGTTTACACACACACTCCAACACTCTTGCAATCAGGAGAATGAACTATATATAAGCTTAATTTCCTAACCTATTCTAGTTATGGACTACTTATTAAATTAACAAGTGTCCATTTACAATAAATGCAATTCTAACCAATCTACTAACTCTACTCCTAAATTGGAGCCTAAGATACGACATTATTCTAGATGTCATATCTTTTACAACAATATTCTATTTCTAAGTGTCTCCAATATTTAATTAAATATTCTAAATAAATAAATATTCTATCCTAACTTTGTGAACTATGAATTTTGTATTTTGGATCATCTAACATTCCCCCCTATGATCCAAAGATACATTACAACAAATACCAAGTTCATCTCTGAACTTAGTAAATTTGATCCTGCCAAGTGGTTTTGTGAAAATATCGGAGACTTGATCTTCTGAAGGACAATAAATTGGCTTGATGACGTCCTTGGCAATGAGCGATCTAATGTGATGATACTTGGTGTCCACATGTTTTGTTTTGGAATGAAAAATTGGATTCTTGGCAAGCTTTATGGTTGACTGGCTGTTGATGAATAATGATGTAGCTTCTGCTTGAGGAATGCCCAAATCCTGCAAAACTCTGCGCAACCAAACAATTTCACATGCTGCTTCCCATGCTGATATGTATTCTGCTTCGGCTGAAGAAGTGGCCACTGTAGCTTGTTTCTTGCAACTCCAAGATACTGCAGTTGACCCCATGTTCATTAAATAACCGGAGGTTGATGCTCGATCATCAATACTACCAACAAAGTCGGCATCTGAAAATCCGCCAAGTACAAAGTTTTTAGTCTGTTTGTAAAGAAGACCAAAACCTTTTGTTCCTTGGATATATCATAGAACCCTTTTGGCTGCATTCCAGTGGCTGTCTTGTGGTTCCTGCATAAAGCATGAAAGAATACTAACTGCATAAGATAGATCTAGTCGAGTCGTTGTCAGATAAATCAGGCTGCCAATCAACTGTCTATAACTAGTGTTGTCCACCTTTCCCCCCTTCAAATTTTGAAGGATTCAAGTTTTGTTACATACGGGTAAGAACTGGCTTGCAATCTTGCATTCCAAATCGTTGAAGAACTTTTGTTGCATACTTACTCTAAGAAATGAAAATATGATGTGGACGTTGGAATACTTCAACTCCAAGATAGTAGTGAAGTAGTCCCAAATTTGTCATCTTAAATCCTGCATGTAACTCCTTTTTCACCTGTATAATATGATCATCATTGTTTCTAGTAATGATCAAATCATCTACATACATAACAAGAATCACCATATTTTTACCCTATTGACGTACATACAAAGTATCATCAGATTCACTTCGTTGAAAGCCAACTTTCCAAAGGTATTCATCCATTTTGGCATACCAAGCTCGTGGAGCTTGTTTTAACCCATATAAAGCCTTAATCAGTTTACAGACTTTATGTTCTTGCCCTTCAATTTCAAAACCTGGCGGTTGTGTCATATATACATCTTCCTATAAATCTTCATTGAGGAAAGCACTCTTTACATCCATCTAATGAACTTTCCATCCTTTTTGTGCTGCTAATGCGAGTGTTAAGCGGATGGTGTTCCATTTTGCTATAGGAGCAAAAGTTTCCTCATAATCAATGCCTTCCTATTGCGCAAAACCCTTAGCCACAAGTCTAGCTTTGTACTTGTCGATTTCTCCATTTTAGTTGTACTTAATTCTGTAAACCCATTTGCATCCTATGGGTTTAACACTTTGAGGACAATCAACAAGTTTCCAAGTATTGTTGTCTTGAACTGCCTTATATTCTTCAACCATAGCTTGTTGCCATTCTTTATATTTTACTGCCTCTTTGTACGTGGAGGGTTCAGTAAAATCATTCGTGATCAAGGCAAAATTTCCTTCATTCCTGGTTGACCCCCTTGTTCCTGTTTTATTTTTCTCATCAAGCCTTACATCTTTCAAAAGTTGAACAACCCATTTTGGCAATTGATGTTCACTTGTTTGAGATTCTGAAAAGTCACCATCATTATAAAGAGGATTAATGTAAACAGAGGTACGTTGATCAACTGTAGATTCTGGGGGCAGAGAATCATTGTCAGAAGAACTACTGCTACTAGGAGATTCTGATGAACTGCCAGAAGACCCAAACTATGTTGGTGAAGTAGATGGACTGGATGAATCATCTTCAGAGGAAGGAAAATCAAGTTCATACCAATTTTGTGAATTTGGTTGACTTTGAATGTTTCCTTTCCTTTTATCTCCTTTTGTTTCCAATTTTTGAAGAAGATGTTCTATTTCTTCAGCACTCTTACTCTCAGTTTCATCAAAAATTACATCTCTGCTGACAATAAATTTCCCATTTGACAGAAGCATGTACCCTTTCTTCTCATCCAAATATCCAATCATTGTGCATTTCAAACTTCGTGAGTCAAGCTTAGTTCATTTTTCTTTTGGAACTAAGGCATAACACATGGAACCAAAAACTCTAAGGTGTTTAACTTTAGGTGTGAAACCAAACCATGCTTCATAAGGTGTGATTCCATCCAAAGAAGTAGTGGGAGACTTGTTCCTTAAGTAAACAGTTGTATGGATTGCTTCTGCCCAATAAATAGGACTTAACTTTTTAAAAGTTAACATAGATCTCGCCATTCCTAACAAAGTGCGATTCATTCTTTCTACTACTCCATTTTGTTGTGGAGTGTAGACATTTGTAAGATGTTGTTTGATCCCATTGTCTCTGCAATAACTTTGGAATTCATTTGAAGTGAATTCTCCTCCATTGTCAGTTCTAAGAGTGCCAATCTTTTCTTTGACTTCATTTTCAACAAGTTGACGAAAAGTTTTAAACTTTTCAAATGCCTCTGACTTATGCTTCAAGAAGTAAACCCATGTCATTCTGCTGAAATCATCAATAAAGAGTAAGAAATATTTGCAACCTCCTGAAAAGTTTAATAGCTTGCAAGGGTCCACAAATGTCACTATGTACTAATTGCAAACGCCTGTTTGCTCGCCATGAACTTGTCGGGAAAGTCTCTCGACTTTGTTTTCCATAAATGCAAGCTTCACATCTTGCATTTTCTTTCTTGAAGGTAGGAAGTCCCTTAACCATTCCTTGTTTTTGCAGTTGAGAGAGATTGTCAAAGTTTAGATGTCCATATCTCACATGCCATAATCTGATAGGTGAAATGTTTGTGCTTGCTGCCCCGCAAAATAAGAATTCCTTGGAATAACTGTTCCTTTCATTCGTAACAGTTTTCCATCTTCATATCCTATCATCACTGTTTTCATATTTTGTTTGATAAAATTAATTTTAACTAGGCCATCCTCCAAATCCACCTGATGTCTAGCTTGTTGGATCGAGACTAAAGACAACAAATTCTTTTTAAAGGTGGGTACATACCATACATTTGAAATCAATCTTTCTCCAATGTTAGGAAGATAAACCTTAACAACACCTTTTCCATAAGGAATATGTTTTGTATCATCAGCAAGAAAGATTGAACTAAGGTGGCATGGTTGGAAGTCCCAAAAGAATTCTTGTCGAAAAGTCATGTGTTGAGTTGCCCCTGTATCTAAAATCCATGCATCTTCATAATCACTTTTAAGAAAAGTGGAAACTAATGCCGCTGATTCTGAGCTTTGACTTGATGTGAAGACATATTTTGAACCATCATTGTCTTGATCAGTGGCAAATTGAGCTGTGTTTTGATGGAACTTTGTAATTTTATCAATGGAAGTTCTACAATCTTTTGCAAAATGGCCCACTTTGTTACATCTTCTGCAGACAATTTGATTCAAGTCTCTGCCTCTTCCTTGATACTGTCCTTTGCCTCTGCTTTGACCTCTGCTTTGAGTTTGCCCTCTGCCTTGACTTTGACCTCTTCCTTGATTGTTTCCTCTGCCTTGAAAGTTGCCTCTGTTTTGAAAGTTTCCTCTACCTTGACTGTTTCCTCTTCCTTGAAAGTTTCCTCTATTTTGGCTTCTTCCACGACCTTGTCCACTATGTGCTGCTGGATGTTGATTGAAATGTCCTCTTCCTCTAGAATTGTCAGTTGATGATTTACTTGTGCTGGCCTCTATGAAGAAGACATCTTCCCCTTGTTTCTTCTTCCCAAAAGTTTTGTCATGTTGAGTCAACATCTCACTTAGCTCATCAAACTTTAATTTATCTAACTTTCTGGTCACTTGTAGAGTTTCCAAAAAATGCGTGTAAGAAGAAGGCAATCTAGCAATTAGAATTGTGGTCATGAAACTGTCATCTACTGTTGGAAATCCGGCTTTTACTATTTCTTTCTTAATATTTTTAAGCCTAGAGATATACTCAAGGACATCTCCTCCTTTAGTTAGTTTTTGTTGAAGCAACTTAAGTTGTAGATCAACCTTTTTTGATTCAGGTTGTGTATCAAATAGATCTTTGAAAGTACGCAAAGCAAACCATGCATCTAAGGCGTTTTCAATATGAATATACATCTCATCATTAACTGAAGACTTTATAAGAGCTAGTGCCTTGACATTTTTAACTTCCCATTTTGCAAGTGAAGTTACATCTGTAGGTTTATTAGGCTTAATGTATCCATCACATATGTCTTGCAACAATTCATTATATATTAGAGTGCTTTCAATGAGACGTTTCCATATCTTGTATGATTTTACCCCTTCAAGCTTATCAGAATTAGAGAAATGATTAAGTAACTTCGACATTGTAGGTTTGAAGCTTTGCACCAAAAAGAATCAAGCACAAGAAAGAGATGAACAACACGTCACATGAAACATGCCATGCAAATCCGGACTTGGCCTTGACCCTCGTATAGTTGTTGGAGAAGAAAAATGACTGAGCTTTGCACTTGGCTCTAGTCAATTTCTCTTAAGAATTTTACAATGAAATCTTTCAAAATTTGATTGATTTACAATCCTTGCAATGTTTTATGCAAAATGTACTCTAACTATTGAAGTTTCTAAGTCTACCAGTTAGAAACCCTCCATGCACTTTACTGGTTTATTCCTACCTACTTGCTCTGTTACTTAACAAGTTATTTACAATGTAAATACTAAAATAAACACTATTGCATGCTCAACACATTACAGATCATCAACTGAAGGAACCATATACAAGCACACAAAATGACACCATTATTTTTGGACCAATGTCCCCGGAAAAACCCAATGTAGGAAAACTGATGCAGCGATCTGAGGGTTTTCTTATTAAGTAATTTCAGAGTACAATTTGGCTACCAAATCCGGCTTACCCAACAGAGAATTCCCTTGGCAGTAGTACCTCTCAGTCTAAGACAAATGTCCCGGTTGAAACCCCAAATAAAGCCTCTGGCAGCTCCTCAGCTCCAATCTGCCCCAGAAACCCCAGCGTCTACCTTTCTGGACTACGTCAGCCTCTCTCTTCTCAATGATGGCCCTGCGTCACCCTAAATGGGCCTGTGTCAGCCTCAGGAGGCCCTCCGTCAACCTTCTGGCCCTCTGCGTTAGCTACGCTGGCCTCTCTGAAGCACTGTGCAGCTCCTGGCTACCTCTGCGTGGCCCTGCGTGAGCCCTGGTTGCTATTGCGTCACTCTCTCTGGCTCCTTCGCTGATCTCCCAACACTATCTCTACCTCTTTGTCTCTCTGTACTCACTGCCCCTCGGCTGCAACTCCAATCACTAATTCTATCTCTCTTAGCAAACACCGCTCTAAAGAATAGAATGACTAATCATTTGGTGTAACCTCCAAGTGACCCTCAAACCTCCTCTTATACTTTTCTCGTTGACATATCAATGGCCGAGATTAAGTCCCTAATCGATGGCTAAGATTAGATCTGGCTTGATCCATGTCTTTTGGACCATTCTAACACAGTTTTATATTAATCCACATTAATATTTTAATTTCCCTAAGTTTAGACTTAGGGACTCCATTAAAAATATTAATTATTTTAATATCTCCTAAACTATTTAAAATTTGCCCAAACCCTTTTTGGGTATTGGAGATCTCATGTGCCCCAACCTCTCCACCAAATTTCATGGCTAGAGGACATCCGATGCTACCATAAATCAACACTAACCCCCCCTCAAAGTAAAAAAATTACCTTGAGTTACAATGTCTCACTTATCTCTCCAAATAAAAAATTACAAATAGAATCTCCTTATTACTCCAAAAATTACAAAATTTACTGCCTGAAACACTTACAAATAACCCCTCACACCTTAGTACTCCAGAAAAAAATTATAATTTACAAGTGCACCTTATTACTCCACAAATTTACAAAAAAATAAATTCCCAAAAAATTCAAAAACTCACCATATCTCTCCAAAATAAAAATATTCCTTATCTCTCCAACAAATGCTTCTTCACTCTTCGATTCAAATTTAAACTTACTTGAAAAAAACACCTTAAGAAGCTTTTCCTTACACTAGCTGACGTTGTCCTCCACGCTAGTTGCTGACTGGCTCACGCTGGCTTCCACGTTGCTTGCTGGCTGGCTCATGCTGCTTGTTGGCTAGCTCATGCTGCTTGTTGGCTGGCTCACACTGGCTGCTTGCTGGCTGGCTCACGTTGGCTTCCTAGCTGCTTGATTTGGGATACTTTCACCTGATACAGAGTATGTGAGACACTATGGTAGTGTTTTAAGATTTTTTCTGTTGTTTTTCCTTTTCCGTGTCGATGGAGAATACTTGTTATTGGGCTTCTCCAGCAAGCCTCGGCCTTTTGGAGATTTGAGGCTTGCACCAAACTTGATTCCCCACTGCTACCAATAACAATACACAATCTCATGTGGATCTAAGACTTGCTTGCAGTGCAAGCCTGATCCATGAGCCTTGAGAAAGGTTCTTAATACCAAGAAGCGAACCATTATCTTCACTGATAGAAGAGAATAAATATATAGAGGGTAAGAGTTTGGATTAATTGAGACAATACTGATTCAGAAGGCGTTTTTTGAATAACACCCATCAATTGCTTTGTATTTATATGTTTGGTCATTGCTCGTTTTGCTACTGAGCACAGTTTGGCCCTTCACAAGAACAGAGCCCTTTGCAATCTGAGAATTTTGCAAAGAGCCGAATGAATTGCTGCCTTGGGTGACATTGCCTACAACCTTATTGAAAGCATGAGAAATGTTCTTATCATGGCCAAATAGCGTGTTGAAGCGGAGCAGATAACAGAAATTCAAGACACAGAAGCAAATTTTGATAATAATAAAAAATTGATTTTCAGATTTAAAAATCTAAAATCAATAAAATAATAAAATTTCTTTTCCTTTTGAACAAAAACTGGACAATTTTCATACCAATCATTTGCTGATCAATTCAATGGAGTTTTCCAAAAACTTGTAGAGCTGGAATCTCCTCCTCACATCAGCTGCATTATTGAAGCTCTGATACCACAATAATGGTAGAAGTGTCCTCAGACACACAATTTTATTAATCAGAAAAGAAATTACATAATAATTTTGCAAGAGTTTACACACACACTCCAACACTCTTGCAATCAGGAGAATGAACTATATATAAGCTTAATTTCCTAACCTATTCTAGTTATGGACTACTTATTAAATTAACAAGTGTCCATTTACAATAAATGCAATTCTAACCAATCTACTAACTCTACTCCTAAATTGAAGCCTAAGATATGACATTATTCTAGATGTCATATCTTTTACAACAATATTCTATTTCTAAGTGTCTCCAATATTTAATTCAATATTATAAATAAATAAATATTCTATCCTAACTTTGTGAACTATGAATTTTGTATTTTGGATCATCTAACAGAAATAGACAAACACACAAGTGACACCATTATTTTTGGACAATCGTCCCTGGAAAAACCCAACTTGGGAAAACCAGTGCAACAATTCTGAGGGTTATATTATTATGTAGTCTTTCTGAGTACAACTGGGTGCCAAACTGGCTCACCCAACAGAGAAAATAATCTGGCAGTAATACCTCTCTATTCGGAAGCAGATATTCGGAAAGTCTGCCCCACGAAACCCTCTCTAGCACAATCTGAAGCTCAGCGTTAGCCCTCCTGGCCTCTTCGTCAGCCTGAAACCCTCTGCATCAGCCTTCTGAGGATCTGCGCAACCTCTTTGACCTCTTGCGTCACTCCTACAACCTCTGTGTGGATGACGCAGACCCTTCTGGCCTTTACGCAGTCCCTGCTAGCCTGTACATGGCTCCCTTTGGCTCTGCATCTACCTCTCTGCTTCTATGTTGGTATCTTGGCACTATCTTTGCCTCGTACTCACTGCCCCTCGCTACAACTGATCACTGATTCGATTTCTCTTAGAAAACCCCGCTCTAGAAAATCGAATGACTGATCACTCTAGTGTGTTCTCCAACTGACCCTCAAGCCTCGTCTTATACTTTTCCTGTTGGTCCTTCAACGGCCGACATTACATCTCTAATCAACGGCTAAGATTAGGTTTGGCTTGATCCATGTCATTTAGACCTTGCGAACCAAGTTTTATATTAATACCCATTAATATTTTTATTTTTCCTAAGTTTAGATTTAGGAACTCCATCAAAGATATTAATTATTTTAATATCTCCTTAACCGAGTAGAATCTGCCAAAACCATTCATGGGTCTTGTTATCTCATGTGCTTTAGTCTCTCCACCAGAGCACATCTGATGCTACCCCAAATCAACACTCCCTCTTAGCGACTATGCTCTAGTAATACTCCACACTAAGCATCGCCCTGATTATACGGCACTGATACCTGTGTTGATGCTAGGCCTTCTTGCCCAACATCCTCTACACTGTTGCATCCTGTTGATTTGGGGTAGCACCGGATGTGCTCTAGCCATGAACATTGATGGAGAGGCTAAAGCACATGATATCTCCAAGACCCAGAAATGGTTTGGGCAGATTCTAACCGGTTTGGGAGATATTAAAATAATTAATATTTTTAATGGAGTTCCTGAGTCTAAACTTAGGAAAAATAAAATATTAATGGGTATTAATATAAAACTGGATTAGAAGGTTCCAAAAGTCATGGATCAAGCCAAATCTAATCTTAGACGTTGATTAGAGATTTAATCTTGGCCGTTGATGGACCAACGAAAAATGTATAAGAGGAGGCTTGAGGGTGAGTTGGAGAACACACCAGAGTGATCAGTCATTCATTTTGCTAGAGTGGGGTTGGTAAGCAAAGTTGAATCAGTGATCAGTAGTGAGGGGTAGTGAGTACGAGGCGGAGAGGCAGAGACAGTACTGGAAGACCAGAGCAGAAGCAAAGAGAGAGAAAGCAGTAGCAAGTCCAGGCTACGCAGAGCCCAGCAGAGACAGTGCAGAGGCTAGACGGATTGCGTCATCCACGCAGAGGCTACTGGAGTGATGCAGAGGGTCCCAGAGGCTGCAAAGTTCCTCAAAGGGCCAACGCAAAGGGTCCTAGGGTTGACGCAGGTCAGCAAGAGGCTGACGTAGAGGCCATAAGGGCCAATGCTGAGCTTCAGTTTTGTCGGAGAGGGTTTTCGTGGAACAAGTTTTTTGAATACCTGTTTCCAAATATAGAGGTATCGTTGTCGTGTATTTTTCTCTGTCGGGTGAGTCGGTTAGGAACCCAGTTGTACTCAGAAAAACTGCATAATAATATAATCCTCAGAATAGCTATACAATTTTTCCCGGATTGGGTTTTTCCGCGGACATTTGTCCAAAAATAATGGTGTCACTTGTGCGCTTGTTTTCTTTCGATTGATGATCTGTACATGTTGTGATTGTATTGTGTTTATTTCGGTATTTAAATGTTTTAAATAGCTTGTTCAAAATTTACAAGTAGAAGAAATACACCAGTAAAATACAGATTAATTTTCTAACAGATAGACTTGGAAAATTCAACATGGTATCAGAGCATGGATGCAGATCATAGGAGAGCTGAAGGCATTATCTAAGCAAAGCATTTGCAACAAATTCAGCTATCCCGAGTGACAGAGCTAATCCTTGCAGAAAGCAACAGAGGAAGCAGTGACGCAAAGGGACTGCGTCATCAGTCTGGGCCAAAGAGAGGCCAATGCAAAGGCTGAGGAAGGCAGAATCAGGCTCACACATAGCCACGCAGAGGCCAGGAGGGTTGACACAGTTGGCTGAGGGAGCCAGTTTGTCGGTGCTAGGATTGCGCAGATCCAAGAGGCTCAATCCTTCAGTTGCTGGGGCAAAGGAAACTGTGGGCGGTTTGCGAGAGCGAAGCTGGTGGGGTATTGTGGTTAGAACAGTACCTAACAGGGCAAGACCAAGGTAGAGGAAGTTGTTGTCGAGGCAGATTTCTAAGCAAGGAATCTGGATAAGTGTTGAAGTTGCACAAACAATCGAAGACGAGAAACTTGACAGTTGGCAGAAGGATTTCCAGGAGGGAAATCGGGACTCAGAGGGAGTCCAGAAGAGAACTTCCAGATGGGAAGTAGAGAGCCTCGGAGGAGTCGAACCGAGAACTTCCAGACGGGAAGTAGAGAGACTCAACATGAGTCAAACCAAGAACTTCCAGGCAAGAAGTAGAGAGACTCATAGGAGTCGATAGAACAACAGTGAGATGGTCGTAAATGGGCTGAGAGATGAGGACAGGCTAGATGGAGTGTCCAACTTCATGGTCTGGAAGGCCAGGATCTTGTCCTTTCTAGACAGACATCGTATCAAGGCCTTCGCCTTGAGAGTGATGGCTATCCCAGTTGACCGGTAGCTAATGAAAGGTACGAGGAGGCAATGGCTAAAGCAAAGTGCATCATCCTTGATGGGGTCAAGGATCATGTGGTACTACATATTGTCGAGAAGGAAACGGCAAAGGAGATGTGGGACACTTTGAAGACATTGTACTAGCATACTTCCGTGCAAAGGAAGATGCTCCAAGAGAATTAGCTAAGGTCATACCAGATGCAGAAGGGAGAGCAGATAGATGTTTTCCTTGATCGATTGAAAGAGATCCGTGACCAACTGAATTCCATAGGGGCCACGCCAGACTAGGAATTGATGGTAAGGACCACACTCAATGCAGTCTCTGAGGATTGGGAGACATTTGTCCAGAGCATACTGGGCAGGACTAGTCTTCCGGATTGGGAAGCACTATGGGTGGCTCTTCATCAAGAAGAGATTAGACAGCTAACCAAGGCGGGAAGTAGTGGCAAAGGGGTTAGGATCAAGAAGGAAGAGGAAGAGAATGTGGCTCTAGCATCTGCGGGAAAGCAAGAAAAGAGGAAGAAGGACCTCTCCAAGGTCAAGTGTTTTAATTGTGGGGAACTAGGTCACTATGCGAACCAGTGTCCGAGGAAGAAGAGTACGGGAGAGGCTCCTGACTCGAAGGCAGCGCCAGCAAGGGCAGAGAAAGAAATCGAGGAGGATGGCGATTGCGCCATAAGTGATCATGTGCCACTTGAGAAGAAGTGGGGAGACATCAAACTGTAGTCAGTAGACTACAGGCGATGAGGGGCAGGATCCTTGAGGTACCCAACCTCTTGGATTATACCTAGCTACGGGAGCCCCGAAGAAAAGTAGCAGCACTGGCGAATGTCGATAGAGACGGATGCGGATGAAGCGACAGAAAGTGCTACAGTGCAGGAGTCCCCGGGCAACGCGAGGCTAGCAGGCTTCAATAGTGCGAGAGGCACGGGAGTGTTGCAACGACGCAGGATGGCATAGAGAGGTTTGCAACGGTGCGAGATGCAGGGAGTTGTTTGAGCAGCGCAGACGTCAGTAGAGGGAGCACTTGTCAGTGGCAGAGAGAGCTTCAACATCGGGAGTACTTCTAGCCTGACAGGGATGTCAGAAGTTGGGTGAATTAGTTACTTACTTCTAAGTAAATGAGTTGCAGTGCCGTAGCAGTTTGCAATAGCACGATGCAGCATGATGAGAGGGGGGATGCAGTGTTGGGAGAATGGACCAGCAGTAACACGGATGCAGAGGGAGTTGTCATACAGATGCAGCAGTGGCAGTGGCAGAGCCATGAGCAGTAGTACAGGATGCAGCAGTGCAGAGGATGTTGGGCGGGGAGGCCTAACATCAGCATAGGTACCAGTGCTGGATAACCAGTGTGATGCTCAGTGTGGAGTCTTATTAAGCACAATCCTCGCTAAGAGGGAGTGTTGATTTAGGGTAGCATCAGATGTGCTCTAGCCATGAAAATTGGTGCAGAGGCTAAAGCACATAATATCTCCAAGACCCAGAAATGGTTTGGGTAGATTCTAAATGGTTTGGGAGATATTAAAATAATTAATATTTTTAATGGAGTTCCTAAGTCTAAACTTAGGAAAAATAAAATATTAATGGGTATTAATATAAAACCAGGTTAGAAGGTTCCAAAAGTCATGGATCAAGCCAAATCTAATCTTAGCCATTGATTAGAGATTTAATCTCAGTCATTAATGAACCAATGAGAAAAGTATAAGAGGAGGCTAAAGGGTCAGTTGGAGAACACACCAGAGTGATTAGTCATTCATTTTGCTAGAGCAAGGTTGCTAAACAAAGTTGAATCAGTGATCAACAGCAAGGGGCATTGAGTACGAGGCAGAGAGGCAGAGACAGTACTGGGAGACCAACGCAGAAGCAAAGAGAGCAAGAGCAGTAGCCAATCCAGGTTACACAGAGCCCAGTAGAGACAGCGCAGAGGCCAGAGGGACGACATCATCCACGCAAAGGCTACTAGAGTGATGCAAAGGGTCCCAGAGGCTGCGCAGTGCCTCGGAGGGCTGACATAGGTCAGCAGGAGGCTGACGTAGAGGCCAAAAGGGCTAGCGCTGAGCTTCAATTGTGCCGGAGAGGGTTTTCGTGGGACAGGTTTTCTGAATACCTGTTTTCGAATATAGAGGTATTGCTGCCATGTATTTTTCTCTGTCGGGTGAGCCGGTTAGGCACCCAGTTGTACTAAAAAAGATTGCATAATAATATAACCCTCAGAATAGTTGCACTAGTTTTTCCCGCATAGGGTTTTTCCGGGGACATTTGGCCAAAAATAACGGTGTCACTTGTGTGCTTGTTTTCTTTCGGTTGATGATCTGTAGATGTTGTGATTGTATTGTGTTTATTTCAGTATTTAAATGCTTTAAATAACTTGTTCAGAATTTACAAGTAGAAGAAATAAATCAGCAAAATACAGATTAATTTTCTAACAGATAGACTTAGAAAATTCAACACATCCTGTACTGCTACCCATGGCTCTGACACTGCCACTGCTGCATCCGTATGGCAACTCCCTCTGTATCCGTGTTGTTGCTGGTCGTTTCTCCCAACACGTCATCTGCACTGCAACCCCCTCTCATCATTTTGCATCGTGCTACTGCTTACTGCTACTGCACTGCAACTCAGTTACTGAGAAGTAAGTAACTCATCCACCCAACTACTGACATCCCCATCGGGCTAGAAACACTCCCGATGTTGAAGCTCTCTCTGTCGCTATATTGTGCTCCCTTTACTGCCTTTGAGTTGCTGCAACAACTCCCTGCCTCTCGTACCGCTGCAAACCTCTCTGTGCCATCCAACACTGTTGCAACCTCCTTTGTGCTTCTCGCACTGCTGCAAGCCTCTATGCACTGCCAAGGACTTCTGCACTTCTAACACTCTCTGCCGCTTCATCTACATCCGTTTCTGCCGACATCCTCCATCCTGCTACTCTCACTTCGGGGCTCCCGTAGCCAGGTATAATTCAAGAGTTTGGGTACCTCAAGGATCCTGCCCCTCATCGCCTATAATCTTCCTGACTATAGCTTGATGTCTCCCCACCTCTTCTCTAGAGGTACATGAGCACTCATGGCACAATTGTCATCCTCCTTTACCTCCTCTTCCGCCTTCGTTGGCGCTACCTTGGAGTCAAACTCCTCTCCCTTATTCTTCTTCCTCGGACACTGGTTCGCATAATGTCCCAGTTCCCACCAGCGGAAGCACTTTATCTTGGAGAGGTCCTGTTTCTTCCTCTTCTCCTGCTTCCCCGCAGATGCCAGAGCTGCATTCTCTTCCTCCTCTTTCTTGACTCGGACTCCTTTGTTGCCACTTCCCGTCTTGGTTAGCCATTTGATCTCTTCTTGGCGAAGAGTTGCCCACAATTCTTCCCAATCTAGAAGATTCGCTCTGCCCAGAATGCTTTGGACGAATGTCTCCCACTCCTTAGAGACTGGGTTTAGGATGGTCCTCACCATCAACTCCTGATCTAGTGTGGCCCCTATGGAAGTAGGTTGGTCCCAGATCTCCTTCAATCTGCTGAGGAAGTGATCTATCTACTACCCCTTCTGCATCTAGTATGATCGCAGTTGATTCTCTAGTAACATCTTCCTCTGCACGGAAGTTTGCTGATTCAAAGTCTTCAAGGTGTCCCACATTTCCTTTGTCGTCTCCTTCTCGGCAATATGCTGGACCACATGATCCTTGACCCCATCAAGGATTATGCATTTCGCCTCCGTCATCGCATCCTCATACCTTTCTTTGTTAACTAGGTTTGCTGGGATAGCCACGTTTCTCAAGGCGAAGGCCTTGATGCGATGTCTATCTGGAACGGACAGGATCCTGACCTTCCAAATGACAAAGTTGGACACCCCGTCTAGCCTGTCCTGATCCCTCAATCCATTCATGTCCATCTCTCTGCTCTTCTTTTCGACTCCTCTAAGTATTTACTTCCCTCCTGGAAGTTCTCTCTTCAACTCCCTCTAAGTCGCTACTTCCCTCGTGGAAGTTCTCTGCTAGAGTCCCTCTGAGTCCCAATTTCCCTCTTGGAAATCCGCTTGCCAACCGTCGAGTCATACCTCTTTGATCTCCTATGCACCTGCAACAAGCAATAGCTCCCCACCAGCTTCACTCCCGCAATCTACCCACAGCTTCCTATGCCCCAGCAACTGAAGGACTGAACCTCTGGGCTCTGTGCAATCCCGGCACTCGTTGAATTGCTCCACTAACCAACTGCGTCAACCCTCCTGGTCTCTGTGTGGCTCTTTGTGAGCCTCTTCTGCCCTCCCCAGCCTCTGCGCTAGCCTCTCTCTGGCTTGAACTGATGATGCAGTCCCTCTGCGTCAACCCTTCTCTGCTACTTTCTGCTAGGAACAACTTCTGTCACTCGGGGTAGTTGTTTGTACTACAAATGCTTTGCTTCAGCTGGTGTCTTCATCGCTCCTGTGATATGCAACGCTTTGATACCATGTTGAAATTTCTAAGTATTACCTGTTAGATATTTTATCTGTATTCTCTAGTTTATTTCGCCTACTTGTTTAATTACTAACAAGCTATTTAACCATATAAACACTGAAATAGACACAATACAGTCTCAACCATATACAGATCAACAGCTGAAAGAAATAGACAAACACACAAGTGACACTGTTATTTTTGGACAATCGTCCCCAGAAAAACCCAACTTGGGAAAACTGGTGCAGCAATTCTGAGGGTTATACAATTATGCAATCTTTCTGAGTACAACTAGGTGCCAAACTGGCTCACCTCATAGAGAAAATAATCCAGCAGTAATACCTCTCTATTCGAAAGCAGATATTCGGAAAGTCTGCCCCACGAAACCCTCTCCAGCACAATCTAAAGCTTAGCGTCAACTCTCCTGGCCTCTACGTCAGCGTGAGACCCTCTACGTCAGCCTTCTAAGGGTCTGCGCAACCTCTCTAACCTCCTGCAGCCTCTGTGTGGATGACACAGGCCCTTCTGGACTCTGCGCAGTCCTTGCTAGCCTCTACGTGGCTCCCTCTAGGTCTATGTCTGCCTCTCTGCCTCGTACTCACTGCCCCTCACTGCAATTGATCACTAATTCGATTTCTCTTAGCAAACCCCACTCTAGAAAATCGAATCACTGATCACTCTGGTGTATTCTCCAATTCACCCTCAAGCCTCCTCTTATACTTTTCATGTTGGTCCTTCAACGGCCGAGATTACATCTCTAATCAACGTCTAATATTACATTTGGCTTGATCCATGTCATTTAGAACCTTCTAACCCAGGTTTATATTAATACCCATTAATATTTTATTTTTCCTAAATTTAGACTTAGGAACTCCTTTAAAAATATTAATTATTTTAATATCTCCTTAACCGGGTAGAATCTGCCGAAACCATTTCTGGGTCTTGGATATCTCATGTGCTTTAGCCTCTCCACCAATTTTCATGGCTAGAGCACATCCGATGTTACCCTAAATCAACAAGTCCTTGGTTCGTCAACGAGAGATTACAAGAAAAAATCGAATGGGCTCTTGAAGAAACAATTACAGTGAGCAGCAGGGTTTAAGAATGACTAAGATCAATTCGCCGGAGAGAATTTCTTCAAAGTGATTTCCAATTTCTCAGTGATAGAGGGAGATTGAATTATTCTGCAAAGGTTGAGTTACTCCTATTGGAAAAGTAATTAGTGGCGATCTTCATAATGTAATTCAAATGTACTATTGATATATTTATTATATTCTTTTATTATATTCATTATTATTATTTATCTCTAGTTAAGCATGTTCTTCATGCTTATAGGGTCAATTGAGTCAAAAAGAAAACTTATTATGAGTCAAACAAATGTAATTGAGTCAAGTCCCATTTGGACTTGTTATAAGAAAAAGAAAATTATTTTATCTTGAGTCAAAATTTCATCCACAGACCAAGTCATCCCTCCCTGGACAAGTCAGCCTAAAGAGGCAGCTATTCGACCTCCTAGACATGTTTAAATACTAGGCAATTTGACCTCATTCACTCATTAATTTCACATCGATTTTTGTCCAAGAAGAAGAAAATTAGTGAAAGTCAATGGAGAGACAGAGCGAAGTCAAAAGAGAGAGAAAATTCAGTTTTCTAGCTTGTTTCTGTTCACACATGCAAAGGTACTAGGGCAACTCTACGAAATTACGACACCAAAACTTCAGGTCCAAACAGTAGGTCCGAAATTCTATGATTTGATCAAATTTGGCAAGGCTTGACCAACGTTGACTTTGTTGGATGAGACTTGGAGGAAGGCTGACTTGCAGCCTTTGTGGTAGTCTTGGTCTTGGTCTTGGGTGTTGGATATCTCACTTTGATCTGATTCTATAAGAAGAGGATTTTTGGGATTTTCCCTTTGTGGGGTTTTTCCCTAGCTTGAAGCCTAATTGCTAGTGTCCTTTGTCTCTTTCTGATCTTTATGTTTTTGATAATTGTTTGATGAAGAGAACATAATATTGATAAAAGGCCAACAAACATTCACAAGTAATTATCAAGTCAAGAGAAATCATCACCATCTGTAAGCATCTTGGTTTCTCAACATGGAATCAGCTCTAAGGTGAAGGAAAGGCAGATTGAAGATCACATCTTGTTGCCTTATTTGAAGATATCATTGCAGCAGTGACAACTCTTTCTATCAAAGGAAAAAGAAGAAGACTTGAAGTGGCAGCCATCACTTTTGAAGATCATTATAGCAGCGATCTCTCTCTTGACATTATTGAAAAACTTTTTGGTTCTCTCTCACTCATCAACACTCAACATCCTCTCATCAGCACTCTTGAGGACACCCTTACAACAATTATCTCCCTTTCAAGACACACAAGGATCTCTACGATTAACATTTATGTAGATTACGGCAAGTACCAGAATTCTGGAAGAAAGCATATTCAAGAATCAACAAAAAGTTTACTCCACCTGATAGCTCGATGTGCCATTATTCTCCACCACCTAAGCCAGCCATTTTTCACCCTCGCTCATCTATCATGATCGTATGTTTGAAGGTGGGCCTTCCAATCCTAAAGGTATGGTTTTTCATTATGTAACTGAGTATTTATGCTTGCTTTTCTTGGGCACATTTGGACATGGATTAATGGGGGGATTCAGTGAAAAGGACGGGCTTTCACTGTACTCTTGTTCTCTCACCTCAACTTGGGGTTTAATCTTCTATCCTAGTCCTGTGGGATCTCCTCTATTGGCTACTACCTTTAGGAGTGGCACTACATAGGGAACCATGATTTTGGTTGTGTGGTCCCACTTCCCAATACCATATATCTCACTCCCCTCCGCTTATTACAACCCCTTTTCACACTTTTCTTCATTAGGTCCACATTTGTCCATTGGGTCCACAAGGTGTTAGCCTCCCCTTCCCCTTGCCCACACCCTAGGTCAAGCTTGGAAAGATGCCCCGGAGGTTGATGTAATGTCCCCAATTAGATTAATTTTGCTAAAATGAATTTCTATCTTTGCATTTGGGTGTTGGGAAAATATTTTGGCATGTAAACTTAGGAAAAGTGGGTGGAGGGAGTCTCCACTTCATTTTTGGTGAGATGGCCACCAACATTAGAGTAAAGCAAAGATTAAATTGGTAGTGGGATGTGGGAGGCCACCCAAACAAGGGAATTCAAACCCCTTGGGAAAATCGAATTGCTAAGGGAAGGAGGTCGAAATATTGGATGGAGGGACCCAGATGAGGAAGCAAGAAGAAATTATAAATAAGAGCATAGAAGCTATCGGGGTCTTTTGTTCACTCATCCATTTTTTTTGTTGCTCAAGCTGTTTAGTTGGGTCACTAGTGTTGCTTAGTACAGAGTTCTTCATGCGGAGAATTCACCCTTATTTTGGTGGACTTCGAATGCCACCCTAGGAAGACAAGCCATTGCTACTTTGGTGAGAGGGTTGTGGAGTATTGTAGCATATTCCGGCATATTCCTTCAGCCAATTCGTACTCCAGGTAGGATGCAGTAGAGAAATTGTACTAGTCATTTCAGCTAGCTTCCAAGGGTCTTTTCCGGGGAAAAAATCAGTGGAGTTGCTTGAGGGAGAGCTCAGCCTTTGTGGAAAGTTTTGGACCTGGAGGTGACTACTATTGAGGGGAACAAATTTATTTTCTTAGGTCTTCCACAGGGGGTCACTGGACAACATTTTTGTGGAGTTGGGTTCAGCTATCTTGTGTCGCAATTTGACGTAAAACCTCTCCCCTACATCTGGAAAAAATTCCTATACCATTCCTATTGCAGATTGAGTAGAAATAGGGAGAGTTTGCAGCAGATAGAGCCATTGGGGACGGAGTCTCTACTAAGGAGGGCGTAGTACCAATTTTGGGTAATTCCAGGAGGTCGGAATTAGCACAAAAAATTTAGGGGTTTTGTTGATCAAGGCTCAAGGAGTTGGCTCCTAATTTTGCAAATTTTTGGGGAAGTTTTGGTACTCCAAACTGCAGAATTTTTGGGCAGCCAATCGGGAGGAGAGCTCTGAAATTTTGGGTCTCGGATGGTCGATAGAATTTGCCAAAACCCTTTCTGGTTTATTCTGGGCTTTTGACAAGGATCTAAGAAATAATTTGGCAAAATTTTCTGGGCAGATCTGAGGGGTCAATAAGGGGTCCCAACTCAGCGAATAGTGTACTTCTTCAAGGGCCAGCACATTCATTTGTTGGGGAGCTTCCTGCATCGTTTGAGCAGTTGATATTCATCCACCTAGGGCTTGTAGATTGCTCTAAGCAAGCCCAAGTGCAATCACTCCAATCTATTTTGTACTCCTTTAGCTATATAATAAAATTGGCCCATTTCGATGTGTTTCTGGCTCATTTTTGGTTCTCTGATCTGTGTACATTTTTATTGTGTTGAATTTGTTGCATTCGCTTGATTATCATTGTTAATTTTCCATCAGGAACATTAAAGTGGTATCAAAGCATGATCTTGGCTCAGCTGTGGGTCACCAGTAAGATCATGGAATATTCGGGTATGTAGGAATAGTGATTGATGAAACCGTAGACAAACCCATGGCTCAAGGGAAATTCAGTATGCAAGAATTCTGGGGTGGAATTTGTTGGAACGATGAGAGGTTGACCCAGTTGAGGAGGGTGACAAACCAGACCCATCCTCATCCTTTCAACAGAGACACTAGAGGTACATAGATCGTGGGGGTGTAGCCACCTACACCATGTGGAGTAAGTCGATAGACTCGGGACACCCAATCTCCTCAAAAGGAGCATACAGGCCAGGGATAGTTAGAGGGTGAGACTAGGAGGCGATTTTGCTGGTGGAGACCTGGCTTTAGATATTAGGAACCTGAGGAAGAGGAGGTTGAGCATGATGTTGAGAGCCCACAAGTTGGTGAGGAGCACATCAATATACTCGGTGTGGCGCAGGAGTCACCATTATTAGAGACCACTTTGATGTTAGTTTTTGTAGCGTTGGATGTGCTCTAGCCATGAAATTTTGTGGAGAGGCTAGAATACATGAGATCTCCAAAACCTAGAAATCATTTCTGGAAATTCCACTTAGAAACGACTTAATTAGATTATTAATCAGTTTTTTAATATTTCCTAAAACTAAATTTAGGAAATATGATTAATAAATAAAAATTAATTAATTCATGGTGTGAATGTTCTAGAAACTCGCACGGATCAATAAGGAAATAATCTGGGCCATCTGTTATGTTTTAATCTTGGCCGTTGGTGTTGCAATAGGAGATTATAAGAAGTTGTCAATGTGTAGATGGAGAACACACCAGTGCAGTTACTCAGTGGTTGTGATTCAACTGAGGAGATAGAGTCAGAGGGTGAGTAGAAAGTGAGAGAGAGGGTAGCAGCAGGAGTCCAAAAGGAAGATTTCTGAATTCAGGAAGAGGCTGCGTGAGGGAGAGCGTATTCCATAGAGCATTGTTTAGTCACTGCACAGAGAGTGACACAAAGGCACCAGCGTATGGGCAGAGGATCCATCTCGAGGTCAAGAAGTTGTTGTGGAGTGAGAAATTTCTTATAAAATTTCTCTCAGTATTTTTTCTCAGTCTTGATTGCCAGAATTCTCGTACTCATATTTGCTACTGAAAATTAATAGAAAACCCTCATTTGCTGCACCGGTTTTCCCATATTGGGTTTTTCCGGGGACAATTGTCCAAAAATAATTGTGTTAACGTCTTCTATGTGTGTCCTAGAATTTCTCTATTTCCAGCATTTTATTTTCCGCAATAATTTATTATGAAAATTGCAGTACTAAACTTATTCGATATTTGTCGTAGCAAATAAACTGCATAATCAATTTGTCAATTAGAAGAATATTTTTTAGTTATTGCAATAGATGAAATTTTCATATGATATCAAAGTAGATATGATCAGTGGGAGAGCTCAATAGCAGACATAAGGAAGAGGTTCACTGCTCAGTGTGAGCAACAATTCAAATCCCCAGAGGGCAACTGGCAACGTAGTCTCTTGGCCAGGAAGCCGTAATTCTTGAGGAAAATAAGCTTTTCTAAGAGAGACAGAAAAACATGATTTCTCCAGATCTCTAGCTGGACACAGTAATTTTTGCAGCAGTTTGCTGAACAGATTCAGCATCGAGAGGAAAGAGAAATAGCACAGAAAATCATGGATAGAATTAACAGTCAGGATGATTCGGATTTATCTTCCAGGTTGGAGGATGAATTTGTGTTCCTATCAGGATCAGCTTCACCTAGTGTCTAGTATATAGATAGTGGAGCTTCAGCTCATATGACAGGAGTTAGAGAATATTTCTCTAGTTATCAAGAAGAGCAGATGGACTTCTAGATCACTATGGGCAACAGAAGTAAACACACTCCTGTAGGGAGAGGCACCATAGAGTTTCAGAGGGAGTCAAGAGCCAACACCAGTGCTACTAATGTATTGCAAGTTCCTAGATTGAGTATGAACCTAATTTCAGTGTCCCAGTTGCAGGACAAGGGGTATTATGTACACTTCGTAGGGAAGAAAGTGTATGTCAAACACTCAAGTTGGAAGAAGATGAAACAAATTGGAGCTCGAAGCAACAGGTTATACAAGTTGCAACTCGATTCTCCAATGGCACTAATAGACAGTGACTGTAGCAATGGAAAGGAGTTGAATGAATTGTGGCACAGGAGGATGGGACATTTACACCATGGAGCACTCAAAATGCTCAGAGAAACTGTAACAGGAGTTCCAGTTCTCAATATGGAGCATGATGATGCATGCAGAGGATGCGTACTTGGGAATTACACGAAGGCAACATTCCCAAGAAGTGACAGCAGAGCAAATGGTGTTTTAGGACTGATACACTCAAATATTTGTGGCCCTATGTCCACTAGAGCTCTTTATTGATGACCATTCTAGAAAGATCTAGATCTACTTCTTAAAGACCAAAGATGAGGTCTTTGATCGATTCAAAGAGTTTAAGGCACTCATAGAGAACATGACAGGGGAGAAGATCAAGGTGCTTCGCTCAGATAATGGTGGAGAATACATTGATAAAGATTTCACAAATTCCTGCACAAAGGAAGGCATCAAAAGAGAATGGAGAGCTCCATATAACCCTCAGTAGAATGGAGTAGCGGAGTAGAAAAATAAAACGATAATTGGGGTTGCAAAGGCTATGTTGTATGATCAAGATCTTCCCATGTTTCTATGGGCAGAGGCATGTAACAGAGCAATGTACATTAAGAACAGAACTCCTCATAGAGCATTGGGGAAGAAAAAGTTAGAGGGAGTCTTCACAGGAAAGAAGCCTGAAGTAAGCCACTTGAGGATTTTTGGGAGTGTAGCTTACTGCCACGTGCCAGATGAAAAACGCAGTAAACTAGATCAGACTGCAGATAAGGGGTTTCTCGTCGGGTATAGCGAGATCTCAAAGGCATACAGGATCTACATTCGTAGCAGTAGGAAGATTGGAGTGAGACAAGATGTAAAGTTCATGGAGGACAGAACTTTTAGGAGATCTTGAGAGATGTCTGCAGATGATCAGAAACAATCATTAGAGGCTCCGTTAGTCCAACAGTAGGGACAACTAGTGGAACTAGAAGGAGGACAGTCACAGAGTTCAAGTACAGTGACTAGTACCAGTATTTCCTCAGGGGTAGGAGATCCAAGGAGTTCTCAGCAAACGAAACAGCAGGAATAAGAGGAGGAAATGATTGAACCTCCCACTACCAGTGGTAGAGCCAGTAGGGAAATTCGTCAGACATTGAGAGACTCAGAGGAGTTTACTGGAACTTCTAGGACAGACAAGAGACAGCGCAAGCAACCTAATAGATATCAAGCCTTGGTAGCTCAGGTTATACAACCCTCCAACTTTGAGGAAGTCGCACAGCCTCAGGTGTGGGTGGATGCCATGGTAGAAGAGTATAGTTCTATCATGACAAATGATGTTTCGGAGATAGTGTCGAGGCTGAAAAATAGATCAATTGTAGGTTCCAGATGGATCTACAAGATCAAGTATGCTGCAGATGGCAGTGTAGAGAAGTACAAGGCTAGGTTCGTGGCAAAGGGGTATGCACAGAAAGAAGGAATAGACTATGAGGAGACCTTCGCCCCAGTCGCCATATATACCTCTATTAGATCTGTTATATCCTTAGCAGCTCAGATGGGATGGGAGATTCACCAAATGGACATCAAGACAACATTTTTGAACAGGGTGATAGAAGAAGAGGTGTATATAGAAATTATAGAATAGCCTAAAGACTTCGAAACTCATGAGAAGCACACTCATGTGTGCAGGTTGAAGAAATCCCTATACGGGCTCAAGCAAGCACCCATGGTGTGGTATGGTCGAATTGACAGTTACTTGTATCAGTTGGGATTCCTCAAGAGTGATGCAGATCCCAGACTCTAATATTTAATGGTAGAGGACGAGCCAATCCGTTTGGTTTTGTATGTGGATTATCTTTTTTTGACAAGATCATCAGGGCTCATAAAAGACTGCAAGAGGAACCTTGCAATAGAATTTGATATGAAGGATATGGGGTTTATACACTATTTTCTAGGATTGGAAGTTTGGCGGAAGAATGGGGAGATCTTCCTTAGGCAAGGGAGATATGCTACAGATATTATGAAGAGGTTCAGAATGCAGGATTGTCGGCCCATGACTACGCCCATGATCACCAATTGGAAGAAGATAAATGCATCAAGGGGCAAGGAAGTCGACCCCAACTTGTATAGACAGCTCATTGGGTCTCTCATGTATTTGGTCAACACTAGGCCAAACATTTATTTCACTATCAATACCCTTAGTCAGTTCATGGTTGAGCCAAAAGGGTACATTGGGCAGCAAGAAGGCACATTCTGAGGTATGTGCACAACATAGTTGGGTATGGGTTGAAATATACTCGAGGAAATGATGTCAGATTATGTGGATTCACATATGTAGATTGGGTAGGCAGTTCAGTGGACAGAAAAAGTACCTCCGAGTACTGCTTCATTGTTGGATTAGGGATGGTTTCTTGGTGTAGCAAGAAGCAGAAGTCAGTCGCACTAAGCTCAGCAGAAGCAGAATATATGGCAGCCAGCACAGCTACGTGCAAAGCTATATGGCTTAGGAAGCTTCTTGTGAGCTTGTTCAGGCAAAGGATGGAAGCAACCAGTGTCTACTGTGATAATCAGAGTTGCATAAAACTCTCTGAGAATCTAGTGTTTCATAACAGGTCGAAGCACATAGATATCAGATGTCATTTCATCAGACTATGTATAGCATGGGGCAATTCAACTGCAGTATGTTCACACAGGAAATCGGGTAGCATACATACTCACAAAAGCTCTAGGGAGAGATAAGTTCATCCAGTTCAGGGAATAGATGGGTATGGTGGAGAACTCGTTTCAGTAGCAGATACCAGGTACCTTAGATGGTTCTCAGTAGCAGATGTTGCAGTTGCAGCAGCAGCAGATGAGAGGGAGTTGCATTGCAGATACAATGTTGGCAACAGTTCAGCAGGGTCAGCAGCAGCACAAATGCCGCATATATCAGAGTTTCACAGTGGTTGGTGGGCAGCAGTAGCCAGACATCAACAACATGACAAGACGTGATACAGAGATAGGGTGTTGCTTCGGTCAGTTGGAACACTAGAACGCATTCCTCGCTAAGAGGGAGTGTTAGTTTTTGTAGCATCAGATGTGTTCTAGCCATGAAATTTTGTGGAGAGGCTAGAATACATGAGATCTCCAAAACCCAAAAATCGTTTCTAGAAATTCCACCTAGAAATGACTTAATTAGATTTATTAATCAGTTTTTTAATATTTCCTAAGACTAAACTTAGGAAATGTGATTAATTAATCAAAATTAATTAAGTCATGGTGTGAATGTTCTAGAAACTCACACAGATCGATAGGGAAATAATCTAGGCCATCTATTATGTCTTAATCTTGGTCGTTGGTGCTCCAATAGAAGATTATAAGAAGAAATCAATGGGTAGATGGAGAACACACCAGTGCACTCAGTTGCCCAGGCAAATCGATTCACTCAGTGGCTATGATTCAGCTGAGGAGATAGAGTCAGAGGGTGAGTAGCAGGTGAGAGAGAGAGGATAGCAACAGGAGTCCGAAAGGCATATTTCCGAATTCAGGTAGAGGCAGCATGAGGGAGAGCGTATTCCACAGAGCACTGCACAGAGAGTGACGTAAAGGCACCAACGTATGGGCAGAGGGTCCATCTCGGGGTCAAGAAGTTGCTATGGAGAGTGAGAAATTTCTTATAAAAATTCTCTCCGTATTTTTTCTATCTTGATTGTCATAATTCTTGTACTCAGATTTGGTGCTGAAAAATAATAAGAAAACCCTCATCTGTTGCACCAGTTTTCCCACATTGGGTTTTTCCGAGGACAATTGTCCAAAAATAACTGTGATAATGTTTTCTATGTGTGTGCTAGAATTTCTCTATTTCCAACATTTTATTTTCTGCAGTAATTTATTGTGAAAATTGCAGTAGTAAACTTATTCGATATTTGTCGTAGCAAATAAACTGCATAATCAATTTGTTAGTGAGAAGAATATTTTTCAATTATTGCAATATATGAAATTTTCATATTTGATAGCCCCAGTTGACACCTTGGTGGAGAGGATAGAGCCTACACCCATAGAGCCATCTGATGAGGAGGTGCCACCCGTAAATGAGATTCCGATAGTTGTTGAGGTATCCAGAGTTGTGACCGAGTCTACAAGTGATAGATGCCCATGACATTTTCAGTGGTTTCAAGCCGACCTTCTAGCATTGAGAGAGAAAGCCACGCAATACGAGAGGCCATTTTGCAACAAAACGAGGGGTTGGAGGGCATGAGAGCGATTTGAAATGATTCAGCGGCCAAACTGACTCGTGTTGGGGAACGGTTGGATTCCCTAATGGTCCATCTAGAGTGCACAATAGAACATCAGAGCAGCACTCTTCAGACTTACATAGATGGGGCTAGTAGCACTAGTAGGTTTCCTCTACACATTGGAGAGGGAGAGGCAAAGTCACCTCGACATATTTTATGTGCTGACCACAATGCGACATGAGTTGCATAGGGTACAACATCCGCCTTTGGGAGCCTGAGTTGCAGCGATTTGGAGGGCTTAACTTGATGACCAGAAGACTACCCTAGGAGCAAATTTCACAGTTTAGTATTGGGTGCCATTAGACAGGTGGAGGGAAGCATTTTGGCTACCCAAAGTAGCCCTTGACAAGCAGTCCTAAAGGAAGTGTGACAGTTGAAGGTTGGGTCAAGTGTGGAGCCTAATGTGTAGCTCTTTGATGGACGAAAGAAGCTACTAGATTGGAAGATTGGAGCTCAGATATTAGCCAGCCTAGAAGACAAGATTCGAGCAGCCCGTGTTCATTGTAGCAGAAGCCACTTGCAGCAGTGATAGGTAGCAACCCTCCTGGAGAATCTGTGTGTTGTCCTTTGATGGACTAACTGTTGATTTTGAGTAGCATCGGATGTGCTCTAGCTCCGAAATTTGGTGGAGGGGCTATAACACATGCGATCTTTAGAACCCATAAATCGTTTGGAGGAATTCCACCCGGATGAGGAGTTATTAAAATAATTAATATTTTTAATGGGTTCCTAAGTCTAAACTTAGGAAAATAAAAATATTAATGTGTATTAATAAGAATATGGGTGAGAAACTTCTAAGTGACAAGGATCAAGTCTGTTTTAATCTTAGCCATGGATTAGAGATTAGATCACGGTCATTGATTCATCAACAGGAAAAGTATAAGAGGAAGCTTGAGGGTCAGTTGGAGATACACCAAGAGATCAAAGAGTTCGATTTTTCTAGGGCGTGGTTTGCTGAGAAAGTCGAGCTAAGTGATCTGAGTTGCAGTGAGAGGGGTAGTTCAGCAGAGGGACTTCAGTCCAAGGCCAAGGATACATAGCAGAGAGACAGAATAGCAGCAGGAGAGACAGCGCAGCTCCAGAGAGGGTGACGCAGAAGCTAGAGGGGCTGACGCAGTTCCTTAGAGGCAACGCTAGGGTTTTTCTATGGGGCAGAGAGAGTAGCAGTTCAACATATCGACTTTTGAGCAAGGGAGGCTCACTGGGAGGGTGACGCAGCTCCTAGAGGAGGTGATGCAGTTCCAGCGCAGAGCTTGGAGCAGCCATCGTTGCCCAACACTGGGAACAACATTTGTCATCTGTGGGGTTTGATCATCTAGTTGTTGGATTTGTCAAAATATTTGTCTCCGGATAGAAATACTTCTGCTAGGTTTATTCCTTGTTGGGTGAGCCAGATTTGGCACCCTAGTTGTATTCAGAAATTTGCTTAATAATACATACCCTCTATATAATGCATCGGTTTTCTCGAATTGGGTTTTTCCAGGGACAATTGTCCAAACATAACTGTGTCCCTTGTCTGATTGTCTCAGTTTATTTCAGTTCATTATCTGTATGTATGTGTAGGCTGCAATAGTGTTTTCATCGTTGTTTAAGTCATTAAATAACTTGTTGAATGTAAAGAACAAGTAGGAGATGATAAACCAGCGATTGCAGTAGGATTTCTAATGTGTAGATTCAGAAATTTTCATAGTAAGGGGCAGCGAGAGAGCAGAACGGAAGCAAATGATCGACAAGACAAGATACGATATAGAGACTGCAGCGAGATTGTCATTGTATCTTGTATCCCTTGTATGGGAGCCCTATACTATTGTATTACTCAGTTAGTTTAAATAATGAAGATTGGATTGGCATACATACTTGTACAATATCTTGTAAAAAGTTGTCCATACTTGTGCATTTGTGATTCACTACTTTATATTTTTCGCTGTGCAAAGTAGCTTTTGTTGAGATTCTTGGTTTGGTAGTGTTAGAGATTCTAAGATTCTATCCTAGACCCAAGATCGTGGAAATTCAACATACTGCTAGATTTTGTCATAACAACCACAACTTGGGCAAATGCGCATATGAGAAGGAAATGATGGCTATCCTTCAACAGTGGCGACTTGGTGCCCATATCTCATAGGTAGGCATTTTTAGATCAAGACTAATGATTATATTCTAAAGTACTTCCTTAAACAACATGTGTCTTCACCCAAGCAACATAAATGAGTCACCAAGATGTTGGGGTATGCTTATGAGATCACATATAAGGAGAGTAAATAGAATGTTGTGGTTGATGCTTTATCTAGACAATTAGAGGAGGATGGTTCACTCCTTTCCTTGTAATAAACAAGTCCAAGATGGCTTGAGAAGGCCCATAGGGAATGGCTAGAACATGGAAACAAAATACAACTTTGCATTCTGGCAAAAGATTCAACCCTAAAACAATGAGCCTTAGAGGCGCTACATTCATCACTAATAGCATGTCCCTCCAAATTTCATAAAACCTAAGTCACAAGACACATCCTAAGGGGTCCCATGTCATGTATTTCGTGTGTCGGACACGACACAACCCATAAAACGTGTCCAACACATTTTTCAACACATCCTAAAATCAAGACATGGGTTTGGGCCGTGTCAGATACGTGCCCTGATTTTAGGACATGTGTTCCACTAAAATCCCAAAGTGAAAGCCATCATCTCCTAATTTTTTTCATGTTTTCTGTCAATTTCGTGTTTGTTCGTGAGGCGTTAGCCAACATGGATCTTAATGACCTAGTGCTAGAGCCAGTTGCTTTTGATGATGTCTCTTGAGGGGTCATCCTCCACACCAACAAATGGAATAGGAGATCTTGGATTGGGCATAGAGGAGGAGGAAGGTGGGCATAGAGGAGGAGGAAGGTGCAGAGTCAAATGGCGGTAGTAGTGATGGTGATTATGACATGGAGGAGGACCTCGACTATTGATAGAGTCATGACTAGTGAGTCATGACCAGTACCACTAACGAGCTATGATATTTCTACCTATTTTGTATTTACTCTATTTTGTATTTTCCAGTGGCATTCCTTCGGTATCTATGTAAAACATTTTGATTTTAATGACTTAATTTAAAATCCTCAATTTATGGTTTTAATATCTAAGTTCTACTTCTAAATTTCTAGTTTTATTTTATCAATCATGATATTTCTAAATTTCTAGTTTCTTATGTGCTTGAACAATTGTTAATAACATGAACAATGAACATTGAACTGTGAACATCATTGATGTAGTAAATTAATAAGCTAACTAGTTCTAAAATTATAAATACTAAATTAGTAAATATTTTAAATAGATATCATCACGATTCACATTTGTAGATGTTCTAATTTCTAAAAAATATGGATCAGGTTTCCGAAGTCTTGTTTCCGAAATCGATGTGTCTCATGTCGAATACTCATATTTACATGTCCCCGTGTCATGTGACAGCATAAAACTTGTGAAAGAACTCAGAGTTCATGGTTGTGGAGCGGCATGAAAGTAGATATTCAAGACTTTGTGACATCCTATCATGCTTGTCAAAGAAACAAAGGAGGGACAATGCAAACATCGAGGACATCACAAACACTACCAATTCCAACACAAATTTGGACAAATATTTAAATAGACTTTGTCATGGGGTTCCAAAAAGAAGCAGCAAATTGGTGATCATGGTAGTTGTCAACAATCTTTCAAACGCTACTCAATTTTGTACCCTAGCTCATCCTTTCACTCCTTCAGTGACCTAGACATTCATGGATCATGTCTTTAAGCTACATGGTATGCCCACTTCCATTGCCCTAGAATGGGACCCCACATTCACCAACAAATTTTAGCAGTAGCTATTTAACCTTCAAGGTACACATTTGAATAGAGCACTAAACATCATCCTCAAACTAAAGGTTAAACAAAAGTGGTCAACAAGTATGCCCATTTCCATCCTCTCAAATCAAGACCCTGCATTCACCAACAAATTTTGGGAGGATTATTTAATCCTCAAGGTACACATCTAAATATGAGCACTTCATATCATCCTCAAATTGACAGTCAAACAAAAATTATCAACAAGTTCTTAGAAACCTGATGGAGATGCTTTGCTTCCAAAAATCTGCACAAACGGACACAATCACTGCTCCTTGTCGAATGGTAGTACAACACCACTTATCATGGAGATACTAAAATGGTATCATATGAAGTTGTTTATGGCCAGAATCCCTTGTCAATGGCATCATATGTACCAACCACCTCCAAGGTTCATGTAGTAGATAGAATGCTTCAGAGAAGCCATTATCCATATCCCCAACGATAACATGGTTATGGCATAAAATCGAAACAAGTTGATCAGCATAGATATAAACACACTTTTACCGAGGGGGATCAAGTGTTTCTTCACCTACAATCTTATAAACAAATACCACTCAAAGAAAACGTTCCCTAGAATCTACCTGCCAAGTTCTATGGTCCCTATTAGATCATACAATGCATTGGTCAAGTCACATACAAGTTCGCTATCCAGGCCCACTCCAAAATTCATCCATTATTTCATGTGTTTTATTTGAAGAAGGTTGTGGGATCAAATTGCAAAGTGCAGACTAAGCTACCAAAACATGATGAAGAAGGTTACATTTGACTCCAGTCATAGGCAATATTGGATATCAAAGAGCACCAGTATATGATCAAGGAAGAATTGATATAGTGGATGGATATGAAATTAGAAGATGCCACATGGGAATCAACAGCAATTCTCCAACGATTTCCTCGCCTTCAATGTTGGGGACAACGCTACTTTCTAAAGGGGAGGGCATGTTAGTGGTCCACCCTAACCCCCTTAGATATTTTATTCACGTATTGAGCCAACTTCCTTGAATAAGGGCCATTAAATAATTAATTAATAGTCACTCATTGTAAAAAGGGTCATTTTTATTAATAAGGCCCAAATTAATTGTTTAGCCCTCATTATAAGGGACCATGGGTCACTAAGATTATCTATAGATAGCTATATATTGAGCAAAAGGTTATGTAATGTTTTGTCGAGAAATGTTATTATATTTGGAGCATCACTCTTGGAGGTTCCCCCTTTGAAGAGGCAAGTGAACATAACTCAATATTTTTTATTATCAAAGAGATATTTCTTAAGTCTCTCTCTCTTTTCTCTTGTGTTCTCAGGTTTTGCACTATATTTTATCTGTTTGGTCTAAGGTTTTGGGATTTAGTACACCATACTAAGGGTATTTTGGGGTTTCACTTCAAGGCTTTTCTTGCATGTCTGGCGGGATTTTGGTTCTCCAAGCTTCAAGTAGCATAGATGTTTTCACATAGCAAATCCTGGCAATTTGATCCATTTGAAAAGTACATCTACAACTTGGCAGGAGTTTAGTTTGGTAGCACCTATTTCTCCTCTTCTTAGTTTTGGGGTTAATAGTTTGCAAGATATATCTTAAGAATACTTGCAAATCTTGTCAATTCCCTTTCTACGTTAATGTTAAGTTGCTAGTTGAAGGAGCATCCATTGGAGCACGCCCTTGAGAAATTTCTGCACTTATTTCTGGCATGTTAGAATGAATCTAGTGAGCTTCCATGTCTAATTTCCAGTGCTAACTACATATGAAAATAGGCCCTCTAATAGAGTCCTTGACCCCATTAGCCCTAGGATTTTACTTGACACTGGTTTCTCTCTTCAATCACCATAAGAAAATATAAAAAAATTATTTCATTTTTTTTGTTTATTGAAATATAACATAAATTTTTGAATATCATTATGCATTCATGTTTTGTACTGCCATACACTGATTATATATCTGCATATGTCTGCGAAAACAAATGTGGATGTTATATTTAAAAGACCTGTTTAAGGATTCGTAATGGCTTCCTAAACAAGAAAGTAGAGCATAATATTTCTATGAAAAGTAACCTTTAAATAAGATACAGGCGAGAGCACATCTGTGCTTCAAATATATTGAAATTAATCTTTTTACACTTTCCCTAAGCCAGTTTTCTTACCAGGTAGTCTTCAGCTATAACTTATCATCTAAAAGTCCATATAAAAGTTCCAAAAATTCTACAGATTTCAAAAACATTTTATACAAGATGAAAAAATATTAATTATGCAAACGATATACAGTAACAAAAGTTCAAAAATTTACTTTACCTGCACACTCATACTCTCATTGGGAGATTGATCTACAAGCTCATTTTCACTTCTATTGGAATTTCTTTGAACTGCCAGTTCTGCAGCAAGCTCCTCTTCATGCTGAAAGAGCTTGCGAAGAGGTATGATACCGGCAACATCAGCAGCATGTCCCACAACAGATACTTCTCGCAGACTAGAGCTACGTTGATCCGCAGCAGATGTTAAGTGGTGTTTTGCAACGTTGATACACGAGCAAGGAAATGTTCGACTTGCCACCCTGGGTGCGAAACCATGAGGGGTATGCTCTTGTGTGTGCTTCAACAAACCTTCCCCTTGCAATGATTTCTTTGGAGTGACTGCAGAACTGTGCAGGGCTGCCTCAGGTAGTGTACTCATTAACACTTCGACCTTCAAGCCTCAATACAAAAAGTTAGTGTCAATTAGAATAATATGAATAATATAACTAAGTCTTAAAAATGATGAAAATGACCTTCCTGTAACATACCTCATTTGAAAGTTCTTTGTTATAACCCCCAAATGCTACAAAAAATGTGCCCTCCTTCCTCTGGATTAGCACTACGCTGAACCCCTGCTCAATGGCAAGCTCCTTCATTAGATATATATCTAAAAGCAAGACTGAAAGCTAAAATATCTCCTTTGACAAATGTGCTATAACAGGAATATATCAGAGAAAAACCTGACAATGCATCAACATATTGTTCTTGAACAACCATAGAATACTAATAAATGAACTCTTCCAGTTCTAAACTTATAAGTGTAGATCATATCGCCATCAAACAAGATCTGCTACAGTTTTTGTGGTCTTAACGTCCAGTGAGAAGCATTACACTCTCAACCAAAAGAATAAATGTTCTTATTCCTTTATACTGTTTATACCAATTAATTAAGATGCACATAGGTGCAAATATAACAACGTAATTCAGTGATAAATTCTTGACCAATTTGGTTAAAGTACCAGATTTGCGCAGCTATTATTAAACACAAAAACACGATTGGTATGAAAAATTATTCATGTGATTTCTGTAATGCCATGACTAACTTATCATGCTACAATCGACACCTTTCGCCTCAAGTATTTTGTGCAAAATTTGATGGAAATATTTAGGGATGATTCATTGCTAACACCATAATAGAAGCACCTAATCTGATGGAGATTAAAAGGTGTAACCACATGGTTCTAGAAAAGGAAGTTAAAGTATACCTAAAAAATTTGAGTAAAACTGAAATATGGTTCAACCTGAAAATTTAAAGTATGTTAAGAGTTTTCTAGGACATATTGCATGGTATAAAATACTTTTCCAACCTAAGAATTGGCACATGTATATTGTCAGTTAGCCATTTTACCCACCAAAAGTGGGTGGCCCCATAGGAGAAAAAAATTTATCCCACACTTCGCATCCAACCAACCAGCCAGCAGCTCCTGACAGCAACCACTAGCTTATGATGTGCCATTATTATCTCCACCACCTGCATCAGTCATATGCCTTCTCACCCATCCAGCAAGACCACATGGACAAAGATGGACTTCCTATCAAAAAGGTACTTTGTTCATTTTGCAATCATGCTAATGCTTGTTTGTATTTGGGCTTTTGATATGAATTATGGGAGTGACTTGAAGGAAGGAGGGGTTTCCATAGTGATTTTGTTCGCTCACCTTAAATGGAGGGTTAATCTTTGACTCTAGTCCAGTGGGACCTCCTGTAACAGCCCCAAAATAACAACACATAATTAATTAGATTAATCAAGCGATTTATAATCAACAAGCACTTTATCAACTAGTTAACATTAAATTACTAAAATATGAGTGAAAAGAGAGAACTTACCTGTGGAACGCTAGTTGAATGCTAGTTGAATTTTGCTACCTGCAACAAAGTCTTGGGGACGACTCTCCACCCAACCGTAGGCTCAGTTGCACAAAATCTTGCTACAACTGGCCACCCCCGAGCCCTCAATCAACGTACTACTACCAGGGAATCCTTTGTCTCACAACACTATTCTCCCAAGAGAATGGATGGTGGAATCATGGAATCATGGAATGCCTCTCATCTTCCTCACCATCTATTAAATAGAGCAAACATTGGAAGGGGAACCACATGCACACACTCCATGTGTCTACATGCAACTTTATTGCTTTCTTGTTTTATTTCTTTTGTTTTTACTTTTTGATAGCTTCACTGATTTTCACTGCTTTCTTGTTTTATTTCTTTTTATATTTATTTAGAGCTTTAGTATTGTTATTTATTATTTTATTATTATTTATTATTTATTTACTATTACTATTTTTATCTATTTATTGTTTATTATTTATTTTCTTGTATTTTAATATTATATTATATTATTTTTTATTTTATTATTATTATTATTATTAAGGGACATTACGCCTCCCTAATGGCCCAATAGGTATACGAGGGGCACTACTCGGCAATGTTACACAACTCATCGATTGCTCGCCGAGTGGGCCAAGTATGGCTGAGTTGGCCACCAAACAAGCCACTCGGCCATACTTGAAACTCGGTGGACTTGGTCAAATTTGGTCAAACTTGTCCTAACTCGCCATGACTTACCCAACTTGACATACTCGCCCCTCTTGCCATTTTTCCTATTAAAGAGAGCGTCTGCTCAATAAAGGAGTCACTTCACTTCAGGATCAAGTAGTGACGATTGGATAGTGACAATCCAACAGCTCTAGAGTCTCCTCCAGCGTCCAGCGAGCATTAGACAGACAACAATCAAGGTAGGCATCTCAATCAATCATTTAAGTTTGATTTTTTTTAATTTATTTTATTTAAATCCGTTTTTCGGGATGTCCCAGGCACTTGCAGGCTTGTCCAAGGGCTACAGAAGGCTTCTGCGCCCTTGAGACAAGCCTGCGAGCCTGTGACAATCGAATTGCCACCACTCCGACTATCATAGGCACCCATGGGCTTGTATTTAAAAATAAAAAATTAAAACTTTGTTATAATTTAAAGATTCAATCATTTTTAATTTTTTATAATGAATTAATTATTATTTTTTTCATTTTTTTAATCTATTATCAAGGGTCCTGCATTCGTGATCCTGAGACATGCCCATAAGACTCCCTAATAACAAAAATTTAAAAAAAAAACAAAAAAAGGATCATTTTTTCTTTGAATTTGTTTAATATTTAGAATACTTGTGGGACTATAATAGTGGACAATGGCATGCAACAACATTGGGCAGAGGGCTAGTTGCAGGCCTCTGCAGCCCTAAGATAGGCCCACAGAGACCTGTAATAGCATTATGCCTCTGTGGGCCTATCTCAAGTTGATTTGGGGTAGCATCAGATATGCTCTAGCCACGAAAATTGGTGGAGAGGCTAAATCACATGAGATATTCAATACCCATAAATGGTTTGGGCAGATTCTAAACAATTTGGGAGATATTAAAATAATTAATATTTTTAATGGAGTCCCTAAGTCTAAAGTTAGGGAAAATAAAATATTAATGTGAATTAATACAAATATGTGCTAGAAGGGTCCAAAAGTCATGGATCAAGCCAAAGTTAATCTTAGCCGTTGATTAAGAACTTAATCCCGGTCGTTGAATTGTCAACGAGAAAAGTATACGAGGAGGCTTAAGGGTCACTTGGAGAACACACCGAATTGATCAAGATTTCGATTTTCTAGGGTAGGGTTTGTTGAGGAAATCGAAAGAGTGATCAAAGTTGTAGCAGAGAAGCAGTGAATACAGAAGCAGAGAGGCGGAGATAGTACCGGGAAGATCAACGCAAAAGACGGGAGAGAGGGACGCAAAGCCAGCCATGAGCTGTGCAGTGTCTCAGAAAGCCAGCGTGGGTGACGCAGAGGCTCTAAGGGCTAACGCAGTGCCTCCAAAGGCTGACGCAGGGCGAGCTAGGGTGACGTGGGCTAGAAAGGGCTGGAGCAATCCCTAGAGGTTGACGCTGGGGTTTTCGTGGGGCAGATTGGAGCTAGGAGCTATCGGAGTGTTTATCCGGGGTTTCAGCCAGAATATCTGTTTCTAAATAGAGGTACTACTGCCAAGATTATTCTCTGTTGGTTCAGCCGGTTTTGGCACCCAGATTGTATTCAGAAACTGCATACTAATAAAACCCTCAGGTAACTGCACCAGTTTTCCTGCATTGGGTTTTTCCGGGGACATTGGTCCAAAAACAAATGTGTCACTTGTGTGCTTGTTTTGTTTCCTTCAGTTGATGATATGTAATGTGTTGAGCATGTACTTGTATTTATTTTCAGTGTTTACATGGTAAATAACTTGTTAATTAATCAGAACAAGTAGGCAAAAATAAATCAAAAAAGTACATGAAGGGTTTCTAACAGTTAGACTTAGAAGTTCCAACATGGTATCAGAGCGTGGTTGCAGATCACAGGAGAACTGAGGACATCAGCCGAGCAGAGTAGTAGCAACAGAAAACAGTTGTCCCAAGAGACATAAGTTGTTCCTAACAGAGAAGCAGCAAGGAAGGGGTGATGCAGTGCCTGCATCATCAAGTTTGAGCCGGGAAGATGATCAGTGCAGTGGCAGAGGGGAATAGACTCAACCTACGCAATGCCCAATCATCTTTCTCAGTCAGGAAGGATGGATGCCTGTGGCCAGGAGGTGCGAATTTTGCTGGTACCAAGATTGCGCAGAGCCTAGAAACTCTAACTTTCAGTTTGCTGGGGCATAAGAGGCTATGGGTAAGTTGCAGAGTGAAGTTGGTGGGGTACTTTAGTCAAAACAGTACCTAACAAGGCAAGACCAAGGAGGAGGGAGTTGCTACCGAGGATTTCTAGCCAAGAAATCCGGATCAGTGGTACAGCTGCACTAAATATCGAAGAGGGGGCATCTCGACATTGGCTAAGGAGTTTCCAAGACGGAAATCGAGGCTCAGAGGGAGTCACACCGAGAACTTCCAGAAGGGAAGTAGAGGAGCAGCGAAATGGCAGTGAATGGGGCAAGAGACCAAGACAGTCTGGACAGAGCCTCAAACTTCGTAGTCTGGAAGGCCAAAAACTTATCTGTTCTAGACAGGAACCGTCTCAACCAATTCGCCTCGAGGAAAATAGCGGTCGCAGTTGACCCGGCTGATAACGATAAGTATGAGGATGCAATGGCGAAGGCCAAGAGCATCATCCTTGACGAAGTCAAGGACCATGTAGTACCACACATTGCCGAGAAGAATACGTCAAATGAGATGTGGGAGCCCTCAAGAAGTTGTATCAACATACTTCCGTCCAGAGGAAGATGCTACTAGAAAATCAGCTGCGGTCATACCAAATGCAGAAGGGAGAACAGATCGACCCCTTCCTCGGTCGATTGAAGGAGATCCGGGATTAGCTGACTTCCATAGGAGCCACGCTAGATCAAAAATTGATGGTGAGAACAGCCCTGAACGCAGTCTAAGAAGACTGGGAGGTGTTTGTCCAAAGCATACTGGGCAGGGCGACCCTTCCAGATTGGGAGGAAATATGGGCGGCTCTTCGCCAAGAAGAGATCAGAAGGCTAAGCAAGGCGGGAAGCAGCGGCAAGGGGATCAGAATCAAGAAGGAGGAAGAGGAGAATGTTGCCCTAGCATTTGAGGGAAAGCTGGAGAAACGGAAGAAGAAGGACCTCTCTAAGGTTAAATGCTTCAACTGTTGGGAACTAGGTCACTATGCGAGCCAGTGTCCGAGGAAGAACAGCAAGGGAGAGGCTTCCGAGACCAAGGCTGCGCCAGCAAGGGCAGAGAAGGAATTGGAGACAAATGATGACTGTGCCATGAGTGCTTACACGGCACTTGAGCAGAAGTGGGGAGACATCGAGTTGTAGTCAGACGGACTACAAACGATGAGGGGCAGGATCCTTGAGGTACCCAACCTCTTGGATTATACTTGGCTACGGGAGCCCCGAAGAAGAGTAGCAGTGTTGGCGGATGTCAGTAGAGACATATGAGGATGGAGCAACAAAGGGAGCTACAATGCAAGATTCCCGGGACAATGCGAAGCTAGCAAGCTGCAACAGTGCGAGAGGCACGAGAGTGTTGCACCAGTGCAAGATGGCACAGAGAGGTGTCCAACGGTGCGAGATGCAGGGAGTTGTTGCAGCAGCGTAGAGGTCAGAGAGGGAGCACTTGTCAGCGACAGAGTGAGTTTTCAATTTCATGGGTGTCTCTACCCTGACAGAGATGTCAAAGTTGGGAGATCAGTTACTTACATCTCAGTAACTGAGTTGCAGTGCAGCAGTTAGCAGTGGCAGTGCTATGAGCAACACGATGCAGCATGGTGAGAAGGGTTGTAGTGCAAATGCACCAGTGGCAGTGGCAGGGCCATGGGTAGCAATACATGATGCAGCAGTGCAGAGGATGTTGGGCAGCAGGCCTAGCATCAGCACAGGGACCGATGTTGAATGATCAAGGTGATGCTCAGTGAGGAGTATTACTAGAGTGCAGTCCTCGCTAAGAGGGAGTGTTAATTTGGGGTAGCATCGGATGTGCTCTGGACATGAAAATTGGTGGAGAGGCTAAAGCACGTGAGATATCCAATACCCAGAAATGGTTTGGGTAGATTCTAAACAGTTTGGGAGATATTAAAATAATTAATATTTTTCATGGAGTCCCTAAGTCTAAACTTAGGGAAAATAAAATATTAATGTGAATTAATATAAATCTGTGTTAGAAGGGTCCAAAAGCCATGGATCAAGCCAAAGTTAATCTTAGTTGTTGATTAGGTACTTAATCTTAGCCGTTGAATTGTCAACGAGAAAAGTATAAGAAAAGGCTTGAGGGTCACTTGGAGAACACACTGAGTTGATCAAGATTTCGATTTTCTGGGGCAGGGTTTGCTGAGGAAGTAGAAAGAGTGATAAGAGTTCTAGCTAAGGAGCAGTGAATACAGAAGCAGAGAGGCAAAGATAATACCGGGAGGATCGGCGCAAAAGCCAAAAGAGAGGGATGCAAAGTGTTGAATTTTCTAAGTTTACTTAGTTTAGAAACCCTTTATGCACCTTTTCTGATTTATTCCTACCTACTTGTTAATTTTCCTTTAACAAGTTATTTACAAAGTAAATACTAAAAATAAACACCAATGCATGCTCAACATATTATAGATCAGCAACTAAAAGAAACAAGAACAAACACACCACATGACACCATTATTTTTGGACCAATGTCCCTGGAAAAACCCAATGCGGGAAAACCGGTGCAGCTATCTAAGGGTTTCCTTATTAAGCAATATCAGAGTACAATCTAGGTGTCGAAACTGGCCTACCCAACAGAGAATTTCCTTAACAGCTATACCTCACAGTTTGAGAGAAATCTCTTGGCTGAAACTCAAGAAAAATCCTTCCAGCAATTCCTCAGCACAAAATTGCCCCTGCAACCCCAGCGTCTGCCCAATCTGGACTACGTCAGCCCCTCTCTGTCTCACGCTAGCCCTGCGTCGGCCTTTCTAGGCTTGCGTCAGCCCTGTGTCAGCTCTATGAGCCTCTGCGTCAGCTGTGCTAGCCCCTCTGGTGCTCTACATGGCCCTCTGTGAACCCTTGCTGTCTCTGCGTCACTCTTCTTGGTTGTTGCACTGCTCAACTGGCACTCTCTGCCTTCTCTATTTCTCTGTACTCAATGCCCTTCAACTACTCTCCCGATCACTGATTCTATCTCTCTTAGCAAACCCCGCCCTAGAGAATAGAATGACTGATCATTTGGTGTACTTCTCCAAGTGACCCTCAAGCCTCCTCTTATACTTTTCCTGTTGACATCTCAACGGCCGAGATTAAATCCCTAATCAACGGCTAAGATTAGATTTGGCTTGATCCATGTCTTTTGGACCACTCTAACACAAATTCATATTAATACATAATAATATTTTATTTTCCCTAAGTTTAGACTTAGGGACTCCATTAAAAATATTAATTATTTTAATATCTCCTCATCTATTTAGAATCTGCCCAAACCCCTGGGTATTGGAGATCTCATGTGCCCCAACCTCTCCACCAAATTTCGTGGCTATAGCACATCTGATGCTACCCCAAATCAACACCCCCTCTTAGCGAGGACTGTGCTCTAGCAATACTCCTCACTGAGTATTACTTTGATCATCCAGCATCGGTACATGTGCTGATGCTAGGCCTTCCTGCCCACCATACTCTGCACTACTGCCTCCTATACTACTGCCCATGGTTTTGCCACTGCTGCATCTGTACGACAGCTCCCTCTTCATCTGTGCTACTGTTGGTCCTTTCTCCCAACACTACATCTGCACTGCAACTCCCTCTGCATTTGTGCTACTACTAGTCCTTTCTCCCAACACTGCATCTGCATTGCACCTCCTCTCATCATGTTGCATCGTGTTGCCCACTGCTGCACTGCAACTCAGTTACTGAGAAGTAAGTAACTGATCTCCCAACTGACCTCCCTATTCGGCTAAAAGCACCCACTGACGCTGAAGCTCCCTCTGTCGCTGACAAGTGCTCCTCTCTTTGACCTCTGTGTTGCTACAACAACTCCTTGCATCTCGCACCATTGCACACCTCTTTGTGCCTTCCTGCACTGGTGCAACACTCCTATGCCTCTCGCACTGCTGCAGCCTGCTAGCTCTGCGTTGTCTTAAGACTCCTGCACTGTAGCTCTCTCTGCTGCTCCATCTGCATCCATCTCTACCCACTCAGCAAGTCCTGCTACTGCTCGTCGGGGCTCCTATATCAAGGTCTAATCTAAGAGGTTGGGTACCTCAAGGATCCTGCCCCTCACAGCCTATAGTCGGCCTGACTACAGCTCGATGTCTCCCCACTTCTGCTCAAGTAGTGCATGTGCACTCATGGCACAGTCATCGTCTTCAAAAATTCTTTCTTTGCCTGTGCTGGCGCTACCTTAGTCTCGGAAGACTCTACCTTACTCTTCTTCCTTGGGCACTGGGTCGCATAATGACCCATCTCCCCACTGTGGAAGCACTTCTCTTGCTTTCCCTCGGATGCTAGGTCCACATCCTCCTCCTCCTACTTGACCTTGATCCCTTTGTTGTTGTTACCTGTCTTTGACTGTTGTCTGATCTCTTCCTGGCGAAGAGCTGCCCACATCTCGTCCCAAGGTAGGAGAGTCCCTCTGCCTAGGATGCTTTAGAAAAACACATGACACTCTTCTGAGACAACATTCAAGGTTGTCCTCACCATAAGCTCCTGATCCGGTGTCGCTCCTATAGCAATCAACTAATCTCGAATCTCATTCAGTCCTCTGAGGAGGGAGTCAATCGTTTTACCCTTCTTCATCTGATACGACCTCATCTGATTCATGAGCAACATTCTTCTCTACACAGAAGTATGCTGGTACAGGTTCTTGAAAGCCTCCCACATCTCAACTGCCATTTCCTTCTCGGCTATATGTGGTACCACATGATCCTTGACCCCGTCAAGGATAATGCACTTGGCCCTCGCCATCACCTCTTCGTACTTGTCATTATCATTTGGGTCGACTAGGATAGCTATTGTCTTCAAGGCAAAGTTCTTGACACGATTCCTGTCAAGCACTGATAAGATTATGGCCTTCCAGACTGCGAAGTTCGATGCTCCGTCTAGTCTATCCTGGTCTCTAACCCTGTGTAGTGCCATGACGCTCCTCTACTTCCCTCCTTGAAGTTCTTTGTTCGACTCCTCTAAGTCTCTACTTTATGTCTGGAAGTTCTCTTCTGGACTCCCTCTAAGTCTTGATTTCCCTTCTGGAAATCCTTCGGCCGCTTGTCGAGATGCCCCCTACTCTGATCATCTTGTGCAACTGCATTGCTGATCCAGGTTCCTCGGCTAGAAACCCTCGATAAAAACTCCTCTAGCCCTGCTCTGTCATGTACTGTTCTAACTACAATACCTCACCAGCTCCACTTTGCAATATCTCTGCAGCCTTCTAGACGCCAACAACTGCCTCTCTGTGAATTGCATCAGCCCCTCTTTGCCTCACGCTGGCTCTGCGTCAGCCCTGGGATGCCCTGCGTTAGCCCTCTGGACCTCTGCGTCAGCCCTCTGGCCCTCTACGTCAACAATGCTGGCCTCTCTGAGGCTCTGCGTAGCTCCTGACTTCTTCTACGTGGCTCTGGCTGGCTCTGCGTCACACTTCTTGGCTTTTGCACTGCTAGAAACAACTTCTGTCACCTCAGGACAGTTGTTTTCTGCTATTATTGCTCCGCTCGGCTGATGTATTTTAGTCCTCCTGTGATCTGCAATCACGCTCTGATACCATGTTGAAGTTTCTAAGTTTACTTAGTTTAGAAACCCTTCATGCACATTTTCTGATTTATTCCTACCTACTTGTTAATTTTCCTTTAACAAGTTATTTACAAACTAAATACTGAAAATAAACACTAGTGCATGCTCAACATATTACAGACCAGCAAATAAAAGAAACAAGAACAAACACACCACATAACACCATTATTTTTGGACCAATGTCCCCGGAAAAACCCAATGCGGGAAACTGGTGCAACTATTTGAGGGTTTTCTTATTAAGCAATATCAAAGTACAATCTGGGTGCCAAAACTGGCCTACCCAACAGAGAATTTCCTTAACAGCTATACCTCACAGTTTGAGAGAAATCTCCTGGCTGAAACCGCAGAAAAATCCTTTCGGCAGTTCCTCAGCACAAAACTACTCCTGCAACCCTAGCGTCTGCCCAATCTGGACTGCGTCAGCCCCTCTCTATCTCACGCTGGCCATGCGTCAGCCCCAGGAGGCCCTGCATCAGCTCTGGGAGCCTCTGCGTCAGCTGCGTTGGCCCCTTTGGTGCTCTACGCAGCACTTGGCTTCCTCTGCGTGGCCCTGCGTGAGCCCTTGCTGGCTCTGCATCACTCTGCTTGGCTGCTGCGCTACTCTCCCGACACACTCTTTGCCTTCTCTATTTCTCTGTACTCAATGCCCCTCAGCTGCTCTCCCGATCATTGATTCTATCTCTCTTAGCAAACCCCTCTCTAGAGAATAGAATGACTGATAATCTGGTGTACTTCTCCAAGTGACCCTCAAGCCTCCTCTTATACTTTTCCTGTTGACATCTCAACGGTCAAGATTAAGTCCCTAATCAACGGCTAAGATTAAATCTGGCTTGATCCATGTCTTTTGGACCACTTAACACAAATTCATATTAATACACAATAATATTTTATTTTCCTTAAGTTTAGACTTAGGGACTCCATTAAAAATATTAATTATTTTAATATCTCCTGATTTGTTTAGAATCTGCCCAAACCCTTTCTGGGTATTGGAGATCTCATGTGCCCCAACCTCTCCACCAAATTTCGTGGCTAGAGCACATTCAATGCTACCCCAAATCAACGCAGAGCCCGCCAGGAGCTGTGTAGTGCAATGTTGCACGAAGCGGAAGCGCGAAGCGGAAGCGCGGAGCGCGGAAGCGCGAAGCGGAAGCGCGGAGCGCGGAAGCGTCATTTTCCAAAAATCTAGGAAGCGAAGCGTCCGCGGAAGCGTCTGCTATATATATATATATATATATTTTTATATTTTTTTGCATTTATACTCAAAACAAACATCCCAAATACCAAATTAATTGTAGAAGACATGAAAACATGCATATTTTTGCATAAATCAAGATAGATATGGCATCCATGATTCCATTGTAGTTACTAGTATGTACAACAATCATCTATATTCTAGCTATTACAAACATACATCAAATTTTTAAGCATATTATAAAACATAAAACATTTAAGCATATTATAAAACATAAAACATAGAGCATATTATGATTTATCTAGCAAGTGAGCAACTGTCAACATTTGTCATGTCCAAAATTCAAATAATAATGTTTACAAAATATGTCACTTGGTCACCGCCAAGCCAAAAAGGTTCAAAATTCAAATTCACAAGTCTACAAGTCTAATGAGTAATCTATGACAAAAAGAAGTAGATTGTGAATATATCTACTAATCTCTCCTCCTTCCACCACGAATAGAATGTGATGGCGGGCCTCCAACTCTCATAAACTCAAAGTGAGAAGAGAATGGGGGCTTTATTCTTTTCTAAACTCACCCTAAACTCACCCTAACCTCACCCTAAACTCACCCTAACCCACCCCCTCATGCTAAGTTAAGTTAACTTTTAAAAGAAATTAAAAAAAATTTAAGTTTCTTTTGCTGCCCGCGCGGAAATTTCCGGAAGCGCTCCGAAGCGCTCGGGTTGCGTGCGCTTCCGGGCCCGAAGCGTGGCGCTTCCGGATGCCCGAAGCGCCCTCCGAAGCGCGGATCCGGGGCAACGCAACCTAATTTCCAGGAATCGTTTTTAAAAACCGGAATCGCGCTTCAGAAAAACCGGAATCGCGCTTCGCCTGGAGGTTCCGGAACGCTTCCGTACGGGACGCGATTCCGGCTTAGGATCCGGGGGGGGGGGCGATTCCTGCAACACTGGTGTAGTGCCTCAGAGAGCCAGCATGGGTGACGCAGAGGCTCTAAGGGCTGATCCAATCCCTCCAGAGGCTGACGCTGGGCGAGCTAGGGTGACGTTGGGCAGACGCTGGGCCAGAAAGGGCTGACGCAGTCCCTAGAGGCTGACGCTAGGGGTTTCGTGGGGCAGATTGGAGCTGGGAGCTGTCGAAGTGTTTATCTAGGGTTTTTGCCGGAATATCTGCTTCCGAGTAGAGAGGTACTACTACTGAGATTATTCTCTGTTGGGTGAGCCGGTTTTGGCACCCAAATTATATTCAGAAACTGCATAATAATAAAACCCTCAGATAGTTGCATTGGTTTTCCCGCATTGGGTTTTTCTAGGGACATTGGTCCAAAAACAACAATGTCACTTGTGTGCTTGTTTTGTTTCCTTCAGTTGATGATCTGTAATGTGTTGAGCATGTACTTGAATTTATTTTCAGTATTTACATGGTAAATAACTTGTTAATTAATCAAAACAAGTAGGTTGAAATAAATCAAAAAAGTACATGAAGGGTTTCTAATAGTTAGACTTAGAAATTCCAACATCTCAGGGCCATAGAGGCCTGCAATAAGCCCTCAGCCCAATGTTGTTGTAGGCCTTTTTGGGCCTTGTTTTTATTGCAGGCCGTTGCAATTAAAGAAATTTAGAATTTTTTTAAATATTCTTTGTCTAAAATCAAATTGTCATCTTGATTCCATGGCTCCTAAGTCTAAATCCAAGTCTAGAAGGCCTCTTGATGAAGCCTGAGAATATGGTACCCGTGAAGATCCCAATTTTGACGGGAGATTCAAATCCAACTTTTGTCCCATAGTGGTGTTTGCGGGCATAAATAGATTGAAATACCACTTGGATAGAATAGTGGGTCGAGATGAGGTAATTTATGATCATTTCCCTCCACAAGTGACAGTGCAAATGCAAGCTAATTTGGATGCCATTCAAGAACAAAATGCTAAGAGAGCAAGAACGAAGCATGAGACTACAACAATGGGTGGATCTCAGACACAGTCATAGGGTCAGCATGTTCCTACAAGTTTTGCCTCATCAAATGTTGTAGGAAATGCATCTCATATAACATCTCCTTTCTTCCTTCCTCGCACTGGTCCAGGATCTCAGCCAAGCTTGGAAAGTTTTAATGAAAAAAAGGAGGTAGATATGGCAATGAGGAGGTTTTGGTATCATGATAGCCTCCCATTTAACTATGCAAAGTCACCTTTCTTTCAGCCCATCGTAGATGCAATTGCATGTGCTAGCCCTAGCTACAAAGCACCTTTCTATAATTCAATTACAGAGAAATACTTTAATGAGTATGAATATGTCAAGGCACAGTGGGACAACATTAAAAACTTATGGAAGACCACTAGGTGCACAATTATGTCAGATGGGTGGACAGATTAGAGGGGTAGAACAATCATCAACTTTATTGTCGCTTGCTCTAAAGGAACCATGTTCCTAAAGTCCATTGATGCATCTTCACATGTAAAGGATGCAAATCTATTTTTTTCAATGTTGTCAGAGGTTGTGGTGGAAGTTGGGGAAAAAAATGTTGTCCAAGTAAACACAAACAATGTTGCAAATTATGTGGCAACTGGAAGAATGCTAACCAAAAATATCCTACCATTTTTTGGAGCCCGTGTGTTTCCCATTGCATAGACCTAATTTTAGAGGGCATCAGAAAGTTGTCATGGGTGCAAGATGTTGTTGTAGAGTGCAAACAAATAACCAAGTACATTTATAACCATGCTTGGGTGCTGAGTCTTATGAGAGAATTCACAAAGGGTGAGCTCAATCGACCCGCTGTCACACGATTTGCCACTAATTTCCTCTCCCTCCAAAGCCTTTTGAATGAGTACCAAGCTTTGAGACGGATGTTTTGTAGCCAACAATGGCTATTTTGGAAAGATTGCACAAAACCAAATGCCATGGCTATGAAGGTACCTGTCTTCAAAGAGGGCATGTGGGAGAAATTCATTGAGATTGTTAGCTTAACTGAGCCCTTGTGAGAGTCTTGAGGATTATGGATGGAGACAAGCCTCCAATGGCCTACATTTATGAGGGCATGGACAGGGCCAAAGAGGCCATCAAGGCTTTTATAGGGGAGATTCATCTAAATATCTCCCTATATGGGAAATTATTGCTTCCAGGTGGGACACGCAGCTACATTTATCGTTGCATGCAGCGGAGTGTTTTCGCTCAATCTAGCAAGGGACCTAAGGGGAACCCCTAAAGGGCAAATGCTAGGCCAAGGGCAACAAATGGAGTCTTAGCCCACTGTCACCTCAACTAAGGCTCCATTCTATTTACGGATTTTCACCAATGGGAGGAGACCTGATAAGTATGGAGTCACTAATGAATGATAATTCAATGGATATCAGTGACCCAGACCCTTTCCGAGAAGGTTTGAAGGATGGAGCTTGCTTGCTTTCTAAGCAAGGTATTGTGCTTTTAGAGAAAGGAAGAGGATTTTGGGGGTTAGGTGTATGAGAATGGGCTTTGAAAGGAGCTCCCCACACCCTAAATCCTTGTTAGAGTTGGTATCCTAGATGGTTCTTGAAGAATGGTCCTTCAAAGGAGCAGGGACCACACAGGGCCAAGTGGACTCAGTCTAGGGTATGAGGAAAGTATGAAAATCAATGATTTTCTCACCCTAGACAAGGTGGGAAGGATCAAAAAAAGTATTTCACTCAATTATGTTGCTCTGACCCTAGGAAATACTAGCATTGGGGATGGAAGGGCAAGTTTTGGTCCTAGACCTAGGGCTTGGATTTTCTCCCAACTCCACCGTCGGAATGTCTTCAAATTTGGAAGAGGGCTAATGGAAAGGCCATCGTAGGAGACCCTAGGAGGTCGAACATTTTCAGTGGCTAACTTGTCGGGAAATTGATGCCCTAGGAACCCCAATGTGGCTAGACTTGGGAGAAGGTTAATGAATAAGTGTTTTGGTGACCACCCTTGGTAGATCAATGCCTTAATCCTTGGGAAAATGGAGTCTAAGTTCTTTATGTGTAAGATTTCTTGGTTCCCTGTCAAGGAGGCCTCAAAATTACTTCATAAACCCCTCTAGTTCAAGTGAAAGCAATCTTCCGTCTTTTGTACTTCAAATGTACAAGAGGAATGGCTTATCAAGGTCAGATTTACCCCTCAGAGATTTCGCTCATACTACATGGGCCAATACATGGATAGAATGTTATAACAAAGACGATCCCACAATATTAAGCAACAATTAGCCTTAAAACAACGAAAATCTTATCCAGCGTATGTGACAAAAGTAACAAGAATAACATCAAAATCCACAAATGACAATAGAGAAGATCCAAGATAAGATAGACCAATAACCATACATCAAAATTCATCCATAAATGCTCTAGTTCATCCTCTAGGAAAAAGTGTGAAATTCTCCAAGGAAGAGAGATCCAATCCAAAGTGATGATGAGAAATTATCTCACCTCACTTGTATTTATATACATCTAAGGAGTTCAAATTAGCCTCATTGGCCTACATAAGCCCCAAAAATAAAATAATTTGCTAATAATACAACTTTTGGTGACAAGCCCACCACAATAGCTCATGAATGAAAAGATAAGCCTCTCAAGAGATCAAATAATAATCTGTGCATGTCATAGGGCCCTCTAAGAGGCCTAATGAGGTCCATGGGTGCCACATTGAAGAATAGGACTCTCAAAAGCAGTGGACAAGGGGTTGGGCCCTTGTACTAACTTGTTGTGCTCCAAATGACATGTGGGGGCATACAAGTGTCCTCATGGGTCTCCAAACAAATCGAAGATGCCTGTAGGTCGCCCTCAAGGGCTAGGATGATGGTGTAGGTGATGCCACATCATCATGGAAGTCCTGGATCATCTACCAAGTGTATGGTGTAGATCTAGGGTCAGCTGGGCATGAGGGATCAAGTGCATCCCCCTCATCCAATAAGTGAACCACGAGCAATCTCTGAATGGTTGTGGGGATCCATGGAGTGTACTCTTATGCTGTGGAGGCCCATGGCTCTCAACGCTCACCCTACATGTGCCCATGTAGCCCTCTAGGGGGTTAGGGCCCCATATAGGCAGACCAAACCCCAAATGCAAACCATCTCCAATCCTGCATAAGATCCAATGCGTCCTTTAGCCTTCCAGTACAACAAGTCATTAGAGAAATCAAGTAAATAAGCTTACCTAATCATGGACCATAAGTGGGGACTTCATAATGGTATTCCCTTCCATAATGGGCTTCGGGATGTGCCAATGTCTTCTAAACTCCGAATGGGTTAACCAAGAAACCTATTAGGTGGTTTCTACCTCTAAAGGGGATAATATAGTCAAGGTGTGTTCGTCAAAAGGTGGTGGCATGTGACAGATAGGTGAATGAAGTAGGGGATGAGAAGGGGCAGCCCTGGGTCACATGTTGGGGTACAAGGGTAGCTAATAAGAGGGAAGCCCACACTTTGGGTTTATAATGTGTAGGAGGGAGAAATCGTGGAAAATGAGGTGCCCCGACCTTGGTTTTTCCACCCTTATTTTATGCCTTCTTGTGATTTTCTTTGATTAACTGTTTGGGGCTCAAGGGGGGGAAGCATGATGTGTAAGATATAGCAGTGGAATCCCCCTTTTAAGATGGGGTGGTTCATCGCCCAGTAGGGCTTGGGACAATCATGGGTTCCTATATGATGACGAAGGCTCATAGAACCTGTAGGAACCAGGGTGATGGCCATGATAATGGGGTAGAGCTCATATGTTGGCTTTTGCCCACAGGCTAGAATGTTTTGTCCCAGCCATCTTTTTGAATTTTGTGGTACGTTTCTTGTTGATCCTTTTCCAAGATAAGAGTAGTCAAAGAGGGCCTATATTTTTTGAGGATTGGTAATCCAAGATAAGAATAGTTTTGTAAGGACATACCTGGTGAACATTCAGATGGGGTATGTGCCTTGAGAGGCGGTGATGGTGGTGTCCAAATGTATGCCTCCTAGCATTGTGCTCTAATCTAGTAGAGAGATAGAGCTTGTTAGTCAAGGCATTGCTATATTGCAAATTGACAATGTTGGTTATGATATTGATGCTTAACAATGGCTTATCAATCCGAACTCTTCCTAAGAGAATGTTTAAATTTGAGAGTATCCTTCTATCTGGTTGTGTAATTATGAATACCTCTCTAGTTAAGAGGGAGTGTTGGAAAATATAACTAGGTTCGGTCTTCATAATTATCATTGTACTTATATCATTGTATTTTCCATGTAAAAGCAAAAGAAGAAAAATAAATTATTATTATTATTATTAGTCAAGAATGTTCTTCGTGCTTCTACGGTTTATTGAGTCGAAAGAATATTTGTCATGAGTCAATCTATTGTACTAGAGTCAAGTCCCATTTGGACTTTTGAAAGAAAGTGGAAAAAAAAAAATATTTGAGTCAAAATAGTAAATTTTGTCCCCACAAGACCAAGTTGGCCTTGGAAGGGACCCATACGACCTCCTACATGTGTATATATAGAGCGCAATTCGACTTCATTTGGTCATCACTTGGAAACTTTGATTTATGTGCAAGAAAGAGCAAGAAGGCAAGCGAAAATCAAAGAAAAAAGAGCAAGAGCCAAAGGAGACAAAGTGAAGGTCTAGAAGGAAGAAAAATAAAGTTTTGTCTATCTCTATTCACACTACTAGGGCAACTCTGCGAGCTACAGGGCCGAAATTCTATTTCTGTGAAGGTGCTAAGGAAACTCTGCGAAGTTGCAGGTCTGGAACTCTGATCTAGAGAGCTTTGACCTTCATTGACTTGATTGGACTTGACTTGGTTAAGGCTTCAAGGAGGGCTGACATGGGTCTTGTCAAAGGTCTTAGTCTTGGTCTTTGGGTCTTGGATTTCTCACTTTGATCTGATTCTATAACAAGGGAAGTTGTTTGGGTTTTCCCCCTTGTGGGGTTTTTTCCCTAGCTTGGAGCCTATATCTTGTGTTCATTGCCTTTCATGATCTCCATGGTTTATGTTTTGGTAATTGTTTGATGAATAGAACATAATAAAAGTAATAGGAAGCCAACATACCTTCACAAGCAATTATCAAGTAAGAGAAATCAACCTCAATTTGCTGCCCTAGTGATTTCTCAACATAAATCAGAGTTTTTCTTTCCTATTTAGTGTGTTTTAATGCAGATTACAATGCTAATATATTTTATTAAAGCAAGCATTCTTTGCAGTTTGGCAGCATTCGTTGATCTCTAGGGTTCACACTTTGCTTAAAGGGATCCCCACACACCACGCCCCTCCCGCCACCTCCCTCCCACCATGGTTAACAAGCACTAACCCAAAGAACAGAGGAACTAAGTAGGGTGATAGGGTATAATCTCTAGTTACATCAAAACCCTTCTAGTTTCAAATTTTGACAGGTCCCTTTTACCTTTTGCAAATGATAGAAGAGAAAATTTCAGTGGAAGCACCCAAGCATCCCCATTTTTAGGAGGGGCTTCGCAACCATCCTAGGAAGATGAGAACATTTTCCTTTAGGGTGAAACATTTTCCCATGCATTCCTATTAAAATTGGCAACTAGGGCCAAACTCCACATAGGTCATCTTATTTATGACAGTTGATATTTTTCTTGAATTCCTCTCTCTGAGAGTTATAAGATTGATCTAAAGATCATCTGATTCCAACATGTACATATGAAGTTATGAATTTATTTTGATTATGGAAAAATTGTCAAGGTCGGCCAGGAAACTTATGTAGGCTCAAAAGCCCAATAGTCACATCTATTCATCCCCAACATTGAATATAAATAGAAGGTGACTTAGCCTCATTTGGACACACTCATCTTCACACTTCTCTCTCTCTCTCCTCATTGATTGGGTACGGATTTCTGGGCCTCTCTCTCTCTCTCTCCACACATCCGAAATTTCAGGAAGTCGAAATTTCAAGAGAGCAAAATTTCAAGAGGCCGAAATTTTAGGAGGCCAAGTTTCTGGACTATTTGCCCAAATTTTGAATGGGTTGTTTTTGGGCTATATTTTGAGAGCTGATTCATCTTGTTGTTTGGAGGCCGAAGTTGACTGAAGTTGACCAATTAGTTGAGGGTCAGATCTGCCCTATTGACCAGCGTTGACTTTTCTGGTTAGGGCTCTTTTGCTGCTGTCATAAATTATCAGATTTGTAAATTGTACTATCTCTCTCTGCTGAACTATTGAAGACTACAAGAAGAATTGATCAAGGGCTTCCCCACATTGGGGTTTGTCCCTCGCCGGTGCCACATCTTGTGTCCTCTTGTCTTGGCTTATCTTCTACTGTTTATGTTTATGTTCTATCTGCATTTTACTATCATGTTGATGTGATTGCTAAACCAAATATTGATATTGGGCTAATAATGAAATTGAAGTCAAATTGCTCTAAAGCAGAGAACATACCATTGTTGCCTAAAAATAACATGGTGTCAGAGTTGAGGTGAAGACAAAGCCCAAGCAAGAGTGAAAGAGAAATCACCAAAGACAATTGGACAAGGACAAAAGGTGAAATGTGTTCCTCATCCTACTTCCCGGCTGAAGACAAGCTCCATGATAAATATAACTATCATGGATGGAAGATGTCTCTTAATTTGACCTTAGAAGAAAAAAGAAGTGATGAATTATGTGCAGTGTAAAATCCATGAAACTCCTTCAAATGCATCGGCTGCTGCGAAGACCAAGTACAATAGGGCTGAAGTCAAAGCAAAGAAGCCTATTAGGGATTCCATTGACAAGCATTTGGTAGCCTACATCTCCGAATTGAAGACCTCCAAGGAGATCTACAACAGGTTGGTCGACATGTTCAAGGTTAGTAATACTAATCAAATTCTATTTCTCAAGAATAAGTTGAAGGATATTAAGAAGGGCTAGGACAAGGATATTCAATCCTATTTCTTGAGGATTATCGAGATCAAGAATGATCTACTCTCGATTAGAGAAGTCATTCCTGACAGGGAACTTACTCTCACCACCCTTGGAGGACTCCCACCTGAGTGGTATGTATTTAGAACCACAGTTTTCAACAATGATCGAATTCCAAGGGTTTGAAGAATTGATTTCGAGATGCATTCAAGAAGAAACAAGAATGGTGGAGCAAGAAATGCATTCTAATAGAAGCAACCCCACTACATTCTCTGCTCATGCCAATGTTGAAGAATCTAGGGCATTCAGAAAATACAATGATTCTTCGTTACATGATAACAATTTGTGAAGTATTTATACAATTTATCTTAGCTTGATGTTTCCATTATTATTAGTGTGTGTATGTTAGCTTCATCAAACTGCTATCAAGACAAAAGAGACAAGAACACAAATATTTGGCTTTCTGCCAGGGCCAAAACCTCTCCCTCTTGGAGAGGAAAACCCACACAAAATTCTTCTTATAGAGATTCCATTGATGAATACCAAGACCATGACCCTTGACACAATCTGCCTCTCCAAGACCAAGACATCAATCCTCTTCCTTGCCACTGCTAAGATCATCATCACTACTGCATCATTGATATCTTCATTTCTGCTGCCATCATTGATCACTTCATTGTTGCACCATGACTGTCCCTTGAAATTGCTACAGAGGTGATCTCTGCATTTTCAACGAGATCATGATCTTACACGAACTGGATCATGACTTTATCCTTGTCACAACTTCTTCCATTATGCCGAGAATATAACCATCACTGTCATTGCTACAGCAGCACTTGACACTGCTTGAAACCCTCATCACTGCACCTCTATATACCTGGACTTCGGAATTATTTTCAACATGATGATATATACATATGCCGAGTGTTGACCCCTACTGGTCAACTGCCCATGCAGTACACCTCCTTTCTGTTGGCAGAGAGGGGTAGCTCCTGAGCGACATGTCCGTGCCAGCCTACAGTCATCGACAGCTTGATCATTTTTGTTGTAAACCCAGTCTGCATGTATAAGTTGTAAATAATCTAAGCAGATCAGAGTCATGTATGTAAAGTTGCCTAGGTGGACCTAACTTTCTAATGATGATCTGCGTCCCGGGAGGTTTTTCGTCTCACCGATCCACGATCGGCAGAGTTTTCCTTCAAACCTGACCCCAAAGCCGGGATGGATTTCGTCATCAGAACTTTAGGAGAGTCTTATGTGTTAAATCTGCTAGATTATAGTTGTGTCGCAGAACTGGGTGTTTTGTGAAGGTCTGTATTAAATGGGCTTGTCCCTTAAGATGTAATTTTGTAAAAGTCATGATGTAATGTGTCCTGAGGGTCGAGAAATGTTTTAAATCCTCTCATGAGTCCTAAGTCCTAGGTCCTAGGTGATGTTTCCGAAGGCTTAGTTCAGTGATCCATTTTAAAATGAATTAAAAAAGTTAAAAAATGAATAAAAATAATAAAATAATAAAAAATTAAAAAATAAAGCAAAACCCTAACTAATAAAATAATAATATTTTAAGTTAATAAATCGACGGATGAGATCAAGAGATGTCTTGATCCTCATCAACGGTCGAGATCATTTCTACATGGATCACTCGAACTAGCCGTTAGGATCATTTCCTTTATATAGGGTCTTAGGGGGTCATTTCAATGTATCTGAGCTGTGAGTCTGGACTGAAAAAAGCTCTCTTGTAATCTGATTTCTGGTTAATAAAAGAAGACTTTGGGGTCTAAATCGTGCTGGTGTTACTCTCTGGGATTGCTGACAACCTTTCTGAAGGAAATCGTGGGCGTTTGGGGAAGTTCTAGGCTGAACCAGCTGGCTCCCACAGGCTTTTCTTTGCAGAGCCCAGCTGATTTTGGCCCTGGGTTAATCATTAAGAGTTTTATTTCCTGTTTTACATGAGAGATTTTCTTTCTACTTACAGCAAAGTTCAAATTTTTGTTTCTATTGAAAACAATTACTGCAATTATTGTCAAATCTGGCATTTCAGGGGCCAAATCTGTAAATTATTAAGCTGTCTTAGGGTTTCATTTTTTTAGGGTTTTCAAACTTCTGCTTTTCACAATTTTTTCATTAGGGTTTTGTATTTCTGTGTTTTCAGCTACAGGGTTTTCAGAAACTATCTGTCAGAGCATAGCTGCAAAATCAGTTTTCAAAAAAGGCTGCGTGCATGGGTGATGATATCTGTTGCTCTCGACAAATTCTGCTGCGAACATCCAATGATTTCTCTGCATACAAACAAAGATAAACAAGTGACCTGCCTGCGGATTTAGCATCGACTGTCAGTGTGGGAAATATACGTGGATTTGCTTGGTCTATCATTCGGCCAGCATATACATCTGCGTTCACGGGCTATGACTCTCGTCCAAACTGTTACACGCCGTTACGATTTATCTGAGCCACGGGTTATGCTATTCGATTTATGCATTTAATCTTTGAGCCGGCGTCACGATTCTGGGCAAATCCGTGGAAGCTCCAGCAGGCAGCATCATTCAGCATACGCAGGTAACGTTTCACTGTTCCACGCATTAGTTAGGGTACCGTTCTGCGCTTTCGTTTTCTCAGCAAAACTCGTGGTTTAGTCTTCACGTCAAGAGCAGCTTTGTCGTTTTAGATTATGGTAGGTTTAGTTTTTGTTTTATTAATTTTCTTTATATTACATCATGAAAATCAAAAAATGTGACTCCGCCCCATTTTATTTTAACGTAGTTTCTTTGTTTTATTTAAATTTTGGTTAAGTTACATTTTAGATTTAATGTTTCATTAGATTTTAATTTATTTAACTTTTATTTTGTATAGTTTTTAATTAGTGCATAGATTTTAAATTTATGTTTTATATTTTAGTTTTTATTTAGATTTTAATTAGATTAGATTTTTTTTTATTTTTTTTTTAAATATAAAAAATAAAAAGATTTTATGCAGTTTTTAGGACTATAGTTAATTTTCTTAGATTTTAGTTGTAGAATAGATTTTAAATTTAAAAAAAATATATATATATATATATATATTTAGATTTTTAATTATCATTTTTATTAAAAAAAAAAAAAAATTTGAAAAATAAGATTTAAAAAAAAAAAAAAGGAGAAATTTTGAAAAAATTAAAATTTTGTGGAAAATTATTTTTGCCAGTTTCAGTTGCTTTCACGATATATCTTTCATGCTGAGATCTGAAATTTTCAAGTCGAAACACGAAATCCAATGTCTGGTTAGTAATTCATGATGCTCATGGTGGTTTAAGGCATTTATCTCTTCAAAACTTTCAGTTGCCGGATATCGTTTTGGTCACATGATTTAGCTGATGATAGATGGTTGTTGTTCATGGTCCATGTTTCTATATCATTTAAAAAGTAATCACTTAAACATTAACTCCACAAGGCACTGGTCTGCTAAATTAACCAAATCATCGCGTGCTTTTTTACATCGTGTCTCGTGTCTCCCAACCAACTGGTCGACAGTTGGTCACATCATCTCACAGGGTCTACCCCCCTTAGCCGCGGGAGACAGGCTCAAACGGAGGGATCGGGGATCAGAGTGACAGCCCCCGGTCCGAGCGTTGTCGTGCCAATCTGCGCGACAACACCGAGACTGAGATCTAGGATCACTGTGATATTGTAAAAATTTCTGTTTTCCCACCCCGGTTTTCAGTTTCTCCTTATTTCTCCCATGTAGTTAAATGCCCATTCCCATAACCATACATTTAACAGACTGAAAAAATAAATATTGCTGAAAACACAAATTCTGGAAATTTTTCAGAATGCTGGAAATTGCATAATTAAAAATCAGCAATTAAAAACAGCCATTAAAACACATTAAAACACTGATATTTTTGGTCAACTTGACCCTGGAAAAACCCCCTACAACTCTTGGGGAAAACCAGTTTGAGAGCTCTTCTTTATTTCTGAAAATTGTCTTTTTACAGTGAGAATTATTCAGCAAAAAATCAGCAAGCAAATTTACAACTTATCTTCTTTCCCGTGCCTCACAGCAATCTGGAAATTACAGCAAACAGGACAGCAATAAATGCTGTACGACCTCCGTTTTGTGTGCAGAAAAATCAGCAAACTGCTCCTCGATTTTTGTGCAAAAATCTGCCTTTCACTATGTGCTGAATCAGCTGTACAAATCTGCTCAACTGCTGCCTTGGAATGTGTGCCAAGCTGCTGTCTCCTTCTCCTTCCTGCTCAGAAATCTCTCTTGCTCTCTTGCTCTCCTTCTCCCAATCTGCTCATGAAAGAATGAATGACCTTTTCCTCATTTTCCTCCTTTAATATAACTCCAAGTGACTTTTGGGTGATCCAAGTGACTTTTGGGTGATCTCTAAATCCAATGGCTGAAATAGATTTAGATCAATGGTTGAGATTAAATGCTCATTTAAATCTCACTTTTTATTTTTTAATTCACCCCACTTTAATAAAGACCCACTTAGTCATTTATTTCCAAAATCACTTTTCCTTTCTAATTTTTCATTGACTTTATAAAAGTCACTTTAAAATTAGACTTAATAACTTTATCACTTAAAGTCACTTTTAAATTAGATTTAACTTTATAAAATTATAAAGTCACTTTAGGAGAAAAAATTAAATTCTTTTGGACACTTTTCCCTAGGCCAAAGATCAAAGCCTAAGGGAACCACCTGTCCTCCGGTACCAAATTTCAACACTCCCTCTTACCGAGGAAGGTGTTCCTCACCACACCCATCTTGTCTCTGAAGTAGACATGCTTGCCCCGTGGTAAGGCTTTGGTAAGGATATCTGCAACCTGCTCATCAGTGGAAATATACTCAAGCTTCACAGCTCCATTCTGAACATAGTCTCTGATGAAATGATATCTGATCCCGATATGCTTTGACCTGTCATGAAATACTGGATTCTCCGTGAGTTTAATGCAACTCTGATTATCACAGTAAATCACTGAAGGTCTCAACGGCTGACCAAATAAGCCAAACAACATCTTGCGAAGCCAGATGGCCTCACAACTAGCTAGACTAGCTGCCATATACTCTGCTTCCGCTGAACTCAGTGCTACTGACTGCTGCTTCCGGCTGAACCATGACACTACTGCTGAACCCAACCCAAAACAACACCCTGAAGTGCTCTTCCTATCAGAAGCACAACCTGCCCAATCAGAATCAGTGTATCCTGCCAATCTCACTCCATCTCCCTGCCTGTAGTCCAGACCATAATCCACTGTCCCCTGCAAGTACCGCAAAATGTGTTTTGCAGCCACCCAGTGAACCTTCCTAGGCTCACACATAAACTGACTCATCGTGTTGACTGCAAAACAGATATCTGGTCTAGTGTTGACCAAATACATCAAGGAACCAATCAGCTGCCTGTACAATGTGGGATCCACCAACTCGGAATCCGAAGCATGAAGCTTCTTCCAGTTGGTGATCATCGGTGTCGACATGGGTCTACAATCCTCCATGTGGAATCTGCTAAGGATGTCCACAATATACTTCCCCTGCCCCAGGAAGAAATGCCCCTCCTCCTGCCACACCTCCAAACCCAAAAAGTAATGCATCAAGCCGATGTCCTTCATCTCAAACTCCGCCGCAAGATCTCTCTTGCAGTGCTCTATGAGTCTCTCTGCACCTGTAATGATCAAGTCATCCACATACAGCACCAGAATGAGAGGCTCCTCACCAATCACAATAAAGTAAAGGTTCGGATCTGCCTCACTCTTTGTGAAACCCATCCCCTGCAAGTATGCATCTATCCTGGAGTACCAAGCTCTGGGAGCTTGCTTCAGGCCATAAAGAGCCTTCTTCAATCTACACACATGGGACTCCTTCCCATGCACCTCAAAGCCCTGTGGCTGCTCAATGTACACCTCCTCCTGTATGAAGCCATTGAGAAATGCGGTCTTCACATCCATCTGGTGGATCTTCCAACCCATCTCTGCTGCTATCGATATAATGGAGCGGATCGAAGTATATCGAGCCACGGGAGCGAAGGTCTCCTCATAATCAACTCCCTCTACCTGGGAGAACCCTCTAGCCACAAACCTCGCTTTGAATTTCTCAATGCTGCCATCTGCAGCATGCTTTACCTTGTAAAGCCATCTGGAAGTAACCACGGATTTGCCCTCAGGCCTCGGCACCACCTCCCAAACATCATTCTTCATGATAGAAGAATACTCCTCCTGCATGGCCTCTCTCCAGACCTGCTGGCTAGCTGCCTCCTCATAGCTAGAAGGCTCAGAGTCAAGGATGCTGGTAACCATCGCCATATAACTACAAAACCTCTCAGGTGGTCTACTCTCTCTGACCGACCTCTTCGGCTCAGCAACAGATGTGGCATCTCTCAAGGTGTCCTGAAGCCACTTGGGCTTCCTCTTCCCTGAGCATGCTTCTCCCATAGGAGAATGAAACTCCTCCTCCTCATCACCATCAGTAGCCTGAACTCTTGACTGTCTGTCTGCTGTCCTCCTGCCTGCACCTGAACCTGTAGAAGCTGAGGTACCGTGTGAACTGTCCATCAGTGGACTCCCTAGTGAACTGCTCTGTGAACTGCTCTGCATGCTGCCCGGAGCACCACCCCTCTGGCTCGGCGAGCCACTGCTCACTGATGGACCTGACATCCTCATAGATGTACCTCCGGATCCTCCTGATCCCTGCCCACTGGATCCCTGCGACTGACTCAACTGCTGCTGAGGGTCTGGCTGATCCAGATACTCTAACTCCCGTGACCTCCTAAAGGCCCTGTCCTCCTCGAACTTCACATCCCGTCTGACAACAACTCTCCTCTGTGCAGGAATGTAAATCCGAAAGGCCTTTGAGGTCTCACTGTAGCCCACAAAGATACCCTTCTCTGCGGTGGGCTCTAGTTTGGTCCTCTTCTCCTTGGGTATATAGGAGTATGTAATGCATCCAAAGATATGAAGATGACCAATATCAGGCTTCTTCCCAGAGAAAGCCTCCTCCGGAGTCATGTGCCCCAAAGCACGATGCGGACTCCTGTTCTGCAAGTAAACAGCGGTGTTGCAGGCCTCTGCCCACAAGAACAATGGTAACCCCTGATCATGTATCATGGCTTTGGCAGCCTCTATGATGGATGTGTTCTTCCTCTCCGCAACCCCGTTCTGTTGGGGGTTGTAAGGAACAGTGAACTCCCTCCTAATGCCTGCCTCCGCACAATAGTCAACAAACTCTCCAAGGGTGTACTCTCCTCCATTGTCCGACCTCAAGGACTTGATCTTTCGGCCTGTCTGTGTCTCCACAAGAGCTCTGAACTCCTGAAACCGCTTGAAGACCTCACTCTTGGTCTTCAAGAAATAAATCCAGGTCCTCCTGGAGTGATCATCAATGAATAAAACATAGTACTCATACCCACTCAAGGAAACATGAGACATCCGACCGCTCACATCGGAATGAATCAAATCAAGTATCCCCGTCGCTCTGCTGTCACTGCTGGGAAAAGGGGATTTGGCAAATTTGCCCATCGCACAACCTCTGCAAGTATCAAAGTGATCAGTACTGAAATCTGGCACACCTGTAGTGATCTCCCGCAATGTCCTCAAGGCTCCATGATACATATGTCCCATCCTGCGGTGCCAAATCTCACACAGCTCAGAACTGCTAGCTCTGCTGTTGGTACTACTGCTCAATGCCAAAAGGGACTGGAATGCAAACTTGTACACCTTTGCATGGCGTACACCTATCACTCTAGCTGAATCAGCTGGAGCGTCCCTGGGATACATCAACACCTGTCCTCCCCTGAACAGTACGTCATATCCTCTATCCTCCAAAGCTGAGACGGATATGAGGTTCTTCCTCATCCCTGGCACATAAAGAACCTCTGACACCTTCAAGGGAGGTTTGGACTCCCTCTGAAATGTCACTGTCCCCACCCCGACTGCTCTAACAACTCTGTCATCACCGAGTACTACCTCAATATCAGTGCCACTCTCTGAAAGCTCTGAAAAGTACTCACGGACTCCTGTCATGTGACGTGAAGACCCACTGTCCACATACCAAATACCTGTAGATGCTCCGCTAATCGAGGGAAAAGCATGCTCCCTCTGAACCTGTGTGGCAGGTGATCCTGCACTAGAGGACTCACATGTAGTGAACGCAAACTCCCGGTCAAAACGACCTGCAAAGTCCTCAATCTCAGCTGAAGCTGCCACATCCTGGTTCTTTCCCTTCTTCTTCTTCTCCGGACACACAACTACATAGTGTCCCATCTTTTGACAATTCCAACACTTCACCTTGGAATAGTCCTTCTGTGTGTTCCCCGGTTTACCTTTACCTTTGCCTTTGCCCCCACCACTGCTTGTGGAAGCCTGCTTCTTCCCTTTGCCTTTCTTGCCTCCTGCCACCAGTGCTACATCCTCATCCTGCTCAACTGGCTTGGCTGCCCCAAGCTGTCCTTTCCTGATCTCTGTCTGAATGCAATCATCCCAAAACCTCTCCCATGTGGGAAGGGTCTCACGTGCACAAACCCCATCAGCAAAGTTCAACCATGAATGGGGGAGGCCATTCACTGCAATCTGCACCAACTCAGTGGGTGGAATGGCCTCTCCAATCGCTGCCAACTCATCTCTCACATTGGTAATCTTTGTGAGATATCCAGCTGCACTATCATTCCCCATCTTAATGTTCTTTAGCTTCTCCTTCAGGACCATCTTCCGGTTCTCATTGGTACTCTGGTAGAGATTGGACAATGCTGTCCACATCTCATGGGCATTGCTCTTTCCTCTCACATGAGGAATGCAATGGTCTTTGATTCCGTCTAGAATCAGCCTCTTACCCTTATTGTTCTTCTTTTTATACTCAGCCAACTGAGTAACATCAGTGGGCACAACAACAGGGTTCTGTGCGGTATGCACCATGATATCCCAGACTTCTGCCTCCTCAAAGATACTCTGCATTCTCTCCTTCCAAACGCTGTAATTTATATGCCCATCCAGCCTATCCTCCACCCTCAATCCCAATGACATCCTGCTGTCCTAAAACTGAAAAATAGCACTGCTGTAGTAAAGATAAAACTGCTGTTTATGAAAAAATCAGCTTGCTGGAATTTTCTGAGTGAAAAAACAGCAACTGTAATTTTTCCTTTTGCTGTCCCAAACTGCCCTTCAGCACTCAAGCTCCGATACCATGTAAAAATTTCTGTTTTCCCACCCCGGTTTTCAGTTTCTCCTTATTTCTCCCATGTAGTTAAATGCCCATTCCCATAACCATACATTTAACAGACTGAAAAAAATAAATATTGCTGAAAACACAAATTCTGGAAATTTTTCAGAATGCTGGAAATCGCATAATTAAAAATCAGCAATTAAAAACAGCCATTAAAACACATTAAAACACTGATATTTTTGGTCAACTTGACCCTGGAAAAACCCCCTACAACTCTTGGGGAAAACCAGTTTGAGAGCTCTTCTTTATTTCTGAAAATTGTCTTTTTACAGTGAGAATTATTCAGCAAAAAATCAGCAAGCAAATTTACAACTTATCTTCTTTCCCGTGCCTCACAGCAATCTGGAAATTACAGCAAACAGGACAGCAATAAATGCTGTACGACCTCCGTTTTGTGTGCAGAAAAATCAGCAAACTGCTCCTCGATTTTTGTGCAAAAATCTGCCTTTCACTATGTGCTGAATCAGCTATACAAATCTGCTCAACTGCTGCCTTGGAATGTGTGCCAAGCTGCTGTCTCCTTCTCCTTCCTGCTCAGAAATCTCTCTTGCTCTCTTGCTCTCCTTCTCCCAATCTGCTCATGAAAGAATGAATGACCTTTTCCTCCTTTTCCTCCTTTAATATAACTCCAAGTGACTTTTGGGTGATCCAAGTGACTTTTGGGTGATCTCTAAATCCAATGGCTGAAATAGATTTAGATCAATGGTTGAGATTAAATGCTCATTTAAATCTCACTTTTTATTTTTTAATTCACCCCACTTTAATAAAGACCCACTTAGTCATTTATTTCCAAAATCACTTTTCCTTTCTAATTTTTCATTGACTTTATAAAAGTCACTTTAAAATTAGACTTAATAACTTTATCACTTAAAGTCACTTTTAAATTAGATTTAACTTTATAAAATTATAAAGTCACTTTAGGAGAAAAAATTAAATTCTTTTGGACACTTTTCCCTAGGCCAAAGATCAAAGCCTAAGGGAACCACCTGTCCTCCGGTACCAAATTTCAACAGATATCTATTAAGTTGAGACAGTGAGGATAGTAAGGGTTCTGAAATCCTTCCCATCATATACACATACCTTGACTGTTGTGAGGTAGATCCACTGAGATTGTGATCTTACCTTCTAACTAGGCTGAGACTGTGATCTTACCTTCCTTTCATCATGCCAAGATTGTCATGCTCCTTCACTGTTATGGATCCAAGACTGATCATATTGTTACTGTTGATACTGCGGCTTACCAGGACTATGGAGATATTCTTATGCCGAGGTTAACTATCCATTCGAGGTCCTGTCTGCTCCTCCATGCATCCGAAGTGTAGCTTTCCTGCACCTAATACCCATCCGAGGTGCAGTCAAGCCCTTCCTTGTATGCCTACTCGTAGTGTGGATCTGCTCCTCCATTCTCATGTGAAATTTCAGAGAAAGAACCCAAGATTTGTCTCTTCTTATTTGCAGAGACCTGCACCCATCTTCACGAAGTTTCAGAGAGAAATGTGAAACTGTGATCTGCGTTTTGTGGATACCTTGACAGGGTATTTATAGTGGTGAGCCACCTATATTTGAGCCGACATGAACCCATGAACCGTCATGACTATTTCCTTGAGCCGACGTGACTTTCATTTATTTAATTAATTCTATTTGGAGCCGACATGAAGAATTTCTTCTTGTTTTTGCTTGCAGACTTCTTGGAGGATTATGCTTGGTCTTTGGAGGGCTTCTTCACAACTTTGTGGACTTGTATACATTTACATAAACTCATGAAGAGTTTCTATACATATGACATGACTCTTTGACATATAAATAAATCCTAAAGACATCAAGAAGAATTCTTTCACCTAGTGACACTTCTTTCTCATGAAACCCATGTAGCAAGGCATACAAAAATAATTTATTTCCTTTTATTACATCATTTACAAAGATCATGGCATTGTGAAGACCAAACCTAGATACACTTTCTTCAATAGCCAAAATGAGAAATAATGCAGGGTCTAAAGGTCATTTCCATGGAAGGTCTGGATCTAAGGGAGGAAGGAAGGAAAGGGCAGGTGCTTTGTTTGCAATACGTTTGGCCACTATGCAAGGGAGTGTCCAAATAGAAGGGACACATCGCATGATGATGATCACAATCATTCCAGGGGCAACTTCAACAACAACGATCAAAGGAATGGCAGGTCCAATGGCAAAAGAGAAAGAAATACGGGACATCAAGAAAATCGTCGACCCTCCAAGAAATCAAAGAACTCCAGGTATGAAGAATCAAATGTTGTTAACAATAAGCAAAAAGAGTACTATCTTATATCGGCCCTCTCCACTGCCTCTCCTCTGGACACTTTGGGAAATTGGCTGATTGATAGTGGTGCCTCAAGGCACTTCACCGGACACAAGGAATCCCTCTCTAATATGATAGAAAAGGATACAAACTTGGAGATCATCCTTGGAGACGATGCCACCTATCCTGTGAAGGGAGTAGAGAATGTTACCCTTCAATTGAATCAAGGTAACACTATTCATTTACAAGAAGTACTATATGTACTCGATCTCAAGAAGGACCTGGTGTCCATTTCAGCAATGGAAGACAAAGGATTCAAGGTGGCTTTCATTGATGGAAAGGTACGTGTTTGGAAAAGAAATTTTAAATATGCTTTTACTCTTGGGTTCAGCGTTGACACTTTGTATCAAGTTGGAGGAAGTCCATTGGGAGCCATGTCTTGTGACACATCTCTACAATCTGAACTATGGCACCGGAGGTTTTCCCATCTTCGTTATAAGGCCCTTCCCGATGTAAGACAAATGGTGACAGGTGTTGACCACTACGTGTCAACGACCCATAGCAGTACACCCCCTTTTTTTGCAAAAGGGATAGCGCCTGATCGATGTGTTTATGTCGTCCAGCTATCATCATCAGCTTGATAATCATGTTATAATGTAAACCCATTCTGCATGTATATGATGTAAATAATCTCAGCAAATCCGTGTCATGTATGTAATTGCCTAGGTAAACCTACTTTTCTGGTGACGATCTATATTCTGGGAGGTTTTTTGTCTCATCGATCCATTCTCGGATGGTCGGCAGAGTTTTCCTTCAGTCTTACCCCAAAACCGGAATGTATTTTGTCACTGGGATCTTAGGCGAGTCCTAGTGTTATAGATGGAATCTATGTAAAAGTGATTTGGGAATAATCCTAACTTTTTGGTTAGGTTATTTTATAACAAATTGCTTGGTCTATTAGATTATATTTGTGTCGCAGAAATGGGTAGTTGTGAAGGTCCGTTACAGATGGGTTTTCCCCCTTATGATATAAAAGATATGAAAATTATGATGTAAAGTGTCTTGAAGATTGGAAAAATAATTTATCCCCTCATAGGTTACTTAATTAAGTTTTCTGGCCAAAAAATTAATTAAAATCTTAAGCCAGAAATTTAATTAATTCTAGGTCCTAGATAAATTTAAATTCTCCAAAGGCAAAATTCGTCGGTCCTTTAAAATTCAAATTTTAAAAGGTCCCGGGACTAAGGTAAATTAATTATTTTGCTAAATTTTAAGCCTTTGGTCCCTGGGGTTTAAGTCAAAATCAAAATTTTTAGGAAATTAGCTCAAAATTTTTATTTTTGAGTTAATTAAAATGCATTTAATTGAGAAATTCGAATTTCCTCAAGAATTTAATATTTTGACAAATGAAATTAGAAGAAATTTTAATCCTCATCAATGGTCGAGATTGCTTTGACGAGGATCACTCGAACTAGCTGTTGGAAAATTTATCTTTAAATAGGAGATCATTTGTCAGTTGATCTATCTGATCTCTAAGTCGTGTGCTAAACTAAAAGCTCTCATGTAATCTTTTTTTATAATAAAGGAAGACTTGGGTTAACCGTGTTACTCTTTATGGGAATACTTTAAGATGTGTCATTTTCATGCATAAATTTCTTTTTAGCCATTGATGATAGCTTCTGAAGAGTGATTTGAGTATAGGTATCTTGCTCAGTCGCTGGGGTTTAAATGATAGCTTAAGTTTTGAATATAATAGCAGGTATCTCTATTTATCTAAATTTTATTATCATTTTCTCACTCTAATTTGATGGTTGAATTGAATTTTGCAGGAAAGTCTTGATTTTTAGATCATCGGGCATTCAAGGAAGTTTTCAGTTGAACTAGCCAATTCCCAAGTCATATTTTCTGAAGAGCCAAACTTGATTTAATCCCGAGTTTATCATAATATTTTTTATTGGTGATGCATCAAGGGTTTTGTGCTAAGCACCTCTTTTTAAATTTAAAAAATTAATTTTTTTGTGCTAAATTGATAAATATGGTTGTTAAGAGCCCTAGATTATCAGATCTAGGAGCAGAGTTGGACTCACACTCGCCAGATAAGAAAGTGGTAAATTTTCCCAGATTTCGGTCACTACGCATAAATCTCTTAATTCTAGAATTGGAATTGATCAGCATTTAAATTTCATGGTGTTTTAAAGTATTTGGATCTCTAGAAATTTAACTGCTAGAATATCTTGCATCTACTGAAATTGATCGTCATTGCTTGAATTATATGATGTGTGTTACATGTTAGATATATTGCGAATATTTTCAACTAATTGTTAAAGTGCTCTGTCGTGGAATTGTAATAGATTGCATATCTTCGTTTCCAACAGTATATTTTGAACATCTGTTGACATTGATATTGAAATTGCAAAGAATTTTTTGTTCCCTTTGAGTTATAAATGTATCAGAAAGATTTGAAATAAGCTTGTGGTTTAATTGTAATATTTTCAGGTGTTTATTTTTAAGTCTTCATCCAATAAAGCGGGAAATTTTTTTTGGTGATTAAAGGCTTTTGCGACACAAGTGTTTTTAATCCTCGAGTCTAACTTCTTCTCATCATCTGGTGCATTTGCATATAAGTTAGTTTTGCATAAATAAAATTTACTTCCAAGCATAAGCTTGGTCAATAGAGAGATAGATATCCATCCATCTTTGCTTGAGAAGCCTGCTTTTAATAGTACTTAAAACGGTGACCTTACAGTCATCAAAGCCACAGCTCTCTGCAGCATTGGAGGCACCAGGTATGTTAGATTTTCAGGAGAGGTATCGTTAATCACACCTTAGTGTGCTTTGCCTTATCTTCTCTCTGCCAATTACTACGAAATCAGGCTCAACACAGAAAGGATTGAAGGATTCACATTTAAGTAGGCATTTAACTAAAATTAACCAAGATTCTTGCATCTCACATTAGCTTTAGGATCTGCATTTCATATAAGATAGTCATTCATCTAAGCAGCAGTTGCTAATCGATTACTTGGTCTTAATTTCCCTAGCAAGATCATTGACTCCATAAGACACTGGTATCAATCGTTTAAAATCTAATTAAATCCTATAAATCTTGTTAAATCTTAATCAATTACTTGCTCGCTTCATTGTGTCTCCCCAAACTGGTTGGTTCCCAACTAGTTCTTCTTCATTCCATTTTTCCATAGGGTCTACCCTCCTTAGCCTGCTGTAGGGAGACAGCTTAAACGGAGAGATTGGGGATCAGGGTGATAGTCCCCGATCTAAATCATTGTCGTGGTGCCTAGACATTCTATGCGATGAAAACAGGGATGCCCGAGTTCAAAGTAGAGCATGAAGGTGTATGTCCAAGATGTGCAGAGGGAAAACTTAAAACGAGACCATTCCCCTCAAGTAATAGCAAGACCACAAATAGATTTGCAATTGATCCAATCCAACATATCTGATATGATGCCCGTAAACTCTTTGGGAGGATACTTATATTATCTCACCTTTACGAATGATTATTCTCGCAAGACCTGGATCTAGTTCTTCAAGAAGAAAGGATAAGTGTTCACCTGGTTCCAATGCTTCAAAGCCATGATCGAAAACCAAACCGAGAAGAAAATCTAGATATTGAGGACTGATAATGGGACCAAGTACGAATCTAATGAATTCCAAGATTATTGCAGATAAGCTGGCATTAAGAGGGAAACTACAACGGCATACACTCCTAAGCAGAATGGTGTGGCTAAAAGGAAGAATCGCTCTATTGTAGAAGCAGTTTGTGCCATTCATCATCAAGGCCTTCCGAATTTCCTATGGGTTGAAGCAGCAATACCGTCGTGTATCTTCAAAACCGATGCCCTCATCAAGCATTGGACTCTAAGACTCCCGAAGAAATGTTCACTGGTAAGAAACCTGATGTCTCTCGTTTTATAATTTTTGGAAGCCTCGTATATTTTCATGTTCCAAAAGAGAAAAAATGCAAATTGGGTGCACCTGGGAAGAAAGGAATCTTTGTGGGCTATAGTGAAAATTCCACGGGATATAGAATTTATGTGGTTGATCAAAAGGAAGTTGAGAAAAGTCATGATGTCACCTTTGACGAAGATATGGCCCTCAAGAAGATCAGCAACCTTCCTATCCTAAGGAAGAACAACGAAGTTCACACCGGAAATCAGGGTGCAAAAGAAGACGAAACGATGCCTGATGTTGATTGATCCAAGATCTTTTGCTTATAGATGTATTAAAGAATTACATGCATAAATTGTAGCTTAAACATAGAAATTTAATGTGCACATGAGAGAAGAGAAGATGCACATAAAGCATGAAAGAAGACAAGAGACTTAATAATGGAGTTCGTCCAATTTGGACTACATCTCCGGGCCCTGCTCAATCAATGGGGAGGCCTTCATTTGTTAAGTGGCATGAGAAAGAAGAGTACAAGCATTAGTTACAAAAAGGAGTCTTATACCTCCATACTGAAAAATGGTCGAAAAATGCAGAACTCTGTTGGAAAAACGGATAGCACCATTGAGTTTGTGGCGTCGAGAAATGCTAAAACCATATAAAATTTGTCAAAATATGACAAAGTGAAAATCTAGCCCCCTAGAGAAATTGCTCAGATCATGGTTCCACCCCTCTCTGCACTGCTCATGGTTCCACCACCTACAAATCACCCTACCTCGAACTATGTGCGCGCTCCTCCACTGCCTGGGCGCACTGATGACTGAGTTTAAATATAAAAAAGGTGGCGGAGTTTTTAAAAATCTCTGTTGGTGGAGTGGTTATAGATCCTTTTGTTATGGAGGAGGTAAGGTCGTCAAACCCCACCCCCTCCCTTTTTTTACATAACCGAATTTTAAATTGGAAAGGAGGTCGGGTTGGGCACTCCTTGGGCGGCGCGCCCCCCTCACCTTCGCTCCAATCGTGGCCCCTTATCAGCGTGGCGGTTTTCATTTAATGGGTTGTGGTTGGGTCTGTGCCCCAAGGGCCGGCCCACCACCTAATCTTCTGTGCGGTGTAATGGTTCCGTGGTATGGGGGGAGGGGCCAGGGGTAGTGGCCCGCCCCTCCATAATATTACATATGATAAGGATTGGGGTGGCGGGGTTGGTGGCCTGCCACCCTTTTTTTAATAATTTTTATTTTAATATAACAATATGCCCATTTTGAAAATCTAGAATTTGGACCGAAGGAGACTTTTTAACGAGGCGACAATTTTGCCTGGAATTTGGCCGGAGTTGGCCGGATTTCGTCCGCCAGAAAATTTCCAAATTGTGTCTCCAATAATCCTACCTAGTCAAAAAAGTCAACCAAAACTTTGACTGCCTCTATCTTCCCCATCCATGCCACTGGTGTCTGAAGATCCACCTGGATCAATCCTCCCCATTGAGGAGCTTTTGGACTGCCAAAAGCTTTATCAGTCAATTGGCAAGTGAGGGAATTGTTCCCTCACTCTTTCTTTTTCCAACCATTTTGCCTTGCTAGGGTGCATCCCCTTGAAACCAACTCGAAGGTATTCCACATCTCCCCATCGTGAAGTCCTGGTTCTTCTGTCAAGGATGATGTCTTCAGGTAACTCATCGAGATATTCTGGTGCAAAGTCATCAACTGTAGGAATTGTGCCCACCTCTTCGGTGTCCATAATGGCTCATACAGCTTTAAGTTTTCCACATTCACTATGGAGTACATTTGCATATATGTCGGCAAATCGAGACGGAAGGCATTTTTCCCAATCTTCTCCAAGATCGTGAATGGACCATATCGGATTGGTCGCAACTTCTTCCCTTCTCCCTTCATCCTATCCTTGCTGATATGGAACCACACTTTGTCACCCACTTGAAATTGATGGTTGACTCGGTGTTTGTCATGTCGAGCCTTGTATCGAGCTTGACTTTTCTCCAACTGCTCCTGTACTGCTTGGTGAATCAACTAGATCTGCTGAATGAACTGTTGCACTTTGTCCCTGTCATCACGTCCACTGGAGTCATCTTCCCTTCCAAAGACCATATCAAAAGGATCTTTTGGCAGGTAGCCAAAACATGTCTCAAATGGTGAACGATGTGTAGATGAGTGCACTGCTCGATTGTAGGAATGCTGCACATATGGAAGATGCTCATCCCACAACTTAGGATGTTTCCCACAATAGCCTCGCAACAAGTGTACCACGGTGCAGTTGACAACCTCTGTCTGTCCGTCAGTCTGTGGATGAAATGTTGTGCTTCTTTTCAACTTGGTGTCCATCATCTTCCACAAGCTGGTCCAAAACTCTCCGAGAAAGCGAGAGTCCCGATCTGACACAATCGATGTGGGCAACCCAAAATGGACCCAAACATGCTGAAAGAAAAGATAAGTAGTCTACTCTGCAATGATCTGCTTTTTACAAGGCATTAAAATACACATCTTACTAAAACGGTCAACGATGACATACAAATAGTTGTGACTTTTTCTAGACAAAGGAAAACCTCCTACAAAATCCATCGACACACTTTCCCATGGACGACTCGGAATAGGGAGTGGTGTGTAGAGCCCGAGTTTTCTATTAGAGGGATTTGAAACAGAACACATCACACATCCCTTTACATAGCGAGTCACAATGTTCTTCATATGAGGCCAAAAACAAAATCTTTGTACATGACATAAAGTTTTTTCAACACCAAAATGACCAGACACAAGGGAGGTGTGGGCCTCTCGGATTACATGTACCCTTTCTCTTGTGGGTATGCACAATTTACCAAGGTGATACAACAGTTTCCCCTGCAAGTGATAGTTGTCCACCTGTGAACCATGGGTTAGTTTTGCATAAATCTCCTTAAAGTCATCATCGTTAGCATATTGTTCAACATAACTTTCAAAAGATAACGAAGCATTATGCAAAATAACAGAAGCAGAAATAGGAGGGCGAGATAGCATATTGACCACTTTGTTGCTAGTGCCCTTCTTATACTTTATTACCAGATGAAATTACTGAAGAAAACCCATCCACCTGAAATGATGAGATTGCTGCAACTTGGTTTGTGACTGAAGATACTGCAAGGGCTGATGATCTGTATGGATGATGGTCTCCTTGCCGATCAGGTAGTGTTTCCACTTTTTCACACTCTGGACCAAGGCATATAACTCCTTGTCATAAGTGGGATAGTTTATCACAGCCTGAGAGAACTTCTCTGAATGGTAACATATCGGCTTCTTTTGCTGCATTAGTACAACTCCCATGGCATATCCGCTGGCGTCTATCTCAATCTCGAATGGCTGCTGGAGATCTGGTAAGGCCAAGACTGGTGCGGTGCTGATCTTTTCTTTCAATGTTTCGAAGGACTTTTGCTGCTTTCCTCCCCATTGAAAGACTTGCTTTACACTTGTCAATGTGTGTAAAGGTGCTACAATAATAGAGAAATTGGCAATAAATCTCCTCCAATACTGTACTACACAGTTGAGCAAGAGTTGAAATCCCTTTAGTAAATATTAAAATAAATTCTACTACAGATGTCACACCATTATATAGAAACAAATACATGCTCAAGAATCAAACACATCAACACAATTATTTTTGGACATTTGTTCCCGGAAAAACCCAATGTGGGAAAACCGGCGCAGCACAGGAGGATTTTATTAATTAGCTTTTCTTTAGTACAACTAGGGTGCCAAACTAGCTCACCCAATAGAGATAAATTCTCCAGCGCCTCCTCTAAGCTCAGCATCAGTCCAACTAGCCTCTGCATAGCTCCCAAAACCTCTGCGTTAGCACTCTGCCTCACTACGTCAGCACTTGGCCTCTCTGTGTCATCCACGCAGGCCCTCTAGTGACTGCGCAATCCTGCCACCTCTGCGTCTTCCTGAGTGGCTATCTGTCTGCCTCTCTGAGCTCTACGCTGGTCCTCCAGAACTATCCCTACCTCTCTATTACGCACTCACTATCTCTCGCTGCAATCTAGTCTTCTAGTTCGAATTTCTCAGCAAGCCCCACTCTAGAAATCAAACTGATTGGTCTCCCTCAGTGTATCTCCAACTGACCCTCAAGCCTCCTCTCATACTTTTTCTATTGAGTCTTCAACGGCCGAGATTACATCTCTACTCAACGACTAAGATTAGACTTGGCTTGATTCATGTCATTTAGAACCTTCTAACCCAATTTTATATTAATACCCATTAATATTTTTATTTTCCTAAGTTTAGACTTAAAAACCCATTAAAAATATTAATTATTTTAATATCTCTTTCACCAGGCAAAATTTCCCCGAACCATTCCTAGCTCTTGCAGATCTCATGTGTTTTAGCCTCTCCACCAGTTTTCATGGCTAGAGCACATCTGATGCTACCCTAAATCAACACTCCCTAGTTGAAAAGGAGTGTTAAAATTGGCAAGTAGGGCAAAACTCCACATGGGTCATCTTATTTATGATAGTTGATATTTTCTTGGATTCCTCTCTCCGAGAGGTATAGGATTGATCTAAAGATCATCCAATTCCAACATGTACAAATGAAGTTATGAATTTATTTTGATTATGGACAAATTGTCAAGGTCGGCTAGGAAACTTATGTAGACTCAGAAGCCCAACAGTCACATCTATTCATCCTCAACATTGCATATAGATAGAAGGTGACTTATCCTCATTTGGACACACTCATCTTCACACTTCTCTCTCTCTCTCCTCATTGATTGGGTACGGATTTGTGGGCCTCTCTCTCTCCACATGTCCGAAATTTCAAGAGAGAGAAATTTCAAGAGGCCGAAATTTGAGGAGAGCAAAATTTCAGGAAGCCAAATTTCTGCACTGTTTGACCAATGAGTAGGGAAATGAGGATATGGACCATAGTAGTACCGATGGACACATCGTGTATCTATCGTACTCCCTATGCTGGATGACATTAATCGGGGATCAATTGGAACCGACTTCGGGTCAGTGAGAGTGATATAACTCACTCTCTTTTGAAACTGATAAGGGATCAGCAAGAGTGGTATGACACACTCTCTGGGACGAGCTTCGGGTCAATAAGAGCACTATTGAGCACTCTCTTTTATTTGCAACTGACTTCGGGTTAGTAGAGGATGGTATTACATCCTCGAACATTTTTTCTTCTTCATAGTTCAGTAGAGCAGAGCCGAGCAGTGTAGAGCATTGCATTTGATGGCAGAGATAGTACCGACAGACAGATGGATTAGCAAATGGAGTTCTCCCTAGTTGAGAGGGAGTGTTAAAATTAGCAACTAGAACCAAACTCCATGTGGATCATCTTATTTATGGCAGCTGATATTTTTCTTGGATTGCTCTTGTCAAGAGGTGTAGGATTGATCTAACAATCATTCGATTCCGACATGTATTCATGGAGTTATGCATTTATTTGTATTTCTTGACAATTTGTCAAGGTCAGCCAGCAGGCTAAAGTGTGTGTCACACCCCCAACTTGTCCTCCATGATTCATATAAAAGGATGAGACCTTGTGGCATTATTCCACTCATCTCACCACACATCTTCTCTCTCTCCTACGCATTAGAAGAGTCTCTCTCTCACACGTGTGGTTGAAGGAGGAGGACGCAGATCAGGTTTAGGGCAGTGTTGACTTAGGGCTGAACGTGAAGGACGTAGATCTGTTTTATGCATGCGTTGACCAGCATAGTGGAAGGTTTGACTGCGTTTTTGGGTTGGGCAACCTCTCCTAGGCTAGCTGCATTGCTGGGCAGCGAAACGCTACCCTGTTTGACCACGGATTTGACCAGCGTTGACTGGTTAGGGCTGACCGCAGGGCTGCAGTGCATTGACTGCTGTTTGACCACATTTTGTGGACTGTTTTGGGTTGCTTACTATTGCTGTTGGAGGCCGAGTTCTCCTAGGTTGACTTGAAGTCAAATTGGAGATGTTTTGACTAGCTTTGACTTTGTTGGTTGTTGTTGTATTACCGCAGATATAAAATCACAGGCTTGTGATATTGTACTATCTCTCTCTGTCTGCTGAATTATTGAAGAATATAGAAGAATTGGTCAAAGGGTTTCCCAGCATTGGGGTTTGTTCCTGGCTAGCTGCCACATCTTGTGTATCTTGTCTTGGCTTGTCTTCTGTCGATTTATTCATGTTCTATCAACATTTTACTTTATGTTAATGTGATTTCTAAACTGTGAATTGACATTGGGCTAATAAGAAGAAATTGAAGTAAATTGCTCTAAGCATAGAACATACCATAATTTAACATGGTATCAAAGCTGAGGTGAAGACAAAGCCCAAGCAAGAGCAAGAGCAAGAGCAATCATTGAAGACTGTTGGAGAAAGTCAAAAGACTTCATGGGTTCCTCATCACACTTCCCCGCCGAAGACAAGCTCCGTGAGAAGTCTGACTATCACGGATGGAAGATGTCTCTTAATCTGACAGTGGAAGAGCAGGAAGTGTTGGACTATGTGAGACGATGTAATATTCCTAATTAGCCATGGCTAACTGGAATATTCGATTTTGCTCAATTTTGCCTTCTATAGTTATTTATAAATAAAAAGGTGAGGAAAGGGGGACATAACTCACTTTTTGAATAAAGTCACTCCCTAGTAGCACAACGTTGTAACTTAAAAGGGGAGCCAAGGTGGCCAAAAGACCACGTAGAGAAGGGGGCCCACGTAGACACTTGGAGGGACTGCACAGATGGAGAAGGAGCATGTGGCAAGAGAGAGGCTACGTTGGAGGAGGTGGGCCTTAGGGTTTTGAGATAGGCCAACGCTATAAAGGAGAGAGGAGCCTCCTCATTTGGCCATTGGATTATGTTGCATTTGAGCTAGTCATTTCGACTTAGAGTACGTTGGTTGTTTAGCCTGTCTGCAGCACTGTTTAGTGCATCGAGTGTCTCCGTTCGGAGATCTCACCCTTAGCCCCGGGCGACTTGGAGTGCCTGCTCGGGCAAGGTAGTTTCATTATTATTTTACAGGAGGAGCAATCTCTAGAGTTGAGGAGGAACTGAGCATTTTGATGACTGCGCAGTCTTAAGAGGGGAGGACGCAGTCTCTTTTGGTAGGAGCTCCGGATTGGGTTTATGTGGAGGATTTGAGCTTGGAGATTTAACAAGGGATCAGCCCTTGCTTATTAGAGGATTTTGGTAGAGTCTCGGGTAAAATTTTGGAGGATTCTCTTCAGGGGCAACGCAGAGCCTTGAGGGATAGCGTAGATCCTCAAGGGGGGTGATTTTCGGGGGTCAACTATTTTAGAGAAGCTTTCTGGGCTTTTCTGGGTTTATTGAGCACAGGTTGATTTCAGAGTTTCAACATTTTCTGAGGAGGGGAACAGCCCCAAATCCTCACTTGATTCCAGCAGTAGCAGCAACACAGCAGTTCTCTGGCAGCTTGGACGCAGTTCAGAAAGAGGCCATTTCCTTGCCATTCTGAGTGTATTCCTTCACTTGCCTTGTGCAAGTCAAAGTGCTATCTTTCTTATCACCTCTTGTACTCTTTCCATTACTCAGTGTAATGAAATGGCTTAGCATTTCTCTCTGCATTTCTCGAGTATCTACTTATATTCCATGTATACATTATTGTATGTTGCACTTCTATTATTTTTATCTCTTTGAGCTTCCCGACTACTATACCACTTGTGTGTTTTTCCCCGATACTCTTAGACAGAGTCTGGAAAGGGCCAGGTAGCCTCTAGATCTCGTCCTCTTTTCAGAGGCAACATATCTGGTAAACGCCCTCCCAGTCCATCTCTGGTTGGAGTTTGCTTCTGTTTGAGGGATACCCCTGATAAGGGATATTACAGTGGTATCAGAGCATAGATCTGGCTCAGCCTGTGGAGTTAGCAGTCTATGACACCGAGGGAGAAGCCCTACATCTGTTACAGAGGTAGGAAATACAGAGATATTGAGCGTAGGTTGGAGAACACCTACGGAGAGGGAGACTGTGTTCGGGTGGTGGACACAGAACAGGAGGACCCTGTGGTGAACACAGAACAGGAGGAGCCTGTGGTGGACGCAGAGCAGGAGGATCCGATGGTAGATGAGGACGGGAAGAGATTTGCGGACATGCTCCTCAAATCAGTGCAAGATCTGTCGAGGCAGATCGAGGTGATGGGGCAAAGATTCACAGCGGTGGAGGCTAGACAGCGTGAGAACCCACGAGTTTTCCAGGTTGGTGAGGGATCGAGTACATCCCACCATTTGCCAGAGCAAGGTGCCACTCAGCGTGATACTACTCAGCAGATGGCCTCACATGCCCCTACACGCTCTACCATGCCCACTTTCCTAGGAGCAGACACGGGGGCCGGAGCCCAGCAGGAGGCAGAGCCCGGTCATATGGGCGATTATTTTGCAGAGTACCAGGCCTATGGGCAGGAGTTCAGGGATGCTCTCTCATTCAGAGACTTTGTTCAGCTCCAACGGGATAGTAGACCCCGCGACCATCACAGAGGATACCGGCATTATCATGATGGAGACACCCACCGCACAGCTAGTAGATTCCACTTGCCTACGTTTGATGGCTCATCAAACAGTTCGGCAAAGTCTTGGGTGGAGAAGCTGGACATCGAGGTGGCGACATTACATTTGGATGGTGAGGCCTAGGATTGGTGGTTCCATGGGATGGTTACACTCGGACACTCCACAGCGATGACATATGCCGAGTTCACCAGGAGATTGATAGAGAGGTTTGACCAGGGGGATCCAAAACAGCACTTTGTCGAGCTGACGAGGCTCAAACAGAACGGGAACCCAAAGACCTACAATGCAGACTTCTTGAGGGTTTCAGTGATGGTGCCAGATCTATTTGCGGTATGGAGGATCTACATGTTTGTTGAGGGGTTAGCAGAGCCACTCCAGGGTCTAGTCAGATCCACTAGACCAGCCACACTCCAAGATGCTATTAGCAAGACCCGGGACTTACAGGATGCCTTACCCAGGACCCGGACATCTTACCCCCAGAGACAGGCTTTCCAGCCTAAGGGGAAGGATGTGAGGATTCCACCTCCAAAGGGGAATCCAGGACGAGCACAGATTGATGATGATGCCAGGAGGGAGCTGAAGAAGAAGCGGTTGTGCTTTACCTGTCAGGAGTCGTGGGCACCGGGACATAGATGCGTTGCTGGCAAAGCACATTTTATTGAGGTCTTCTTCGAGAGCAGCGGGGAAGAGGATGAGGAGGATGATGTGGAGGCAAGAGATAGTCATGCCGCGCAGGATCCTTTGCCACCTCCACCACCACCAGCAGGTGGTGCAGCTTTTGCACCTATCGGAAGGGCCCTTACAAAATTGCGAGGAGTTCCCAAGTATTTGATGCTGCACGTACGGGGGACAGTACGTGGCCAGCGAGTATCAGTTTTGGTTGACAGTGGGGCAACCCACAACTTCATCGATGCACAGATGGTTGAGTAGAGAGGTATACAAACAGAAAGCTTTGATGGCTTTTCAGTTTTGGTCCCAGGAGATCAGACCATGGTGTGTGCTCGTTATGTCCTAGAGTTATTAGTGACGATGGGCACCTACACACTGACTGACCACTTTTTCGTGGTCAATATTCCGGACACCAACATGATACTGGGTGTTCAGTGGCTCATCACCCTAGGGAAGGTCACGACAGATTGGAAGCCCCTAGAGATGGAGTGGGATGATGAGAAGACAGGGAGGCATGAGGAGATACGGGGACAACACACATATCTGCCTCAGATTGTTTCGGCTCATCGGATGGAGGCAGTCTTCCGAAAGGGAGACGTAGAGTGGGCAGTGGAGCTGTGTGCATCAGAGGCAGGGACTACAAGGCAATCGGTGCACCCAGCGATACAGTCCATCCTTGACTCGTATGCCACAGTGTTTGGGGAAATTCCGTCGGGACAGCCACCGGACTGGGGGTTTGAGCACACCATTGAGCTTGAGTAGGGTATACAGGCAGTGATTACTACCCCCTATAGGCATCCCAAGGCCTATCGGGATGAGATTGAGCGGGCCATTCAGGAGTTGTTGGCTCTTGGGCACATTCGGCTGAGCACGAGTCCTTTTGCTTCTTCCATGGTGTTGGTGAAGAAGAAGGACGGCACATTGAGAATGTGCATTGACTATAAGGCCCTGAACAAGAAGACCTTGAAGAACAGGTACCCCATACCCAGGATCGATGAGTTGATGGATGAGTTGAGAGGGGCACGGTTCTTCTCAAACATTGATTTGAGATCTAGGTACAATTAGATTCGCGTGAGGGAGCAGGGCATTCCCAAGACTGCCTTCAGGTGTCACTATGGGCACTTTGAGTTTTTGGTGATGCCCTTCGGGCTAACCAAAGCCACAGCTACATTCCAGTCCTGCATGAATCACATCTCTCGCAGTCACTTAAGGAAGTTTGTGTTGGTGTTCTTTGATGATATTCTCATTTACAGCAGGACTTGGGAGGAGCATCTCCAACACATTGAGACAGTGTTGTGCATCTTGGAGGAGCAACACTTCTATGCCAAGCCCTCCAAATGTGAGTTTAGGTTGACGAAGATGTTGTACTTGGGACACATCATAGGGGTGGATGGAGTGAGAGTCCACGAGGAGAAGATCAGGGCCATCAGAGATTGGCCGGAGCCGAGGAATGTGACAGAACTTTGGGGATTCATTGGCATTTGTACTTACTACCGGAAGTTCGTCAAGAGTTTCTCACATCTTGCTGCACCCCTAACAGATCTGACGAAGAAGGGGGCATTTAGTTGGTCGGATACAGCGCAGTGAGCCTTTGACGGGCTCAAGGAGGTTATGAGCAGCTACCCAGTGCTTGTATTGCCGGATTTTTTACAGCCATTTGTTTTGGAGTGTGATGCGTCGGGAGAGGGGATCGGCGCATTGTTCATGCAGGGAGGTCACCCTATAGCCTTTGAGAGCCAAAAGCTCCTTCCGCATGAGAGGTTGTATTCTATATACGACAAGGAGATGCTGGCCATCATGCATGCATTGGCCAAATTCCGGCGGTATTTAGTGGGTAACAAGTTCAGGGTGAGGACTGATCACAACAGCCTCAAGTTCTTTTTGGAGCAGAAACAGCTACAAGAGAGGCAGCAGAAGTGGATCAGTAAGATCCAATCGTATGACTTTGACATTGAGTATGTCAAGGGCAAGAACAACGTGGTAGCAGATGCCCTTTCACATAGACCAGCCACGTTGTCTCTTATGAGCTTGGACACAGACTGGAGGGCTCGACTCTTAGTAGAGTACTCCAAGGACAGATTTGCATGTGAAGTTGTGGATGGGCAGGTGGCGGATGACAGGTACAGGGTTATCGATGAGATCATCTACTATAGGGACCGGATCTTCTTGACTAAGGGATCTCAGCTCAAGAAGAAGATTCTCCAGGCATCACATGATTCACCATTGGTCGGCCATCAGGGGTTTACCAAAACCTACAAGGCCATTAGAGAGAGGTTCTCATAGAAGGGCCTCAAGGAGGACGTACTCCAACATATCTGGGAGTGCGATATTTTCCAGAGGAACAAGGGGGAGATGAGACATCCCGCAGGATTATTGCAGCCTCTTCCCATTCCGGAGGGGAAATGAGAGTGTATTACGATGGACTTCATCACAAGGTTGCCCATGGTGCAGGGCAAGGATTGTATCTTTGTCGTCGTTGATCAACTGACAAAATATGCACACTTTTTCACCATATCTGCACACTACACAGCAGCGCAGGTGGCCAAGCTGTTCTTTAGAGAGGTCTTCAGGCTACATGGTCTTCCTAAGACCATCATCAGTGACAGGGACAGCCGTTTCATGGGCGGGTTTTGGCAGTTTCTTTTCCGGTTGGTGGGGACGGAGTTGACACCAAGTACTAGTGGTCACCCGCAGACAGACGACAAACAGATATAGTTAACAAGTAGCTGGAGGGCTACTTGCGTAACTATGTCAGTGGGCAACAGCCAGCATGGCTGAAGTGGCTGCATCTGGGGGAGTACTGCTACAACACTACACATCACATGTCCATTGGTATGTCACCATTCTATGCTTTGTATGGATATCATCCTTTATCTTTTGCTGACGTGATGTTTGGTGCTAGCAAGGCTCCGAGAGCCAAAATTTGGATCCAAGAGAGTCCATATATCCTCCGAGCTCTCAAGGATAATATGGCTACAACGCAGAACCAGCAGAAGTTATATGCTGACAGGGGTCGGGTGGAGAGACAGTTTGAGGTAGGGGACTTGGTCTACCTACGATTACAGCCATACTGACAGTCGTCACTGAAATAGAAGGGAGCTGAGAAGCTCAAGCCCCGCTTTTATGGGCCATACAGGGTGATACGCAGGATTGGACAGGTTGCATATGAATTGGAGCTGCCCCAAGGCAGCAAGATTCATAACGTTTTTCATGTATCATGCCTGAAGAAGGCATTGGGGCAGCAGGTAACAGTGACAGATGAGCTACCACCCAAATATGATAAGGGGCATTTGGTGTTGCAGCCAGAGGCTATTATTGATACCAAGGAGAGGCAGCTGCAGAGCAGGACGGTCCGAGAATTCTTGGTGAGGTGGAAGAATTTACTGGATGAGGATGCCACTTGGGAGAGTGAGAAAATTTTGCAGCATCCATCACTTCAGTTGCTTGAGGACAAGCAACATTTTGTCGGGGGGAGACTGTAATATTCCTAATTAGCCATGGCTAATTGGAATATTCGGTTTTGCTCAATTTTACCTTCTATAGTTATTTATAAATAAAAAGGTGAAGAAAGGGGGACATAACTCACTTTTTGAATAAAGTCACTCCCTAGTAGCACAACGTTGTAACTTAAAAGGGTAGCCAAGGGGGCCAAAGGACCACGTAGAGAAGGGGGCCCACGTAGACACTTGGAGAGACTACATAGATGGAGAAGGAGCACGTGGTAAGAGAGAGGCTACATTGGAGGAGGTGGGCCTTAGGGTTTTGAGAGAGGCCAACGCTATAAAGGAGAGAGGAGCCTCCTCATTTGGGCATTGGGTTATGTTGCATTTGAGCTAGTCATTTCGACTTAGAGCACGCTCGATGGTTAGCCTGTCTGCAGCACTGTTTAGTGCATCTAGTGTCTCCGTTCGGACTTCTCACCCTTAGCCCCAGGGGACTTCAAATGCCTGCTCGGGCAAGGTAGTTTCATCAGTATTTTGCAGGAGGAGCGATCTCTGGAGTTGAGGAGGAACTGAGCATTTTGATGACTGCGCAGTCTTGAGAGGGGAGGACGCAGTCTCTTTTGGTAGGAGCTCCGGATTGGGTTTATGTGGAGGATTTGAGCTTGGAGATTGAGCAAGGGATCAACCCTTGCTTATTGGAGGATTTTGGCAGAGTCTCGGGTAGAGTTTTGGAGGATTCTCTTCAGGGGCAATGCAGAGCCTTGAGGGATAGCGTAGATCCTCAAGGGGGGTGATTTTCGGGGGTCAGCTATTTTAGAAAAGCTTTTTGGGCTTTTCTGGGTTTATTGAGCAGAGGTTGATTCCATAGTTTCAGCATTTTCTGAGGGGAGCAGCCCCAAATCCTCACTTGATTCCAACAGTAGCAGCAACACAGCAATTCTCCGGCAGATTGGACACAGTTCAGAGAGAGGTCATTTCTTTGCCATTCTGAGTGTATTCCTTCACTTTCCTTGTGCAAGTCAAGGTGCTATCTTTCTAATCACCTCTTGTACTCTTTCCATTACTCATTATAATGAAATGGCTTAGCATTTCTCTCTGCATTTCTCGAGTATCTGCTTATATTCCATATATACATTATTGTATGTTACACTACTGTTATTTTTATCTCTTCGAGCTTCCCGGCTACTATACCACTTGTGTGTTTTTCCCCTATACTCTTAGACAGAGTCTGGAAAGGGCCAGGTAGCCTCCAGCTCTCGTCCTCTTTTCAGAGGCGACATATCTGGTAAACGCCCTCCCAGTCCATCTCTGGTTGGAGTTTGCTTGTGTTTGAGGGATACCCCTGATAAGGGATATTACAAAGGCAGAATTACAGAGCCTCCATCAAATGCACCGGCTGCTACAAAGAACAAGTACACTAAGGAGTCAAAGCAAAGAAGATCATCTGGGACTCTATTGACAAGCGCCTGGTGGCCTACGTTTCCGAGTTGAACACCTCCAAGGAGATCTATGATAGACTGGTAAGCTTGTTTAAAGTTAGTGATGCAAATCAAGTTTTGTTCCTCAAGAATAAGTTGAAGGATATTAAGAAGGGCAAAGATGAGGATATTCAATCCTACTTCTTAAGGATCACTAAGATCAAGAATGATCTCCTATCGATTGGAGAAGTCATTGCTGACAGGGAACTGACTATCACTACACTTGGAGGGCTCCCATCCGAATGGTATGTATTTAGAACCACTCTTCTCAACAATGATCGAATTCCAGGATTTGAGGAATTGATGGCGAGATGCATTCAAGAAGAGACAAGGATGGTAGAGCAAGAAATGCCTTCATTCAAAGGCAACCCCACTGCTTTCTCCTCTCATGCTAAAAGGAGAAATAATTCTGGGTCTAAATTCAAAGGAAAGGTCGGATCGAAGGGTGGAAGAAAGGGAAGATGCTTCACTTGCAATAAATTTGGCCACTATGTGAGGGAGTGTCCAAATAGGAAGGACACATCTCATGACGATGATCAAAATCACTCCCGGGGCAACTCCAACCACAATCAAAGGAATTGCAAGTTCAATGGCAAAGGAAAGAGGAATGCCAATAATCAAGGAAGTGGTCAACCCTCCAAGAAAGCAAGGAACTCCAAATATGAATCAAATGTTGTTAACAACAAGCAAGATGAATATTATCTGATATTAGCCCTCTCCACTACCTCTCCTCCGGACTCGTTGGGCAATTGCCTTATTGATAGTGGTGCCTCTAGGCACTTCACTGGTTACAAGAAAGCTTTCTCTAATCTGATAGAGAAGGAGACAAACTTGGAGATTATTCTTGGCGTCAATTCCACCTATCCCATAAAGGGTGTAGGGAATATTACTCTTCAATTAAATCAGGGTAACACAATTCATTTGCAAGAAGTCCTATATGTACCTGATCTCAAGAAGAACCTGGTGTCCATTTCAACAATGGAAGACAAAGGCTACAAGGTGGCCTTCATCGATGGCAAGGTACATGTGTGGAAAAATAATTTTAAAGATGCTTTCACTCTTGGGTTTCGAGTTGACTCTTTATATCAAGTTGGAGGAAGTCCGTTGGGAGTCATGTCTTGCAACACAACTCTTCAGTCTGAACTATGGCACCAAAGGTTTGCCCACCTTCATTATAAGGCTCTACTCGATGTGAGACAGATGGTGATCGGGATGCCCGAGTTTAAAGTAGAGCAAGAAGGTGTATGTTCGAGGTGTGTCGAAGGAAAACTAAAAGGGGACCATTCCCTTCAAGCCATAGCAAGACCTACAACATTTTGCAGTTGGTTCACTCCGACATATCTGGTATGATGCCTGTGAACTCTTTGGGAGGATATTTATATTATCTCACTTTTATAGATGATTATTCTCGCAAGACTTGGATATACTTCTTGAAAAAGAAGGATGAAGTGTTCTCCTGGTTCCGTCACTTCAAAGCCTCGATCGAGAATCAAACTAAGAAGAGGATCAAGATCTTAAGGATTGATAATGGGAATGAGTATGAATCTAATGAGTTCCATGATTTTTGCAAGGAAGATGGCATTAAGAGGGAGACCACAACACCATACACTCCTGAGCAGAATAGTGTGGCAGCAAGGAAGAACCATATGATTTTGGAAGTTGTTCATTCCATGCTCCATGATCAAAGGCTTCCAAAGTTTCTATGGGCCGAAGCTGCGAATACCACCGTATATGTTCAAAACCAATGCCCTCATCAAGCATTGGATTCCAAGACTCCTGAAGAGATGTTCACTGGTAAGAAACTTGATGTCTCTCATTTTAGAATTTTTGGAAGTCCCGTATATTTTCATGTGCCGAAAGAGAAAAGAAACAAATTGGGTGCATCTGGAAAGAAGGGAATCTTTGTGGGCTATAGCGAAACTTCTAAGGGCTATAGAATCTATGTGGTTTGTCAAAGGGAAGTCGAGATAAGTCATGATGTCACCTTTGACGAAGATAAGGCTCTTAGCAAGGTTGACAATCTTCCTATTCTAAGAAATGATAAAGAAGCTAACACCAGGAAGCCAGATGAGAAGGAAGACGAGACGATGCACGATATGGAAGAACCTATGGATCCTATTGATCCCCCTTCGCAAGAGCCTTCCTCTTCTAGGAAAAGGCCCTCATGGCTTAAGGGAACACTTGATAATGTCGAAGGACATATTGCACACAGAGGGACTTTCCATGAAAGTAAGAAGCTGACAAGGTATCAAGGATGCTTGACCATTATAAGCACCATTATTTAAAATGAGTCTTCATCATTCGAAGAAGTCGTGAAGCATAAAGTATGGAAGGATGCTATGAATGAGGAATACAAGTCCATCATGAAGAATGATGTCTAGGATGTGGTCCCTAGACCCCGGGATAAAACAGTGGTCACCTCGAAGTGGCTTTACAAAATAAAGCATGGAGCAGATGGGAGTGCTGAAAAGTATAAGGCTCGCTTTGTCGCTCGTGGCTTCTCTCAAAAGGAAGGTACAGATTATGACAAGATATTTGCACCTATTGCGCGATGTTGTCGCGCAGATTGACACGACAACGCTCAGACCGGGCGCTGTCACTCTGATCCCCGATCCCTCCGTTTAAGCCTGTCTCCCGCGGCTAAGGGGGGTAGACCCTGCGAGATGATGAGACCAACTGTCGACCAGTTGGTTGGGAGACACGAGACACGATGATATAAGCACTAAAATGATTTGGTTAAATTAGCAGACCAGTGCCTTAAGAGATTGATGTAGAAACGATTACTTGTTAAATGATATAGAAATATGGACCATGAACAGCAATCATCTATCATCAGCTAAATCACAATGACCAAAACGATATCCGGCAACTGAAAATTTCGAAAAGATGAATGCTAAACCACCACGAGAATCATAAATCATTAACCAGATGTCAATTTCGTGTCTCGACTTGAAAATTTTAGATCTCAGCATGAAAGATAATACATGAAAAACCACTGATACTGGCAAAACCAATTTTCCACAAAATTTTAATATTTTTTCAAAAAATTTTAAATTTTTTTTTTTTTTTTTTTTTTTTTTTTTATAAAATGAAAATTAAAAATCTAAAAATTCAAGATTTAAAATCTATTCTAAAACTAAATTAAACTAAAACTAAACTAAACCAAAATTATATAAAATAAGTCCCTTTTTATTTTTTTTTATTTTTATTTTTTTTAGACCCCAAAGTCTTCTTTTATTAACCAGAAACAGATTTACAAGAGAGCTTCTTCAGTATCAGACTCACAGATCGAATGAATCGACAATGACTCCTAGCACCCTATTTAAAGGAAATGACTCCAACGGCTAGTTCGGTTGATCCATGTAGAAATGATCTCGACCGTTGATGAGGATCAAGACATCTCTTGATCTCATCCGTCGATTTATTCCCTTAAATTTTTTAATTTTTTATTATTTATTATTTTATTTTTTTTTATTTTTTTTAAATTTTTAAATTTTTTATTATTATTTTTTAAATTTTTAAATTTTTTATTATTTATTATTTTATTTTATTATTTTTTTAAATTTTTTAAATTTCTTAATTTTTATTTATTTTATTATTTTATTATTATTTTTTAAATTTTTAAATTTTTTATTATTATTTTTTAAATTTTTAAATTTTTTATTATTATTTTTTTTTTAATTTTTTAAATTTTTAAATTTTTTTAAATTTTATTTTATTATTTATTATTTTATTTTATTATTTTATTTCATTTTTTAAATGGATCATCGAACTAAGCCTTCGGAAACATCACCTAGGACCTAGGACTTAGGACTCACGAGGGGATTTAAAACATTTTCAACCCTCAAGACACATTTCATGATGACTTTTTTACAATTTACATCTCAAGGGGACAAACCCACTTAATACAGACCCTCACAAAACGCCCAGTTCTGCGACACAACTATAATCTAGCAGATCAACACACTAGGATTCTCCTAAAATTCCAATGACAAAATCCATCCCGGCTTTGGGGTCAGGTTTGAAGGAAAACTCTGCCGATCCATGGATCGGTGAGACAAAAAACCTCCCGGGACGTAGATTACCACTAGAAAGTTAGGTCCACCTAGGCAATTCACATACACGACTCATATCTGCTAAGATTATTTACAATTAATACATGCAGACTGGGTTTACAATTAGATTGATCAAGCTGCTGATGACTGCTGGATGGCACGGACACGCTGATCAGGAGCTGCCCCTTTTTCTTGACAGAAAGGGGAGTGTACTGCATGGGGAGTTGACCGGTAGTGGTCAACATCTGGCTCTACTTGGGGACACGTTGCTGCTTGCAGGAATGTGAGAATCCAGAATCTGCATCCATACAACACAAAAATAAGTAGCGTCCATCCAAAAAATCATCATATACATTAAGCACAGGAAAGATAAAAGCTCTTCATTTATTTAACTATCTAAAGCAGAAATAAAATGCGGAAAAACAAGGAGTAGGGTTAGAAATACGATACGAAGGATGCCCTACGGCATCAGATGTGTTCAATATAGTGCATACTGAGCATTTGCCTGCTTTCAGGCAAATCTGTGGGCTGCTTGTCGGATGTGCCATGTCCAATTTTGCATATGGTAGGACTTTTTCCTATCCGAAAATAAAGCTACTCGCGGCCGTCTGATGTATCAAATCTTCGTCTCATCTTCTTTCTCTTACATTTTTTCTTTCTGGCTGGTTTAATTACTGATGACCTGGAACTTTCTGTTTCAAAACTATCAGATGAAGCATGCATGATATGTCTTTCTTTAGCCCGCATCTGAACTTTATCATTCTTAAGTCTGTCCGGATCACCTTCAATTAACCATCTTTCAATCGAATCAATAACCTCCTCATAATAAGATGGAGCTTGTTGCAACAAATGAGAAGGCTCCTGATCCGTTGATGTTCCCTGGTTTCTCTCATTTTCCAATTGCTGAAACCTTTGAAACTGTATTCTAATGGTATCCATCTGACTAGAGTGTTCAACCTTCATAGCATTGATTTGTCTGGCATGGTGTTCTTGCATGTCTTTTATTACTTTAACATTCTCTTCCTTTATGTTCATCAAGCAATGCTGTATGGAATTTATTTCTTCTTTGTGATTCGCTTGCATGTCAGCCAACTGATTATTATGATTGAATGTCATGATAGTCATTTCCTCATCCATAGTGAATAACTTATTTTGCATAGAGTCAATTTCCCTATCATGATCAGCTTTCATGGTCACCATATTTTCCTCTAAGACCGACAACCTGCTTTGCATGATTCTAATTTCTGTTTCATAATTAGTTTTTATGGCCTCAATTTCTTTAGCATGGTGACTTTGCGTGACCTCAATCTCCCTGTTACGTTTTTCCAGATGGGTGCATAAAGTTCTCACATCATTGACATAATTAGTTTGATTGCTTTCCATATTTTTCACCAGCATCATTAAATCTTGTATTATTTGCTTTTGCTCTTCCCTTTCATTGTCATTTGTCCCTGATTTTTCACTATCATGAACTGCAATATTTCCGGTGGATGACACATTCTGACATGATGAATCGTCTTGGGATCTTTCAGCTGGACCTCTTATTAAATTACTTTCATTCTGCTGCACAATTTTAGAGGCAGAAGGCAAGCTGTTTGGATAACCATATTTATCTTTAAAAGCATCAATAATGTCTTCTAAAGAAGTGAAAGATTCCTTAGGAAAACTGTTAAACCAATTCAAAGCATCATCTTCTAAAGAAATGACAAATAGACGCATTTTGATATCTTCATGACTAAATTGAGGGGATCTGCAATATATGATCATGATGCGATCAAACAAGCCTAGATGCCTTCTAACAGCGATTGGATCACCACCTGAAAAAATAGGTAATTTAGAAATGGCCTCTTCTGGAAAATCATGGAGATGGTGAATAAAACGACATTGTTTAAATGAATAATCCATGATAAATAATAAGGGATCAAAAGGATGATAGAACTAGCTCTTTGCTCAAGAAAATCAAAAGATGAAAGAAATGGAGTCGCCACTTGAACAATGAATCTGATTCTAAGATCCAAAAAGTAACCACAAGCAGATATGAGGAAAGCTTCTTGTCTGGGAAAAATAAGAAAAGTGGAGTCGCCACCCAAACAGGAAACAAACCCAAGAGATACTGCTGATATGTGATGAAAAGATGCAAAAGATTGAATCTGCCAGCTCAAATGAGAGATGAGAAAATGAGAAGATGCATGAAAAGTCGTTGAAACACCGAGAAAAAGTTTCCCCGGCAACGGCGCCAAAAAATGTTGTCGTTGCCGACTCAAACGAATGATAGACAGATGAACGATGAATGAAGATTGTCGTTGAAACGCCGAGAAAACAATATCTCCGGCAACGGCGCCAAAAAATGTTGGCGTTGCCGGGCCAAATGAAAAGATAAAAATGAGAAGGATGATTTGTCGTTTGAAACACCGAGAAAAAGTGTCCCCGGCAACGGCGCCAAAAAATGTTGTCGCGCAGATTGACACAACAACGCTCAGACCGGGGGCTGTCACTCTGATCCCCGATCCCTCCGTTTAAGCCTGTCTCCCGCGGCTAAGGGGGGTAGACCCTGCGAGATGATGAGACCAACTGTCGACCAGTTGGTTGGGAGACACGAGACACGATGATATAAGCACTAAAATGATTTGGTTAAATTAGCAGACCAGTGCCTTAAGAGATTGATGTAGAAACGATTACTTGTTAAATGATATAGAAATATGGACCATGAACAGCAACCATCTATCATCAGCTAAATCACATGACCAAAACGATATCCAGCAACTGAAAATTTCGAGAAAAATAAATGCTAAACCACCACGAGAATCATAAATCATTAACCAGATGTCAATTTCGTGTCTCGACTTGAAAATTTTAGATCTCAGCATGAAAGATAATACATGAAAAACCACTGATACTGGCAAAACCAATTTTCCACAAAATTTTAATATTTTTTCAAAATATTTTTTTTTTTTTTTTTTTTTTTTTTTTTTTTATAAAATGAAAATTAAAAATCTAAAAATTCAAGATTTAAAATCTATTCTAAAACTAAATTAAACTAAAACTAAACTAAACCAAAATTATATAAAATAAGTCCCTTTTTATTTTTTTTTTTATTTTTTATTTTTTAGACCCCAAAGTCTTCTTTTATTAACCAGAAACAAATTTACAAGAGAGCTTCTTCAGTATCAGACTCACAGATCGAATGAATCGACAATGACTCCTAGCACCCTATTTAAAAGAAATGACTCCAACGGCTAGTTCGATTGATCCATGTAGAAATGATCTCGACCGTTGATGAGGATCAAGACATCTCTTGATCTCATCCGTCGATTTATTCCCTTAAATTTTTTAATTTTTTATTATTTATTATTATTATTTTTATTTTTTTTTAATTTTTAAATTTTTTATTATTATTTTTTAAATTTTTAAATTTTTTATTATTTATTATTTTATTTTATTATTTTTTTAAATTTTTTAAATTTCTTAATTTTTATTTATTTTATTATTTTATTATTATTTTTTAAATTTTTAAATTTTTTAAATTTTTTATTATTATTTTTTTTTTTATTTTTTAAATTTTTAAATTTTTTTAAATTTTTAAATTTTTTTAAATTTTATTTTATTATTTATTATTTTATTTTATTATTTTATTTCATTTTTTAAATGGATCATCGAACTAAGCCTTCGGAAACATCACCTAGGACCTAGGACTTAGGACTCACGAGGGGATTTAAAACATTTTCAACCCTCAAGACACATTTCATGATGACTTTTTTACAATTTACATCTCAAGGGGACAAACCCACTTAATACAGACCCTCACAAAACGCCCAGTTCTGCGACACAACTATAATCTAGCAAATCAACACACTAGGATTCTCCTAAAATTCCAATGACAAAATCCATCCCGGCTTTGGGGTCAGGTTTGAAGGAAAACTCTGCCGATCCATGGATCGGTGAGACAAAAAACCTCCCAGGACGTAGATTACCACTAGAAAGTTAGGTCCACCTAGGCAATTCACATACACGACTCATATCTGCTAAGATTATTTACAATTAATACATGCAGACTAGGTTTACAATTAGATTGATCAAGCTGCTGATGACTGCTGGATGGCACGGACACGCTGATCAGGAGCTGCCCCTTTTTCTTGACAGAAAGGGGAGTGTACTGCATGGGGAGTTGACCGGTAGTGGTCAACAGCGCGATACACCACCATCTGCTCAATCATAGCTCTTGCTACTTCGCAAGGATGGAACCTACATCAAATGGATGTCAAGACCGCGTTCTTGCATGGTTTGATTAAAGAGGAAGTCTATGTGGAACAACCCGAGGGGTTTTAGATTCATAATCAGGAATCTCACGTATGCAGGTTGAAGAAAGCCCTCTATGGGTTGAAGCAAGCACCCCGAGCTTGGTATGAGAGGATCGATAACTACTTGATGAAGTTGGGATTCACTGGGAGTGAAGCCGATCCAAACCTTTACTTAAAGGTTGAGGATGGTAAGCCTCTCATACTGGTGTTGTATGTTGACGACCTCTTTCTGACAAATGCAGACCCTCTCATTCACAAATGTAAGAGGGAGTTGGCTTCCGAATTTGAGATGGACCTAGGACTGATGCACTATTTCCTAGGGCTAGAAGTCTGGCATAAGCCAGGAGAGATTTTCCTATCTCAAGGAAAATACGTGGTGAAGATATTGGAGAGATTTGGTATGGTGGACTTCAAGCCCGTGACTACCCCGATGGAGCTTAACTTCAAGAAGTTATGCGCTAGTGCTCCTGGACCTGCGTTGGGAAATGCTACTTAGTATCGTCAACTCATAGGAGCATTAATGTTCTCGGTGAACTCCCGTCCAGATATATGTTTTGCAGTCAACACGTTGAACCAATATATGGTTGAGCCTCATCACTCACATTGGATTGGTGCCAAGAGTCTTTTGAGATATCTTCGGGGCACAATCACTTATGGGTTGAGATACACAGCCGGAGATGTGAGGCTACATGGATATTTCGATGTTGATTGGGTAGGAAGTGTGGTGGACCGAAAGAGTACTTACAAGTGCTGTTTCTCTTTGGGTTCTGCCTCGATTTCCTGGATGAGCAAGAAGTAGAAGTCGGTGGCTTTGAGCACCGCTAAGGCAGAGTACTTTGCTGCGAGTATGGTCTCCTGTGAGGCTGTCTGGTTGAGGAAGCTCTTCAGTGAGTTGTTTGGACATACAATGGATACTACCGTGATCCTTTGCGACAACCAGAGTGGGATTCGTTTATCCGAGAATCCTGTATTTCATGATCGCTCCAAGCACATCGATATCAGGTACCACTTTATCTGGGATATGGTACAGCAAGGAGCAACAAGGCTCCATCATATCGGTACAAATGAGCAGGTCACTAACATTTTGATGAAGCCCCTGGGAAAGGTCAAATTCTTGACTTTCCGAGAACGACTAGGAGTCGTTGAGAGACCCTCTTATGAGGGTCCTGTATGATGCATACATTGAGCTCTGGGAGCTCGGGGGGGCTTGGGGTACTTCTTGGAGCAACGAGCGACCATAGGGCAACTCACCCTCCCCTAGTGGTGCGTTGTGTACAGGGTGAATGGTTTAGCCTTCCCCTATGATACCCCATGGCGACTTGTAGGCAAGATGAGTGGTTCTGTATGATGCATACATTGAGCTCTGGGAGCTCGGGGGGGCTTGGGATACTTCTTGGAGCAACGAGCGACCATAGGGAAACTCACCCTCCCCTAGTGGTGCGTTGTGTACAGGGTGAATGGTTTAGCCTTCCCCTATGATACCCCATGGCGACTTGTAGGCAAGATGAGTGGTTCATCCTTCTCCTGCCGAGGCATCCTACCCATGCAGTCTGGGACTCATGGGAAGTACCTATCATTTGACCAATGAGTAGGGAAATGAGGATAGGGACCATAGTAGTACCAATGGACGCATTGTGTATCTACCGTACTCCCTATGCTAGGATGACATTGATCTGGGATCAATTGGAACTGACTTCAGGTTAGTGAGAGTGATATAACTCACTCTCTTTTGGAACTAATCTGAAAATCACTCATGAATGATCTCTGTTAATTAATGAAGGTATTACAGACCCATGTGCTGGGGTGTGCCTATGTTATTTTAAGCAACAGATCGATAAGATTGCGAAATACACAGGCACTTAGAACAGTAAGAGAAACATAGTAAGCAAATACAAAAAACACAACAAATTTAATAAGGAGTTCACCCAATCCTCCTGGGCTATGTCTCCTGGTCTAGCCTTCAATGGTGGCCTTTTCTATTGTGTCTTAAAGCAGAGATTTTACAATAAGGAGCTCAATTTGAGTCTCACTTAACAGAGAATGATCAGTAGGATTGTGCTTGGATCCCCCAAGTCTCTAGAGTACACAGACTCCCCTTACTGAATCTCGACCTCGACTGGTCTTTGTGGTATGAGTCCAATTTGGTACTCAATACCTGACAGGTCTACACAGAGGAGTTGCTTGAACCTCTCAAGCCTTCTTTGGAGTTCACAGGCTCTCGGACTCTCTCTGTTCTGTCTGCTCGATGTTGCCTTTGCTCTACAGGTCAGCTCAGCTTCCCTGTTCTCTGCAATTCACTTCTTTTTCTCTACTTCTGTCCCCTCTGCTCTTTGTCTGTTCGTGGCTTAAAGCCAATCTGCTCTCTGACTGTTCGTTTCCTCTTCCCGACTCTCTAGATCGCCTGCCTCGGTCTGCTGGAATTCCCCTGCTCTGTGTCATCATCGCTGTGTAACGCTGCACAGAGAGGTGGCCACTTGTTGCCTTACGAACTGAGTGTCAGTTTTCTTTAAACGGTCGTTATTTCTGTTACTCCAGGATTTGCCCGCGAAACTGATTCTTCTGCCAGCTCATCGATCATGTCGGACCTCAAATTTTTATGTGCCTCAATGTATTTCCCCGTCGAATCCGATCATCCATCGGGTTAATTCTCCGTCGTTGATCTAGAGCCTCCAGATCCTACGGTCTCCATCTATATCGCGCGGGTAAGTTGCTCGACTGTTACTCACGCAATGTAAGCGGTTTTCTCTCTCATCCGCTGGGCACACGTTGCCCGGTGTATGGCATCGTGCTGAACTCGGCCAAACCCGCTTACCGCTCGAAGTGCACGCGATATCCTGCCGATTTTGGGAGTGGGACCCGCCTTCTGACAATTTTTGCACGATTTCCTATTTTCCTCGTGACCGAGCGCTAATCGCGTATCAGAAACTACCTCTATTTCTAGATCTGGGCTTCTGATTGCTAATTTGCGTCCATGCGCGGTCTCCATGGGCCAACGGTCAGCGCGCTTTGACCGAGGGTCCTCGTTGTTCCATGCTGGCCACAAATTGCCATTGTCCAGAGGTCATTTCTAATAAGCTCGTTATTCATAAGATTTTGAAGCCTGACATAATTTGAAACAGTCATGGAAATGTTTAAGGATCCAATTCAGATCACGGCCTTCCCACTAAAAAAGCTTTTGGACCACCAAAAGTTGGTTTTCAAGCATCGACTAAGTGAGGGTATAGCTGTGTCAGGCCAAGCAGTAACTCCACAAAACAAAAACTGATTCGTGTTGTTCAATCAATCAGGTAGGTCTGTTATATACATGAGGGAGAGACTGTTCAGTTCATCTCCCGATGACTATTCACATTTCTCATTTATTTATTTACATATATTTACCCAATCACAAGGATTAGGTGTCAACATTCCCCCCCTTAATCTGAAGGGATGTTGGTGAGTCCAAGCATCGTTTTGAATCGTTCAAGCTTTTCTCTTCCAAGTGCTTTGGTGAAGATGTCTGCAATTTGCTCATTTGTGGAACAATGACAGAGATGGATTGTTTTGGCCTCAACATGATGTCAAATCAGATGATATTTAGTATTGATGTGCTTTGTTCGATCATGGAACTTTGGGTTCTTGGCCAACTTTATTGCAGAGGTGTTGTCAATCATGAGTGGAGTTGATTGTACTTGTTTTACCTGCAAATCTTCAAGAATTTTCCTGAGCCACACAATTTCTTTTGTTGCTTCATCAGCTGCCACGTATTCTGCTTCTGTTGTGGAATCTGCTGGAACTGATTGTTTGCGTGATCTCCAGGAGACAACTCCTGATCCAAGACTCATAGCATATCCTGAAGTTGATACCCCGGTTTCTTTGTCTCCATCGAAGTCTGAATCAGAGTATCCAATCAAGCTGAAGTCGTCCACCTGTGTATACCTGATTCCAAAGTCTTGAGTTCCCTTCAAGTACCTTAGAACTCTTTTTGCAGCAGACCAATGTCCCTCACAAGGCTTTTGCATAAATCTGGAGAGGATTCCAACAGCAAACGAAATGTCTAGTCTGGTGGTAGTTAGGTAGTTGAGACTTCCTACAAGCTGTCTATACATTGTTGCATCCTCAAATTCTTTTCCTTCAATAGATGTGAGCTTTAAGTTTTGTTCCATTGGAGTAGTAAGAGGATTGCACTCTGTCATGCCAAACCTGTTCAACAGATCTCCAATGTATTTCTTTTGAGAAGGAAATATGGATTTTGGATGTTGGGTTACTTCAATGCCAAGATAGTAATGAACATAGCCCAAATCAGTCATTTCAAAACTTTTCCCCAATTCCTTCTTTATGGATGCAATGTAGCTTTCATTGTTCCCTGTCATCAAAATATCATCTACATATATTAGAAGATATACAACTGTTTTGCCAACTTTCTTGACAAATAAAGTTGCATCATCAAGATCAAAATGTTTGAAATTGAGTTTTACAAGATGCTCAGTCAGTTTTTCATACCAGGCTCGCGGTGCTTGTTTGAGGCCATACAGGGACTTCACAAGTTTGCATACTTTATGTTCATGTCCTTTCACAGCAAATCCTTCAGGCTGGGACATAAAAACATTCTCTTTTAGATCTCCATTCAAAAAAGCAGTTTTTACATCCATTTGATGGACTTTCCAACTGTTCTGAGCTGCTAGTGCAAAGAGTGTCCAGATGGTAGCCCATTTTGCTGTGGGGGCAAAAGTCTCATAATCGACCCCTTCCTTCTGTGCAAAACCTTTTGCCACAAGCCTAGCTTTGTGCTTGTCAAGTGAGGCATCAGCTTTATACTTGTTCTTGTAGACCCACTTGCAGCCAATTGGTTTGGTTCCTAATGGAGGATCAACCAGCTTCCAAGTGTCGTTCTTTATGAGGGCATCATACTCCTTTTGCATTGCTTCTTTCCATTCATCATGAGAAGCAGCTTTTTTGAAGGAAGTTGGTTCAAAATCTGTAGACAAGTTCAATTCACAATCATAAGAAACATCCATATCAACAGGTGAATTAGAGTCATCTACATCACCTCCATTTTGCCGGTTTGAATTTCTGGTTCCTATCTTTCCAACTTCATCAGGATGAACACTTTCAAGTGTCTTTGTCAGCCACTTTGGGGGACCTTTCTGAGATGGTCTAGGCTGCTCCGTTGATTGAGTTGGGACTGAATCAAGATTGAGTCTCCCAATTCTATCAATTACATCACTTAAAGCATCATCCGTTGTTGGAGTTTCATGTGGGGGAAAGTGTTCTTCAGAAGAAGATTCCACATGTTGATCTAGTATAGGAATCCCCCCTTCAAGATGTGGAATCTGATTATCAAATTCTTGAAATGATTTTGCTTTTGCGAATCTATCCAAGCGATCAAGTTGCCGCTCAACAACATTGTCAGTTTTGGATGATTCAAGAAAAATTACATCTCTAGATACAACAAACTTGTTGTTTACTTCATCATAGAGGTGTTATGCTTTGGAGGTGTTTGAGTACCCCAGGAAGATACACTTACGACTTCTAGCACCAAGTTTGTTTCTATGTACCTTTGGTATCAAAGCATAACAGGTGGAACCAAAGACCCTGAGATGTTTTACCGAAGGAACATGTCCATACCACATTTCATAAGGAGTCTTGTTTCTTATAGCATTAGATGGACATCTATTCTTTATATATGCAGCACATAGAACAGCATTAGCCCAAAACATTATCTTTACATTCTTGAAAAAGAGCATGGATCGTACCATATTTAAGATTGTCCTATTCATTCTTTCAGCTACACCATTCTGTTGGGGATTATAAGGCACAGTTGTTTGATGTTTGATCCCATGTTGGCGAAGATAGTTTTCAAATTCATTTGATGTGTATTCTTTTCCATTATCAGTGCGAATAGACCCAATATGAGATTGTGCATCATTTTCAATCCATTTATGAAAATTCTTGAATGTTTGAAAGCATCAGATTTGTTCTTCAATAAATAAACCCAGCACATTCTGGTGTAGTCATCAATAAATGTCATGATATATTTGTTTCCATTTACAGAAGGAACAGGCATTGGACCACATAAATCTAAATGAATGAGTTCAAGTTTCCTATGTGCTCTTGAATGTGAATCATGAAAAGACTGTTTGCTATGCATTCCTAGAATGCAAGCATCACATTGCTTAAGTTTCCTAGGAATTGTAGGCAAACCAACAACACCATTTTTCTTCAACATGCGAAGACTGTCATGGTTTAAATGTCCAAATCTAGCATGCCATAATAAACTTGATGGAAGTGTACCTTCCTCATGATGAGAATTGTATGAGAAATGTTGTGCATGAGCAGAGGTTCCTTGCAGTTTGAGAAGCCTTTCTTTTTCTATTCCCGTCATGACAAGTGAGTGGTCAGACGCTTTTCTTACTTCAAGCTTTCCATCAAACATATGAATGGAGTGACCTTGCTGGCGGATGTGGACCAAGGACAACAAGTTTCTCTTGAGTTGTGGGAGATATAGAACATGATCCAGAAAAAAGTCTGGCAGACCAGGCAGTTTAAGCCTGATTGTGCCAAGCCTTGATGGCCTGATTTTTTATTGATCTGCAAAGTATACTGCTCCATCAACATTGTCAGTGAAATCTTCAAAAAAATCTTTTCTATGAGTCATGTGGCAGGTTGCTCCTGAATCAAGCAACCAATCATTTTTCCATGAAGCAAGTGAAGCATTAAACAAATCTTCATTTACTCCAATGTTACATTGTGCCTCAACATAGTGAGCGGATTCAGGTGCTTTACCTTTGTCTGTATCATCAGCTTTACCTTTCTGTTGGTTTCTTTTCTGTTCAATTTTGTCCCATGGTAGCTTGCAGTGCAAATCTGCCTTTTTTTCTTGAGAATGTCTGCCCCCCCTGCCTCTGAAATATCTTCCTCTTCCTCTTGAATGCATACTGTAACAAAAAAATACTTCTGCTGATAGAAAAAATACTTCTGCCAATATACTGTAAAATTGTACTCAAAAGGGCATTCTCAAAAGATTTCAAATCCACAATGTGACCCATATAAATCCATCATTATATAAATCCACCTCACATAAACCTCATATAAGTTTCATATAAATCCACCATATAAATCTCATAAAACTTCACCATATAAATCTTATATAAATCCCCTATAAACTTCATATATAAATACCATGGTCATGACCATGTAGGTCAACGCATTCTTTGAACTGTAATTTACAGCGGTCAACCTCGGCAAATACTCCTGTGTAAAAGTTCTTTAACCCCTCAGAAAAATGGCACCAAAAATCAAATCGGACCCAACTGTAGGGACAGAAGTACAGAATCTCGGCCGAAAGTGAAAAATGTGCACAGAAATTTCACCCAATTTGCAGAGGCAAAAACACATACGTCAATTAGTTCGATGTAATATTTACAATTTGGAGAAAAATACAGAAGCGTAAGTGTGGAACGGATCTTTAAAGCCTGAAAAATTATCAGCTTTCATTTGATTGCATTCTTCAAGACTGGAGTATGGTGGGGAGTGTTCAGAAAACAGCGTATATATGAAGTGGATATGAAAACCGCGTATATATAACAGAGTTTATGTAAAGCAGCGTTTTAACAACTGTGGTGAAAATTATGGAAATATGGCCAAAGCAAAGCGTGTATCCCGTAAGAATTGGTTGAGCTAATCGACCATTCAAGGGAAGCGGCTTCTCCTTTTAAGATTTAAAGAACAAGGGGAAAGTCCCTAATCCAATAAGTAAGATCAGTTAGCCTCTATTCCTGCCTTAAACTTGAAACTGAACTGACTAAAGAAAGGTCCATTAACAATAACATAACCACGCATATCCACGCATAGCCATGCTGTCTCCCCAAATATTCACGCGCAGGAGCGGCAGAACATATGGAAGCTTTCGGGGCAAATGAGAACACTATATGCGTATTCACAAAACTGTGACTGTATTAATACCAAAAAACGCAGGTAATAACAGCAAATACCAAGATCCGTAGGTAGAATGGGCGGTGTATTTAACGCATATGCCAAAAAAGACAGCGTATAGCTAAAACATATTCAACATATGTATACCAGTGTTCTTCAGAACGGAGCAGCATTCAAATCAGGAGCAGCATATTCAATACAGGGTTACCATTCAACTCAGGAGCAGCATTCAAATCAGGAGCAGCGTATTCAATACAGGGTTACCATTCAACTCAGGAGCAGCATTCAAATTAGGAGCAGCGTTCATACATTCCTTCGGCATGTAGATAGACTACAGAGCGCTCAGTGATTCAGGGCAGGCTTGCAGAGGTGTTTACCATTATGTGAGAAAACATTGTCAGTGCAGATGGAATATGGCAGAGGCAGCAGCATTTATGGACAATCGCCTTCTGGCAGACAGAGAGCGCAGGTAAGGAATATGGTAGACAGACAGAGGAGTTACAAGGAGCATGAAAGCTAAAATGGAGCTGGCTCTGATACCATGTCAAGCCAGGCAGTAACTCCACAAAACAAAAACTGATTCGTGTTGTTCATTCAATCAGGTAGGTCTGTTATATACATGAGGGAGAGATTGTTCAGTTCATCTCCTGATGACTATTCACATTTCTCATTTATTTATTTACATATATTTACCCAATCACAAGGATTAGGTGTCAACAAGTTGTCTCACTTGTCCAATCTCTATCCATTTTGCACTGCTTGGCTTTGAACCCTTGAGTCCAATCCTGAGTTACTCAACATCTCCCCTGCGCGTCGTCCTCACCTTCCTGTCCAAAACTGTGTCTCCCTGCAATTCATTGAGATATTCAAGTAACAAATCATCAATAGAAGGCAATTGACTCTGCTCTTCGGGATCTTCAATTAACGAAGGTTCAAATAGTCTCAAGTTGTCTGCATTAACGACTAAGTAAATGTGCATGTACGCTGGTAAATCAAGGCGAAAAGCATTCTCAAGAATTTTCTCAAGTATCTTGAAAGGTCCATACCTTATTGGCTTTATCTTTTTACCTTCACCTTGCATTCTGTCTTTGCTGATATACAGCCAGACTTGATCACCAACTTGGAAACTATTCTCCATCCGATGCTTGTCATGCCTTGCCTTGTATTTGGCTTGGCTCTTTTCCAGCTGTTCCTATACTGCCTGGTGAATCTCTTGGATTTGTTGAATGAACTTGGTTGCCTTGTCCACATCACTGTGTCCATCAACTACTATGTCTTTACCAAAGACAAAATCCAGGGAGACCTTGGTGTGAAACCAAAACAGGTCTCAAAAGGAAATCTTTGTGTAGAATAATGTTTTGCTCGGTTGTAAGCATGCTACACATAACACAAATGTTCATCCCAAAGTTTGGGATGCTTGCTGCAATAGCCTCTGAGCAACTAGATCACTGTCCTGTTGACTACTTCTGTGTGGCCATCTATCTGTGGATTAAAGGTTGTGCTTTTCTTTAGTTTGGTGTCCATTAGTTTCCACAGACTCGACCAAAAGTTCCCAACAAATCGGGTGTCTCAATCATATACAATGGAAGTGGGTAATCCAAAATGAACCCATACATGCTGAAAGAACAACTTTGCAGTTTGTTCAGTTGTAATCTGTTTATTACAAGGTATCAAAATACACATTTTGCTAAACCTATCCACAACAACATATAAATAGTCATGACCTTTCCTAGATTTAGGCAGTCCTCCAACAAAGTCCATGGAAACACTTTCCCAAGAATGAGAAGGAACTGGGAGTGGAGTGTACAAGCCTAGTTTTCTATTGTTGGGCTTGCTCTTAGCACACATGGTACACCCTCTTACATATCTAGAAACTGTCTCATTCATTTTTGGCCAATAACAAAATCTTTGCAACTGTGCAACCATTTACTTACACCAAAGTGACTTGATATTAGAGAAGTGTGTGCTTCCCGAATTATCTTTACTCTTTCAGTTTGCGGAATGCATAGCTTCCCACAATGATACAAGAGTTGGTCCTTAACGTGATAATCCAATTCTTCTACTCATTTGCCTTGACTTAAAGTTGCATATACATCTTTGAAATCTATATCTTGAGCATATTGTTCAATGTAGCTCTCATGCAGTACTGAATTATGCTTAAGTATAGTGGATGCATTTATAATAGGTCTAGACAACATATCTGCAACTTTATTGTGTATGCCCTTTTTATATCTGATGACTAAATGAAACTGTTGTAGAAAACCCATCCACCTATAGTGTCTTGATTGCTACAACTTAGTTTGGGAGTGTAGATATTGAAGTGGCTGATGATCAGTATGTATGACTGTCTCTTTGCCCATTAAGTAATGTTTCCATTTTTTTACACTCTGTACTAATGCATACAATTCTTTATCATATGTTGGATAGTTAACTACTGCAGAATTAAATGTCTCAGAATGATAACATATGGGTTTACCTTGTTGTATCAACACTGCTCCCATGGCATAGTCACTGGCATCCGTTTGGATCTCAAATGGTCATCGAAGATCAGGCAATGCTAGTACTGGTGTTGTACTCATCTTTTCTTTCAAGGTGTCGAAGGCTTTCTGCTGTTTGCCTCCCCACTGAAACACCTTGTTCAATCTTGTTAAAGCATGTAAGGGAGCTGCAATTAAGGAAAAGTTAGAAATGAACTTTCTCCAATATTGCGCTGCTCCTAAGAAGTTTCTAACTTTTGTAGCAGATTTGGGTTTAGGCCAGTTCACAATGACTGCCACCTTCGAGAAACCTATCTTCAATTCACCACCCCCTACTATATGACCCAGATAATTCAAAGATGTTTTGCCAAATTCGCATTTTGAGAGTTTAACATAAAGTTTTTCTCTTTTCAAAATAGCGAGTGTCTACTTAACATGCTTTAAATGTTCTTCCCACGTTTTGCTAAATATAAGAATGTCATCCAGATATACAATAACAAAATCATCAAGAAAAGGTCTAAGTACATCATTCATTATTCTCATGTAAGTAGCAGGAGCATTAGTTAAGCCAAAAGGCATAACCAACCACTCATACAATCCCTGCTTTGTTTTGAACGCAGTCTTCCATGCATCTTGTTCTGCAACTTTGACCTGATGATATCCACTATGCAAGTCTAACTTGGAAAAATAAACAACTTCTTTCAATTGATCTAATAGGTCATCTATGCGAGGAAGGGGGTAACAATTTTTTATCGTTATGTTATTCAGTGCTCGGTAATCAATGGACATTCTCCACGAGCCATCTTTCTTTCTCACCAAAACGATTGGAGACCCACATGGTGATGTGCTAGGTCTAATGAATCCCTTCTCGAGCAACCCCTACACCTGCTTCTTGATTTCTGCATTCTCTAAAGCGGACAACCTGTACAATCCAATGTTAGGCAATGGAGCATCTTGCTGCAAATTAATATCATGCACTATTTACTTTTTGGGTGGTAGACCTTTAGGTTCTTGAAACAAGATATCATATTCTGAAACAACTTTTTCTAAATCAGCTTGCTGTTTAGCATCGCAACCCTCAAATACATTGGTTTTATCAAGTTTCTTTTCCTTTACAACCATCAGTAAAAACTGTTTGCATGAATTTACAATTCGTTTCATCTGCCCTGAGTTTATGAGTATTATTATTCTTGAGCTTATGAGCTCTTACAAAGTATTTGATACCATCTTTAACGAGTAGATACTTGTTCTCAACTCTATAGAAAATAGTTTTTCTATCATACAAGTAAGGAATTCCTAAAACAATTCCACATATATTCAGAGGAACTATATCTAACTCAACCTCATCTACAAATGCTGACCCAAAAGAAAACTTAAGTTTTCATTGTCTAGTCACTTGTAGTTGTGCTTTATCACTTAACCAACCTAATGGGTATGGTTTCTTGTGAGGTGTAGTCAGTAATCCCAACTTCTTTACAATTGCTTCAAAAATTAAATTTACTTGTGAGCCACTATCAAACAAAGTATCAATCTTTTGATGCTTGGAAATAGCTCGAATATGGAAAAGCTCACGTCTTTTTCTCTCATTTTCCTGATCATTAATAGACTGTGCAGAATTACTAGTAGATGCTTCAAAATTTTTACCTTTTATACCTGTCACTGCAATGGTTGTTTCATCTCCTGAGTCCGACCCCAAATCTTTCTAAGTAGCTGCAGCAGTCTTCTTCTTCTTGCCCTCGAACTTCTTAGGTCTCAGCTCCAGATGCAGAATCCAATAGTGCTCATCATCATGCCCATCCTTCTTACAGTGAGTGCATGAAGACTTGCTTTTCTGTGCAGTGTTGGCCTTCCTCTCTTTCCATTTCTGTTTTCTTTTCTCCTTATTATTGCTTGCAATGGGCTTGGATGACCCTCCAACTTCTAGGTTCCCATTCTTTCCTCTAGCTTCTAGATGTGTAGCTTGGACAGATACCTCATCTATACTAGTGGGATTAAACATGAGGATAGTGTGCCTCATGTAGCTGCGTAGACCACCTATGTACTTCAACAGAGTCTCAGGTGAGTCTAATGAAATTCCTAAAATCAAATCTCTCTTCCTAAATTCTTGGGTGTAACCCTATACACTTTTCCCTTTCAATTGGCGAAGAGTTTGCCAGCTCATCATGGCTCGCTACATGTAAGCTAGTGGATAGAACTGTTTTTTGATTGCAGAAACAAATTCACTCCAGACAGAAAGAATCTTACCTCATCTATACTAGTGGGATTAAACATGAGGATAGTGTGCCTCATGTAGCTGTGTAGACCACCTATGTACTTCAACAGAGTCTCAGATGAGTCTAATGAAATTCCTAGAATCAAATCTCTCTTCCTAAATTCTTGGGTGTAACCTTGTACACTTTGCCCTTTCAATTGGCGAAGAGTTTGCCAACTCATCATGGCTTGCTGCATGTAAGCTAGTGGATAGAACTATTTTTTTATTGCAGAAACAAATTCACTCCAGACAGAAAGAATCTTACCATGTTTCTTCATGTCAGCTTGTGTCCTGCCTTCCCACCATACCAAGGCAGTGCCTCCGAGGCGTAGGCTGGCCAGCTGAATCTTACTCTTGTCTGAGTCGATACTCTGCACTCTGCAATAAACATCAATTTGTCTGATCCAATTATCCAGCTTCTCTGCATTCAACTCTCCATCATATATTGGTAAATCAAATTTAACATCTAATTTGATCAAAGATGTCTTCTTTTTATGTTCAAGGCTATTAGGAGGTGTGAGAAAGCTTTCTTCTTTCCCTTTGCCTTTTGAGTGGTCATGGAGGAGAGACTCTTCTTCTCCTTTATCTTGCTTGGAGCCTGATGAGTCCTCATCTTTATGTTTCCTAAAGTCCCTATACATTTCCTCTACCATGGACCTCATGGCCAGGAAACTATCTATGAATTGAGGGTCTAGCCCCAAGGGACTTTCCTCTGACATTTTCTTCTAAGGATAGACTCTTCCAATTTCCAGGTTAGTCTCAACCAACTCTCCTTCTCCTAATTTAAGCTTTGATCTAGTTAGCATTCAACAACAAAATCTAGCACAAGCTTGTCTAACCTTAAACAACCTAGAGCTCTGATACCACTTGATCTGAAAATCACTCGTGAATGATCTCAGTTAATTAATGAAGGTATTACAGACCCATGTGCTGGGGTGTGCCTATGTTATTTTAAGCAACGGATCGATAAGATTGTGAAATACACAGGCACTTGGAACAGTAAGAGAAACACAGTAAGCAAATACAAAAAAACACAACAAATTTAATAAGGAGTTCACCCAATCCTCCTGGGCTACGTCTCTTGGTCCAACCTTTAGTGGTGGCCTTTTCTATTGTGTCTTAAAGTAGAGATTTTACAATAAGAAGCTCAATTTGAGTCTCACTTAATAGAGAATGATAAGTAGGATTGTGCTTGGATCCCCCAAGTCTCTAGAGTACACGGACTCCCCTTACTAAATCTCAACCTCGACTGGTCTCTATGGTATGAGTCCAATTTGGTACTCAATACCTGACAGGTCTACACAAAGGAGTTGCTTGAACCTCTCAAGCCTTCTCTGGAGTTCACAGGCTCTCGGACTCTCTCTGTTCTGTCTGCTCGATGTTGCCTTTGCTCTGCAAGTCAGCTCAGCTTCCTTGTTCTCTGCAATTCACTTCTTTTTCTCTACTTTTGTCCCCTCTGCTCTTTGTATGTTCGTGGCTTAAACCCAATCTGCTCTCTGACTGTTCATTTCCTCTTCCCAGCTCTCTAGATCGCCTGCCTCGGTCCGCTGGAATTCCCCTGCTCTACGTCATCATTGCTGTGTAATGCTGCACAGAGAGGTGGCCACTTGTCGCCTTACGAACTAAGTGTCAGTTTTCTTTAAACAGTCGTTATTTCTGTTACTCCAGGATTTGCCCACGAAACTGATTCTTCTGCCAGCTCATCGGTCATGCCGGACCTCAAATTTTTATGTGCCTCAGTCTATTTCCCCGTCGAATCCGGTCATCCATCGGGTTAATTCTCCGTCGTTGATCTGGAGCCTCCAGATCCTACAGTCTCCGTCTATATCGTGCGGGTAAGTTGCTCGACCATTACTCACGCGATGTAAGCAGTTTTCTCTCTCATCTGCTGGACACGCGTCGCCCGATGTGTGGCATCGCGCTGAACTTGGCCAAACCCGCTTACCGCTCGAAGTGCACGTGATATCTTGCCGGTTTTGGGCATAGGACCCGCCTTTGACGATTTCCACACGGTTTCCTCTTTTCCTCGTGACCGAGCGCTCGGGGCTTTCCTTCACTGAGAGTTTTTCCCTACGATCGCGTATCAGAAACTACCTTTGTTTCTGGATCTGGGCTTTCGATTGCCAATTTGCATCCATGCACGGTCTCCATGGGCCAACGGTCAGCACGCTTTGACCGAGGGTCCTCGTTGTTCCGTGTTGGCCACAAATTGCCATTGTCCAGAGGTCATTTCTAATAAGCTCGTTATTCATAAGATTTTGAAGCCTGACATAATTTGAAACAGTCATGGAAATGTTTAAGGATCCAATTCGGATCAGGAACTGATCTGGGATCAATAAGAGTGGTATGACACACTCTCTGAGACAGACTTCCGATCAGTGAGAGCGCTATTGAGCACTCTCTTTTATATGGGACTGACTTCGGGTCAATAGAGGATGGTATTACATCCTCGATCATTTCTTCTTCATAGTTCAGCGGAGCAGAGTCGAGCAGTGCAGAGCATTGCAATTGATGGCAGAGATAGTACCGACAAACAGATGGATTAGCAGATGGAGTTCTCCCTTGTTGAGAAATTCTCCCTACTTGAAAGTGAGTGTTAAAATTGGAAACTAGGGCCAAACTCCATGTGGATCATCTCATTTATGGCAGCTGATATTTTTCTTGGATTCCTCCCAACGAGAGGTGTAGGCTTGATCTAACGATCATCTGATTCCAACATGTATTCATGGAGATATGAATTTATTTGTATTTCTTGACAATTTGTCAAGGTCGGCCAGCAAGCTAAAGTGTGTGGCACACCCCCAACTTGTCCTCCACGATTCATATAAAAGGAGGAGACCTTGTGGCATTATTCCACTCATCTCACCACACATCTTCTCTCTCTCCTACGCATTAGAAGAGTCTCTCTCTCACACGTGTGATTGAAGGAGGAGGATGCAGATCAGGTTTAGGGCAGCGTTGACTTAGGGCTGAACGTGAAGGACGCAGATCTGTTTTATGCATGCATTGACCAGCATAGTGGAAGGTTTGACTGTGTTTTTGGGTTGGGCAGCCTCTCCTAGGCTAGCCGCATTGCTGGGCAGCCAAACGCTGGCCTGTTTGACCACGGATTTGACCAATGTTGACTGGTTAGGGCTGACCACAGGGCTGCAGTGCATTGACTGCTGTTTGACCACATTTTGTGGACTGTTTTGGGCTGCTTACTATTGCTGTTGGAGGCCGAGTTCTCCTAGGTTGACTTGAGGTCAAATTGGAGTTGTTTTGACTAGCTTTGACTTTGCTGATTGTTGTTGTATTACTGCTGATATAAAATCACAGATTTGTGATATTGTACTATCTCTCTCTTTCTGCTGAATTATTGAAAATAGAGAATAATTGATCAAAGGGTTCCCCACATTGGGGTTTGTGCCTAGCTAGCCGCCACATCTTGTTTCTCGTCTTGGCTTGTCTTATGTCGATTTATTTATGTTCTATCAGCATTCTACTTTATGTTAATGCGATTGCTACTGTGAATTGACATTGGGTTAATAAGAAGAAATTGAAGTAAATTGCTCTATGCATAGAACATACCATAATTTAACACCTTGACAAGGAAGCGATGATTCACCATCCCAGGAAAGCAAGGAATGCGAGAACATGCTGGAGAATGGTACAGCTTAACCAAAGACACTAGGAATGGTTCCAATAGCCAAAAATGAAAATCAGTAATGAAAAAAAAAACAAATACTTTCTTGGGATGCTATGTCAAGTAACTACATTCTTGGGACGCCGTGAACTGTCTTTTTCTTTTCCAACTTCCAAGTGAACAAATTCTATGAATTTCCACGTTTGTTTACCTATTAATTTGCAGTTGCACAATGGTACAACTTAGCCAGAGACAACAGGAATGACTCCAAATAGCAAGAAATAAAAGTCGGTTTTAAAAACAAAAAAAACAAAAAAGTTAATACAATCTTGTGATACTGTGAACTAGCTTACTTGATTGCTAACAACAGAGCTGGATGGTGCTGTTACAGCAGAGAACCATGTCATCTTTGCAACATCAAATATCAATGTTTCTGAGCACCCTGTGACATCAACACTTCTCATCATATAACCATTTATATTCTTGTGATAAGTTGATGATCATGAAAAGTATGCAATTCCTGAAAGCATAAAAATGAGAAAGGTGTGCAATTATGAAATTTAATGTGCTGGTAATATATGCAAAAGCAAACTTTAAGCTGGCTGGGACAGAACTTAGTCTGAAATAAATTTCATAGAATCATCCCTTTTATATTTTGAGACCTTAAGGCCCATTGCCCACAAATAGCACAAATGAACTGGATGCACAAAATGCAACACACACATACACAGTCTCCAGAACAAACACAAATTACATTCAATTACAGACAATAATTTTAATAACTAAATTGAATATCACCTTCATGGCAATCTCATATCTGGTAAAAACTTTGATTTGAATTACCAGTGGCATCATGCTCATCTAATATCATATCTTATTTGCTCAAAATCATATTAATTTCCACCAAAACTCAGAGCAAGCATCAATACAACAGATATTTTTGAGATCACAAAAGTAAGCTATTTCATGAGATATACAATGTCATATATTTTCAATGGAAAGCTATGCATCAAACATGCATGCATTTCAAGTTCGCAAAAAAAAATTATTTGTTCGAAAGAAGAAAGCAGAGAGAAAACAAAAACAGGAATAGTTGATTGCTATTGTTTCCCTTCAGGCAACACCCATAGAGACACACTCAGTGTGACTTGTTGCTGCTTGGACAAGGTATTCTTATCAGCCTGGACCTGCTATTCTCCACTCATCAGTTACATTCTTGGCGCTCATCGGCCATTCATAGTGGTGTATCATTTCCCCATGCCCTAGATCTCAGATGTGCTAGATGATGTTCCATTGATTAGTGGTTGGTATGGTTTCATTTCTTAACCTCCTCATCTGAAAATGATGCCAAGTTTTATCTTGTTGTTTATATATCGACATTAGAGGGATTCTTTATCACTTTTAATTTAGTAAGATTGTTACCAAGTTACTACTTCTAACCATTGGGACATAACTACTTTCGGATAAGTAAGCCATTAAGCTAGACCACTAGGTACTACTGGGGAATCAAGTTGGGTAGCGTGAACATATCCTCTCCATACTTAACACTTTCCATTTAATAGCTTTTCATTTTCATTTCCATACATAAGTCCCTTAATGTACAGTTAACTCACCAAAGATCATCCAAAGAGGGCCATCATCATTTAAAAAAAAACGCAAGCCTCAAAAGTCAAATCTGTTGAATTTTGTAGCCATGGTCGGTCTTCATAATTAATATTTTTGGTTTTATGTAATTGTAATAATAAATATAAAACCAGTTCCTCACGTTATTGTCAAAGGAAAAATTTTAAGGCATGTTCTTCATGTTCTTGTCAAAAGAGAAAATTTTGAATTTTGAAAGGCTACAAAGAAGCCAAGTCAGCCCTCCTCCTAGTCAACTCGGGCTAGTCATAAAGGCACCCATTCGCCCAGCTAGTCTACTATATGTATGAGTCATTCACCCTTTCCAAGCATGCAACTCTGACTTTCTGAGGCAAAGAAAGAAGTCAAATCTCAGGCCAAGGAAGAAGTCGAATGTGAGGCCAAGGAACAAGTCAATTCTGAGGCCAAGGAACAAGTCAGATTTGAGGAAGAGAAGAAGTTAAATCTAAGGCAAGATAAGAAGATGATTTTGAAGCACACCGAGTTGAGGCAGGCCGAGATTATTATCTGTGACAGATCAAAATTCTGAGACACAGAATGCCAAGTTTCTGAGGGAGCCGAAATTCGGCCCTTGCAAACCTAACCAGATCAAGTTCAGTGGGCAGACTTATAACTTGACTAGGAGGTAGTTGGACCAGGTTTGACCAACTCTACTTTGCAGGTCAGTTTGACCTTGTGGTTGACTAGATGATCTAGGTGTGTCTCTTTTTGAAATGAAGAATTTCTCTAAGAAAAAGTTGCTAGGATTTGGCTGTCTCTCTATGATCCTACTGCCATTTTGTTTTACAGTTGAGATCCACTGTGTAATTGCCTGTAATACTCCTAAATGGAGATATTAAGTGTAAACAGAAACATGCACTTGAACAGCACAATTAAAATTTCACACACCCAAAAATTACAATTTTGCACAAGAGAAATAAGCTGGCAATACAAAAATGAGTGAAACAGTGGCACCTAATCTTGCTATAGCGAGCAATGACAAGCCCAAGTTGTAAATTTGTTGCCCAAGCTATTGACAAGTTTCCCACAAATGCTCTGTGCCAACCCAGAATTCTCTATCACTGCTGCAACAAGGAAATGGTGAATGTTGCTTCCTTTGTGCTCGGAATCCTCTGAAATTGCAATTTGTGCCTCCAAAATTTTTCCCACCAGACACAAAAAGGAATTGGTCCTGTTGACCACTACGTGTCAACTTCCCATAGCAAGTACACCCCCTTTTCTTCGCAAAAGGGATAGCGCTTGATTGACATGTCCGTGCCATTCGACAATCATCGTCGACTTGATCATATTATGTTGTAAACCCAGTCTGCATGTGTGAATTGTAAATAATCTTAGCAGATATGAGTCATGTATGTAAATTGCTTAGGTGGACCTAATTTTCTAGTGATAATCTACGTTCCGGAAGGTTTTTTGTCTCACCAATCCATGATCGGCAAAGTTTTCCTTCATCCTAACCCGAAAGCCGGAACGAATTTTGTCATTAGAATCTTAGGGAAATCCTAGTGCGTTGATCTGCTAGATTATGGTTGTGTTGCAGAACTGGGTGGTCTATGAGGGTCTATGTCAAATGGGTTTTCCCCCTTTAGATGTAAAATTGTAAAAGTCATGATGTAAAGTGTCTTGAGGGTTAGAAAATGTTTTAATCCCCTCATAAGTCCTAAGTCCTAGGTCCTAGGTGATTTTTCCAAAGGCTAAGTTTGAGGATCCATTTAAAAATAAATAAAAATTAAAAATTAAAAATAAATAAATAAATAAAATTTGAAAAGATATATATATAAAAAATATAAGTAAAAAATAAAATAAAATAAAATAAAAACTTAAAAATAATAAAATAATAATATTTTTGAGTAAATAAATGCAGAATTTCAATTTTTTAATGCATTAAAAATTCGACGGATGAGATTAAGAGATATCTTGATCCTCATCGACGGTCGAGATCATTTTGACATGGATCACTCGAACTAGCTGTTGGGAATTTTTCCTTTAAATAGGGTGCTAGGCGTCATTTGAGATCATCAGATCCTATGTTGCGAGGGAGCGCCCCCCCCTCGAACCCGCTCCCGAATCGCGCTCCGAGCGGGAGCGGCTCGGGAGCGCGCTCCCTCAAAAAAATTTGCGCTCCTTGGTCTGTTCGGAATCGACTTAGGGAGCGATCGCTCTTTAACGCCCGGGAGCGATCGGGGAGCGATCGCTCCCCGATCGCTCCCAGGCATTAAAAATCGCTCCGGGAGCGATTCCCACGGGGCCAGGAGGGGGTCGGCGGAAAAAAATTCCGCAGACCCAAAAAAAAATTAAATTTAAAAAAAAAATTGGTTTTAAAAGGCCAATGGGCCAAAAAAATATTCATTGTTACTTCATTGAGCTTGAGTTTGGAGCTGGAGCAAGAGCAAAGGAGCGAGGAGCAAGTGCTGAGGAGCGAGGAGCAAGTGCCAAGGAGCGAGGAGCAAGTGCTGAGGAGCGAGGAGCAAGTGCCAAGGAGCGAGGAGCAAGCCTGCAGAGGTAAGTAACTTAGTAATTTAGTTAGTTTAGCTGGTTAGGTAGTAATTTAGTTAATTTAATTTAGCTTATTGAGTTTAAAAATCATGTATTTAAATTAAATTAATAAATTAAATTAATTAATCCCAATAAATTAAATTAATTTGCAGATTCAAGAATCAAAACCCTACAAACATCAAACACCATGGACCTGGCTATATTTCTTGGCATTTTCCTCTTCCTGGTCCCTTTTATGGTTATTATGGTGCTGGAGAGTAGGAAACGGAGGGGCCAGCCTCAAACTGAAGAGGGGGATGAAGAAGCCGGAGAAAGTCAAATGGGTGAAAACCCCGGTGAGGAGGAGCTGGAGGAGGGTGAACATGACCCTCAAAAAACTAAACAAGACCAAACTCCATTGTGGAAATATGTTAACAGGGCTGAAACAGGGAGAGGGGGTGGAACCACTAAATTTCATTGCCCCCATTGCAACACTGATTACACAGGTTCATACACCCGTGCTAGAAGACACCTCTGCGGGAAAAGGCCATGGGATGGAGAGAAACAAATAGGAATCAAAACTTGTAGAGCGGTGTCAGCAGCGGAGAGAGCCAAATACATAAGGGAAGAGGAGGAAGCCCAATACAGAACAAAAAAATCAAGGGTTTTCTTTGAACCAAGCTCACAATCACAAAGAACTCCTTCAGCATCCTCCCAAGGCAGTGGATATGGACATGGAGGCACAGGCTCATCATCTTTAAGGCGTAGAACCATATCAGATTTCCTTGATGAGGGGTGTAGGAATGATGTGGATTCAAAAGTTTACAGGTTTCTCTATGCATGTGGGATACCATTCAATGTTCTTCGCTCACCTTATTGGCACGAAATGGTTTCTGCCATAAATGATGCCCCTAAAGGATACAAGAGCCCTGGGTATGACAAGGCAAGAACCGTTGGCCTTGATCATGAAAAAGCAAAAATATCACATTCTTTGAATAAAATGACAAGTTCTTGGACTGACCATGGGGTGTCCATTGTATCTGATGGATGGACAAATGTAAAAGGCAAGCCATTGATAAGTGTTCTTGCTGTGTCTGTTAGTGGTCCCATCTTTCTAGCTGCACATGATTACTCAGACAAGTTCAAGACCGCCATCAACATTGCAGAAGCATTACTTGAAACAATTGAGCGTATTGGCCCATACAATGTCATCCAAGTCATCATTGATAATGCTCCTAATTGTAAGGCAGCGGGAGCAAATATTGAGGATAAATACCCCAACATATTTTGGTCTGGATGTTTGGTTCACACAATGAACCTTCTGTTGCATGATATTGTCAAAAACAAAAATGAACAATACCAATGGATTGGTAATTTGTACAAGAAAGGCAAACAAATGATAAAATTTATTACAAATCATAGCAATACCCATGGCCTTTTCCGTAGTCACTCGAGATTGGAGTTGCTGAAGATTGCGAAGACTAGATTTGGTAGCTATTACCTCACCTTCAGGCGCCTTTTGAAGGTAAGAAAGGCATTAGCTAGCATGGTATCAAGTCCACATTGGCAGGTGTTAAAGGAAAGGGCTACAAATGTAGCTGACATGGCAGGTTTTGAAATGGTGGAGGAGGCCGCTCTTGATGGGTAGTTTTGGACAAGTGTGAGGCAAGTATTGGATTTCACCAAGCCAATTTATCACATGACTCGGTTTGCAAATACAGACAAACCAGTGATTGGCGAGGTGTATGAGCAAATGGATACCATGTTGGGGGAAATAAAAGACATTGTTCATAATAGAGATCCCAACTTGTACAAACTGATTCATGATTGTGTGTGTGAACGGTGGAATAGGCTTAACCTTCCACTACATTGCTTGGCGTATATCCTTACGCCAAAATACTACTCTACATCTTGGTTGGGCCAACCTGCAGCAAGGGGTGGGGTTAGGACCAAACCCCATTTAGATCCAGAGGTAACTAAAGGATATTTGGAAGCATTAGAAAAGTTGGTACCTAACAGGGAGGAATGTGCAGCTATGCGCCTTGAAATAGGCAGATACTTCAGTGGCACTGGTTTGTATGGTAACTTCCATGCAATGGACGACAAAGATAAATTTGAATCTCTCACATGGTGGGAAACATATGGCGGCCACGGACTTTTGCCAAAATTGGCAAAAAAAGTTATTTCACAGGTTGTAAATTCTTCTTCTGCAGAGAGGTGTTGGAGCACCTACAGCTATATACATAATGTGAAAAGAAATAGACTCAATGAAAACCGAGCAGAAAGCTTGGTTTATGTGCACTACAACTTGAGGTTGTTGAGTCATTATTGTGATCGGGCTAATGAGGATCCCACATATAAAATTTGGGACAATCACCCAGAGGATGACAATTTGGAGGATGGCATTGTACATATTGAAGAACTAGAAGAGGAACTTGTAAGGGATGAAAATGAAGCAGCTGCAGCAGCCATGCCACCTCCACCATCCAGTAGCAGTGCTCGAGGTCCGAGTCTTGTTCCTTTGCTGTCACCACCTCCATCTACACCCTCGCGTGGAGGTTCTAGTTCTGGTCGTCGGTCTGTGCGGGAGACTCCTAGAAGACCACCACGACCTGCTTATACTCCTGGAGACACTCGTGGCAAGGGCCACATGTAGATTTACAGTTTACTTGTCTTTTTTAGTTTCTATTAGACTTTAGTTTTCATAACTGTTGAGTTTTGAGTCCTTGACTCTTGACTCTTGACTCTTTCATATCATAATGATATTTTTTGTAAACATTATATCACTGTAACAATGAAAATTTGAAGTTTGAAGTTGGGCCTTGGCAATTATAACTCATTGGTAATGATTGTGAATTATGAATATGATGCTTTGTGAAAGACTAAAGTTGTTTCATTTCATCTCATTATTCATGTTTCATTTTCTAAATTTTTAACATTTCATATCATGTTAACAGTTAGAAGTTAGGACTTAGAAATATCTTCGATATTACTTCTTGTAATGGTTAAACTTAGCTTACAAGTACAACTTTGGTGATCAATGATGATAAATGTTATTGAATTTTCAATTCTGAAAGCTTGAAGTTGAAACTTTAAGATTGAATTTGATGAATCATGATTTATAAGACTCAATATGTTGCAGTTGTAATATGTATTTTACTAACTTGTGGACATGGTTGATGACGATTATAATTTCTAGATGATTGATGTGATATGGTTCAATGATCAATCTATGTTTTTTTATGTTTTTTATGTCTAATTCATCATTCTACATGTTGTTGTTGACATATATGTATCAAAAATTAAAAAATATAAAAAATATATATATTTTTAAAAAATCGCTCCCGGATTCGCTCCCAAAACGGGAGCTTCTGAAAATGGTCGCTCCCGCTCCCACTCCCAAGTAACATTGATCAGATCTGTGAGTCTTGTGCTGAAGAAAGCTCTCTTGTAAATTTTTTCTGGTGCAAATAAAGAAAGATTTTGGGGTTGAAATCTTGTTGGTGTTACTCTCCTGAAAGTGCTGTTAGCTATTTTATTTTCTGCATAATTTTATTTTCAGCCATTAGTAATAGCTTGATGTAGAGTATTGTTGAACACAGGTATCTTGTTCACTTACTAAGGTTTGAATGGTATTAGAATTTTTGAAATAATGGCAGGTATCTCCATTGCATCTGGGATCTAGTACTGTTTTTTCTCTCTTTATTGATGGTTGAAGTGAGCAGTGTAGGAAACCCTTATTGAGAAAATCAATGGGCGTTTGGGGAAGTTCTCGGCTGAACCAGCCAACTCCCGCAAAGCTCTCTTGTAGAGCCCAACCAGTTTTGATTATGGGTTTATCATTTAGAGTTTATTTCTGAGTTGCATGAGAGTTTTTCTAAAGCATTTCGTAGCAAATCTGAAGTTCTGAAAATATTATTAAAGGTTATTGACAAATCTGGTTGTTGTAGAGTCACAAAGCTGTAAATATTGTAGCTGGTTTGTAGGGTTTTGGTTTTTATACATATATTCTGGGTGTTTTTCCTTTTCATTTACAGGTTGCAGGGCTTTCTGAAGATTTCCAAGGGTTTGATCAGCTCCTTGCTATTGCATCAGAACGATCTCTTGCAGGGGCATTATTTTTTGCAACCCAGGGTTTTATTTTTTGCAGAAAAAATCTTCGAAAAATTGCTGCCAAACCCCCTTCTCAGCAATCTGCCAAGCCACGCTTCTCTAAATCACGCAAGCCTGCAAGTGAGCAGTCAGCAGCAAAATCGTTTTCTCTTCCACGCAATCATTACTGCTCATCAAACCTGCGTGTTATCTTCTCTCCCTCGTTCCTGAGCTGCCATCCTCACCATCATTCTTACAGCAGAGCAAGCATTTCTCCCACACGCAAGTTTCTCTTCTGCTCCAGAACCTGCAAAACAAATTCATCTCCTTCTCTTCCTGCGGCTTTCAAACCTGCTGGCAACATCAAACCTTTCACGCTGTCTATATATCGTTGTTGATCATTGTCAAAACCCTGTATACGACAGCGCGTTGATCCGCTTAATCCAGCTCACATCTGTTAAAATTGGCAACCAGGGAAAAACTTCATGTGGTCATCTTATTCATGGCTAATAATATTTTTATTAGATTCCTCTCGTCGAGAGGTGTAGGATTGATATAAAGATCATCCAATTCCGATAAGTATTCATGGAGATATGAATTTATTTTGATTATGGAATTATTATCAAGCCGACCTACAACTCATGTAGGCTCAGAAGCCCAACAGTCGCATCTATTCACCCACCAACGTTGTGTATAAATAAAGAGGACTTTTCCTCATTTGGACTCACTCATCTCATCACATCTCTCTCTCTCTACTACGCAGATATGAGTCTCTTCTCTACTGCACTGAAATGGGTCTCTCTCTCTCACACATGTGAAGCCGGAAGCTGTTGAATTTGAAGCTGCAACTGCAGAAGTAAAGATTGACTTGCGTGCCCTAGAAGATCTCCTCTTTGGAACTGCGCTGTAGGTTCATCTGAACCTCCTCTGGAAGCCGCAACTTTTGGTGGTGGAATGAAGTCAATCCGACGAACGGTTTGCAAGATATCGACTACCCTAGTTTGAAGTCGGAAACTGCTGAAACTGAAGCTGCAACTGCAGAAGTAAAGATTGACTTGCGTGGCCTAGAAGATCTCCTCATCTGAACTGCGATGTAGGTTCATCTGAACCTCCTCTGGAAGCCGAAACTTTTGGTGGTGGAATGAAGTCAGTCCGACTGTCGGTTTGTGAGATATGGTCTACCCTAGTTTGATAATGAAGCCGCTAATGCTGATGCTACCGATCTAGGGTTTGCTACTGCTGATATGAATCAGATTTATTGTACTATTTCTCTCTGCTGAATTATTGAAGATAAAAGAAAATTTGATCAAAGGGTTTCCCCACACATTGTGGAGTTTGTCCCTGGCTAGCCGCCACATCTTGTGTCTCTTGTCTTGGCTTGTTTTCTGTCGATCGTTTAATGTTCTATCTGCACTTTACTTTATGTACATGTGATTGCTAATCGGTGGAATATAATAAGAAAAAGAAGTAAACTGTTATAAGCATAGAACATACCATAACTTAACAACATCGCTGCCCTCCTCCTTCCATTTCTTTTTTGCCGCAGCTACATTCATCCCCACGCTCATTTCAAACCTACAGTTGCAAAAAAAAAAAAAAAAATATATATATATATATATATATAAAGCCTGCAAACAAAACAAAAATAAAACGTGGTCAATCCTGCCTCAGCTCTCCATATCCCCGACCTGCCATTTTCGTGGCTCACTCCCGCAATATCATCCGCTCCTCGATCTCAAACCTGCAGCAGAAAACCAGCATCCCTCCCTTCGGCCTTCGCTTCAGCTTCCTTCCTTGCCGTCGACTGCACCTGCACTGCATACAAATTTCTATACACGAGCTAGGTTTCTGCGTTTTGGTACGAGCGTGGACAGGTTAATTTCCTTTTTTTATATGCGCAGGTCTTTTCTCCATATGCGTAGGGAGAAATCGTTTTTTTTGGTGCAACGTAAATACAACTGCAGGTTTTACTTTAGATTTTGATTTTGTTACATTTAGATTATAATTTAGTTCTAGGGTTAGATAAATGTTTCATATATAAATTTTAAAGTTTAGGATTTTGTTTTTCTTTGATTTTAGATATTTACATTCTAAATTTTTGTTTTCATTTTAGATTTAGCTTTTGTTTAGATTTTAATTCTAAAAAAAAAAAAAAAATCGATTTTCCTTCTAAGCTCCTATGTATGTTGTTTTAGTTTAGTTTTACGGTTTAGCACTTAACAAATTTTTTGTTAAAGTTTTAGTTTCATTTAAATTTAAAAAATTAAAAAATTAAAAATAAAAATAAAAAATAAAAAAAAATAAAAAAATAAAAAAAAATAAAAAAAAAATCATTTTCTTATATAGATTAGGTGTCACAGTAACCCCTACTGGGAGGGCCGAAATTTTAAACCTGCAGTAGAGGCCAAAATTCTGAAGCTGGGGGTCAAAGTTGTGGTGTTGGAAGAGATTTGACTAGGTTTGACTTGGACAAAGGAAGCACATCATCCAGAAGGGTTGGCCTTGGTATTAGAGGGTATTGGTCTTGGTCTAGAGGTCTTGGACTTCATCGATTGAAGAATCCATAAGTAGAGAAGAGATTTGTGGATTTTCCTCTTAAGTGGAGAGGTCTTGGCCCTGGCTTGCAGCCTACATTTTGTGTTCTTGTTCTTCTTGTTTTGGTAGATGTTTGATGATTTACAAACATAATAACAAGTAAAGAAGCTAATAAGTAAGAAAAAGTAAAAAGAGATCACAAGCAGTTATTAAAAAAAGAGAAATCACTCTAATCATTTCCCTGTAGACTTCTCAACATGGTATCAGAGCTAAGGTTGGCTAAGGGCATTATGAAGATCTCTACTACATTGAAGAAGTTTTTATAGAAGTGTTCAAAGGTAGCAAGTCATCTCAAGCAAGGCTTCAAAGACAAAGTAAGGACTCTTCTCAAAACTCACTAGCACATTTCAAGATTTGGAGAATGGAGGAAATATTCATCTCAACAACATCCGATTTGTTCCAGGTTTGTATAAGAATTTAATTTCCATTCAAGTCTAGAAGATAAAGGTGATGAGTGGCTTTCATTGATGGAATAGTTGTAGTATGGGGTAAAAATTCAAGCATAGAAAATGCAAGAATGATTTGAATTCGTGAAGGAAGACTTTACAAGCTGCTAACTCCCCTTGCTTAAGCCTTAGTTCACATTGAAATCAGCCCATGTGAACTTTGACATAGAAGATTTTGTCATCTCCACTTCAAAATCCTTCCAACCCTGAATTCAATAGTAGATGGAATCCTGATCACGAAGGAGTATGCAAAGGATCTGCATTGGGTAAGAACACCAAGAGACCATTTGGAAGCAGTGCTTCAAGGTCAAAAAAAAATCTTGGATCTTATTCACTCTGATATCTGCGGTCCTATGACTCCCAAATCACATAGAGGTCATCTATATTACGTCACATTTATAGATGACCATTCAAGGAAAACTTGGGTTTACTTATTGAAATCCAAAGATGAAGTATTTACCAAATTTCAAGAATTTAACGCTGAGGTAGAGAACCTTACAAAAAGAAGAATCAAGATATTAAGGTCTGATAATGGAGGAGGTAATAGGGATGAAGAGGGAGGTAATAGTCCCATATAATCCCGAACAAAATGGAGTTGCAGAATGAAAGAATCAGTCCATTGAAGAAAGTGTAAAAGCTATGCTGCATGATCAAAATTTACCGTAATTTTTGTGGGGTGGAGCTACGAATACAGTTGTATACATACAAAATCGAAGTCCCCATAGGTCACTATATAACACAACTCCTAAAGAGGTATTCACTAGGAAGAAACCAAGCATGGATCATCTCCGAATTTTTGGTTGTCCTATCTATATTCATATACCTAAGGACAAGAGAAAGAAGTTGGATCCATCAAGCATGATGGGAACATTTGTTGGCTACAGTAACTCTTCTAAGGCCTATAGGATCTACATAAAGGAAGGATACTGAATAGAATTCAGCCAAGATATGATATTTGATGAAAGTATTGCATTCAAGAAATCAATGGATCTCCCTATGGACTCTAATGATGAAGAACTTCTAGTATTTGAAGAGGAGGTTACTAGGGAGGAAGGAGAATCAAATCATGAATATGAAAGTCCTAGTGAACCTATACAACCTATGGTAATCCCTGAAACTAAAAAGAGACCTAACTAGTTGACGTCTACACTACTAGATGCACAAGGTCATGCAGCGGTTCCAGGCACATTCAGGGATGTTAGTTTTTGGCATGCATTGGAAGTGCTCTAGCCTTGAAAATTGGTGGAGAGGCTAAGGCACATGAGTTCTAAAGAACCCAGAAACCGTTCGGTGAAATTCCACCTGGATTGTATTTTAATAAAATAATTAATATTTTTAATGGATTTCCTAAGCCTAAACTTAGGGAAATTAAAATATTAATGGGTATTAATCAAAATATGGGTGAGAATGATCTAGAAGGCGGATCAAGTCATGTTTTAATCTTACCCATTGATTAGAGACTTAATCTCGGTCGTTGAAGACTCAACAGGAAAAGTATAAAATGGAGGTTTGGGGTTCATTTGGAAATACAAAGAGAGAAAGAGAGAGAATTGATCTGGAGTTCAATTTCTGGGGCTAGGAAGCTGAGAAATTCAAACTAAGTGATCATTCAACAGCAGAGGGGCACTAAGAATCTGGGAGGACTTTCTGTAGAACATTGACAGAGAGGTGAAAAGAGCTTGCAGATGCTAGAGAGGCAACACAGTAGCCGGGAATGGTTGACGTTGGACAAGTCTGGGCCCACGCAATCCTGACGCAAAGCCAGAAGGGCTAGCACAGGGCCAGAAGGGCTAGCGCAGAGCAAAAAAGTTGCCTGTCACGCAGAATCCAGAACTGTCGGGAATTGTCGGAACTACCGGGAACAGCCGGAACTATCAGAACAGTCGGGAGAGCTAACGCAAAGTGCAGAGAAGGTGACACAAGCCTGACACAGAGCCAGTGCAAAAATAGTCGGGTTGTCTTGTGCTAGATCAGCCGGAATTCTATCGGGTGAAGTGAGGTAAACCTCACTCAGATTTTCCGCCAGTATTTTCTCTGTAAAGGATTGCTAGATGAGCATCCTAGATTTGTATTCAGATATTTCTCCTGCATAATAATAAACCCTCAAAACTGCTGCACCAGTTTTCCTGCATTGGGTTTTTCCGAGGACTATTGTGTCCAAAAATAAGTGTGTCCTATGTATCTTGTTCTTTGCTCTGTTTTCTGTTTCATGAGATCAAATATTTAATTAGTGTAGGCTGCATAAGTAATTTGCTTCAGTATTCAAAAGAATAACTTGATGAATGTAATCTAAAATCAAGTAGGTGAAGTAGATTCAAATTTGTTACAATAGGGGTTCCTTCGAGTCTAGGAATTTTCACAAGGGAAAGCAAGAAGCCCAAATGATATTACGGGTATGCAACCTATATAACGAAATTGATAGAAGCAGAGCCATCCACCTTTGAAGAAGTTTTCACACACCAAGAATGGAAGGATGCCATGAATGAAGAGCATCAATTGATAATGAAAAATGGCATTTGGGAGATCGTACCTAGGCTTGAAGATAAATTTGTGGTAACTTCCAAGTGGCTCTACAAGATTAAACATGCATCAGATGGAAGTATTGATAAATATAAGGCAAGATTTGTGGCTAGGGGCTTCTCTCAACAGGAAGGCATCGATTATGAAGAGACATTTGCTCCGACAGCAAGGTATACAACTATACGTTCGTTGGTCTCTTTGGCAACATCGATGGGATGGAACATCCACCAAATGGATGTCAAGAATGCATTCTTGAATGGCACAATTGATGAGGAAGTCTATATAGAGCAACCCTTGGGATTTGAAGTTAAAGATAGAAAGGCATATGTTTGCAGATTGAAGAAGGCATTATATGGTCTCAAGTAAGCACCAAGGGCATGGTATGCTAGGATGGATGCATACCTACAGAGATTAGGCTTTGGAACATCCACCAAATGGATGTCAAGACTGCATTCCTGAATGCCACAATTCATGAGGAAGTCTATATAGGGCAACCCTTGGGATTTGAAGTTCAAGATAGAAAGGCATATGTTTGCAGATTGAAAAAGGCATTATATGGCCTCAAGCAAGCACCAAGGGCATGGTATGCTAGGATGGATGCATACCTGAAACTTTATATCAAGGTTGTGAAGGGAGATTCGGTAATCATTCTTTTGTAAGTGGATGATCTTCTCTTGACAGGAGTGGAAGGTCGAATTGAAGAATGTAAGAAGCAACTAGTAGCAAAATTTCACATGAAGGATCTAGGGTTGATGCACTACTATTTAGGACTAGAAGTCTGGAAAGTACCTGATGGGATCTATCTAAGTCGAGGGAAGTATGTGATCGAGATGTTGAAGAGGTTTGACATGATGGATTGTGAACCAATGACAACCCTAATGATCACAAACTTGAAAAGACTAAGGAGTTCTGAATCAATCCCTGTGGATCCTACCAGGTATAGACAAATGATTGGCTCACTGATGTACTTGGTGAATACACGACCAAACATATGTTTTGCAATAAATGTTCTCAATCAATTCGAAGTGGAGCCAAAGCATGATCATTGGATAGCAGCAAAACATATACTGAGATATCTACAAGGAACAATCTCGTACTGCCTTAAATATGATAGGAGGAATGATGCCCATTTGATTGAATACACAGATTCCGACTAGGGAGGTAGTGAGCAGGATGGAAGGAGCACTACAGTTGGATGTTTTAGCTTGGGATCCTCCATGATCTTATGGATGAGCAAAAAGCAAGATACAGTTGCTTTTAGTATTGAGGTTGAGTATATTGTAGCTTGTGAAGTAAGCAGAGAAGTCATCTGGTTGAGGAAGATCCTGTCCGACTTGTTTGAAGGACCAATTGTTAATTTTAGGTCTGTTCTATGCTAGAGCAATTTATTTCAATTTTCACAATTAGCTCAATATCTTTTCCAGATTAGCAATCACATCAGCATTAAAGTAAACTGCAGATAGAACATAAACATAAATTGCAAAAGACAAGCCAAGACAAGAGGACACAAGATGTGGTGCTAGCCAGGGACAAACCCCAATGTGGGAAAACCCTTGATCAACTCTTCTTATATGTTTTTCAATAGTTCAGTAGGGAGAGAGAGAAAGAGATAGTACATTTACAACAGAAGTCAACATTTTGACTTAGAACATAGATCTTCTTTAAGAAGATGATACATGAAATCAGTTGAAGACATGCTGCTTCAACTGATTCTCCAAGGTGACTCCTTCACCTATCATCACGTTGCATCTCGTCATCATGTTGTACCTCACCGTGCTGCACCATGCTGCACCCATCATCACAATGCTAGACCTCATGACCATGATGTACAAATCATACCTATCCTGCATCTCATCATGCCTCACTAACCATGATTGTACCCATCACTATACTGTTGAGCTATTCATTGCACTATGGTGCACTGTACCTGCAACTCCCATTGTTGTATCAATGCTGCACCATGTACCATTGACCACCATGCTGCTCCATAACTTCTGTCATGCTACCATATTGCCTTAGTCATGCTACCACATAGCCTTAGCAGCTGAGACATAGCCTTAGTAGCTAGATAAACTATGATCCTACAGTCCTAAGAAACACACAATGTTGATCTGTGTTATAGGAGCTAGGTATGGGTAGCAGTTCCTTTATCTAGAATACTGATAAGAACCTTTTGTGACAGCACATAGGATCTCGTCATCTGAAGAGACCTCTCTCTTTAATTTGACTGGTCTTTAGGACAACGGACAAGATGTGCACCTAAAACACAACAGTGTCTCTTTCTTATAGCAGATAGGAGGTGTAGAAGACCGCATTTGCTGCTATTCCTTAAGTTTCTAAGTTTACTTAATTTAGAAACCCTTCATGCACTTTTCATGACTTATTCCTACCTAATTGTTAATTTTTTTTCTTTAACAAGTTATTTACAAAGTAAATACTAAAAATAAACACCAGTGCATGCTCAACATATTATAGATCAGCAACTAAAAGAAACAAGAACAAACACAACACATGACACCATTATTTTTGGACCAACGTCCCCAGAAAAACCCAATGCCGGAAAACCGATGCAGCTTCTGAGGGTTTTCTTATTAAGCAATATCAGAGTACAATCTGGGTGCCGTAACTGGTCTACCCAACAGAGAATTTTCTTATCAGCTATACCTCATAGTTTGAGAGAAATCTCCTGGCTGAAACCCCGGAAAACCCTTCCGACAGCTCCCCAACACAAAACTGCTCTTGCAACCCTAGTGTCTGCCCAATCTGGACTGTGTCAGCCCCTCTCTGTCTCACGTTGGCCCTGCGTTAGCATTTCTTGGCCTGTGTTAGCCCCAAGAGGCCCTACGTCAGCTCTGGGAGCCTCTGCATCAGCTACACTGGCCCCTTTGGTGCTCTGCGCAGCACTTGGCTGCCTCTACGTGACCCTGCTTGAGCCCTTGCTGGCTCTGTGTCACCCTCCTTGGCTACTGCACTGCTCTCCCGGAACAATCTCTGCCTTCTCTGTTTCTCTGTACTCAATGCCCCTCAGCTGCAATCTCGATCACTGATTCTATCTCTCTTAGCAAACCCCGCTCTAGAGAATAGAATCACTGATCATCTGGTGTGTTCTCCAAGCGACCCTCAAGCCTCCTCTTATACTTTTCCTTTTGACATCTCAACGGTTGAGATTAAGTCCCTAATCAACGACTAAGATTAGATCTAGCTTGATCCATGTCTTTTGGACCATTCTAACACAGATTCATATTAATACACATTAATATTTTATTTTCTTATTTTAATACCTCCTTATCTATTTAGAATCTGCCCAGACCCTTTTTGAGTATTGGAGATCTCATGTGCCCCAACCTCTCCACCAAATTTCGTGGCTGGAGCACATCCGATGCCACCCCAAATCAACACTCCCTCTTAGCGAGGATTGTGCTTTAGCAATACTCCTCATTGAGCATTACTCTAATCATCCGACATGAGTACCTGTGCTGATGCTAGGCCTTCCTGCTCAACATCTTCTGCACTGTTGCCCATGGTTTTGCCACTACCATTGTTGCATCTGTACGATAGCTCCCTCTGCATCCGTGTTGTTGTTGGTCTTTTCTCCCAGCACTGCATCCGCACTGCACCTCCTCTCATCATGATGCATCGTGCTGCCCACTGCTGCACTGCAACCCAGTTACTAAAAAGTAAGTAACTAATCTCCCAACTGACCTCCTTGTTGGACCAGAAACACCCACTGATGTTGAAGTTCCCTCTGCCGCTGACAAGTGCTCCCTCTCTGACCTCTGCGTTGCTGCAACAAATCCCTGCATCTCGCACCGTTGCACACCTCTCTGTGCCTTACTGCACTGGTGCAACACTCCTGTGCCTCTCGCACTGCTGCAGCTTACTAGCTCTGTGCTATCTCGGGACTCCTGCACTGTAGCTCTCTCTGCCACTCCATCCGCATCCATCTCTACCCACACAGCCAATCCTGCTACTCCTCGTCAGGGCTCCCGAAGCAAGGTCTAACCCAAGAGGATGGGTAACCTCGAGGATCCTGCCCCTCATCGCCTGTAATCCGCTTGACTACAGCTCGATGTCTCCCAACTTCTTCTCAAGTGGTGCATGTGCACTCATGGCACAATCATCATCTGTCAAAACTTCCTTCTCTGCCCCTGCTAGCGCTGCCTTAGTCTCGGAAGACTCTCCCTTACTCTTCTTCCTTGAGCACTAGGTCGCATAGTGACCCGTCTCCCCACAATGGAAGCACTTGATCTTGGAGAGATCTTTCTTCTTCCGCTTCTCCTGCTTTCCCTCAGATGCTAGGGCCACATCTTCCTCCTCCTGCTTGACCTTGATCCCTTTGCTGCTACTACCTGTCTTTGACTACCATCTGATCTCTTCCTGGCGAAGAGCTGCCCACATCTCGTCCCAAGGTAGGAGAGTCCCTCTGCCCAGGATGCTCTGGACAAACACTTCCCACTCTTTTGAGATAGCATTCAGGGTTGTCCTCACCATAAGCTCCTGATCCGGTGTCGCTCCTATAGCAGTCAACTGATCTCGGATCTCATTCAGTCCTCCGAGGAAGGAGTCAATCGTTTAACCCTTCTTCATCTGATATGACCCATCTGCTTCTCGAGCAGCATTCTTCTCTGCACAGAAGTATGCTGGTACAGGGTCTTGAGAGCCTCCCACATCTCAACTGCCGTTTCCTTCTCGGCTATATGTGGTACCACATGATCCTTGACCCCGTCAAGGATAATGCACTTGGCCCTCGCCATCACCTCTTCGTGCTTGTCGTTATCATTGGGGTTGATAGGGATAGCTATAACCTTCAAGGCGAAGTTCTTGACACGATTCCTGTCAAGCACTGATAAGATCCTAGCCTTCTAGACTGCGAAGTTCGATGCTCCATCCAGTCTATCCCGGTCTCTTACCCCGTGTAGTGCCATGACGCTCCTCTACTTCCCTCCTGGAAGTTCTCTGTTCGACTCCTCTAAGTCTCTACTTCCTTCTCTTCTAGACTCCCTCTGAGTCCTGATTTCCCTCCCAGAAATCCTTTTGTCACTTGTCAAGATGCCCCCTACTCTAATCGTCTTCTGCAACTGCACTGTTGATCCAGGTTCCTCAGCTAGAAACCCTCGATAACAACTCCTTTGGCCCTACTCTGTCAGGTACTGTTCTAACTACAGTACCTCACCAGCTCCACTCTGCAATATTTTTGCATCCTTCTAGACTCCACCCATTGCCTCTCTGTGAACTGCGTCAACCCTTCTCTGCCTCACGCTAGCTCTGCGTCACCCCGGATGTGTCTGTGTCAGCCCTTTGGCCCTCTGCGTCAGCAACGCTGGCCTCTCTGATGCTCTGCACAGTTCCCAGCTTCTTCTACATGGCTCTGGCTATCTCTGTCTCACACTTCTTGGCCTCTCCGCTGCTAGAAACAACTTTTGTCACCTCGGGACAGTTGTTTTCTGCTGCTATTGCTCCGCTCAGCTGATGTCTCTTAGTCCTCCTGTGATCTGCAATCACGCTCTGATACCATGTTGAAGTTTCTAAGTTTACTTAATTTAAAAACCCTTCATGCACTTTTCCTAATTTATTCCTACCAATTTGTTAATTTTTTTCTTTAACAAGTTATTTACAAAGTAAATACTGAAAATAAACACCAGTGCATGCTCAACATATTACAAGAACAAACACACCACATGACACCATTATTTGTGGACCAATGTCCCCGGAAAAACCCAATGCGGGAAAAACGATGCAGCTATTTGAGGGTTTTCTTATTAAGCAATATAAGAATACCCCATGACGAATTGTCTTATAACACAAATAAATTCATAACTCCATGAATACTTATCGGAATCGGATGATCTTTAGATCAATCCTACACCTCTCGATGAGAGGGATCCAAAAAAAATATCAGCTGCCATAAATAAGATGACCCACATGGAGTTTGGCCCTTGTTGCCAATTTTAACACTCCCTCTTAACTAGGGAGAACTCCATCCGTTGTTCTATCTGTCCGACTATACTATATTTGCCATCAGTGCCCTACACTGCTCTACTCTGCTCTGCTCTGCTGAACCATGAAGAAGAAGAATTGATCGAGAATATCTCATACCATTCTCTACTGACCCGAAGTCAGTTTTATTGATCCCAGATCAGTATCACAAGAGAGTGTCTCAAACCACTCATACTGATCCCAGATCAATGGAGGTCGTCCTAGCATAGGGAGTACGGTAGATACAACGATGCGTCCATCGATAGTACTACTAATGGTCCCTAAACCCATTTGCCTACTCATTGATCAGATGAGAGGTACTTCCCATGAGTCCCAGACTGCATGGGTAGGATGCCCCGATAGGAGAACTAATCATCCTGTCCACAGGAGAACGAATCATCCTGTCCAACAGTTGCCACGGGAGAACTAATCATCCTGGACCACATGAGAACTAATCATCCTGTCCCACAGTCGCCACGGGAGAACTAATCATCCTGGCCCACAAGAGAACTAATCATCCTGTCCCACAGTCGCCACGGGGTGTCACAGGGGAAGGTTGAACCTTTCACCCTGTACATAGCGCACCACCAAGGGAGGGTGAGTTGTTGTCGCTCCAAGAAGTACCCCAAGCCCCCCAGAGCTCCCAGAGCTCAATGCATGCAACATGCAGGACCCTTATAAGAAGGTTTCTCAATGACTCCAAGTCATTCGGGAAAGTCACAAATTTGACCTTTCCCTGGGGCTTAGACAGAGTGTCTGCGACCTGTACATCAGTCTCAATGCGATGGAACCTCCTCGCTCATCGACATACCATATCCTAGATAAGGTAGTATCTGATGTCTATATGCTGGAGCAATTATAGAATACAGGATTCCTCAATAATCGAATCTCCCCTTGGTTGACACAGAGGATTATGGTTGTATCCATCATGTGTACAAAAAACTCACTGAAGAGCTTCCACAACCAGGCAGCTTCACACGAGATCATACTCGTAGCTATGTATTTGGTCTCAGCGGGTGCTCAAAGCAATCGTCTTCTACTTCCTGCTCATCCAGGATATCGAAACAGAACCCAAAGAGAACCAGCACTCAAAAGTGCTCTTGCTATCCTCCACACAGCTTGCCCAATCAGCATTCGAATAATCATGCGGCTTCACATTTCGAACAGTGTATATCAATCCATGAGAGATTGTGCCCTAAAGATATCTCAGAAGATTCTTGGCACCAATCCAGTGAGGCTCAACCAAATATGAGCTCACCATGCTAACTGCAAAACATATATCCGAACGGAAGTTCACCAAGAACATCAATGCAAATGAGTTTATGAAACTCAGAGGCATTTCCCAAATCTGGTCCGGCATCACCACCATATAACTTCTGAAAATTAAGATCCTCGAGGTAGTCACGGGCTTGTAGTTTACCTTTCCACATCCAAATCCAACTCCCTCTTACTTCTGCAAGTGAGAAGGTCTGCACCTGTTAGAAATAGGTCGTTCTCAGAAGGTGCCAGTATGAGAGGTCTATCATCCACAACCTTTAAACAATGGTTTGGATCGGCTTCACTCTTAGTGAATCTCAGCTTCATCTAACAACTACCAATCCTCTCATATCAAACCCAGGGTGTTTTGCTTCAAGCCATAGAGGGCTTTCTTCCACCTGCACACATGAGATTCTCGATTATGAATCTCAAACCCCTCGGGTTGTTCCAAACCTGTGGACCTGTTACAAGAGGGGAATGGTCCCCTTGTAAGTTTTTCCCTTCGGTACATCTCAGACATGTACCTTCATGCTCCTTTTGAATTCAGGCATCCCTGTCATCATCTGACTCATAGACCTCTGGTGCTATGTGTCAACTGACATGGTCCCAAATGGACTTCTTGCAACTTGATACAAATTGCCAACCCTAAACCCCTGAGTAAAAAGTATCTTTGAAAATTCTATTTTCAAACACGTACCTTTCCATCGATGAATGCCACTCTGAAACCTTTGACTTCCATTGCCGAAATGGAAACCAGGTTCTTTTGCGATCAGGTACATAAAAGAGATTTTGTAAATGAATTCAGTTACCCTCATTCAATTGAGGGGTAACATTCCCTACACCCTTTCTGAGATAGGTGGCATTGACTCCAAGTATCATTCCATGATTGCTTCCATCTCTACTAAATTAGAGAGAGCACCCTTCTATCTGATGAAGTGCCTTGAAGCACTACAATCAATAAGCCAGACTCCCAAAGAATCTGAAGGAGAGGGCCAATACAAGATAATGCTTCTTTATCTTATCAAAAACAACATTTGATTCTTCATACCTGGGGTTCCTTGCTTTATTGAAGAGATGGCCATTTCCTTGATGACTTGCATTACCTGTCATTCCTCTGATCATTGAAGATGTCCTGGAATGATTGTTATCATCATCAAGTGATGTGTCCCTACCATTTGGACACTCCTTCGCATAATGGCCGACTTCTTACAACCAAGGCATCTGCCTTTCCTTTCACCCTTAGATCCGGACTTCCCAATAAAGTGATCTTTAGGTAGGTCATCAGAAGCTTCCGCTGCGCCATTCTGATAATATTCTCTGCTTCGATTTCACCCTCGGTGAATTTGAATAGGGATGAGGAATCCACTGATCCTTTTGTCATTTCCCAACTGTCTTCGGTGATTGCTCTTTCACTCTTGCTTGGGCTTTGTCTTCACCTCAGCTCTGACACCATGTTAATTTTAGGTATATTCTATGCTAGAGCAATTTATTTCAATTTTCACAGTCATCTCAATATGTCTTCCAAATTAGCGATCACATCAGCATTAAAGTAAACTGCAAATAGAACATAAACACAAATCGCAGAAGACAAGCCAACACAAGAGGACACAAGATGTGGCGCTATCTAAGGAAAAACCCCAATGTGGGGAAACCCTTGATCAATTTTTCTTATATGTTCTTCAATAGTTCAGCAAAGAGAGAAAGAGAGATTTATAACAGAAGTCAACATTTTGAATTAAAGCATAGATCTTCTTTAAGAAGATGATACATGAGATCAGTTGAAGACATGTTGCTTCAACTGATTCTCCACGGTGACTCCTTCACCTATCATCGTGTTGCATCTCGTCATCATGTTGTACCTCACCGTGCTGCACCATCCTGCACCCATCATCACAATTCTGGACCTCATGATCATGTTGTACACATCATACCTATGTCGCATCTCATCATGCTTCACTAACCATAACTGTACCCATCATTGTACTGCTGAGCTCTTCATTGCACTATGTTGCACTGTACTTGCAGCTCCCATTATTGTACCAATGCTGCACCATGTACCATTGACCACCATGTTGCTCCATAACTTCTGTCATGCTGCCATACTGCCTTAGTCATGTTGCCACACAACCTTAGCAGCTACCACATAGCCTTAGTAGCTAAATAAACTATGATCCCACAGTCCTAGGAAACACACAATGTTGATCTGTGTGTTATAGGAGCTAGGTATGGGTAACAATTCCTTTATCTAGATTGCTGATAAGAACCTTTTGTGACAACACATAGGATCTCCTCATCTGAAGAGACCTCTCTCTTTAATTTGACTGTCTTTAGGACAGCAGACAAGATGTGCACCTAAAACACAACAATGTCTCTTTCTTACAGCAGATAGGAGGTGTAGAATACTGCATTTGTTGTTGTTCCTTACTGTGATTGGTTAGGGCACCCATGTGCTACAACAACCCTCAAACAATCACCTAAAACATCCCTCAAAAACTGCAGCCTTGTCAAGGGAGGGTCTCCTCCATTCGTGTCACTGTTCTGGGTACTTTTCAGCCCAAGAAGCCTCCACGCTATCCCTATTTTAGTTAAGCAAGGCTTGCGGCCTAACACAGGGATTGCTGTCACCTATTAGCCAACCAAATAGTGTCACCCTTACCTTAAAGGTGCCCACAAACAGTCCGCAATTCTCGTTACCTGACTCGGCCTCTTTGCAGCATGGAACAATCCTCCACGCAGTCACAAAGAGGTTCTAACAGCCCTAAACGCCCACGTTGTCCCTACCTTCTTTGTTGGTTACGGTAGTGAGTTAGAGAGCCTCTTTACTACCTCTTTTCCAGCGTCTAAGGGTTGTCTCAAACAGCATATAGATTAGGACATCTAGGGTATGATAAGGCTACGTTTAGGGTCAGCTATTAGGCCTCCTTCACCGTGCTAGATCTCCCTTTGAACTGTGGCCAAACCTTCAGAAGACCTGCAGTTAGGGCATCCTTCTTTTACATCGAATAGGATCTCCTTCTAGACCTGGGTTTAGGGCTTCCTCCTCTTAGACTTCTCTTCCACTAAAACCCAAAACAAGTGGAGAGAAATCAAGAGTGAAGTGTGTGTCAAATGACAATCAAATCACCTCTTTTTATACTAAAACGTAGAGCACATGTGGGGTTTATTTGATTGCTGGCCAACCATGACGAATTGTCTTATAACACAAATAAATTCATAACTCCATGAATACTTATCGGAATCGGATGATCTTTAGATCAATCCTACACCTCTCGATGAGAGGGATCCAAGAAAAATATCAACTACCATAAATAAGATGACCCACATGGAGTTTGGCCCTAGTTGCCAATTTTAACACCAATGAACCCTGCAGTGATACATTGTGATAACACCAATTGTATCAGATTGTCTAAAGACCTAGTTTTTCATGGAAAGACAAAGCATATAAACAACAAGTATCACTAAATTAAGAAGCTAGTACAAGATGGTGTATTGTAGCTACAATATATCTCCGCCGATGAACAACTAGTTGATATTTTGACAAAAATCTCTTCCTAACAAGAAGCTTTTGTATTTGAGAGACAAGCTTGGTTTGGTTGATATATCCTCCCTGGTTGACAAGGATGTGAAAATTTCAAAACTGAAATCCTATTGCAACAACTGGAATTAATTCTTTTAATTGTTAATTAATTTAACAATTTATTTTCTACGGCAAATACCAGATTAATCACACTGCAACCTTCACAAATACAACTGCAGAAATAAATAACGTTGGAAATAGAAAAAATACTAGCACACACCCAATAAAAATGACACTGTTATTTTTGGACAAAAGTCCCTGGAAAAACCCTACTTGGGAAAACCTGTGCAGCAAAAATATCTAGAGGGAATTTACCCTCACATCGAGCAATTCCGGCACTGGACTGCCTTTGAAAGGAAAGTCGTCCAACTGGGCCTGCGCAAGCTCTGCGTCAACCTGATGCTGTCTGCTGCAACTGTTGCCTGAACTGACTGCTAGTCTAGTCGTCCTGCTTGCTTCCGGCTAGGAAAACATCTCCCCAACACTCTAGGACTCCTTCCCGGCCTCTAGAGCTGAAAACGTTTGCCCTCTTCAACAAATCGAACTGCCTTATTGAGGCTCTACGCAACCTCCTAGAGAAATCTCGGCCTCTCTACAAATGCACTCGCTGGATCTAAAAAACTTCCTCCAGCCTCGTTGTCCTTGCCCCTCACTGTCTTTGCTTCCTCACTGAAGCTTGAACTCTCCGACAACTAACTGTTGCTACTGTCGAAAATCGAATTCCTCAAGTGACTCTAGTGTATGCTCCATCACCACATCGATCCTTTCTTATATCTCCCTGTTGGGACTCCAACGGCCAAGATTAAATCTTAATCGGTGGCTCAAATCATTTCTGGATCGATAATCGAATTCCTCAAGTGACTCTAGTGTATTCTCCATCACCACATCGATCATTTCTTCTCTCCCTGTTGGGACTCCAACGACCAAAATTAAATCTTAATCGATGGCTCAAATCATTTCTGGATCGATCCGTGTGAGTTTCTAAAGAATTCTCACCTTGAATTAATTAATTCTGATTAATTAACTAGTTTCCCTAAATTTAGACTTCGGAAACATTAAAAAATGGGTTAATAATCTAATTAAGTCATTTCTACGTGGAATTTCCAAAAACGATTTCTAGGTTTTGGAGATCTCATGCATTCTAGCCTCTCCACCAAATTTCGTGGCTAGAACACATTTGATGCTACATAAACTAACAAGGGGGAGATAGGCACAACATTCTTGTCTTCACTTGGGAAGAAAGAATGGAGGATTGGGTAAGCATCTGGCATCTAATACTCTCTGAGGATGCGATAGGGCATCGAAGATAAGAGTAGTCGTAGAGGACCGATATTCTTTGAGGACCGACTATGCAAGATAAGAATAGTCCTGGTGTAACATACTTTGAGAAAACCCGGGTGGGGTATGTTCCCAGAGAGACAATGATGATTGTGTTTATAAATCATTGGTCTCACCGGTGTTGTGCTTTGATCTTGCGGAGAGATAGAGTTGTTAGTCAAGGCCTTGCTATATGACAGTGCTAGTCGATATGATGCTATACAGATGGGTTACCAATCCGACTCCTCTTATGAGATCTCTTCAGATTGAGAATGTCCATGTACCATTTATGAATAGCTCCCTAGTTAAGAGAGAGTGTTGAAAAATGTGTAGCTAGATTCGGTATTCATAAATATGAAATGTACTTTTGATTCTTATATATTGTAAAATGAAAGAAAATTTATTATTATTATTTTTGGAGCATGGGTTTCATGCTCATGGTCTTTTATATTAGAGGTCAAGCACCCATTAAGTGCTTCTAAGATTTGTCCTAGGTCAAGAAGTCAAAAGAGTCATTGTCATAAGTTGAAGACACCATCGGGCACATTGTAACTTGTAAAGAAAATTATTTTTTTCATTAAAAGTGTCGAAATACTCTTCAAGACCAAGTTGGCCTTGTTGAAATTTGGTACCGGAGGACAGGTGGTTCCCTTAGGCTTTGATCTTTGGCCTAGGGAAAAGTGTCCAAAAGAATTTAATTTTTCTCCTAAAGTGACTTTATAATTTTATAAAGTTAAATCTAATTTAAAAGTGACTTTAAGTGATAAAGTTATTAAGTCTAATTTTAAAGTGACTTTTATAAAGTCAATGAAAAATTAGAAAGGAAAAGTGACTTTGGAAATAAATGACTAAGTGGGTCTTTATTAAAGTGGGGTGAATTAAAAAATAGAAAGTGAAATTTAAATGAGCATTTAATCTCAACTATTGATCTAAATCTATTTCAGCCATTGGATTTAGAGATCACCCAAAAGTCACTTGGATCACCCAAAAGTCACTTGGAGTTATATTAAAGGAGGAAAAGGTCATTCATTCTTTCATGAGCAGATTGGGAGAAGGAGAGCAAGAGAGCAAGAGAGATTTCTTAGCAGGGAGGAGAAGGAGACAGCAGCTTGGCACACATTCCAAGGCAGCAGTTGAGCAGATTTGTACAGCTGATTCAGCACATAGTGAAAGGCAGATTTTTGCACAAAAATTGAGGAGCAGTTTGCTGATTTTTCTGCACACAAAACGGAGGTCGTACAGCATTTATTGCTGTCCTGTTTGCTGTAATTTCCAGATTGCTGTGAGGCACAGGAAAGGAGATAAGTTGTAAATTTGCTTGCTGATTTTTTGCTGAATAATTCTCACTGTAAAAAGACAATTTTCAAAAATAAAGAAGAGCTCTCAAACTAGTTTTCCCCAAGAGTTGTAGGGGGTTTTTCCAGGGTCAAGTTGACCAAAAATATCAGTGTTTTAATGTGTTTTAATGGCTGTTTTTAATTGCTGATTTTTATTTCTGCAATTTCCAGCATTCTGCAAAAATTTCCAGAATTTGTGTTTTCAGCAATATTTATTTTTTTCAGTCTGTTAAATGTATGGTTATGGGAATGGGCATTTAACTACATGGGAGAAATAAGGAGAAACTGAAAACCGGGGTGGGAAAACAGAAATTTTTACATGGTATCAGAGCTTGAGTGCTGAAGGGCAGTTTGGGACAGCAAAAGGAAAAATTACAGTTGCTGATTTTTCACTCAGAAAATTCCAGCAAGCTGATTTTTTCATAAACAGCAGTTTTATCTTTACTACAGCAGTGCTATTTTTCAGTTTTAGGACAGCAGGATGTCATTGGGATTGAGGGTGGAGGATAGGCTGGATGGGCATATAAATTACAGCGTTTGGAAAGAGAGAATGCAGAGTATCTTTGAGGAGGCAGAAGTCTGGGATATCATGGTGCATACCGCACAGAACCCTGTTGTTGTGCCCACTGATGTTACTCAGTTGGCTGAGTATAAAAAGAAGAACAATAAGGGTAAGAGGCTGATTCTAGACGGAATCAAAGACCATTGCATTCCTCATGTGAGAGGAAAGAGCAATGCCCATGAGATGTGGACAGCATTGTCCAATCTCTACCAGAGTACCAATGAGAACCGGAAGATGGTCCTGAAGGAGAAGCTGAAGAACATTAAGATGGGGAATGATAGTGCAGCTGGATATCTCACAAAGATTACCAATGTGAGAGATGAGTTGGCAGCGATTGGAGAGGCCATTCCACCCACTGAGTTGGTGCGGATTGCAGTGAATGGCCTCCCCCGTTCATGGTTGAACTTTGCTGATGGGGTTTGTGCACGTGAGACCCTTCCCACATGGGAGAGGTTTTGGGATGATTGCATTCAGACAGAGATCAGGAAAGGACAGCTTGGGGCAGCCAAGCCAGTTGAGCAGGATGAGGACGTAGCACTGGTGGCAGGAGGCAAGAAAGGCAAAGGGAAGAAGCAGGCTTCCACAAGCAGTGGTGGGGGCAAAGGCAAAGGTAAAGGTAAACAGGGGAACACACAGAAGGACTATTCCAAGGTGAAGTGTTGGAATTGTCAAAAGATGGGACACTATGCAGTTGTGTGTCCGGAGAAGAAGAAGAAGGGGAAGAACCAGGACGTGGCAGCTTCAGCAGAGATTGAGGACTTTGCTGGTCGTTTTGACCGAGAGTTTGCGTTCACTACGTGTGAGTCCTCTAGTGCAGGATCACCTGCCACACAGGTTCAGAGGGAGCATGCTTTTCCCTCGATTAGCGGAGCATCTACAGGTATCTGGTATGTGGACAGTGGGGCTTCACGTCACATGACAGGAGTCCATGAGTACTTCTCAGAGCTTTCAGAGAGTGGCATTGATATTGAGGTAGTACTCGGTGATGACAGAGTTGTTAGAGCAGTCGAGGTGGGGACAGTGACATTTCAGAGGGAGTCCAAACCTCCCTTGAAGGTGTCAGAGGTTCTTTATGTGCCAGGGATGAGGAAGAACCTGATATCCGTCTCAGCTTTGGAGGACAGAGGATATGAGGTACTGTTCAGGGGAGGACAGGTGTTGATGTATCCCAGGGGCACTCCAGCTGATTCAGCTAGAGTGATAGGTGTACGCCATGCAAAGGTGTACAAGTTTGCATTTCAGCCCCTTTTGGCATTGAGCAGTAGTACCGACAGCAGAGCTAGCAGTTCTGAGCTGTGTGAGATTTGGCACCGCAGGATGGGACATATGTATCATGGAGCCTTGAGGACATTGCGGGAGATCACTACAGGTGTGCCAGATTTCAGTACTGATCACTTTGATACTTGCAGAGGTTGTGCGATGGGCAAGTTTGCCAAATCCCCTTTTCCCAGCAGTGACAGCAGAGCGACGGGGATACTTGATTTGATTCATTCCGATGTGAGCGGTCGGATGTCTCATGTTTCCTTGAGTGGATATGAGTACTATGTTTTATTCATTGATGATCACTCCAGGAGGACCTGGATTTATTTTTTGAAGACCAAGAGTGAGGTCTTCAAGCGGTTTCAGGAGTTCAGAGCTCTTGTGGAGACTCAGACAGGTCGAAAGATCAAGTCCTTGAGGTCGGACAATGGAGGAGAGTACACCCTTGGAGAGTTTGTTGACTATTGTGCGGAGGCAGGCATTAGGAGGGAGTTCACTGTTCCTTACAACCCCCAGCAGAACGGGGTTGCGGAGAGGAAGAACAGATCCATCATAGAGGCTGCCAAAGCCATGATACATGATCAGGGGTTGCCATTGTTCTTGTGGGCAGAGGCCTGCAACACAGCTGTTTACTTGCAGAACAGGAGTCCGCATCGTGCCTTGGGGCACATGACTCCGGAGGAGGCTTTCTCTGGGAAGAAGCCTGATCTTGGTCATCTTCATATCTTTGGATGCATTACATACTCCTATATACCCAAGGAGAAGAGAACCAAACTAGAGCCCACCGTAGAGAAGGGTATCTTTGTGGGCTACAGTGAGACCTCAAAGGCCTTTCGGATTTACATTTCTGCACAGAGGAGAGTTGTTGTCAGACGGGATGTGAAGTTCGAGGAGGACAGGGCCTTTAGGAGGTCACGGGAGTTAGAGTATCTGGATCAGCCAGACCCTCAGCAGCAGTTGAGTCAGTCGCAGGGATCCAGTGGGCAGGGATCAGGAGGATCCGGAGGTACATCTATGAGGATGTCAGGTCCGTCAGTGAGCAGTGGCTCATCGAGCCAGAGGGGTGGTGCTCCGGGCAGCATGCAGAGCAGTTCACAGAGCAGTTCACTAGGGAGTCCACTGATGGACAGTTCACACGGTACCTCAGCTTCTACAGGTTCAGGTGCAGGCAGGAGGACAGCAGACAGACAGTCAGGAGTTCAGGCTACTGATGATGATGAGGAGGAGGAGTTTCATTCTCCGGTGGAAGAAGTGCGCTCAGGGAAGAGGAAGCCCAAGTGGCTTCAGGACACCTTGAGAGATGCCACATCTGTTGCTGAGCCGAAGAGGCCGGTCAGAGAGAGTAGACCACCTGAGAGGTTTTGTAGTTATATGGCGATGGTTACCAACATCCTTGACTCTGAGCCTTCTAGCTATGAGGAGGCAGCTACCCAGCAGGTCTGGAGAGAGGCCATGCAGGAGGAGTATTCTTCTATCATGAAGAATGATGTTTGGGAGGTGGTGCCGAGGCCTGAGGGCAAATCCGTGGTTACTTCCAGATGGCTTTACAAGGTAAAGCATGCTGCAGATGGTAGCATTGAGAAATTCAAAGCGAGGTTTGTGGCTAGAGGGTTCTCCCAGGTAGAGGGAGTTGATTATGAGGAGACCTTCGCTCCCGTGGCTCGATATACTTCGATCCGCTCCATTATATCGATAGCAGCAGAGATGGGTTGGAAGATCCACCAGATGGATGTGAAGACCGCATTTCTCAATGGCTTCATACAGGAGGAGGTGTACATTGAGCAGCCACAGAGCTTTGAGGTGCATGGGAAGGAGTCCCATGTGTGCAGATTGAAGAAGGCCCTTTATGGCCTGAAGCAAGCTCCCAGAGCTTGGTACTCCAGGATAGATGCATACTTGCAGGGGATGGGTTTCACAAAGAGTGAGGCAGATCCGAACCTTTACTTTATTGTGATTGGTGAGGAGCCTCTCATTCTGGTGCTGTATGTGGATGACTTGATCATTACAGGTGCAGAGAGACTCATAGAGCACTGCAAGAGAGATCTTGCGGCGGAGTTTGAGATGAAGGACATCGGCTTGATGCATTACTTTTTGGGTTTGGAGGTGTGGCAGGAGGAGGGGCATTTCTTCCTGGGGCAGGGGAAGTATATTGTGGACATCCTTAGCAGATTCCACATGGAGGATTGTAGACCCATGTCGACACCGATGATCACCAACTGGAAGAAGCTTCATGCTTCGGATTCCGAGTTGGTGGATCCCACATTGTACAGGCAGCTGATTGGTTCCTTGATGTATTTGGTCAACACTAGACCAGATATCTGTTTTGCAGTCAACACGATGAGTCAGTTTATGTGTGAGCCTAGGAAGGTTCACTGGGTGGCTGCAAAACACATTTTGCAGTACTTGCAGGGGACAGTGGATTATGGTCTGGACTACAGGCAGGGAGATGGAGTGAGATTGGCAGGATACACTGATTCTGATTGGGCAGGTTGTGCTTCTGATAGGAAGAGCACTTCAGGGTGTTGTTTTGGGTTGGGTTCAGCAGTAGTGTCATGGTTCAGCCGGAAGCAGCAGTCAATAGCACTGAGTTCAGCGGAAGCAGAGTATATGGCAGCCAGTCTAGCTAGTTGTGAGGCCATCTGGCTTCGCAAGATGTTGTTTGGCTTATTTGGTCAGCCGTTGAGACCTTCAGTGATTTACTGTGATAATCAGAGTTGCATTAAACTCACGGAGAATCCAGTATTTCATGACAGGTCAAAGCATATCGGGATCAGATATCATTTCATCAGAGACTATGTTCAGAAGGGAGCTGTGAAGCTTGAGTATATTTCCACTGATGAGCAGGTTGCAGATATCCTTACCAAAGCCTTACCACGGGGCAAGCATGTCTACTTCAGAGACAAGATGGGTGTGGTGAGGAACACCTTCCTCGGTAAGAGGGAGTGTTGAAATTTGGTACCGGAGGACAGGTGGTTCCCTTAGGCTTTGATCTTTGGCCTAGGGAAAAGTGTCCAAAAGAATTTAATTTTTCTCCTAAAGTGACTTTATAATTTTATAAAGTTAAATCTAATTTAAAAGTGACTTTAAGTGATAAAGTTATTAAGTCTAATTTTAAAGTGACTTTTATAAAGTCAATGAAAAATTAGAAAGGAAAAGTGACTTTGGAAATAAATGACTAAGTGGGTCTTTATTAAAGTGGGGTGAATTAAAAAATAGAAAGTGAAATTTAAATGAGCATTTAATCTCAACCATTGATCTAAATCTATTTCAGCCATTGGATTTAGAGATCGCCCAAAAGTCACTTGGATCACCCAAAAGTCACTTGGAGTTATATTAAAGGAGGAAAAGGTCATTCATTCTTTCATGAGCAGATTGGGAGAAGGAGAGCAAGAGAGCAAGAGAGATTTCTGAGCAGGGAGGAGAAGGAGACAGCAGCTTGGCACACATTCCAAGGCAGCGGTTGAGCAGATTTGTATAGCTGATTCAGCACATAGTGAAAGGCAGATTTTTGCACAAAAATCGAGGAGCAGTTTGCTGATTTTTCTGCACACAAAACGGAGGTCGTACAACATTTATTGCTGTCCTGTTTGCTGTAATTTCCAGATTGCTGTGAGGCACAGGAAAGGAGATAAGTTGTAAATTTGCTTGTTGATTTTTTGCTGAATAATTCTCACTGTAAAAAGACAATTTTCAGAAATAAAGAAGAGCTCTCAAACTGGTTTTCCCCAAGAGTTGTAGGGGGTTTTTCCAGGGTCAAGTTGACCAAAAATATCAGTGTTTTAATGTGTTTTAATGGCTGTTTTTAATTGCTGATTTTTATTTCTGCAATTTCCAGCATTCTGAAAAAATTTCCAGAATTTGTGTTTTCAGCAATATTTATTTTTTTCAGTCTGTTAAATGTATGGTTATGGGAATGGGCATTTAACTACGTGGGAGAAATAAGGAGAAACTGAAAACCGGGGTGGGAAAACAGAAATTTTTACAGGCCTGGCAACTGGGCAGTCAGCCTAATTTGAGGAGCCACGTCCACCTTAAGAAACCTATATAGAGGGAACTCGACCTCCTTGGAAGACATTAATCACTCACTCATTCAAGCGAAAGAGGACGAGGAAGAAGGAAGAGGACGAAGAAGACTTGTTTATGGGCTATTTCTCTCTCACACATGCGAAGGAAGGCTAGGATTTTTGTTGTTGGTCTAGGGTTTTTCTTATGCAGGTTCGATCTTGAAGAATGAAGAGAAAGACGGTCAACAAAGGTCACATTGGGCAAACCTCGATCACCAAAATAAGGAGAAAGCCCAGCGAAGGTAAGAAGAAGTCTTGGGAGGCCAAAATAAGCTCACACGTGTGGCAACAACTGCTACCGGGAGAGCCGAAAAATTCAGACCTGCAGTAGAGGTTGAAATTTTGAAGTTGGGGGTCGAATTTGTGTCGCTGGAAGAGATTTTACTAGGTTTGACTTAGACAAAGGAAGCACATCATCCGAAAGTGTTGGACTTGGTCTTAGAGGGTATTGTTCTTGGTCTAGAGGTCTTGGAATTCGTCAATTGAAGAATCTATAAGAAGAGGAGATTTGCGGGTTTTCCTCCCAAGTGGAGAGGTTTTGGCCCTAGCTTGTAGCATAAATTTTTTATTTCTGTTCTTCTTGTTTTGGTGGTTGTTTGATGATATACAAACATAATAATAAGTAAAGAAGTTAATAAGTAAGAAAAAGTAAAAAGAGATCACAAGCAGTTATCAAGAAAAGAGAAATCAATTTAATCATTGCCCTATATATTTCTCAACGCTTGCAATCTCCCAAAACAGCTCCAAAGTGAAGCATGGGCTCTCTCCTAGATTCTATGTTACCTCCAAGGGGTGCGTGTGCCATGTGAGTGGCCCCCACAACCCACCAAAACGTTAATTTTTTCCCTCCTCCTAAGGTACGCTGCCAAAAATGATGCTAATGCCAAAATTTGCTTGCCCTCAAGCAATTTCAACGTTGGATGTTACATCACCTGCTCCCCTTCCCATGTGGCATCCTCCTGAGGAAAGCCTTTCCACATGACCAAAAACTCCCTGACTATTCTGTTCTTGAGCTTCCTTTGCCTCACCTCCAAGATGGCCTTGAAACCAGCTCTAGATGGCCCTCGTCATCCAATGGTGGCAGCTCTATGGCAGTCGTGACCTACTGGCCTAGTGCCTTTTTCAGGCATGAGACATGAAAGACATTACGCACCTTGCTTCCTGGAAGAAGCTCCAACTCATACGCCACCTCCCCGGCGTGCTTGGTTACCCTGTATGCACCATAGAACCAAGGCTTGAGCTTCTCCTCACCCTTTTGTTTCTGTGAGGAATGTCAGTATGGTTGGAGGCGTAAATAGACCATGTCTCCCACCTCAAACTGCCTCTCTACCCTTTGCCTGTGAGCATACATTTTCTATTGATTTTGAGCTACCTGCAAATTATCCTTCAGGGCCTTGAGAATCTCTTGGCTCTCTCAGATCCAGCCTTTGGACCCAGGGGCTCTGTTATCTCCAAAAATCATGTCAGAAAAAGAAATTGCATCATAACCATAGAGGGCACGAAAAGGAGACATACCAATTGACATGTGGTAAGTGGTGTTGTTGCAGAACTATTTGAGGTGCAACCACTTTAGCCAAAACCGTTGTTGCCATGTCACATAGTTGCGCAAGCACCCCTCCAGCCACTTGTTTACAATCTCGATCTTCCCGTCTCTCTAGAGGTGGTAGCTAGTATTGAGAGTGAGCTTTGTCCCAACCAACCTAAATAGCTCCTGCCAGAATTCCCACATGAACCTGTCATCTCAATCACTAACTATGGCCTTTGGGAGACCATGTAGTATGAATACCTCCCTAAAGAAGAGCTTTGCGACCTGTGAAGCTAAGGATCTCGCTAGTATAGCAAAGAAATGGGCGAAATTGGTCAACCTATCCACCACCACATAGATACAGTCACGCCCCTGTGCAACTGGAAGACCCGTAATGAAATCCATGGACACGCTCTCCCACTTCCTCTCTGGAATAGGGAGTGGTTGTAGTAGTCTTGTAGGGTGTGATGGCTCCCCCTTGTTCATCTGCCAAGCTCTACACTCCTGCACATGCCTCAACATGTCCCCCTTGAGACCCTTCAAAGAGAAACACTCCTTAATGGCTCTGTAAGTTTTAAGGAATCTGGGGTGTCTTGCCATAGGGGAGTCATGGCCTTCCTGCATGATCCTCTCTCTGAGTTGCGATCCTGGTACCAAACAGATCATATCCTTATAATATATGACCTCGTCCATCACTTGGTACATGTCATCTCCAAAGGTGCCATCCAAAATTTCGCAGGCCTGCTGGTTTTTGGAATACTCTACCAAGAGTTGTGCCCTCCAATCCTGAGTAATATCCATAAGAGATAATGTCGCGAGCCTCCTAGACAGTGCATCTGCCACTATGTTTTGCTTGCCCTTGATATATTCTATCTCAAAGTCATACGCTTGGATCTTACTAACCCACTTTTGTTATCTCTCCTGCAGCTCCTTCTGCTCTAGGAAAAATCGAAGACTGTTGTGGTCAATCTTCACCTTGAAACTATTTCCCACTAGATAGTGTTTGAACTTGGCTAGCGCATGCATTCTGGCTTAGCATTTCTTTGTCATAGATAGAGTATAGACGCTCATAGTCCTAGAGCTTCCTCCTCTCATAAGCTATGGGATGGCCCCCATGCATCAGCACTGCTCCACTCACCTGATATGTCACACTCCAATACAAAGGGCTGGGAGAAATCCAGTAACGCCAAAACTGAGCAAGTAATCATGACCACCTTGAGGCGCTCAAAGGCCTCCTGCGTTGTGTTTGACGAACTGAATGCCCCCTTCTTTGTGAGGTTTGTAAGGGGTGCGGCCAATTGGGAAAATCCCCTCACAAAGTGCTTGTAGTATGCGCATATCCCCAGGAATCCCCTCAACTCAGTCACGTTCCTGGGTGTGGGCCAATCAAGGATGGCACGGATCTTCTCCTAGTGGACTTTGATTCTATCCTCTCCTATCACGTGCCCCAAGTACAACATCTCAATCATCCCAAATTTGCACTTGGACATCTTGGCATAAATATTTCTCCTCCAAGATGCTCAAGAATTGTTCCAAGTGTTGCAGGTGCTCCTCCCATGTCCTGTTGTAGATAAGTATATCATCAAAGAACACCAGGACAAATCTGTGCAGATGCTTGTGAAACATGTGTCTCATGCAAAATTGAAATGTGGTTGGGGCATTGGTGAGCCCGAAAGGCATCACCAGGAACTCAAAGTGCCAATAATGGCATTTGAATGTTATCTTCAGAATGTCCTACTCACGCACCCGAATCTGGTGGTACCTCAAGCGCAAGTCTATCTTAGAGAAGTACTTGGCTCCTCTAAACTCATCCATCCACTCATCTATACGGGGTATAGGGTATCGATTCTTCAAAGTCTTCTTGTTCAGGGCCTGGTAGTCAATGCACATATGAAGGGTCCCATCCTTTTTCTTCACCAGCACCACTAATGAAGCAAAAGGGCTAGTACTAGTCCTGATATGTCCCAACACCAACAACGCTTGGATAGCCCTCTCAATCTCATCCCTGTAGGCCTTAGGGTGCATATACAAGGTAGTGATAACAACATGCACGCCCTCCTCCAACTCAATAGTGTGCTCAAACCCCCGACAGAGTGGCTTGCCTAGTGGAATCTCCCCAAAAACCATCGATGCCTCTCTAGCATTACAAGGATATCTTGATGAACCTGTCGTGCCTGAGTCCCTGTCTCTAAAATCTTGAGCTCCACTGCCCACTCTATATCCCCACACCACAAGTTTGCCTCCATTCGATGGGCGGATACTATCTAGTGTGGGTAGGAGTGCATACCCCTCAACACTACCTGTTGACCCTGCTGCCTACACTTACCTACAAGTGAGTGAGAAAAGCCTTCAACCCCACAAGGTATGGTTGGTGGCAGGGAACTCAGAGAAGGCGATATCAAACTAATCCTGACTCTCTCTGTTTGCGCAGGTTAGCTAAGGGGGTGGTTCCTAATGAAAATTCAAGTTAAAAAGGATGTGAGTTCTAGGAGAATTATTAGAGTTAAATAGACTATCTCTTTAAGATTTATGGGCAAAAAATCAATATGAGCAATAGCCATCATAAGATAAGCATGAAATACATAAACAACTAGTGCCTTCCAAGTACTTGCTCTTTAAGAAATGAAATTGTATTTTGCTTAAAATGAAGTGAAATGCTTTCAAATGGAAAGCCAAAATAACCCTAAAAAGTGAAACACTAAATTGTTAGCACAAGATATTATAAATGATTTCAAGATGAATAAGTCTACGAATCAAAAGTATGGAAACTATCTTGCTCAAAAGGATACAAAAAATAACTCAAATGTTAGACCAAGATGACAACATGCAATTAAGTTTGCAAGCCAAAATAATAGTACTTGAAAGTGAAATCAACCATTCATGACAATAAGCAATTAAACCAAAAGATGAGTCAATTTCCAAGTACAAGAAAATTAAACTTGTTGCAAAATTAAAGGGAGTTACAATGCTTGCATCCAAAGTGCCTCTTGAAATAAGATTTGCATGTGAGACTTTAAACCATCAAGATAACAAGAAATTTAAGAACTTTGCAAACAAAGCAAATATGATGGAATGAGTTCTTGGTTTATTTTATTAATTACTGTTAAGGAAAAGTTACAGTTGAACTCTAGTCCTCAAACCTCATCCTTGCCCAAATGTTTGGATCTCACAATGAGGAGTCAATAGAGGTAGAGGGTCTCTAAAAGTCTATTCAACCAACAAAAGTTGGAAGTAAGTTTTAATTAGCCTTGGGGTCTTCATATACTAAAATGCCTAGATGAAATGCCAATTGTGTTAATTCCCCAAATTAAACTAATGCAAATGCAAATGCTTCAAAGAGAAATAGTTTTCAAAACTTGAGAGCATATGCATGTGGGAATTTAAATACAAGATTAGTAAAAATTTGCATGTTAAGTGAAATGTATTGATTTTAAGCATACACAATATGAAATTTAAAAGCTAGAATGCTAATAAGAAACTAAAAGCAAGATTAGGCCACCCACAAGAATCCCTCCACTAAATAAGGAAGGGGGATGCCATGGGAAAAATTCCAAGCTCCCTCCAACAATTTTTTTATCTTTTATTAGTGCTTAAACTGGGTAAAACTGCCTCTAAGAGGGCAGGCCAAAATACGAGAGAGATCTTGTTAAAATTGGCAACTAGGGCCAAACTCCATGTGGGCCATCTTATTAATGGCAGCTAATATTTTTCTTAGATGCCTCTCATCGAGAGGTGTAGGATTGATCTAAAGATCATCCGATTCCGATAAGTATTCATGGAGATATGAATTTATTTGTGTTATGGGACAATTCGTCAAGGTCGTCCAGCAACCAAATAAACCCCACATGTGCTCAACGTTTTAGCATAAATAGAGGTGCCTTGAAAGTCATTTGGACACACACTTGGGATCTCTTCCTCTCTACTTGTCTTTGGGTTTTAGTAGGAGGAAAGATACTAAGGGATAACGTTACCCTAATCTAGAGGTAGTGCCCTAGGCTCTACGCTGCCCTAATGAAGAAGCCCTAGATGCAGGACGAAAGGGAGATGTAACAAATCCTTACAAAGATGAGACTCTAACAAAGCTAAGCTCTCTCCCCAAAAAATATAACAACAACAAACTTGAAGATGCAAAAAACTCTACAAAAGAGATTCACAAGGCTCAAAAGGCCCACAACCTCAATGAGTTGGCAACTCTCTCCCAAGTGCGTATGCACTCCTTAGAAATCAGCCTTGGATAGCGTGAGGGGGTGCTGTATACACACGAATGAGTAGTTTTCCAAAGCTTTTCCTCAAGCTCCTTGTTGCCCAATGTTCAAGCCTATGGGCTGCAAAACACAAAAATACCAATTGTCAGTGTAAAATTAGGAAAAAGAAACCAAAACTAAACTTAAAGTTTAATTTACAAAGTACTAACTAAAGTAATGGGACGGAACCCCCATACTTTCCTAGCTTTAGAAATGTCTCTTGAATAGGAGATATAAGTTTGAAAGAAATAGAATCAAAAAAGTATTTTGAATTTTAAATAGATGATCAAGGAGCGATAGATTAAGAAAACTCATTTTTGCTCTTCGTTGGATTGAAAACTTGACGTGAAAAAATGGTTGAGTCTTGAATCGCTATGATTTTAGGAGTGAGTTGATCTAATTGAAGATTCCCCCACTTCCAAATGGATTCCTGCACACAATACAAAAGATCTTTCCCACACACTTGAACACGTTGTTGACCACTACGTGTCAACGACCCGTAGCAGTACACCCCCTTTTTTCGGAAAAGGGATAGCACTTGATCGATGTGTCCGTGCCGTTCAACTCAATGTTGCGAAAATCGCGATTTTATCGCGATAACATCAAAAAATCGCGATTTTTTCATTTTCCCAATAATATCGTGCGATTAGTTCAATGATTTTTTCATTTTGAAAAAATCAGGACTTAGTCCCGATTTTTTTGGAAAAAATCTTGAAATTTTTATTTTTTTCCTCGCCGATTTACTCCTGATAACAATTTTCGCAACACTTGTTCAACTATCATCATCAGCCTGATCATCACGTTATATTGTAAACCCTTTTTGCATGTGTAAAATGTAAATAATCTCAACAAACCCATGTCGTGTATGTAATTGCCTAGGTAAACCTACTTTTCTGGTGATGATCTACATTCCGGGAGGTTTTTTGTCTCACCGATCCATTCTCGAATAGTAGGCAGAGTTTCCCTTCAGCCTTACCTCAAAGCCAGAATAGATTTTGTCACTGGGATCTTAAGCGAGTCCTAGTGTTATAGATCAAGTCTATGTAAAAGTGATTTGGGAATAATCCTAACTATTTGGTTAGGTTATTTTATTACAAATTGTTTGGTTTGCTGGATTATATTTATGTCGCAGAAATGGGTAGTCTATGAGGGTCTTTTTGAAATAGGTTTTCCCCCTTATGATGTAAAAATATGAAAATTATGAAGTAAAGTGTCATGAGGGTTGGAAAAAATAATTTATCCCCTCATAGGTTAATTAATTAAATTTTTTGGCCAATAAATTAATTAAAATCCTAAGCCGGAAATTTAATTAATTCTAGGTCCTAGGTAAATTTAAATTCTCCGAAGGCAAAATTTGTCGATTCTTAAAATTCAAATTTTAAAAAGTCCCGGGACTAAGGTAAATTAATTATTTTGCTAAATTTTAAGCCTTTGGTCCCTGGGGTTAAGTCAAAGTCAGCATTTTGAGAAAATTAATTCAAAAATTTAATTAGAATTGAAAATTTTGAATCTCCTCAAGAATTTAAAATTTCGACGGATAAGATTAAAAGAAATTTTGATCCTCATCAACAATCGAGATTACTTTGACAAGGATCACTCGAACTAGCCATTGGAGGATTTAATTTTAAATAGGAGGTCATTTGCTAGTCAATGATCCGATCTTTGGATCGTGTACTAAGCTCTCAAGCTCTCTTGTATACTTTTTTGAATTAATGCAAAAGTCTTTGGGATTTCAACGTGCTGTAGTGTTCCTCTTCATGAAATTATGGTAACATTGTTTTAATTTCTGCTTACTATTATGTGAAAATTGTCAATCAATAACTCTTAGAATAATTTGAATACAGGTATCTTATTCAATTTGTTGGATCTAGGGTAACATTTTTAATTTTGATTGAAGTAGCAGATATCTATATTTCTTCATAATTTTATTGTTGTTCTATTGCTCTACTTGATTTAATGGTTGATCTAGTGTTTGCAGAAGATCTCTCAGGTTCTCATTGAGCGTTTGGGGATAGTCTTCGGTTGAACCAGCCAACTCTCAACACATATTTTCTGAAGAGCCTACTTCATATAAGCCTCAGGGTTTATCTAATCATAATCTTTTTCTACAGGGTGTTTTTGGGCTAGTACCTCTCTAAAATTTCAAAATCTTTTAAATATTTTGTGGAAATTTTGATAGATTCCACTATTGAGAGCCTTAGATTATCAAATCTGGGAGAGGAGTTGGACTCATACTCCTCAAATCTGATAGATCTGTAAATTATTTGTATAGATCTGTTATTTACCTATGTAGATCTGAAATTTTGTAACATAATTTTGAATTTTAACACTTGGGTTCCGGATTTTCTCTATTTTTGTACATACTGGGTATTGGGCTTTTCTTTTTTCACTTGTGTGGGAATAGATCTGAGAAATCAGCCAAGAAAATCTTCAGATCTGAGCTAGATCTGGACCTCGGAGAGCAAGATCTGGGCTCAAAGATTGTTTGCAAGAATAGATTTGGGAAATCATCCAAATAAATCTTCAGATCTGAGATTTTTCAAGCAGATCTGGGGGTTTTGAGAAGATCTAGGCCCTAGAGGGCAATATCTTGTCTCAAATATTTTTGCAAGGCCAGCCATTAAAGATTTTGCAATAAATCTGAAGTTCTAAAGAGAAATAATATTTTCAGAACAAGGGTTTCAAGTTTTGGGGCTCCTAAGCCCAGATCTGCCTTCTTCTAGCCCAATGCCAGTTCTATTGGCCCTAGTGCTAGCTCTCATTGGTCTTAGATTCCCCTTCATTTCTAATTTGAATATTTGATTTTCTGAAATTAATCATTGGTGGGTTTTTGCAGAAAAATTGGTAAAAATTTGTGTTTCAGGCATTGAAATCTTTTGGGCAATTTGGACAAGTGATCTTCAAGGCCTAGGTCCTAAGGGTTTGATCTCTAAACCATCTTTTTCCTCAATGCTTGCTACAACAGTCATATACATTTCTAATAGTGGTGAAAAACACATCTAAGTGGTTTGAAATTAACTAAAAAAAATATTAAATACATTAATAAGTCATTTATGTTTGATGTGTATCAAAAATTTGGCCTAGATCTATATTTTGGGTGGTTGTTATCTCTGAATAATTATGTTTCTGAAGTCTGAAATATAACACTGGCAAAATTTCATGTGGGTTAGCCTAAAATCAGTTTCTAAGTTGTCTAATACATCAAGGAATTAATTTCATGAGTTGGGAATTTATCATTAGGCTTATTTCATGTTTTAATCACTAACTATAATAAATATATCAAATCTGATATAATTATGGAAATCACATTATAACAGGCTAGAAAAAAATAAATAAATAATTCATGTGGGCAAGTTTGGAAAAATTTCATTGATAGCTTACAGTTTTCATTGTCATATTGTTGCTGTCATAAAGGTTTTCTTACTGCTGTCCTAAAAACTAATTTCTGAAAATTAAGTACTCTGTCATAGAATTGTGATAAAATGCATATCTTTTGTTTCATAAACTGAGTATTTTTCGAGCATCTGATATTAATTTGTGAAGATGTTTTTTTTCTCTTTGAGTTGTAATTGCATTTGAAAGGATCTAGAAGATTTCAAATAAACTTGTGGTCTAATTGTGATATTGCTAAAAAGTTTATCTTTCAATCTTTGTCTAGTGAAGTGAACATGCATTTTGACAATTAAGGGCTTTGATATATAACTCTGAATCAGATCGTAACATAAGCATTTTTCGTCCTTGAATTAACTTTATCTCATCTTCTAATCATCTCATGCGTTTGCATATTAAGTTAGTTCTGCATAACTAAAGTTTACTTCCAAGCATATGCTTGGTTGATAGAGAGATAGGTAACCATCAATCTTTGCTTGAGAACCCTGGTTTTAATAATACTTAAAACGGTGACCTTGCAGTCGTCAGAGCCACAGTTCTCTGAAGCACCAAAAGCCCCAGATATGTTACATTTTCAGGAGAAGTATCGTTAATCACACCTTAGTGTGCTTCGCCTTATCTTTTCTCTGCCAATTACTACGAAATCAGGATCAACACAGAAAGTATTGAAGGATTCACATTTAAATAGGCATTTAACTAAAACTAGCAAGATTCTTGCATTTCACATTAGTTTTAGGATCTGCATTTCATATAAGATAGTCATTCATCTAAGCAACAGTTGCTAATCGATTACTTGGTCTTAATTTCCCTAACAAAATTGTTGACTCCATAAGGCACTAGTATCAATAATTTAAAATCTAATCAAATCATATATGTCTTACTAAATCTTAATGAAGTACTTGATCGCTTCATTGTGTTTCCGGAACTGGTTGGTTCCCAACTAGTTCTTCTTCATTCCATGTTGTTGCACCGAATGTCTAAGCACCACGACAACGGCTCAGATCGAGGGCTGTCACCCTGATCCCCAATCTCTCTATTTAAGTTGTCTCCCTACAGCAGGCTAAGGGAGGTAGACCCTACGAAAATGGAATGAAGGAGAACTAGTCAGAAACCAGCCAGTTTGGGAGACACAGTGAAGCGACCAAGTACTTGATTTAGATTTAGCAAGATTTATAGGATTTTATTAGACTTTAAGCAATTGATGCCAGTGTCTTACGGAGTCAACTATCTTGCTAGGAAATTTAGGACCAAGTAATTGATTTGCAGCTGCTGCTTGGATGAATGACTATCTTATATGAAGTGTAGATCCTAAAGCTAATATGACAGGCAAGAATCTTGGTTAATTTTAGTTAAATGTCTATCTAAGTTTTAACCCTTTGATCTTTTCTATATTGAGCCTGATTTCGTAGTAATTGGCAGAAAGAATATAAGGTGAAGCACACTAAGGTGTGATTAACGATATCTCTCCTGAAAATCTAACATATTCGGTGCCTCCGGCGCTGCAGAGAATGACTGCAAAGTCATTGTTTTAAGTACTATTAAAAGCAAGCTTTTCAAACAAATATGGATAGATAACTATCTCTCTGTTGACCAAGCTTATGCTTGGAAGTAAATTTTATTTATGCAAAACTAACTTATATGCAAATGCACCAGATGATGAGAAGAAGTTAGACCCGAGGATTAGAAACACTTGTGTCGCAAAAGCCCTTAATCACCAAAACGAATTGCTCACTTTATTGGATGAAGACTTAAAAATAAACACCTGAAAATATTACAATTAAACCATAAGCTTATTTCAAATCTTTTTTGATACAATTATAGCTCAAAGAAAACAAAAACTTCCTTACAATCAATGTCAACAGATGCTCAAAAAATACTCAGTTTATGAAACAAAAGATATGCATTTTATCACAGTTCCATGACAAAGTACTTATTTTCAGAAATTAGTTTTTAGGATAGCAGTAAGAAAAACTTTATGACAACAGCAATATGACAATGAAAACAGTAAGCTATCAATGATATCTTTATGCCAAAAATTTACTGAAAAGTTTCAAACTTGCCCACATGAATTATCAAAATTTTTCAACTTGTTATGATGTGATTTCCAGAATTATATCAGATCTGATATACTTATTACAACCAACAATTAAAACATGAAATAAGCCTAATGATGAATATTCAACTCAAGAAATTAATTATTTAATGTACTAAACAACTTAGGAACTGATTTTAGGCTAACCCACATGAAATTTCGCCACTATTATATTTCAGACTTCAAAAACATAATTATTCAGAGATAACAGCCACCCAAAATGTAAATCTAGGCCAAATTGTTTATACACATCAAACATAAATGACTTATTAATGTATTTAGCCATTTTTTTAGTTAATTTCAAACCACTTAGATGTGTTTTTCACCACTATTAGAAAGGTATATGACTGTTGTAGCAAACAGTGAGGAAAAAGATGGTTTAGAGATCAAACCTTTAGGCCCTAGGCCTTGAAGATCACTTGCCCAAGTTGCCCAAAAAATTTCAATACCTAAAACACACTTTTACCAATTTTTCTGCAAAAACCCACCAATGGTTAGCTTCAGAAAATCAAATATTCATATCAAAAATGGAGTAGGGGGAATCTAGGGCGAATAAGAGCTAGCATTAGGCCCAATAGAACTAGCGTTGGGCTAGGAGAAGGTGAATCTGGGCTTAGGAGCCCCGACACTTGAAACCTTTGTTCTAAAAAAAATTAATTCTCTTGAGATCTTCAGATTTATTGCAAAATCTTTGCTAGCTGACCTTGCAAAAATATTTGGAACAAGATATTGCCCTCCAGGGCCTAGATATGTCTCAAAACCCCCAGACCTACTTGAAAAATCTTAGATCTGGAGATTTACTTGGCTGATTTCCCATATCTATTCCTGCAAACAATCTTTGAGCCCAGATCTTGCCCTCAAGGGTCTAGATCTAGCTCAGATCTAAAGATTTTCTTGATTGATTTCTCGGATCTATTCTTGCACAAATAAAAAAAAAAAAAAAAAAAAACCAATACTCAATATGTCAAAAATAGAAAAAAAACCCAAAAATCCAAGCGTTAAAATTCAAAATTATGTTACAAAATTTTAGATCTACGCAGGTAAATAACAATCTATATAATAATTTACAGATCTATCAGATCTGAAGAGTATGAGTCTAACTCCACTCCCAAATCTGATAATCTAAGGCTCTTAATAGCCAAATCTATCGTCTAACTCCGCTTCCAAATCTGATAATCTAAGGCTCTTAATAGCCAAATCTATCAAAAATTCCACAAAATATTTAAAATATTTTGAAATTTTAGAGAGGTACTAGCCCAAAAACACCCTGCAGAAAAGGATTATCGTTAGATAAATCTTGAGGCTTATATGAAGTAGGATCTTTAGAAAATATGTGTTGAGAGTTGGCTGGTCCAACCGAAAACTCCCCAAATGCTCAATGAGAACCTGAGGGATCTTCTCAAACACTAGACAACCATCAAATCAAGTAGAGAAATAGAACAATAAAATTTTGAAAAAATAGAGATACATGCTATTTTAATCAAAATTAGAAATGTTACCCTAGATCCAACAAACTGAATAAGATACATGTATTCAGATTATTCTAAGAGAGCTATTGATTGACAATTTTCACATAATATTAAGCAGAAATTAAAACAATGTTACCATAATTTCATGAAGATGAACACTACAGCACGTTGAACCCCCAAAAACTTTTGCATTAATTCAAAAAAGTATACAAGAAAGCTTGAAAACTTAGTATATGATCCAGAGATCGGATCAATTCACTGACAAATGACTTCCTATTTGAAGATAAATCCTCGAACGGCTAGTTCCAGTGGTCATTGTCAAAGCAATCTCGACCATTTACAAGGATCAAAATTTCTTTTGATTTCACCCATCAAAATTTTAAATTCTTAAGGAAATTCAAAATTTTCAATTAAATGCATTCTAATTAATTCAAAAATTAAGTTTTTGAATTAATTTCCTCAAATGCTGACTTTGACTTAACCCCGGGGACCAAAGGCTTAAAATTTAGCAAAATAATTTTTTACCTTAGCAAAAGAAATTTTCAATTAAATGCATTCTAATTAATTCAAAAATTAATTTTTTGAATTAATTTCCTCAAAATGCTGACTTTGACTTAACCCCGGGGACCAAAGGCTTAAAATTTAGCAAAATAATTTTTTACCTTAGTCTCGGGACCTTTTAAAATTTGAATTTTAAGAACCAACGAATTTTGCCTTCGGATAATTTAAATTTACCTAGGACCTAGAATTAATTAAATTTCTGGTTTAAGATTTTAATTAATTTTTTGACCAGAAAAATTAATTAATTAACCTATGAGGAAATAAATTATTTTTTCCAACCCTCAAGACACTCTACATCATAATTTTCATATTTTTACATCATAAGGGGGAAAATCAATTTGAAAAAGACCCTCACAGACCACACATTTCTGCGACACAAATATAATCCAGCAAACCAAGAAATTTGTAATAAAATAACCTAACCAAATAGTTAGGATTATTTCCAAATCACTTTTACATAGACTCAATCTATAACATTAGGACTCGCCTAAGATCCCAGTGACAAAATCCATTCCGATTTTAGGGTAAGGCGAAAGGAAAACTCCGCCGACCATCTGAGAATGGATCGGTGAGACAAAAAAATTCCCGAAATGTAGATCGTTACCAAAAAAATAGGTTTACCTAATAAATTACATGCACAACACGGGTCTATCAAGATTATTTACATTTTATACATGCAGAAAGGGTTTACAATATAACATGATGATAGTTGAACGGCACGGACATGTCGATCAGGCGCTATCTCTTTTGCGAAAAAAATGGGGTGTACTGCTATGAGTCGTTGACACGTAGTGGTAAACACACGTATTTGTTTGCACAAGATTAGAACAATATAATGAATAAGATAAACCAAGCATTCCTCCTAAAATGAATTAACAAGCTTATTCCTAGAATACTACTGTAAATCAATGATATGTGCAAGATAGCTTGCACACATCAATCCAAGCAAGATGGCAAGTATAAACTAATATTAATTCAACATGCAAAAGAAATTAAACACAATAGCAGTAGTCTGAAAAGACATCACCTCATAATGCCAAAATAACACCAACCAGATATCCCCAAAGTCTTGATTGTATTAAAAAAGTATGCAAGTACAAAATGGCAAAGTTTTCTCAAGTCCAATAACTTATTACATGATATAATATGAGAGCCCATGGCTCTATTATATAGAAAGTTGGGAGCAAATTTCAATGAAGAATGACAATGACAAATGGCATTGGAGCCAATCCCAATGAAGAAGTGACTAAACAAGTGGCATGAGGTGACAATCTCAAAGAGAAATTCGAATTTGTTGAACGGAGTTTCAATACCAAGTGTAAAAATCGAATTCTGGCAAATGGACATCAATTTTTTCTTCCCTTATGTGCCAAATTCGAATTTTATGATAGAATGACAAGTGTATATGGGTGGTAACCCATGTGGGGACAATTTCCCACAAAAATCTCCACCAAATATCCTCCCAAACCCTCCTAAATGTGCATTAACTTCACAAATTCGAATTTCCAAGTAAGCAACTTTCTCCTTTAATGCCAAAAATTTGATTTTATTTGAGCACGTCATTTCCTTGATTTTAGGAGTCCACATCACTTTGGGACTTCACTTTAACCCCCCCCATATGTTTCCACCTCATTTCCACAACATTTAACATGTGTGGATATTTATTTTTCTCCATTTATTTAATTTATGGCTTAATTAATTGCCAGATTTCCCATTAAACCTAGAAAAAGTGGGTTTTGAAGGTTCAAAACACATTTTTAACCCATCAAAGTGTGTCATGGTAGAAAATTGAGGGTCAGAGGTGCAAATTTCATAACTCATACCCTATACAACTTCTCCAGACATCACTTATTACATTACAAATACAATTTTATTAGTAATTTCTGCAATGCGAAAAATATAAAAAAATTAAAAGATGACTACCTAGACCTAATCAAATTCCACAAATTTTTTTGTGTGATCTAGTATGGTAATATATATTGACTCTAAACACTAAAATGTGTTAGGGTCTTAACTTTCAAACCGTCACCCCGGCTTTGGGGTAAAACGTGAGTGAAAAAACCGAGAAAATTATCCATCTTTGAAAAAAAATGGATAATTAACCAAATAAAAAAACACTCCAAGGTGTACTCGTTTGTTGATCGAGTCCCAACATCGTAGGCTTGTTATAGACTCAAAAACCCATCATTATTAGTATCACTTATGACAATTCCCCACAGGGTGTGGAATCTTGGTACAAGAAAGATGATGAGAAGATAGAAGTAGAGTTAAAAAACTCTGTTGATTGATGATATCTGATGGTACAAGTGTCCTCTGGATCATCCTTGGGCATGGAGTCTTCATATAATCATCAAGTGCCACTCCAGTGGTCAACAATACCAACTTCCCATATGGGCCTATGAACTACATCTCCAATTTCCACCAATCAATGGTGACCCGACCCAATGAGTACAACCACTGGACACCCATCACCACGTTGGTGTCTAGAACATCAACTATAAAGAAATGATTAGTCACATAATAGTTCCCCATAGTCAAGGTCAGACTGGGAACATATCTCGTGCATTGCATCGTTTGGTCTCTTGGCACTAGCACTGAGAACCCCTCGAATGTCTTTGTATGTATGCCCCTCTGCTCCACCATATGGGCATCGATAAAGTTCTAGGTAGCCCCACTGTCCACTAGTACTGACACGCATTCTCCTTGTTTTGTGCCTTTGATCCGAAGTGTCAAGTACTTCGGAACTCCATCAAGTTAAGCTAGAACACCCCCAGGAGGGGCAAATGGGCCTCCTCCCTGAGGTGGTAGTGGTGGTGGTGGTCCTCCCGCAAACTGTGGTCCCCCATCTCCATGGTTTGTCTCCTACTTCACTTCATCATCTAGCTCGCTATCTAAGTACACCTCGATGTAATGGGCCTTGCCCTTGGTGCACTTTTGCCCCGGTGCCCAAGCCTCCTGGCACGTGCACATAAAAATAACCCCATTGTCTTTGGACAGAAGTCTCTGGAAAAACCCAATGTGGGAAAACCAGTGCAGCAGATGAGGGTTTTATTTTATTAAGCAGCAGTGAAATCTGAGTACATCTATGGATGCCCAACTGGCAATCCAAACAGCAAGAATATCTGGCCAAAATTATCTAAGGGAATTACCCTTCTTCCACAAGCAATCTCGGCACAACTTCCCTTCAGAAAACTGGTCATCCAAACCCTAGCATGAGCCCTTTTGCGCTGCCTTTGCACTGTCTTGCACACATGTGGCTCGAAACTGCCTCTGATAAAGTCATTATACTTGCCTCTACTGAGGAAATCATCTCTCCGACACTCAAGACCCTCTGCCCAGCCTCTGGATCTGAGAACGAATTTCTCTCCAGCAAAATCGAGTTGCTTCTAAAGCAACTGCGCAGTCCTCCGCACTGCCTCACTGGGAATAACTCTGCCCTCTTTCTACTGCCTCTTCAGATCTGGAAAATCTCTTCCGAACTCATTGTCCCTTCCCCTCACTCACTACTTCAATCTCTGGCTCTCCAGCAACTGACTATTGCTACTCTGGAAATCAATCTGCCAAGGAAATCAAATTTCTGGTGTTCTCAAGCTTGTTCTCCAAGTTCCCATCGACTTCCTCTTATAATCCATTGTTGGAGCTTCAACAACTAAAAATAAAACTTAATTGATGGCTAGGATTATCTTGGAATCGATCCGTGTGAGTTTCTAGATGATTCTCACCTTAACTTAATTAATATTGATTAATTAACCTGTTTACCTACGTTTAGACTTCGGAAACATTAAAAAAATGGTTAATAATCTAATTCACTTCTATATGGAATTTCTAGAAATGATTTATGGGTCTTGGAGATCTCATGTATTCTAGCCTCTCCACCAAATTTCGTGGCTAGAACACATCCAATGCTACAAAAACTAACACTCCCTCTTAGCAAGGAATGTGTTCTAGTGTTGCACAACCTGCCACAACACTCTGTCTCTATCTCATCTCTATTACGCTATTGATGTGTGGCTATTGCTGCCCACCAACTACTACACAACTCTGATGTTGCATACGTGATGTTGCTAACACTGTGATACTGCTGCCAACACTGCAACTCCCTCTCATTTGTTGTTGTTGCAACTGCAACATCTGCAATTGAAAAAGCATCCAAAATACTGAATCAATTGTGTTCAGTATGACACATTTGTCTCCCGAGTCTCTGACGGCTACCAGCATTTGCACTGTCACTGAAGAATCTGCGTTGTTGCTGACTCTGCACTGTGCCACTCAGCACTATTGCCAATTCTGCACTCCGCTCCCCAACATTTGACTGCTACTAGTCTGCAATTGTCGCTCTGGAGCTGACTACATCAACTGCCATTGATCCATCCTGCTACTGAATACTATGGACCCCTGTAGCAAGGTATTGATCCATGAGGTGGACTCCTCAAGGACCCTGCCCAATCTCTGTAGCTCTTTGGGGCTACAACACCAAATCGCCCCACCTCACTCCTAGAGATATATCTGCGAACATCGTGAAGTCCTCCAATCTGGAGGAAAGCCTATCGATCTCTGTTGAAGCTGCTTGTTGGTCCTGCTTCTCCTCCTTGTCCTTCTTCCTGAGAGGACACTGGGTACTATAGTGACCGAGCTCACCACATCTGAAGCACTTGACCTTTGACAAGTCCTTCTTCTTCTTTCTCTGCTCCACTTGTCCCTAACTGGGACCTTTTGATGCGAGGTTCACATTCTCCTCCTCCTTCACCACCTTCAGTGCACTGCTACTTCTGCCACTGATGGAGCTCTTTCGTAGAGCTCGCCTCAACTCCTCCTGCTGCAGATCGACCCACATCCTATCCCAATCTGGTAGCTTGTTTCTACCCAATATACTTTCGACAAATACTTGCCACTCCTTAGAGACATTGTTCAGTGCCAACCTCACTATCTTCATTGGTTGAGGCGCCTGTCCCAACAGTTGCAAGCTGGTCCCGGATCTCCTGAATCCTGGTGAGCAAGGGATCTATGCATTCCCTTGTTTGCATCCTGATGCATCTTAGCTTCTCCTCCAGGTGTTAGTTTTTGTAGCCTCAGATACGTTCTAGCCACAATATTTTGTGGAGAAGCTAGAATACATGAAATCTTCAAAACCCAAAAATTGTTTCTGGAAATTCCGCCTATAAATGACTTAATTAGATTATTAACCAATTTTTAAATATTTCCTAAATCTAAATTTAGGGAATATGGTTAATTAATAAGTATTAATTAAGTCAATGCGAGAATCATCTAGAAACTCACACGGATCGATCGAGAGATGGTACTAGCCATTGATTAGGATTTAATCTTGGTCGTTGGTGCTCCAACAGAGGATTATAAGAGGAGATCGATGTGGTGATGGAGAAGGAACTTGAGCAGTTCGATTTCTGAGCAAATCGATTTCTAGAGTAGCAACAATCAGTTGTCAAAGAAAGAGCTAGAGATTGAAGCAGTGAGAGAGGGGCAGAGACAATGAAGTTGAAGGAAGATATCTAGATCAAGTGGGTGCATTTGTAGAGGCAGAAGAGCCACAAAGAAGCTGATGTTGGGGCAACGCAGTAGCCTCTAGAGGCAATTTCAATTATGCTAGAGAAAAGTCGAGTTTCAGTGCCAGAGGCTAGACAAAGGTTCCGACGACTAGGAAAAACATTTTCCCAGAATGCAGGAGACTAGGTGGCTTGAGGAGAGACTGATTCAGATTGGCCCAGAAGGGACTGCACAAGGGTAACGCAAAGCCAGCGCAAAGGCAATTTGGACAGCTCACTTGGAGCTGCGGTCAGAGCCCGGATTTGCTTGTGGGGTGAGGCAAATTCCTCACTAGAGCTAGTATTTCCTCTGCAGGATTTGCCAATATTCTGCATCCAGATTGTACTCAAATTATTTCATTGTTGCTTAATAATAAAACCCTCTGCTGTTGCACCGGTTTTCCCAAGTTGGGTTTTTCCGTGTACTTTTGTCCAAAACAATTGTGTTATGTGTGCTATCATTTCTTCCAGTGTTTTATTCTTCCGCAATTTTATGTGTAGATTGCAATGTGATTTATTTAGTGTTTTCTATAGCAAACAACAAATAAATTGTTAAATAAAATTAACAATTAGGTGAATAATTTCCAGTCACTGCAATAGGATTCCTGTTTGGAATTTTCACATGATTTAGAAATTGATCAGTCGAAGAGCTCAGAGGCGCAAAGAGAAGGAATTTCGCTGCTCATTGTGGGCCGAAATTCCCATGGGAAGCAAAGTCATTCTAGCAGTTCCCACGATGCAGATCAGCTAAAAGAGTACAGAAAGGGGATGGCACGAGCGAAGAGGTTGATCCTAGACGAAGTCGAGGATCATATTGTCTCACATATAGCAGCCAAGGGAACGACCGAAGAGATGTGGAGACTCTCTCCACACTATACCAAGGTACTTCTGAGCAACGAAAGATGTACTTAGAGGAGAATCTGAGATGCATCAGGATGTACAAGGGGGAAGGCTTAGGTCCCTTCCTCACCAGGATTTAGGAGGTCCGAGACTAGTTGTCAGTTGTTGGCCAACGCCTCAACCCACGGAACTAGTGTGATTGGCACTCAACAGTGTCTCAAAGGAGTGGTAGGTATTCGCTTGGACATAGATACCTTGCCAAGGTGTAACAAGATGTGGGCCGATTTGCAACAAGAGGAGTTGAGACAAGCTCTATTTAAGAGCTCCATCAATGGCAACAGCAGTTGATCAAAGCAGGTGAAGGAGGAGAATGTGGCCCTCGCATCTAAGGGTCCCAGTCAGGGACAAGGGGAGTAGAGTTAGAAGAAGGACCTGTCAAAGGTCAAGTGCTTCAGATGTCGTGAACTTGGTCACCACAACACCCAGTGTCCTCTCAGGAAGAAGGATGACGAGAGGCAGGACCTACAGGCAGCTTCATGTTGATTTGGGGTAGCATCAGATGTGCTCTAGCCACGAAATTAAGTGGAGAGGTTGGGGCACATGAGATCTCCAATACCCAGAAAAAGTTTGGGAAGATTTTAAACAGATCAGGAGATATTAAAATAATTAATATTTTAATGAAGTCCCTAAGTCTAAACTTAGGGAAAATAAAATATTAATGTGTATTAATATGAATTTGTGTTAGAATGGTCCAAAAGACATGGATCAAGCCAAATCTAATCTTAGCCGTTGATTAGGGACTTAATCTCGGCCATTGAGATGTCAACAGAAAAAGTATAAAAGGAGGCTTGAGGGTCACTTGGAGGGAACACCAGATGATAAGTCATTCTATTCTCTAGAGTAGGGTTTGCTAAGAAAGATAGAATCAGTGATCGGGAGAGCGGCTGAGGGGCATTGAGTACAGAGAAATAAATAAGGAAGAGATTGTGTAGGGAGAACAGCGCAGCAGCCAAGGAGGGTGACACAGAGCCAGCAAGGGCTCACGCAGGGCCACACAGAGGCAGCCAACTGCTACGCAGAGCACCAGAGGGGCCAGCGCAGCTGACGCAGAGGCTCCCAGTGCTGACGCCGGCCAAGAAAGGCTGACGCAGGGCCAGCATGAGACAGAGAGGGGCTAACGCAGTCCAGATTGGGCAAACGCTGGGGTTGCAGAGCAGTTTTGTGCTGAGGAGCTGCTAGAAGGATTTTCCGTGGTTTCAGCCAGGAGATTTCTCCCAAACTGTGAGGTATAGCTGCTAAGGAAATTCTCTGTAGGGTAGGCTATTTTCGGCACCAAAATTGTACTCTGATATTGCTTAATAAGAAAACCCTCAGATAACTGCACTAGTTTTCCCGCATTGGGTTTTTTCCGAGGACATTGGTCCAAAAATAATGGTGTCATATGGTGTGTTTGTTCTTGTTTCTTTTAGTTGTTGATCTGTAATATGTTGAGCATGCACTGGTGTTTATTTTCAGAATTTACTTTGTAAATAACTTGTTAAAGAAAAATAACAAGTAGGTAGGAATAAATCAGAAAAAGTGCATGGAGGGTTTCTAAACTAAGTAAACTTAGAAACTTCAACATGGTATCAGAGCGTGATTGCAGATCACAGAAGGACTAAGAAACATCAGCCGAGCGGAGCAATAGCAGCAAAAAACAACTATCCCGAGGTGACAGAAGTTGTTTCTAGTAGCGCAGAGGCCAAGAAGTGTGACGCAGAGCCAGCCAGAGCCATGCAGAAGAAGCTGGGAGTTGCGCAGAGCCTCAGAGAGGCCAGCATTGCTGACGCAGAGGGCCAGAGGGCTGATGCAGGGCATCCCAGGGCTGACGCAGACCCATCTGGGGTGATGCAGAGCCAGCGTGAGGCAGAGAGGGGCTGACGCAGTTCACAGAGAGGCAGTTGCTGGAGTCTAGAAGGCTGCAAAAATATTGCAGAGTGGAGCTGGTGAGGTACTGTAGTCAGAATAGTACTTGACAAAGCAAGGCCAGAGGAGTTGTTACCGAGGGTTTCTAACCGAGGAACCTGGATCAACAGTGCAATTGCACAAGACAATCAGAGTAGGGGGCATCTCGACAAGCGGTAGAAGGATTTCCAGGAGGGAAATCAAGACTCAGAGGGAGTCCAGAAGAGAACTTTTAGATGGGAAGTAGAGACTCAGATGAGTCGAATAGATAACTTCCAGAAGGGAAGTAGAGGATTGTCATGGCACTACACGGGGTAAGAGACTAAGATAGACTGGATGGAGCATCGAACTTCACAGTCTGGAAGGCTAGGAGCTTATCAGTGCTTGACAGGTATCGTGTCAAGAACTTCGCCTTAAAGGTTATAGCTATCCCAATCGACCTGAATGATAACGACAAGTACGAAGAGGCGATGGCGAGGGCCAAGTGCATTATCCTTGACGGGGTCAAGGATCATGGGGTACCACATATAGCCGAGAAGGAAACGTCAGTTGAGATGTGTGAGGCTCTCAAGAACCTATACCAGCGTACTTCTGTGCAGAGAAGAATGTTGCTCGACAACCAGATGAGGTCGTATTAGATGAAGAAGGGTCAATTGATTGACAGCTTCCTCAAAGGACTGAATGAGATCCGAGACCAGTTGACTGCTATAGGAGCGACACCGAATCAGGAGCTTATGGTGAGGACAACCCTGAATGTTGTCTCAGAAGATTGGGAAGTGTTTGTCCAGAGTATCCTGGGTAGAGGGACTCCCCTACCTTGGGGCAAGATGTGGGCAGCTTTTCGCCAGGAAGAGATCAGACGGCAATCGAAGGCAGGTAGCAGCAACAAAGGGATCAAAGCTCAGCAGGAGGAGAACGATGTGGCCCTAACATATGAGGAAAAGTAGGAGAAGCGGAAAGATCTCTTCGAGATCAAGTGCTTCCACAATGGGCAGATGGGTCATTATGCGACCCAGTGCCCAAGGAAGAAGAATAAGGGAGAGTCTTCCGAGACTAAGGCAGTGCCAGCACGAGCAAAGAAGGAAGTTTTGACAGACGATGATTGTGCCATGAGTGCACATGCACCACTTGAGCGAAAGTGGGGAGACATCGAGCTGTAGTCAGGCGGACTACAGGCGATGAGGGGCAGGATCCTTGAGGTACCCAGCCTCTTGGATTAGACCTTGCTACGGGAGCCCCGACGAGGAGTAACAGGACTGGCTAGGTGGGTAGAGACGGATGTGAATGGAGCGGCAGAGAGAGCTACAGTGCAGGAGTCCCAAGACAACACAGAGCTAGCAGGTTGCAGCAGTGCAAGAGGCACAGGAGTGTTGCACCAATGCAAGAAGTCACAGAGAGGTGTGCAACGGTGTGAGATGCAGGGAGTTGTTGCAGCAGCGCAGAGGTCAAAGAGGGAGCACTTGTCAGCGGCAGAGGGAGCTTCAACATCAGTGGGTGTTTCTAGCCCAACAAGGAGATTAGTTGGGAGATCAGTTACTTCCTTCTCAGTAACTAAGTTGCAGTGCAGCAGTGGGCAGCACGATGCAACATGATGAGAGTAGGTGCAGTGCAGATGCAGTGCTGGGAGAAAGGACCAGCAACAGCACAGATGCAGAGGGAGTTGTCGTACAGATGCACAATGGCAGTGGCAGAACCATGGGTAGCAGTACAAGAGGCAGCAGTGCAGAGGATGTTGGGCAGGAAGGCCTAGCATCATCACAGGTACTGATGCCGGATGATCAGAGTAACACTCAGTGAGGAGTATTGCTAGAGCACAGTCCTCGCTAAGAGGGAGTGTTGATTTGGGGTAGCATCGGATGTGCTCAAGCCACGAAATTTGGTGGAGAGTTTGGGGCACATGAGATCTCCAATACTCAAAAAAGGGTTTGGCCAGATTCTAAACAGATCAGGAGATATTAAAATAATTAATATTTTTAATAGAGTCCCTAAGTCTAAACTTAGGGAAAATAAAATATTAATGTGTATTAATATGAATCTGTGTTAGAATGGTCCAAAAGACATGGATCAAGCCAGATCTAATTTTAGCCGTTGATTAGGGACTTAATCTTGGCTGTTGAGATGTCAACAGGAAAAGTATAAGAGGAGGCTTCAGAGTCACTTGAAGGGGACACCAGATGATAAGTCATTCTATTCTCTAGAGCGGGGTTTGCTAAGATAGATAGAATCAGTGATCGGGAGAGCAACCGAGGGGCATTGAGTATAGAGAAACAGAGAAGGCAAAGATTGTGTAGGGGAAGCAACGCAGCAGCCAAGGAGGGTGACACAGAGCCAGCAAGGGCCCATGCACGGCCATGCAGAGGCAGCCAAGTGTTGTGCAGATCACCAGAGGGGCCAATGTAGCTAACACAGAGGCTCCCAGAGCTAATGCAGGGCCTCTTGGGGCTGACACAGGCCAAGAAAGGTTGACATAGGGCCAGCGAGAGACAGAGAGGGGTTGACGCAGTCCAGATTGGGCAGACGCTAGGGTTGCAGAGCAGTTTTTGCTTAGGAGTTGCCAGAAGGATTTTCCAGAGTTTAGATAGGAGATTTCTCCCAAACTGTGAGGTATAGCTGCTAAGGAAATTCTCTGTTGGGTAGGCCAGTTTTAGCACCCAGATTGTACTCTGATATTGCTTAATAAGAAAACCCTCAGATAGCTGCACTGGTTTTCCCGCATTCGGTTTTTCAAGGGACATTGGTGCAAAAATAATGGCGTCATGTGGTGTGTTTGTTCTTGTTTCTTTTAGTTGCCGATCTGTAATATGTTGAGCATGCACTGGTGTTTATTTTCAGTATTTACTTCGTAAATAACTTGCTAAAGAAAAATAACAAGTAGGTAGGAATAAATCAGAAAAAGTGCATAAAGGGTTTCTAAACTAAGTAAACTTAGAAACTTCAACACTTCAGCAGAGATCAATAGGCTTTCCTCCAAGCTGGAGGAAGACTATGCGATGTTTGTTGATATACCTCCAGGAGTGAGGTGGGGTGAGTTGGTGTTGTAGCCCCTGAGAGCTACAGATGGGCAGCGTCCTTGAGGAGTCCACCTCGTGGATCAATACCTTGCTATGGGGGACCCACACTGTTCAGTAGTAGGATGGATCAATGATAGTTGATGTAGTCAGATGCCATAGTGACGGTTGCAAAGACTAGTAGCGGTCAAATACTGGGGAGTTCAATGCAGAGTTGTTGGCAACAGTTTATATAGAACAGCGCAGAGTCAACAGCAGCGCAGATTCTTCAGTGACAGTGCAGATACTAGCAGCAGGCACAAACTCGGGTGACAAATGCATTATACTGAACACAGTTGATTTGGTATTTTGGATGTTTTTCAGTTGCAAATATTTCAATTGCAGTAGCAACAGATGAGAGGGAGTTGCAATGTAGATGCAGTTTTGGCAATAGAGTACAACAGGGTCAGAAGCATCACAGATGCAGCATACATCAGAGTTGCACAGTAGTCGGTGGGCAACAGCAGTTAGACATAGCAACGTGATAGGAGATGATGTAGACATAAGGTGTTGCTACAAGGTGTGCAGTAGCAGTAGAACACATTCCTCGCTAAGAGGGAGTGTTAGTTTTTGTAGCGTCGGATGTGTTCTTGCCACGAAATTATGTGGAGAGGCTAGAATACATGAGATCTCCAAAACCCAGAAATAATTTTTGGAAATTCCACCAGCCTAGAAATGACTTAATTAGATTATTAACCATTTTTTAAATATTTCTTAAGTCTAAACTTAGGGAATATGGTTAATTAATCAGTATTAATTAAGTCAAGGCGAGAATCATCTAGAAACTCATACGGATTGATCCAGAGATGATCCTAGCCATTGATTAAGTTTTAATCTTGGTCATTGGTGCTCCAACAGAGTATTATAAGAGGAGATCAATGTGGTGATGGAGAAGGCACTTGAGCAGTTCGATTTCTGAGCAAATTGATTTACAGCGTAGGAGTAGTCAATTGCTGGAGAGAGAGCTAGAGATCGAACCAGTGAGAGCGGCAGAGACAGTGAAGTTGGAGGAAGATTTCTAGATCTGGCTTGTGCATTTGCATAGAGGCAGAAGAGCCACAGAGAGGTTGACGCTAGGGAAACACAATTGAAGCATAAAAACTATTACTGAAGTATGAAAATTGATAGCTTGTAGGCTTGAATGTAAAAATACACGAGGTATTTAATAATCATAATTTATTAATATATATAAAATGTATAAGTGATGATTGTTTACAATGAGGACCCGCATTTATATACCTAAGCAGGTGTCCTTTCGTGAATGGGCATGTCTTTTAGACATGCCTTTTCACTTAACTTAATGACTATTTAACCTAATTAATATTTAGTTATTTAATATTTATATTTATTTTATTTAATTACTTGTTATGAATTCCCCGGATGCGGGTGATCTGTAAAGCAATAACCACGATGGGACGGAGGAAGGCGGAGCATGGCTGGCACCTGGCCAGCATGCTCGCCGGACAGAACTTCAGGTGGGAAGACATTAATGCGAGGGTGATTAACACCACGGGAGCTCATATGTTCGGTCTTGGAATTACAACACTGTCCACTTACGCCTGCTCAGGAGGATTTCGGTCTGCAGCGAACTTAATTGCCATAGTAATGGCGGGTGAGGATCGAGGGAATGGCACCTGCGTTTTAAGTGACCTCACTGCCAGTAATCTGAGTCTATGCTTCATTCTGTTCGGTAAGATTCGGAGCTGTGAGAAAGAATGGGTCTGGGGATGGTCTGACGTCGGAGGCTGGTTTCGAATTGAGCCTGAGGCTACACTCTGGTGGTGTAATTCCCTAACAGAGATAAGCAACAGCCCCTGCGGTGTCACTACAGGTCAAGGTAGCTCAGCGTTTGGAGACTTTTTTGCTGCTGTTCGAGTTTGTCATTACGCGATGCCGAGACCCCGCCAGCGTATGCTGAGTCGCAGAGGATCTGGAAGAGGAACCCCCTCACGGCCCCCTACTGAATCAGGCTCCTTGGGGATTCCTTCTCATCATCGGGGAACAGAGCGCATTCTGACCCCTAGCCACTACCTGGACCCAAATTCTCCAGACTCGGCCAATTCGTCTTCATTTGGTTCAGCCACTTTCTCGTTCAACTACTCTCTCACGCGCCCTCGAATAACGGCTCATGTCTCTGTTCTCTTCATCGAGGAAGCTCAGCACGAGGGAGAGTCCAGCGCTCCAATTCCACATTCTGAGGAAGTCCATAATCCCAGCTCTCCAAAGCCCACCTCGGAAATGCATAAGGAGCAGCCCCAGCCAGCCAGCGCCATCAGCTTCATGCTAGAGGCCCATGCTCAGCCAGACATGCAGGAACCGGAAATGGGTTGGTGTAGGATCGTAGAGGAGAAGCCCGATGAGTAATCCAGGTTCCAGCTCTCACCATTTTTGGATGCCCAATGAAAAGGAGGAAAGGTTATCTATGGTTCTGTTTGTCAATCTTTCTTCATGTTTTCTGTACCGTTTCTACTGTCTAGTGTTTGATGTGGCGATGCTACTTGTGTCTGTATACCCTTCACAGGGAATGTCTAGTGTCGGTTATGTGCATCACTCTGTCTCCCCTGCGCGGGAAGTAAGGTTCAATCTCTCTGTTTCTGAATCTGTCATGAACAAACGGCCTAACCCACAGGTTTGATGGCTCTCTGTTATCCAAGGATGTAATTGTTCTCTTTTTTGTATATAATAGATTAAATTTACTTAGCAAAAAAAAAATTACTTGTAATGAATTATATTCATAACATAGCCCCTTCCTTCAGAAGCTTTGTCATCAAAGCAATATCGCTGGCAATTGTCTTTACGGTTGTCGTCTCAGCATATGGAAAGTGCAAAGTCTCCGTCAGTGGTGGCTCAGCGTCTATAATTTGCTAATAACTCTATTTTGAGTCCAAGATTGTCTTCTTTTTTCCCCTTTTTTTTAATAATTTTTTTAACTCTATTTTTTTTAAATTAAATTATATAATTATAAACTATATATATATATATATATTATAAAGTTATAATTTATATATATAATATGTAATTATATAATTTATACATCGATTTTATAATTTTTTTTTTTAATATATAGTCTTATTAAATTTAATATATTAAAATTATATGTATAACTTTAATATATATAAAACTTGTAATTGAAACCATACTGTGGAAGGTTATGACGTTTGGCAGGTAATAAGGCAGCGGGGAGTGGTGGAAACGCCAAGTATAGAGGGGGAAGACGGACGGAAGCACAAGAAAGGGTGTCTGCTGAGAATTTTGTGCCTGACAGCGTGGTCGAAGGCAATGTAAACATCGACAGAAGCGTGTATGAACATATATACATATTGAAACATGTGAACTGTCGCCCGACGCCATATATATCAAGCCTAGTGAACTAACCCAAAACACGCAGGTTGATCCTTGAATGAAGAGATGTGACATATGGAGATCCCCAGTTGCAAGGATTTTACGCGTCAGTTGGGAATAATTTTTCACTGTTGACTTTTCGATGGAGACAGGAATGATGACAACACTTTCCGAATGGTGGCACTGTGTTTGGGACATTTCTCCATTCTTGGCATCGTCTCTTCCAGGAAGTCTCGTCATGTGACTAGTGACATTGTTTTCTACTTTCCTCTTTTTCCGAATGCTCTCCGCCACTGTCCAAATTGTCGAAGGTTGCACTCCCTTTTCCCTTGGAACTATGGAAACCAACATTCCCTTCACTTACAGACTACAGTTCCTTCTATCGAGTGCTGAAAAATACAGGGAACCACACATGTCCTGGCTTTCACTCACACCGCTTCCAACTCCATTTACAACCGGATTAAAGTAAATAAGGTTGAAAGTTTCAAAGAGAAGGTGTAGCGTGTGATAAGGAATAGAGGTTTGGATTTCTACAACAATATAATCTGAATCTTTCCTGTTTTCATTTTCCAAGGTTCCACTTTTAGTGTTCGTCATTGCACTGTATTCTCCTCCTCCATTTCCTATGTGGAAGTCCATTTTCTCTTTTTTCTTCCCTGCAAGGGAATGTGATTGAGTGTGCCACAAATCTCTCGTGGCTCAATAAATATAGGATGAGCTTTCATTGGGATATTTTGGCTTGTGTCGTAACGCTAAAGGCTTTTCATCCTCGGAGTCAACACCATGCATATGGGAAACTTCACTAGGAGGTTTCGTCAATTGCTTTACTTGAAACCTCATACACAAGGGAACATTATCATCTTGATCTACATCATTCTCATTCACATTAAGACCAAATTCATTTGTATCATCATCTTGATTTGTATCAACTTCATCAGGATCATCATCTAGATCATTTTCTGTGACATCTTCATCTTCAACATTATAATCATCTACTGCTTCATCTAGTTTTGTTTCACCATCGCTATCATCTTTCTTATTATCGATTTCCTTTCGACATTCTTTAACTTCTGCAATTGATTTTTCTAATCGTTGAAATGCTTCTTGAATACAAAACTGCTCGACGCAATCAGGACGTGAACGTAATGGCACATTGTGCGGTGAACAACGTTCAAAGACTTGCATCATTATATTGTTCGCCATGGCTCTGATACCACTGAAGCATAAAAACTATTACTGAAGTATGAAAACTGATAGCTTGTAGGCTTGAATGTAAAAATACACGAGGTATTTAATAATAATAATTTATTAATATATATAAAATGTATAAGTGATGATTGTTTACAATGAGGACCCACATTTACATACCTAATAAGGTGTCCTTTTGTGAATGGGCATACATATCTTTTAGACATGCCTTTTCACTTAAATTAATGACTATTTAACCTAATTAATATTTAATTATTTAATATTTATTTTATTTTATTACTTGTTATGAATTATATTCATAACAGCAATAGCCTCTAGAGGCAATTCCGATTCTGCTGGGGAGAAGACGAGTTTTAGTGCCAGAGGCTGGACAGAGGTTCTAGGGTCCAGGAGAAACATTTTCCCAAACAAAAGCAGAATAGATGGCTTGATAAGACACTGAGTCAGACTGGGTGCAGAAGGGACTGCGCTAGGGTGACACAGAGCTAGCGCAAAGGAAGTTTGGACGGCTCACTTAAGAGCTGCAGCCGGAGCCTGAACTTGCCTATGGGGTGAGGAAAATTCCTCACTAGCTTTTTTCCAGTACTTTCTCTACAGGGATTGCCAATATTCAGCATCCACATTGTACTCAAATTATTTCACTGTTGCTTAATAATAAAACCCTTCGCTGCTACACCGGTTTTCCCAAGTTGGATTTTTAGGGGGATTTTTGTCTAAAAACAATTGTGTTGTGTGTCCTATCATTTCTTCTAGCATTTTATTCTTCCGCAGTTTTATTTGTGTATTCATTTAATATTTGTCGTAGTAAACAACAAATAAATTGCTAAATAAAATTAACAATTAGGAGAATAATTTCTAGTTGTTGCAATACGATCCCTGTTTGGAATTTTCACACCAGGAACATCTTTTGTTGCTCGAAAGTGCCCTGATATAGCGTGGCGAGAGCATCCCACATCTCTTTGGTAGTATCATTGCCAGCTATGTGTGAGACTATACGGTCCTAGACTCCATCCTAGATCAACCGCTTCGCCCGCGCCATCTCCTTCCTATATTCCTTCAGCTGATCCGCATCCTGGGGAACTGCCACTACACTGTCTATGTAGAGCTTCAGGCCATATTCATCTAATAGAAAGGACATCCTGGCCTTCTAGATGACATAGTTGAAGGAATCCTCCAACCTATCCTGATCTCTCAGTGCAGTCGTGGCCATCTCTAATCAAGTCAAAAACTCCCTCTTTCCTTGTGCTTAGTTGTTGCTTTGCTATTCACACTTCCTTCTAGAATGCGTGGCTCTGCTAGCTACTACTACCAATCTGCAACTGGAAATTTGAACTTTCGAGACTCGAAGTTCCCTGAGGAAAATTTTCCCTCTGTTGTGTGTGCTTTTCTCTTCCACCCGACGCGGATTCTGCTTCTGCAACCTGCAGCAAAACCCTCTGCGTCCAACCAAGAATCTACTCAGCGAAAATCTTCGCTGCAAGTGCTCCCTCTGACTGTTGGAATTACAATCTCAGGCAATTCGACTTTTCTACACTTTTGAAACTGAAAATTGAATTTTTTTGCCCTAGCAATTCAGCTTGCATGTCAAGGAACTGCGTTGCCTCAAGAATTGCGGCCTACTACTCCCACTGAGCAATGAAATTCTCTTCTCCGCTTTTAAACTTCCCTGCTGATCACTCACCTCTGATACCATGTGAAAATTCCAATATCGAAATCCTATTGGAACGACTAGAAATTATTCTCCTAATTGTTAATTTTATTTAACAATTTATTTGCAGTTTGCTACGACAAATACTGAATAAATCACACTGCAACCTTCACAAATAAAAAATTGCGGAAAATAAATAGCACTAGAACTAAGAAATGCTACCACACACATACAAATAACATTGTTTTTGCACAAAAGTCCCAAGAAAAACCCAATGCAAGAAAATCAGTGCAACAGATGAGGGTTTTGTTTTATTAAGCAACAGTGAAATTTGAGTACATCTATGGATGCACAACTGGCAATCCAAATAGTAATGGAAGCGACCAATATTTTGTGTGATAATCAGAGTTGCATCAAGCTCTCTGAGAATCCAATTTTTCGTGATCAGTCGAAGCACATTGACATCAAGTGTCACTTTATCAGACACTGTGTCCAACGAGGAGCAGTATAGTTACGATACACTCCAACAAGAGAACAGGTGGCAGATATTCTCATCACAGCTCTAGGAAGAACAAAGTTTGTTTATTTCAAGGAGAAGATGGGGATGATTGAGAATCCGTTTTAGTAACAGAAGTGGATAGGGCAAGGAGTTGGAGTGCAGCAATTAGCAGTCGCAATGCTATGGGTAGTGTGATGCAGCATATTGGGAGGGAGTTGCAGTACAGATGTAGCAGTGACAGTGGCAGTGTCATGGGCATTGGTACAGGTTGCAGCAGCGCGGTGGATGAGGGGCAGCAGGCCAAGCATCAGCAGCGCAAAGGACCAATGACGTAGATCAGTGTGATACTTCTGCTAAGAAGTATTACTAGAGCACATTCCTCGCTAAGAGGGAGTGTTGATTTTTGGGTAGCATCAAAAGTGCTCTAACTCTAAAATTTTGTGGAGGGGCTAGAACACATGAGATCTCCAAGACCCAAAAATCATTTGGTGAAATTCCACCCGGATTATATTTTATTAAAATAATTAATATTTTTAATGGAGTTCCTAAGTCTAAACTTAGGAAAATTAAAATATTAATGGGTATTAATGAAAATATGGGTGAAAAGCTTCTAAGAGACGAGGATCAAGTCTAATTTAATCTTAGCCGTTGACTAGAAATTAGATCATAGTCATTGATATCTCAACAGGAAAAGTATAAAGGAAGACTTGAGAGTCATTTGGAGACACACTGGACAGTAACCCGAGGGAAATCAATTCTCAAGGAGTAAGAGTTCAATTTCAGAGGGAGTGTTGCAGGTTGAAGGAAGAGGAGAGTATCAGCATCAATCAGAAACTGAGGAGGAGGTGACGCCGTGCATCAAAGGGACAGCGCAGAGGGACAGCTCTGAGAGGCAGCGCAGTCCTCACGCAGAGATGACGCAGAGGTGACGCAATGAAGGCTGGAGGGTCTCTAAGGTGTCAAAATTTCTCCAAAGGGAGAAGGAAAATTATCTCAAGTGTTTTTGTCATAGGTTTCTCAATGTTCTGCAAAATCATCCCTTGTAAAGAGATTGTTGCTGAAGAATAATAAATAAACCGTCATCTTCTGCGCCGGTTTTCCCGCATTGGGTTTTTCCGAGGACTATTGTCCAAAAATAATTGTGTTGATGTGATTGATTCTTGTGCTTGTATTTCACTATTCTTCTCTATGCTATTATGTGACAACTGGAGTAGAATTTACTTTGATGTTTACTAAAGGGTTTTGTAAATAACTTATTGTGGAAAATAAGTAGGAGAAATAAACCAGTTACTGCAGTAGAATTTCGTGTTAGAAATTTTCACACAAATATTGAAACATATACACTGCAGCCTTCACAAAATAAATATTTCGGAAGAAATAAAAACATTGGAAGACTAGATGCACACACACAATAATACACCGTTATTTTTGGACCAATGTGCCCAGAAAAACCCAATACAAGAAAACCAGTGCAACAGCTGAGGGTTTTATTATTAAGCAGTGGTTTTTTTAGTACAAATAATTGGATGCCCAAACTGGCTATCCGATACAGAGAATAAATGGGCAAAGAGGTAGTGAGAAAATATCTCACACTATCATTGGAGATCCGACACTGATCCGGGCTCTGGATGAGTTGTCCTATGCTATCTCTGCGTAGTCCCTATGTGGGCTCACGCAGTCACTGCGTCACAGCTCAAGCGACTGTGTCACCTCCTCCTTCTGCTAACTAGAAACTCTACCCTCTGGCCCTCCGGCCCCACACCCCAACTTCTGGCTCTGTATCTCCACTGCTCCCCAGCAAAATTGCAGAGTCCCTCTGAAGCAATGCGCTGCCTCTGTGTGGCACTACGCTGCCTTTTTGGACCTCTTGATGCCTTCTCTGCCTAGAAATCACTGGGAGTGGAAAAATCCCCTCCGATACACTATCCCTGCCCCTCACTGCAAGAAGATCACTCAATCTTTTTTCGGCAACTCAATGCTGCTACTCTTGAGAATTCGATCTCTAGATCTCACTATCTCGTTGTGTTCTCCAAGTGTCCATCAAGCTCCTTCTTATAGTCTCTTGTTGGAGCACCAACGACCAAGATTAAAACATAATCAAGGGCTAAGATTAATTTGGAGTTGATCCTTGTCTTTATCTAGAATATTTGCACCAGATTTAATTAATACCCTTTAATTAATCATATTGCCTAAGTTTAGCCTTAGGAATACATTAAAAATTATTAATTATTTTAATTAAACCATCTCTAGGTGGAATTTTCCCAAACAATTTCTAGGTCTTAGAGAATGCATGTGTCTTAGCCTCTCTGCAAAATCTTGATGCTAGAGCACATCTGATACTACAGAAATCAACAGGGTTTTCTCTGAAGGTGACCTTGTCTTGGTCTATGACCAAGATAAAGACACCTTAGGGGCAGGAAAATTCAAACCTATGTGGTACAGTCCTTTCATCGTTAAAAGGGTCTTGAAGAAGGGTGCTTATGAATTGGTTGATTTTGAAGGAAATGTGTTGTCGGAGCCTAGAAATGGGCTCTATCTCAAGAAGTATTATGCCTAGACTCTTGAACAATATTTGCTTTGTTTTGTAAATAGTGTACATAGTTTTAGTTTTTGTCTATAGGTGTCATGGTGATGATGATATTTTCAATCTGCTTTGGCAGGCTTCGATGGATGATTTGGTGTATTTAGGATTCGCAGATGGTGCTAGTAGACATACTCGGAATTTAGCTTCCACCGCTTGGGTAATACATTATCCATCTGGTCAGTTGTTGGTCATAAGAGGCATATGTATTAGTCCTGCTTCTAATAATATGGTTGAGTATAGTGTCGTTATTAATTTACTATCTGAAGTAATATCTTATGGTATTGAATCATTAGTGGTTTATTTGGATTCGCAACTGGTTGTGTCTCAATTAAATAATGTTTATCGTGTAAGGGAAAAACGAAAAATTGTAAAAGTCGGGGAAAAATCAGTAAAAAATGGCAAAACATCGACAAAATTAAAAAAATAAAAATAAAAAATATTCATTTTTTTGAATTTTTTTAGCATCTAAAGTATCCACAACATCAAATAAACGCATTGCACATAAATATTGAAAGAAAGCTAATATATACGATGTATAACAAGTATAGTGCTACTATGACATATCAACCGTGAATCATATCCAAAGTCCCAAGTCCTAACTCGGCCTTGAGAGTCAAAATATCAACAAAAATATATAATAAATGTATCTCATCATCATGAGTCATCTACAATAATGTTAGGTACATAAACTAGCGAGTTCCTATGCCCCTTTTACGAGAAAAGGGCTTTTCTTTTACAGGAAGAAGGCCATGGGACTAGAATTGGACTGTCATCCTCTAGAAGAAGATATAGGACTCTTAGAAAATGTCACTCCATGGAAAACACCTATCCACCAACTTGTCAACTTCTTCCTTCTTTTCCTTAAGTGTCACCCTGATAGTGTTAGAAAATTATATATTACAGAGAAATAGAACACATAAATATATTGCAGAAATATAAACACAAAAAACGCATAAAACAAGAGAGACACAGATTTACGTGGTTCACCCAATTTGGGCTATGTCCACGGAGAAACAGCCAGTCCTTCCATTTATATTATCCAGCAAAATGAAGAGATACAACTTACAGTAGATCCGTTGTAATACCCTCTTCACTCTCAATCTCCTCTCTCTTCCTCGCTCAGAGTATAGATCTACATAGACACAATACAATTCCTCCATATATAGCAAGGGGTTGCCTTCTAGGGCAAAAAACCTGAAATTAAACATAACTTCTACTGTCAGATCTCCGCCTAATGAACAGCCCAGATTGACTACGAAATTAGAACATTTTACAAGGCAATTTTACATCTATTTTTAGTTTCGAAGGCGCTGCCCCTAATCCCCCGCCAAGGGGGGCTCCCAAAGATCGCAATCGCCCCCCTTGGACCCCCCTTGCAGCGTACATTTTACGGGCAGCATTGCCGCCACATTACGAACTGGGGTCCAATGTGGCGATACCTCTAAATAAAGAAGATAATCAAGCTCCACACCCAACAAACTCCCACTTGGAGACTGATTATAGCAACTCCACCGATGCTTCATTTGTTGGACAATGACTCCACTTTGAACTTGGTTGTTTCTCATCTTATTCATCATACTTGAAGACCAATTGAAACTGAGCAAAATCTCAATTTCTGCCTGGTTACAACTTTGTTAACATATCTACAGGATTCTGGCTAGTGTGTATCTTTTCCAGATTCAATTGTCCATTTTCCAATGTTGACCATATGAAATGGTATTTCAGTTGTATATGTTTAGTCTTGGAATGAAATGCAGAGTTCTTTGCAAGATGTATGGCACTCTTGTTGTCACTGTATAACCTGCCCAACTCTTGCTTCTTACCCAATTCCTCCAAAAACCTTTGTAACCAAATCATTTCTTTACTAGTCTCTGTAGCAGCAACATAGTCTACTTCCGTTGTTGAGAGTGCAACAACACTTTGCAATTTTGAGACCCAACTGAGAATTGTTCCACCTACAGTAAACACATACCCTGTTGTGCTCCTCCTGTTATCTCTATCACCCGCCATATCTGCATAAACATATCCCTGTAGAGCAATGTTTGAACCACCAAAACATAATGCTTGATTTGTGGTACCTCTCAAATAACTGAAAATCCACTTCACTGCAATCAAATATTCTTTTCCTGGATTGTTTAAGTACCTGCTTACAACTCCCACTGCATGTGCAATATCAAGCCTTGTATAGACCATTGCATACATTAAGCTTCCAACTGCTGATGCATATGGAACTTTAGACATATAAGCCATTTCTTCCTAATTCTTGGGACACACCTCCTTACTTAGTTTGAAATGGCTAGCCAAAAGTATACTAACTAGTTTTGCATTCTGCATATTAAATCTTTTTAACACCTTTTCTATGTACTCACTCTGAGACAATGTTAATTTTCGATTCTTCCTATCTCTAGTTATTCTCATACCAAGGATTTGTTTTGCAGCGCCCAAATCCTTCATTGCAAATGAGTTTGCAATTTTCTTTTGAGCACATTTATTTCCTGCATGTTAGAACCTGCAACAAGCATGTCATCTACATACAATAACAATATAATATAGCTACCATCATTTTGCCTTTTGAGATGAACACAATGATCAGAGTGACATCTAGTATAACCTTGTTTAGACATAAACCTGTCAAATTTTAGATACCACTGCCTTGGAGCCTGTTTTAAGTCGTACAAACTCTTCTTCAACCTGCACACTAGTCTCTCCTTCCCTTTGACCTCATATCCTTGTGGTTGTTGCATATATATCTCTTCCTCCAAATCCCCATGGAGAAAGGTTGTCTTTACATCTAATTGCTCAAGATGCAAATCTTCTGCTGCTACTAGACTTAAAATAGTTTTGATTGAAGTCATTTTAACAACAAGAGAAAATATCTCATCAAAGTCTATACCCTTTTTCTGTGCAAATCCCTTCACCACAAGTCTAGCTTTATACCTTTTTCTACCTCCATCTTCTTCCTTCAACCTATAAACCCATTTACTCTGCAATGTTGTTTTACCTGCAAGCAACTTGACTAAGTCCCAAGTCTGGTTATGTGCTAAGGAGTCCATCTCTTCTTTCATGGCTTGCTCCCACTTCTTCCTGGTTTTTACCTGCACTGCTTCTTCATAACATTCTGGTTCACCAAAATCAGTCAACAATACAAAATATAATGAAGGAGAGTATCATTCAAGGGGTCTATTTATCCTGGTAGATCTTCTAACACCACTTTCAGGCGTTTGGGGTGCTTGTCGCTGTTGTGGTTGTTGTTGTTGTTATGGCTATTGATCATTATGATTTTCAAGCACCTTCACTTTTTTTGTGATCTCATCAAGCACCGTGTATTCTCTGTTTTCTTTTTCCTGTTTCTTTTCCTGCATCTAATCCTTATACAAAACCTTTTCATTGAATATGACATCTCTGCTTCTAATGATTTTGTGTTTTTCATAATCATAAAACGATAACAAAAATCATTAACACCATATCCAATAAAGGTACATTTCTTTGATTTTGCCTCAAGCTTTGTTCTATTTTCTTTATTAATGTGGACAAAGGCTTCACAACCAAAAGTCTTTAAAAATGAGTAGTTTACCTTTTTACCTATCCATGCCTTCTCTAGAATACCACCATCCAAGGAACTTGAAGGCCCTCTGTTTATTAGATAAACAGCAGTATCTACAGCATCTGCCCAAAATTGCAAAGGCAATCCTGCATGCAATCTCATACACCTTGCATGCTCCATGATTGTCCTGTTCATCCTTTCTGACACACCATTTTCTTGTGGTGTTCCCGAAACTATCTTTTCTCTGTGAATTCCATTCTCTGAACAATACCTTTCAAACTTTTTTCTGCAATATTCACCTCCATTGTCTGATCTGAGACACTTCAACCTTTTTCCTATCTCATTTTCAACCAAAGCTTTCCATTTCTTGACAATATCAAATACATCATATTTATTTCGAATACAATAAATCCAGGTTTTTCTATTTGCATAATCAATAAAAGTAACATAATAATGAGAGCCACCGGGAGATGAAACCTGAGCAGGTCCCCATACATCTGTATGCACAAGCTCTAATTTTTCGCTCTTCTTTTCTTTCCCAACTCCAAGGAATCTGACTCTCTTTTGTTTTCCATAAACACAATTTTCACAGAATTTTAAATCAACATACTTCAAACATAGCAACAAATTTCTTGAGTGAAGAATCTGCATCCCCTTCTCACTCATGTGCCCGAGCCTATGATGCCACAATGTTGTATCTTCTCCTGTAGAGGTTAAAGCATTAATAGAATTAGAAATACCATTGCATAAATACAATGTACCAACATTTTCTCCTTTTGCTATTACCAGAGCTCCTTTAGTGACCTTCCAGGCTTTACCTGTAAAAGTAGTCACACAACCTTCACCTCCCAACCACCCTGTTGAAATTAGATTTTTCTTCAGATCTGGAACATGCCTTACCTCCTTAAATAGCCATTGATTTCCATTCTATTGTTTTATGAAAACTGTACCCATTCCAATGATTTTACAGGGTTTATCATCACCCAATCGAACCTGTCCAAAATCTCCTTGAACATAATCATGAAAATGTTTCCTATCAGGTGTGGCATGGAATGAGGCCCCTGAATCTACCACCCAGGCATCAATAATATTTTCTAATGAAATAATCAAAGCATCTTGCAACACATCACTTGTCACATTCGCTTCATGATTGTTTTCTTGTTGCGCGTCTCCTTCTTTTCCCTTCCAAGACTTGCAGTCTTTCTTCAGGTGTCTTTTCTTCCCGCATTTCCAGCACACTATCCTCGATCTGGACTTGGATCTGCCTTTCCTTGACTTACTGCGATATCCTGGGCTCTTTCCTCTTTCCATTTTTCTTCCCTTGGTCTCTGCAGTCAAAGCATTACCTGATGTCTCACCGGAGCTTTTCTGTCGCATTTCCTCGCTAAGGATTGCACCGACAACATCATCAAACTTTAAAGTACTAGATCTAGAGACAGAGTTACTAATGGCCATAACTAAACCATTCCAACTTTCTGGAAATGAACATAGAAATAAAAGAGCACTTACTTCATCATCAAAAGTTACAACTATAGAACTTAACTGACCGGTAACTGTATTAAATTCATTTAAACGATCAGCAACAAATCCACCTTCTAACATCTTCATATTAAATAAACGCTTCATAAAAAATACCTTATTTCAGGTCGAGGGTTTTTCATATAGTTTTGCCAATGCCGACATTAAACCCTCTGTTGTCGTTTCATTTGAAATATTAAAAGCTACCGACGCCGTTTGGCACCGCTGTGTTGTTCCAAGTGCCTTTCTGTCGAGAATATTCCATTCTGTGTCTATCATACTCGTCGACTTCTTTGTCTTTCCGCTCAATGGTAGGTACAGATCTCTCTGATACAGATAATCTTCCATCTGCATCTTCCACAGCTGGTAGTTTTGGCCATTAAATTTTTCGACCCTAAACCTACCATCTTCCACCATTGCTCCCACTCGAACTAGGAACCCTTCTCTCCTGCGAGTTTATTAGCCAAATAGACCTTCGGCTCTGATACCAGTTGTTAGAAAATTATATATTACAGAGCAATGGAACACATAAATATATTGTAGAAATATAAACACAGAAAACGCATAAAACAAGAGAGACACAGATATACGTGGTTCATCCAATTTGGGCTACGTCCACAAAGAAACAACCAGTCCTTCCTTTTATATTATCCAGCAAAATGAAGAGATACAACCTATAGTAGATCCGTTGTAATACCCTCTTCGCTCTCAATATCCTCTCTCAATCTCCTCTCTCTTTCTCGCTCGGAATACAGATCTACATATACGCAATACAATTCCCTCATATATAGCAAGGAGTTACCTTCTAGAGAAAAAACCCTAAATTAAACATAACTTCTACCGTCAAATCTCTGCCTAATGAACAACCCAAATTGACTACGAAATTACAACATTTTACAAGGCAATTTTACATCTCTTTTTAGCTTCGAGGGCGTTGCCCCAATCCCCCGCTAAGGAGGGACTCCCAAAAATCGCAGCCACCCCCCCTGGACCCCCCTTGCAGCATACATTTTACGAGCGGCGTTGCCGCCACATTACGAACTGGGGTCCAATGTGGCAATACCTCTAAATAAAGAATATAATTAGGCTCCACACCCAACAGATAGAAGGTTGTGCATCAAGTATGGTTCTAGGAACAAAAAATGATGAGGCAACTGAAGGGTTGGGCACTATGGATGTGGAAGGTGATGTTGAATAATCATTCTCACTTGCCCCCACTCCTGCCCTTGCAATTTGACTTCTACATCTACCTCATCATTTTCTCTTTAGAAATAATGATTGGAGTTTGAACCTAAGGCACAAAAGAAAAAATGTTAAAAAAAATTAAAAACTAACATTTTTAAAAATTGGAATGAAGATCCAAAATTTAAACAATTAAAAAAAAAAAATCTAAAATTCAATAGTTTACCTCACTATAGATCTCCAACAGTTCCAAAAAAAATTGAGGAAGGAAAACACTCTTCATTTAAGGAGGTTAGGTGTTGTTGGGGATCCTATCCATTGAAAGAAACATGTATGGCTGAAAAACACTCCTTTGTCCCTAGCAATTTCATGAGAAAAAAAGGGTCATTGAAACCCCCATAAAAACGAGAAAGAAAAAGAAAAGAAAAAAGACAAAAAAGGGGTGAAATCGCTAACCATACTTGCAAGTCCACAATTGTTGGAGAGAATGTGAAAATTTCTTAATCTAATAAACCAGAAATCCTACTGTAGTAAATTGATTTACATTACCTACTTGTATTCTTCATTTAACAAGTTATTTTCATAAATATTCAGAAAATATTAATGTAAATACACTGCAGCCTACACCACTATTCAAATCAATAACTGAAAAAAAAAAAAAGAAACAATCATGCAAAGGACACACTTATTTTTGGACTAAATGTACCCGGAAAAATCCAATGTGGGAAAACTGGTGCATCAGCTCTCAGGGTTTTCTATTATTAAGCAGAAGTTCTGAATACAAATGTTGGTTGCCCTTCCGGCAAACCAGTGACAAAGAAATACAATGGCGGAGAACCTGAGTGAGTTTTACCTCACTTCACCCGACAGAATCCAGCAACAAAACGGGTTGGCCTCGGCTACAACTGCGCTGCCCCTTCATAGTAATTCTGTGGGCTTGTGTTGAGCTCTCTGAGACTCTGCGTCAATACTTTTGCCCACTCCGCATCTTTCCCGGCTATTCCAGTAGTTTCCGATAGCTCCTCGCCTTTCTCGTGGAAGGCAGTTCTTCCTCTGTGCTGGCCCTCCTAGCTCTGCGTCAGCTCTCCCAGCTATTATGCTACCTCCACAAGATTCTCTCCGCCTCTCTGTCTATATTCCCGAACTATCACTACCCCTCATTTGCAAGATCTCCCCAATCGATTTCCCTCCTGAGAACTTCTCACCTCAAAAAATCGATTTCCTCAATCTCTCTATGTGTGTTCTCCAACTGACCCCAAGCCTTTCCTGTTGAGAAACCAATAGCCAAAATTAAGTCTCTAATCAACGGCTAAGATTAAATTAGACTTGATCCTTGTCTCTTAGAAGCTTCTCACCCATATTTTCATTAATACCCATTAATATTTTAATTTTCCTAAGTTTAGACTTAGGAACCCCATTAAAAATATTAATTATTTTAATAAAATACAATCTAGGTGGAATTTCACTTAACGATTTCTAGGTCTTGGAGATCTCATGTGTTCTAGCCCTTCCACAAAATTTCGAAGCTAGAGCACATCCGATGCTACCCAATAATCAACACTCCCTCTTACGAGAAATGTGCTCTAGCAATACTTCCCAGTAGAAGTATCACACTCATCCACGGCATCAATCCTCTCCGTTGTTGATGCTCGGCCTGCTGCCCCTCATCCACTGCATCACTGCAATCTGTACTGCTGCCCATGACACTCCACTGTCACTGTTGCATCTGTACTGCAGCTCCCTCTCAATATGCTACATCATGCGGCCCATAGCACTGCCAATGTTAATTGCTGCACTGTAACTCAATTGCTGAGAAGTAAGCAACTAAAAAGCTACCCAAACGCTGACATGCTAGTCAGTTTGGATGCCCCGTGATGTTGAAGCTACCTCTACTGCTAATCTGTGTTTACCCTCTGATGTTACTGCGCTGGTGTTGTATCTGCTCTATGCCTCCCGCACTACTGCAACACTCTACTGCGTTGCTTCAGATTTTGGCACTCTAGCTCTGCGACTATTGCTCCATCATCCCTCACACCGACTCTCGTCATTCTGCTACATTCATTAAGGGCTCTCGTAGTCGTATGTGATCCAAGAGTTTGGGCACCTCAAGGATCCTACCCTAATATTGTAGTCCCCCCGACTACAGCGAAATGTCGCCCCACCTCTTCTCTAGAGGTGAATGAGCACTCATGGCACAATCATCATCTTCGTCCTCTTTGTCAGCTTGCAGTAGAGCAACCTTTGAGTCAGACTTCTCTTCCTTGCCCTTCTTCCAAGGGCATTGAGTGGCGAAATGACCCAGTTCTCCACATCTGAAGCATATGACTTTGGATATATCTTTATTTTTCCTCTTTTGTTTCCCTTGTTGTCCCACTGATGCGAGAGCTGCATCCTCCTCTTCCCCCTTGGCTTTGATCCCTTTGCCGCTTCTTCCTGCCTTGCTCAACTGTCTAATCTCTTCTTATCGAAGAGCTACCCACATTTCCTCCCAACTGTGGAGAGAAGCCCTACACAAGATGCTTTGGACAAAGGTTTCCCAGTCTTCAGTCACTGCATTCAGGGCAGTCCTGATCATCAATTCAGGATCTAGTGTAGACCCTACGGAAGTTAGCTAGTCTCGGATCCCTTGCAAGCTGAGAAGGAAGGGATCAATTTCTTCTCCCTTTTGCATCTGATACTGTCTCAGCTAACTCTCAAGAAACATCTTTTCTTGAACGAAAGTTCCCTCATACAAAGTGGTCAAGGCCTCCCACATTTCCCTCGTTGTGTTCTTCTAAGCAATATGTGGGATCACATGATCCTTGACCCTGTCCACGATCATGCAATTCGCTTTTACGTGAGCCTCCTCATACTTCTTGAGAGGATCAGCGTCAACCGGAACAGCGACCATCTTCAAGGCATAATCCTTGATGCGATTTTTGTCCAAAACTGCAAGGATCCCAGCCTTCCAGATGACAAAGTTGTATGCTCCATCCAACTTGTACTGATCCCTTAGTCCATTAACTGCTATCTCTACTCAAATGAGTGTCGAACAGGTTCTCTTCTCCCTCTTTCGCTGCTGCCGCAGCAAAACTCGGATCTGTATTTCTTTGGCGCTAAAAATCCTCTAAGGAACAAGCTCCCTCTAAAATTTGAGTTCCTTCACGGAAATCCTTCTACCAACAACTGTCGAAACACCCCTCTCTGATCTCTCTTTGTTGTTGCTTAGCACTGGATCTAGATTTCTTGGCAAGAAATATTTTGAGGAACTGATTCCTTCTACTTTGCTTCTGCCCCACTAGGTATTGTTCTGTACCAACTAAATCAACGCCCCACCACTAACTCTAGATGAAATCTGCATTGCACCTCTAGCCCTGGCAACTGAAAAACCGAGACTCAACAGTCTCTGCGCTGGCCCAGCGATCACTACGTTGCCCTCTGCAACAACAGCGTTACACAAACAGGCTGACGCAGGCTCTGCGTGAACCTTCCTTGGTGACTGTGTCACCCCTCCTCTGCTCTCTCGGCCAGAAACTGCGTCGTCACTCGGCACCAGTGTTGCAGGAACCGTCCCCCCCAAGGATCCAAAGGCAGATCCGCGTCCTGTACAGATCCGCCACCGATCCTTTCGCGGAACCGCGGATCGGAAATTCAGATCCACGATTCCTCCTTTTTTTGGCGATTCCTACAAAATTGGATCCGTGGGGACCCGATTCACGGCTCCTACTGCTCAATCCGTGGTTCTACTGCCCAATCTGTGGAGTTCAGTCGTGTATCCACTGCGGATCGTGAGTAGATCCGAGAGAAGGTAGATGGTTCCACGGGGCTTTTTTGTTTTTTTTTTAAATTTCGAATTGTTCTATGAGGAACTATACTTTCCGAATACTCCCAAGGTGCCCCTTGATGCTCCCTAGACACTTCCTAGATGCTCCCTAATGGTAATGTTAAATTCTTAAAGTAAAAGTGACATTCTCATTTATCTTTCATTTCCATCATTTTACTTAAATTTTTAACATTACCATGAAATGAACCAAGATGTTTGAAAGTGGTTCCAACCTCATCAGACTTCATATGGGGAAAATAGAATTGCATATGCCATTCAAAATTCAGCAGACTTAACAGTTTTCAGGATCAATGGGATTGTGGAATTCCATTGGATTATATCACGTATGAAAGCATGTGATTGGCATTTAATCAAGAGCAACAAGCCCTATATGTACCCCAGTGTTGGTGTTATTGATTGATGAACTCCTTTTTCATGGCCTTAGCAATTATGTACCCTTCAATCAAGTCAAAATCATTGATCAGGCATGTTAAGCTTTCTCTACCATATTATAAGGCTTGGATTACGCTGTTTGATCAAAATTAGGCAATGCTGACTAAAATCCCTAAAGAATTGAAGTAGAGGCAAAGGCATGTTTATGTAAAAATATGCATGTTTTCATGCCTTCTACAACTAATTTGGTATTTGGGACGTTTGTTTTGAATATAAATGCAAAATATATATATAGTAGACGCTTCCGAAATGCTTCGCTTCCTAGATTTTTGGAAAATGACGCTTTCGCGTCCCCACTTTGAAAAAACGTCCCCGCTTCATGCAACATTGCTCGGGACAGCAGCCTTCGCGCACAAATTTTCTTCTATTTGTTTGTTGATGGCTTCAGTCCTCCTTCATCTACAATCCCTGTGATACCATGTGAAAAAATTTGAATCTAATAAACCAAAAATCCTACTGCAGTAAACTAATTTACATTAACTACTTGTATTCTTCATTTAACAAGTTATTTTCAGAAATATTCAGAAAATATTAATGTAAATACACTGCAGCCTACACCACTATTCAAATCAAGAACTGAAAAATAAATGAGACAATCATGCAAAGGACACACTTATTTTTGGACTAAATGTCCCCGGAAAAACCGAAATCGGGAAAACCGATGCTGCAACTCTGAGGATCTCGGCAAACCAGCGACAAAGAAATACAATGGCTAAGAACCTGGGTGAGTTTTACCTTTATCCGGTAGAATCCGGCTGATTCGGTAGCAAAACGAGTTGGCCCCGGCTACAATTGCGTTGCCCCTTCGCAGTAATTGCATGGGCCTGCGTCTGTTGATTTTGGATAGTATCGGATGTGCTCTAACTCCGAAATTTTGTGGAGGGGGTAAAACACCTAAGATCTCCAGAACCCAAAAACCGTTTGGAAAAATTCCACCCGGATGAGGAGTTATTAAAATAATTATTATTTTCAATGGGTTCCTAAGTCTAAACTTAGGAAAATAAAAATATTAATGTATATTAATAGAAATATGGGTAAAAAGGTTCTAAGTGATGAGGATCAACCTGTTTTAATCTTAGCCATTGATTAGAGATTAGATCACGGTCGTTGATTCATCAACAAAAAAAGTATAAGAGGAGGCTTGAGGGTCAGTTGGAGATACACCAAGAGATCAAAGAGTTCGATTTTTCTGGGGCATGGTTTGCAGAAAAAGTCGAGCTCAATGATCTGAGTTGCAGTGAGAGGGGCAGTTCGGCAAAAAGATTTCAGTCCAAGGCCGAGGATACATAGCAGAGAGGCAGAGCAGTAGCAAGAGAGACAGCGCAACGCCGGAGAGGGTGACGCAGAAACCAGAGGGGCTGATGCAGTCACTTAGAGGCAGCGGTGGGGTTTTCTGTGGGGCAGAGAGAGCAACAGTTCATCATATCGACTTTTGAGCAAGGGAGGCTCACTAAGAGCGTGACACAACTCCTAGAGGAGGTGACGCAGTTCCAGCGCAGAACTTGGAGCAGCCATCGCTGCCCAGCACTTGGAACAGTAATTGTCATCTGTGGGGTTTGATCATCCAATTAATGGAATTGTCAAAATATCTGTCTACGGATAGAGGTACTTCTGCTAGGTTGATTCTCTGTTGGGTGAGCTGGATTTGGTACCCTAGTTGTATTCAGAAATCTACTTAATAATACAAACCCTCTATACGCTGCATCAGTTTTCCCGAATTGGATTTTTCTGTAATATCCTGTTTCCAGGATATCCCTCGAACCCAGGCAAACTCCAACCAAACACGTCCAAATGATATAGTGACCGGGAAACTCAAAGTGATAAAAATAACAGTGGTACAACATATAATAATGTGAACATGAAATACAAGCAGATACTCAAGAAATGCAGAGAGAAATTCTAAGCCATTTTATTATACTGAGAAATGGAAAGAGTACAAGAGGTGATCAGACAAGTAGCACCTCGACTTGCACAAGGCAAGTGAAGAAATACACTCAGAATAACAAAGGAATGGCCTCTCTCTGAACTGCGTCCAAGCTGCTGGAGAACTGCTGTGCTACTGCTACTACTGGAAATCAAATGAGGATTTGGGGTTGTTCTCATCCTCAGAAAAGGATGAAACTCTGGAATCAGACTCTACTCAAGAAACCCAGAAAAACCAGAAAGCTTTTCTAAAATAGCCGACCCCCGAAAATCACCCCCTTGTGGATCTACGCTGTCCCTCAAGGCTCTGCGCTGCCACTAAATAGAATCCTCCAAAACTCCACCTGAAACTCTGCCAAAATCCTCCAATATGCAAGGGTTGATCCCCTACTCAATCTCCCAACTCAAATCCTCCGCAAAACCCTCAATTTGGAACCCCCACCAAAAGAACTGCGTCCCTCTCTCAAGACTGCGCAGTTATCCAAAATGCTCAGATCCTCCTCCCTCCAAAAAGCAATCCTCCTGCAAAAGACTGTTGAAAACTACCTTGCCCGAGCAGGCACTTGAAGTCCCCCGGGGCTAAGGGTGAGATCTCTGAATGAAGACACTCGATGCACTAAACAGTGTTGTAGACCAGCTAAACAGCCAACGTGCTCTAAGTTGAAGTGACTAGCTCAAATGCACATAATCCAATGACAAAATGAAGAGGCTCCCCTCTCCTTTATAGCGTTGGCCTCTCTCAATCCCAAGGCCCACCTCCTACAACGCAGTCCCTTTCTTGCCACATGTTCCTTTCCATCTGCGCAGTTCCTCCAAGTGTCTGCATGGGCCCCATCTCTGCGTGGTCCTTTGGCCCCCTTGGCTCCCCTTTAAGTCACAACGTTGTGCTACTAGGAAGTGACTTTGTTCTAAAGGTGAGTTATGTCCCCCTTTTCCTCACCTTTTTATTTATAAATAACTATAGAGGGAAAAATTGAACAAAATCGAATATTCCAATTAGCCATGGCTAATTAGGAATATTACATTTTCCAGGGACGATTGTCCAAAAAATAACGGTGTCCCTTGTGTGGTTTATTTCAGTTCATGATCTATATGTATGTGTAGGCTACAATAGTGTTTTCATCATTGTTTAAGTAATTAAATAACTTGTTAAACGTAAAGAACATGTAGGAGATTATAAACCAGTGATTGCAGTAGGAATTTTGATGTGTAGATTCAAAAATTCTCACATGGTATTAGAGCATTGCAGATCATAGGAGACTGAAGACACCAGCCGAGAAATCCAGAGAATTCAGTGCAAAGAAGCAGCTATCTCAAGTGACAGCGTTGTTTCAGAGGCAAAGGAGCAGCTATAGGAGTGACGCAAAACTAGAGGAGGTTAGGTAGAGGCTCACACAATTCCTGCGTCAACGTTTCGAGCTTGCAGAGGTTGATGCAGAGCCAAAGAGGAGCACACGCAGTGACTACATCAGCTCTCTCGACCAACACAAAGCCTAAGAGGTTCAAATCAGTCAGTTATCGGGGCTGAGGACGCAGAGCAGATTTGATTTGAGGAGCTGGTGGGACGTTGGTTCTATTGGTGCAGAACAGTGTCTGTGGAGACAAAGCCGAGGTAGAGGGGCTCACTGCCTTGATAGATTTCTAGCCAAAGAAATCTAGATCCGGGTTGCAGTAGCAAAGAAGGATTGGAGAGGAAGTGATCCGACAGTTGGTAGGAGGATTTCCGTGAAGGAAACCAGGACTCAAAGGGAGTTTAGAGGAGCTTGTTCCTTAGAGGATTTCTAGCACCAAAGAAATCCAGATCCAAGTCTTGCTAGATTGACAGCTGGAGAGGGAGAATAGAACCAATCCTATTTTTTAGCAGAGATGGCAATGAATGGGTTGAGGGACCTTTACAGATTGGATGGAGCATCCAATTTTGTCATATGGAAGGCCAGGATCCTGGCAATCCTAGACAAACATCGCATCAAGGACTATGCCTTGAATGTAGTTTCTGAGCTGGTTGACGTTGATCAGTTGAAGAAGTACGAGAAGGCCCAGGCTAAGGCCAAGTGCATGATCCTATACGGGGTCAAAGATCATGTAGTACCACACATTGCTGAGAAGAACACAGCAAGGGAGATGTGGGAGGCATTGACCACCTTGTATCAGGGCTCTTCTGTCCAATGGAAGATGCTATTAGAAAATCAGCTGAGACAGTACCAGATGCAAAAGGGAGAAGAGATCGATCCCTTCCTTCTCAGGTTGCAAGGGATTCGCAATCAGTTGATTTTTGTGGGATCTACACCAGATCCCGAGTTCATGGTTAGGACTACCCTAAATGCAGTCACTGAGGACTGGGAGACCTTTGTCCAAAGTATCTTGGGCAGAGCGACTCTCCCCAGTTGGGAGGAGATGTGGGTAGCTCTTCGACAAGAAGAGCTCAGGAGGATGACCAAGACAGGGAGTAGCGGCAAGGGAGCCCGAGTCAAGAAGGAGGAGGAGGAGGATGCAGCTCTCGCATCGTCGGGACAGCAAGTGCAGCAGAAGAGGAAGAACATCACCAAGGTCAGATGCTTCAACTATGGGGAACTAGGACATTATGCCACTCAGTGCCCCCGGAAGAAGGGCAAGGGGGAGGCTTCTGACTCGAAGGTTGCTCTAGCGAAAGATAACAAGGAAGGCAAGGATGAGGATCGTGCCATGAGTGCTCATGCACCTCTGGAGAAGAGGTGGGGTGACATGGAGTTGTAATCTAGAAGACTGCATGGAAGGGAAGGATCTTTGAGGTGCCCAAACTCTTGGATCACATACGGCTACAGGAGCCCTTAACGACAATAGCAAAATGATGGGTGTCGGTTGGTGCGAGGTGTGATGGAGCGACAGTGGCAGAGCTATAGTGCCAAAGTCTGAGGTAGCGCAGTGGATGTTGTAGCAGTACGAGAGGCATAAAGCAATTTTCAGTAGTGCAGTGGCAGTAGAGGGTCAGCACAGATTAGCAAAACAAGTAGCTTCAGGATCACGAGGCATCCATACTGACTAGGATGTCATTTTTTTGGGTGAAGTATCAGTTACTTCTCAGTAACTGAGTTGCAGTCTAGCAGTTAGCAGTGGCAGTGCTATAGGCGGTATGATGCAGCATTTTGAGAGGGAGTTGTAGTACAGATGCAGCAATGGAAGTCGCAGAGTCATGGGCAGTAGTACAGGAAGCAGCAGTGCAATGGATAAAGGTTTGCAAGCCAACCATCAGCAGCACAGAGGACCGATGCAATGGATCAGTGTAATGCTTCTATGGGGAAGTATTGCTAGAGCACATTCATCGCTAAGAGGGAATGTTAATTTTGGGTAGCATTGAATGTTCGATAGCTCCAAAATTTTGTGAAGGGGCTAGAACACGTGATCTTTAGAACTCATAAATCATTTGGAGAAATTCCACCCGGATGAGGAGTTATTAAAATACTTAATATTTTTAATGGGTTCTGTTGACCACTACGTGTCAATGACCCATAGCAGTACAACCCCTTTTTTTGCAAAAGGGATAGCACCTGATCGACGTGTCTGTGCTATTCAGCTATCATCATCAGCCTGATTATCATGTTACAATGTAAACCCATTCTGCATGTATATGATGTAAATAATCTCAGCAGATCTGTGTCATGTATGTAATTGCCTAGGTAAACCTATTTTTCTGGTGACGATCTACATTCTAGGAGGTTTTTTGTCTCACTGATCCATTCTCGAATGGTCGGCAGAGTTTTCCTTCAATCTTACCCCAAAGCCGGAATGTATTTTGTCACTGGGATCTTAGGCGAGTCCTAGTGTTATAGATCGAGTCTATGTAAAAGTGATTTGGGAATAATCCTAACTATTTGGTTAGGTTATTTTATTACAAATTGCTTGGTCTGCTGGATTATATTTGTGTCGCAGAAATGGGTACTCTGTGAGGGTATATTACAGATGGGTTTCCCCCTTGAGATGTAAAAAAAAGAGGAAAATTATGATGTAAAGTGTATTGAGGGTTGGAAAAATAATGTCCTCTCATAGGTTAATTAATTAAATTTTATGGCCAAAAAATTAATTAAAATCCTAAGCCAAAAATTTAATTAATTCTAGATCCTAGGTAAATTTAAATTCTCCAAAGGCAAAATTCATTAGTCCTTTAAAAATCAAATTTTAAAAAGTCCTGGGACTAAGGTAAATTAATTATTTTGCTAAATTTTAAACCTTTGGTCCCTGGGGTTTAAGTCAAAGTCAAATTTTTGAGGAAATTAACTCAAAACTTTTACTTTTGAATTAAAAAAATTGCATTTAATTTAAACATTCGAATTTCCTTAAGAATTTAAAATTTCAACGGATGAGATTAAAATAAATTTTAATCTTCATCAATGGTCGAGATTGTTTTGACAAGGATCACTCAAACTAGCCGTTGGAAAATTTATCTTTAAATAGGAGGTCATTTGTCAGTTGATCCATCTGATCTCTGGATCGTGTACTAAGCTCTCTTATATACTTTTTTGAATTAATGCAAAAGTCTTTGGGGTTTCAACATGCTGTAGTGTTCTTTTTCATGAATTTATGGTAACATTGTTTTAATTTCTGCTTAATATTATGTGAAAACTATCAATCAATAGCTCTCTTAGAATAATATGAGTACAGATATCTTATTCAGTTTGTTGGATCTAGGGTAACATTTTTAATTTTGATTGAAGTAGCAGGTATCTCTATTTCTTCAGAATTTTATTATTGTTCTATTTCTCTACTTGATTTGATGGTTGATCTAGTGTTTTTAGAAGATCTCTCAGGTTCTCATTGAGAATTTAGGGATAGTTCTCGGTTGGACCAACCAACTCTCAACACATATTTTCTGAAGAGCCTACTTCATATAATCCTCAGGATTTATTTAACGATAATCTTTTTTCTGCATGATGTTTTTAGGCTAGTACCTCTCTAAAATTTCAAAATCATTTAAATATTTTGTGGAAATTTTAATAGATCTGGCTATTAAGAGCCTTAGATTATCAGATCTAGGAGCAGAGTTGGACTCATACTCCTCAGATCTGATAGATCTATAAATTATTTGTATAGATCTGTAAACTATTTGTATAGATCTGTTATTTGCTTGTGTAGATCTAAAATTTTGTAACATAATTTTGAATTTTAACACTTGGGTTTTCAGGATTTTCTCTATTTTTGTACATATTGGGTATTGGGTTTTTCTCTTTTCACTTGTGCAGAAATAGATATGAGAAATCAGCCAAGAAAATCTTCAGTTCTGAGCTAGATCTTGACCTTGGAGGGCAAGATCTGGGCTCAAAGATTGTTTGCAGGAATAGATCTCAGAAATCAGCCAAGTAAATCTTCAGATCTGAGCTAGATCTTGTTATGCTCTTTAACCTGCAAAATGATACCCAATACAGAATATGCGAAGAAACGATACCCAGAACACAGAATAGCAATGATTTTATTATTCAGAGAGTAATGTTCACTTGCCTCTTCGAGGGGACAACCTCCAATAGAGCAGAGCTCGATTACAAAATAAGACACGATACTCCTCGCAAGGAGTCTCTATCCTTTATATATGACTCATACATGCAATACCACGGGCCAATACCGTGGGTTTTATTAATACCATCTATCTAATACTACGGCCCATTTGCAACTAACTGTGGTCCCGTCATTAATTGCGGGTTAACCACTTACAAATATTAATATGGGCTTTATTGACTCTTGACTATGACGTGATCCCATGACATAAATAAGGGGGTTAGGGTGGGACCCTAACATGCCCTCCCCTTAAGACTAGCCTTGTCCTCAAGGCTGAAGCTGCGGAAACTGCTGAAGAATAGTGGCTGGTTCCCAAGTTGCATCTTCCGGAGAGGTGTCTTTCCATTTGACGAGGACTTCCTTAATCATGCGGCCACGCAGGTGTTTGTCTCTTGTGTCTAGAACCTGTTCAGGTTGAATCCAGATTGACCCTTCTTCGTCCAATTCAGGTAGACTGGTTTGAACTCGGCAATTGTTCCCAATCACTTTCTTGAGGCACGATACATGGAAAACTGGATGGATTTTTGCAGTAGGTGGCAAAGCCAACTTGTAAGCCACTTCTCCAATGCGCTGAAGTACTTGGTATGGTCCGTAGAATTTTGGAGATAGCTTCTGACAACCCTTGTCTTTGAGTGATGTTTGCTTATATGGTTGCAGCCTCAAAAAGACCTGATCCCCTTCTTGAAATTGGCGCTCTGAGCGATGCTGGTCTACCTGTTGCTTCATGCGGTTCTGAGCTTGATGAAGATTCTCTCTAAGATGGGCGAGCATGGTTGCGCAGTGTTGTAGGAGTTGATCCACTGCTTGTACTTTGGAGCACCCCTTGAGATAAGAGGTAGGGGAAGGCGGAAGTTGACCATATACTGCTTCATAGGGAGTCATTTTGGTGGTGGCATGATAGTTGGTGTTATACCACCATTCAGCCAAAGGTAACCACTGTACCCAAAGGTGTTGCTTTTCGGAAGTGAAACACCTAAGGTAGGTTTCTAGACATTTGTTGACGGCTTCAGTTTGACCATCCGTTTGCGGATGATAGGAAGTACTGAGTTTTAGTTGAGTGCCTTGTACCCTGAAGAGTTCCTACCAAAAATTACTGGTGAAGATTGGGTCGCGATCGGACACAATAGAAGTGGGCATGCCATGCAATTTGAAAATCTGATCCATGAAATATTGAGCGACCAAAGTTGGTGTAAATGGGTGGGGTAGGGCGCAAAAATGAGCATACTTCGATAGTCGGTCCACAACCACCATGATGACTGACTTGTTCCCGGACTTTGGAAGACCTGTAATGAAATCCATAGAAACTTCCGTCCAAATTGATGTCGGAATGGGCAATGGTTGTAATGTGCCTGGAGTGTTGACGGTTTCCCCTTTGTGGCGTTGACAGACATTGCATTCTGCTACAAAAGTAAGGATGTCCTTTTTCATGCCTGTCCAAAAAAATGATCTTCTGGTGCGAGCATACGTCTTCTGAAAGCCTGAATGTCCTGCAATGGGCGATGAGTGCAATTCTGCCAAAATGCGACCTTTGAGGGTGGATGTTGGGGATATTACGACTCTGTCCTTGTAGCGAAAATATCATCCTGCCACGAGTAGCCCTTAGTGGAATTTGGATCTACCTGCAATTGAGAAATGAGTTGGGATAGCCCGGGGTGTGAAAACCATTCCTTGCGAGCCTCTTCAATCCATTCTGGAATGGGGAGGGAAATTGCTAGCAGAATACTTTCTTCCTCAAATTGGCGAGATAATGCATCTGCTACACTATTGTCTTTCCCTTTCTTGTAAATGATCTCATAATCATATCCCAGCATTTTGGCTAGCCATTTATTTTGTTGTGGGGAGGATAGGCATTGCTCCAAAAAATATTTAAGACTGTGATGATCTGTGCGGATTTGGAAACATCGCCCCAATAAGTAAGGTCGCCAGGTCTCGACTGCATGTAAGATGGCCATCATTTCTTTTTCGTAGGTAGATTGGCCCAGATTCCTCCCACTTAGTTGTTGGCTTGTGAAGGCCAAAGGTCGCCCTTCCTGCATTAAGACCGCCCCAATACCGGTCCCCGAAGCATCACATTCAATGACAAAGGATTTGGTGAAGTCAGGTAGTGCTAAGACTGGAGTGGAACACATGGCATTTTTGAGAGCGGTAAATGCCTGTTGTGCTTCCTCATTCCAGAAGAAGGAATTTTTCTTTAGGAATTGAGTGAGGGGCTTCGCTATGCGGCCATAGTTGCGGACAAATTTACGATAATAGCCTGTGAGACCCAAAAATCCTCTCAAGCTCTTCAAGGTCTTAGGTTGAGGCCATTCTTGCATTGACTGGATCTTTTTGAGGTCCACCTTGACACCTTCACGCCCCACAATGTGGCCCAAATACTCAACTTCTTCCATGCCAAACGAACACTTGGACATCTTGACAAATAATTTATGCTTGCGGAGCAGGTGTAAAAGTAGATCTACATGCTGAAGATGTGCAGCCCAAGTGCCACTATAGATGAGGATGTCATCGAAGAAGACAAGGACAAATTTCCTGAGATATGGTTTGAGAATGTGATTCATAAGACTCTGAAAAGTAGAGGGGGCATTACAAAGACCAAATGGCATGACCAGGAACTCATAATGGCCTTCATGAGTTCAAAAAGCAGTCTTGGGAATGTCGACTTCCTTCATGCGAATTTGGTGGTAGCCTGAGCGAAGATCCAGCTTAGTGAAGAATTGAGCCCCATTGAGTTCGTCCAGCAAATCGTCAACCACCGGAATGGGAAATTTATCTTTGACTGTCAACTTATTGAGGGCCCTGAAGTCAGGACACATCCGCCACTCCCCATCTTTCTTGAGCACCATGACCACTGGGGATGAATAAGGACTAATGCTGGGACGAATGACACCTGCTTCCAAAAGTTCCTTGATGATTTTTTCTATTTCATTCTTTTGGGTGAACGGATATCTGTATGGCCGCACATTTGGGGGTTGGGCCCCTGGAACCAAGGTGATGCTATGATCATGTTCCCCTCGCGAGGATGGAAGCTCATGAGGCTTGTCAAAGACCGGCAGATGGTTATTTAAAATCTGTTGCATCTCAGGATGAATTGGCAGAGACTTGATTTCAACGACCTGGATGGCATTAAATTGAGCTACCACTCCATGATTGCCCTTTTTTAACAACTTTTCCATCCGATGCGCGCTGATGATAGAGGGGGCTCCCGCCTGGAGTCCACGGAGGGTATGTGTGTAGTTGTTCTGCTTAAAACTCATATATAACTCTTGAAAATCCATTGTGATTGGCCCAAGAGTGCGGAGCCATTCAGCGCCGAGGACCATGTCGCAACCGCCTATGTGTATGGCAAACATGTGGGTTTTCAACTGATAATCCCCCATTTGAAGTTTGACATTTTCACAGCGGCCTTCACATTTCATTGTGCCCCCATCCGCAATTTGGACTTGGAAGTTAGAAACTGCTCGTACAAAACAATGCACTGCTTCTGCGATTTTTTGATGGATGAAATTATGGGTACTTCCACTATCAATCAAGACTACTACTGGGCGATGTTTAAGAAAACCCCTGATTTTGAGAGTTTGAGGGGAAGAAATCCCTGCCAATGCATGCAGCGAAATAACTGGTTCGTCAGAGACATTCTCCTTTGGGTTGTCTTCTTCTAGCGCCTCATGTTCCTCAAGTGGTGGATCTTCCTCTGTTGAGCTGTAGTCAGTGGCATCTATTTGAAAAAATTTGGGCTCCTTGCATTTATGACCTGGGGAGTATTTTTCATCACAGTAGTAACATAGTCCTTGCTTCCTTCTTTCGGCCATTTCCGCAGGTGACACCTTTTGGACCTTAAGTGTTTGAGTCGTGTTGTGAGCCTGTGGGGGACGACCTTTAGTGGGGAAATTTGGGCGACTGTATTGGGCTGCTAATGCACATTCCACGTTACGGGCTACCTTGCAAGCCTCTGTCCAAGTGGGAGGGTGGTGCAGTAAGACTTGAGCTTTGATGGCTTCTTTAAGACCACTGATAAAACATTCCGTGTAGAACACATTTGAGAGACCCCAAGTGCGGAAGGCTAAGGCTTCAAAAGCTGTAATATATTCATCCACTGTACATGTCTGTCGGAGCTTAGTAAGGCGACCCAAAAAAGAGTCCTCCTGTTCAAAGTGGTCTCGAAGAGCTTTGGTAAATTGGGTCCAAGTCTTAAAAGGTCCATTGCAACGTTGATGCCATTCCCACCATTGCCACCGTTCATTGTCCAAGTACATGCTCCCCAACATAAGCTTAGTCGCATCATCTAAGATATGATTCAGTTTGAAATACTGCTCCATTTGTGCTATCCATGCGGACGGGTGAGAACCGTCAAATTTATGCATATCCAACTTGGGAGGTCGCTCACTGGGTGGTGGGTGGGTGTGCCAGACGTGAGGAGAGTGGCTAGACTCACCCTCATTGTATTCATTGTCATTATACTCCTCCTCGTGGGCTTGCTCCTTGCCCTTCGGGAGTAATTGCTGGACCTGGAGACATAGTCCGGTAAGCTGCTTATTGATGGATTGGACGGTGTCTTCAAGTTTGTCCATTCTTTCATTGGCCATTGCTTGAGCTCTAGTTTCTACCATACACCAACCTGATGAAAAATTGGGACCGCCTAAAAATTTTCACTAATAATTGAATGGTACCACCGTGCTCAGCTCGTCGTCCTGATTCTGATGGGCTAGATCACCAATAAGCGCCCTGGAAGATCTCAGACTTTTTTTTTTTTTTTTTTGAAAACTCTGAACGGAGTTTTACTCCTTCCTGATCAATACTGCAGTCGCCAAATCCTCAAAATGTCAATGCGGCCAAAAGTCCTGCGAAAATTATACCTCGGTATAGGAACCCTTCACAACAACTCCAATCTAGTGGATCTGAGAGATCTGAATGGCGGATCGGATAGCTCTGGGCGGCGGAACAGACTGCTGCTGCGGATCGACTGGCTGACTGATCTGCGAACTCGAGACTGCGGGACTGATGTCGGCTGCTGCTGCACCCCGTTGCACCAGCGGATCTGGAATAGATGATGTGTGATCCCCCGATAGAAAAGGGAACTATGGTCTTGAGGAGTGTCAGGTGCTACAGATCGCAATATACATAAGGGTCTGGCAGTAGTACTCGGCCCAATGTTTCAGGGCTCTAACTAAGGAGGATCGACCGTACCCTTAGCCGTACAACCCGACTACCCTATCGTACGGGCGAGTAATCTCTCCGAGTGCTGTTCTCGGTGTACTGTAGCCACAAGATGGCCGACGGTTTATCTATGGCGAGGTTTCAAGGGAGCCTAGGGGTTTCCGATATACCCAAAGGGTACGTGGAAGACAGTCCGTGCGTGGTTCTGTCTAATGCGCTACTACTCGAAGGGGTACCCACAGGGGTTACAAGGGAGTCCAACAGACGTGACCACCTCTTGTATTTCCTGCGTGCATGCCTCCCCAAATCCGCAGGTTTATGCGCTCAATGACAGATCCCGTGGTTTAAAGACGCCGAAACACGTCTCTAGCCAAAAAAAAAAAAAATTGCTAAGAATTGAAGATCCCACTGGCCCTGGAAAGTGCTCTGATACCACTTGTTATGCTCTTTAACCTGCAAAATGATACCCAATACAGAATATGCGAAGAAAAGATACCCAGAACACAGAATAGCAATGATTTTATTATTCAGAGAGTAATGTTCACTTGCCTCTTCGAGGGGGCAACCTCCAATAGAGCAGAGCTCGATTACAAAATAAGACACGATACTCCTCGCAGGGAGTCTCTATCCTTTATATATGACTCATACATGCAATACCACGGGCCAATACCGTGGGTTTTATTAATACCATCTATCTAATACTACGGCCCATTTGCAACTAACTGTGGTCCCGTCATTAATTGCGGGTTAACCACTTACAAATATTAATATGGGCTTTATTGACTCTTGACTATGACGTGATCCCATGACATAAATAAGGGGGTTAGGGTGGGACCCTAACAGATCTAGACCCTGCAGGGCAAGATCTGGGCTCAAAGATTGTTTGCACGAATAGATCTCAGAAATCAGCCAAGTAAATCTTCAAATCTGAGCTAGATCTAGACCCTGGAAGGCAAGATTTGGGCTCAAAGATTGTTTGCAGGAATAGATCTGAGAAATCAGCCAAGCAAATCTTCAAATCTGAGCTAGATCTAGACCCTGGAGGGCAAGAACTTGGCTCAAAGATTGTTTGCAGGAATAGATCTGAGAAATCAACCAAGTAAATCTTTAGATCTGAGTTAGATCTAGACCCTGGAGGGCAAAATCTGGGCTCAAAGATTGTTTGCAGGAATAGATTTTTGAAATCAAACAAGAAAATCTTCAAATCTGAGATTTTTCAAGCAGATCTGGGGGTTTTGAGACAGATCTAGGCCCTGAAGGGCAATATCTCATCCCAAATCTTTTTACAAGGCCAACCATTAAAGATTTTGCAATAAATCTGAAGATCTAAAGCAAAATAATTTTTTTTCAGAACAAGAGTTTCAAATTTTGGGACTCCTAAGCCCAGATCTGTCTTCTCTTAGCCCAACACTAGTTCTATTGGGCCTAGTGCTAGCTCTCATTGGCCCTAGATTCCCTTGCTCCATTTCTTATTTGAATATTTGATTTTCTGAAGCTAATCATTGGTGGGTTTTTTGCAGAAAATTTGGTAAAAATTTGTGTTTCAGATATTAAAAAAAATTTGGCAACTTGGGCAAGTGATCTTCAAGGCTTAAGGCCTAAGGGTTTGATCTCTAAACTATCTTTTTCCTCACTGTTTGCTACAGCAGTCATATACCTTTCTAATAGTCGTGAAAAACACATCTAAGTGGTTTGAAATTAACTAAAAAATTGTTATATACATTAATAAGTCATTCATGTTTGATGTGTATCAAGAATTTGGCCTAGATCTACATTTTGGGTCACTGTTATCTTTGAATAATTCTGTTTCTGAAGTCTGAAATATAACAGTGGAAAAATTTCATGTGGGTTAGCCTAAAATCAATTCCAAAGTTGTCTAATACATTAAGGAATTAATTTCTTGAGTTGGGCATTCATCATTAGGCTTATTTCATGTTTTAATTGTTGGTTGTAATAAGTATATCAGATCTGGTATAATTCCGGAAATCACATCACAACTGGCTGAAAATTTTCGATAATTCATGTGGGCAAGTTTGGAAAAATTTTGGTAAAATTTTGGCATAAAAATATCATTGATAGTTTACATTTTCATTGTCATATTGTTGTTTGCATAAAGCTTTTCTTACTGCTGTCCTAAAAATTAATTTCTGAAAATTAAGTACTCTGTCATGGAATTGTGATAAAATGCATATCCTTTGTTTTATAAACTGAGTAATTTTTTGAGCATCTGTTGACATTGATATCGAATTGCAAAATTGTTTTTGTTTTCTTGGAGCTAAATTGTATCAAGAAGATTTGATATAAGCTAGTGTTTTAACTATAGTATCTTCAAGAGTTTATTTTCTAGGTCTTCATCTAAAAAAACGGCAAGCATTTCATTTGGGTAATTGAGGGCTTTTGCGACATAAGTGTTTTTCCATTCTCGAGTCTAACTTCATCTCATTTTCCAGTGCATTTGCATATAACTTAACTTTGCATAGATAAAATTTACTTCCAAGCATAAGCTTGGTCAATAGACAGATAGATCTCCATCCGTCTTTTCTTGAGAAGCTTGTTTTAATAGTACTTAAAACGGTGACCTTGCAGTGATCAGAGCCACAGTTCTCTACAGCGTCGGAGGCACCGGGTATGTTAGAATTTCAGGAGAGGTATCGTTAATCACACCTTAGTGTGCTTCTCCTGATCTTCTCTCTGCCAATCACTACGAAATCACGTTGAACACAGAAAGGATTGAAGGTTCGCATTTAAATAGGCATTTAACTAAAATTAACCAAGATTCTTGCATCTCACATTAGTTTTAGGATCTGCATTTCATATAAAATAGTCATTCATCTAAGCAGCGACTGCTAATCAATTACTTGGTCTTAATTTCTGTAGCAAGATCGTTGACTCCATAAGGCACTGGTATCAATCGTTTAAAATCTAATCAAATCTTATAAGTCTTGCTAAATCTAAATCAAGTACTTGATTGCTTCACTATGTCTCCCGAACTGGTTGGTTCCCAACTAGTTCTTCTTCATTCCACTTTTACATAGGGTTTACCCCCCTTAGCCTGTTGTAGGGAGACAGCTTAAACAGAGAGATTGGGGATCAGGGTGACAGCCCCCGATCTAAGTCGTTGTCGCGGTGCCTAGACATTCTGTGTGACAACAAGTTCTTAAGTCTAAACTTAGAAAAATAAAAATATGGGTGAGAAGGTTCTAAGTGACGAGGATCAAGCCTGTTTTAATCTTAGTTATTGATTCGAGATTAGATCACGACCGTTGATTCATCAACAAGAAAAGTATAAGAGGAGGCTTGAGGGTTAGTTGGAGATACACCAAGAGATCAAAGAATTCGATTTTTCTGGGGCGTGGTTCGCTGAGAAAGTCGAGCTAAGTGATCTGAGTTGCAGTGAGAGGGGCAGTTCGGCAAAGGGACTTCAGTCCAAGGCCGAGGGTACATAGCAGAGACGCAGAGCAGTAGCAGGAAAGACAACACAACTCTAGAGAGGGTGACACAAAAGCCAGAGGGGCTGACACAGTCATTTAGAGGCAATGCTGGGGTTTTCTGTGGGGCAGAGAGAGCAGCAAGTTCAGCATATCGACTTATGAGCAAGGGAGGCTCACTGAGAGGGTGACGCAGTTCCAGCGCAAAGCTTGGAGCATCCATCGTTGCCTAGCACTGGGAACAACAATTGTCATCTGTGGGGTTTGATCATCTAGTTGTTGGAATTGTTAAAATATCTGTCTCTGGACAGAGGTACTTCTGCCAGGTTGATTCTTTGTTGGGTGAGTCGGATTTGGCACTCTAGTTGTATTCAGAAATAAGCTTAATAATACAAACCCTCTATATGCTGCACCAGTTTTCCCAAATTGGGTTTTTCCAGGGACGATTGTCCAAAAAATAATGGTGTGCCTTGTGTGATTGTCTCAGTGTATTTCAGTTCATGATCTGTATGTATGTGTACGCTACAATAGTGTTTTCATCATTGTTTAAGTAATTAAATAACTTGTTAAATGTAAAAAACAAGTAGGAGATGATAAACCAGTGATTGAAGTAGGATTTCGGATGTGTAGATTCAGAAATTCTCACAGCATGGAGCACTCTAAAGCTCTGCATCAGCACTACGTCAGCGCTTCTGCCCACTGCGTCAGCGTTCCCAACTGTTCGGCAGCTCCTCGGCTTTCTGCATGGAAGGCAGTTCTTCCTCTGCGGTAGCCCTCCTGGCTTTGCATCAAGGCTGCGTGGGCCCACACTGGCCCAGCGTCAGCTCTCCCAGCTACTGTGCTGCCTCCACAAGTTTCTCTCTGCCTCTCTGTCTGTATTCCCGAACTATCACTACCCCTCAGCTGCAAGATCTCTCCAATCGATTTCCCTCCTAAAAACTTCTCACCTCAGAAAATCGATTTCCTCAATCTCTCTGTGTGTGTTCTCCAACTGATCCAAGTCTCCTTTATACTTTCCCTGTTGAAAAATCAATGGTCGAGATTAAGTCTTAATCAATGGCTAAGATTAAATTAGACTTGATCCTCGTCTTTAAAAGCTTCTCACCTGACACCCATATTTTAGTAATGCCCATTAATATTTTAATTTTCCTAAGTTTAGACTTAAGAACCCCATTAAAAATATTAATTATTTTAATAAAATACAATCCAGGTGGAATTTCACCAAACGATATCTGGGTCTTGGAGATCTCATGTGTTCTAACCCCTCCATAAAATATCAGAGCTAGAGCACATCCGATGCTACCCAAAAAACAATAGAGAACTCATTGAATAGTGGAGATAAATTCAAAAATCGATCACCACTAAATTATTAAACTTGGCCAATCCTTAGTTAATAATTAATAACTATTTATTAATTAATAATTATATATTTTTCATGGTTTGAGTCTTGACTCCCCCTCCCACTTGGTAACAGTATGATGAACGGTGATCCTCTTCTTTACCTTTATATTCACTTCATTGCACTCTTTTCAAACATCAAGCTTCATTGGACCCTGACAATGGATGGAGTGTGTTGCATGTTTCAAAATTTGATACACAGTCCAATTCCAGAATTTTCAACCAGCATGCTAACTGTGAAAATCTACATAATCAGAAACTAAAATAGTTTTGGCCTTGTTCCTCGGTATGCCCATTTTTCATTCTAATCCATCCCATTAAATTTAATGCTTTATGAGAGATTGCAATTTGTTCTACCCCATGATTAGAGCCTTCCTTCCAAATTTAACATAAAACCCATTGCACTGCTTTACAGCATTTCTGCTTGCGTGCTGAAATTTCTCAATGAGAGTCAGTGAAGTTCTGCATCAAGAAAAAGAGGACTTTCCAGTCCAGAAACAAGCAAGCATGCTCGGGAATAACAAAGAAAATGTCATAGCAGGAATAGGAAAAATATTAATCACTCATCATGGTCTGTACAGCCTTTGAGGAAACCTGCAGTATTTCATGTCTTTAACCAAAAACTTTCAGCAGTCTTAAGTTCTTGATAGTTTTTCTGCAATCTTAGATTAGTTTCTTATCTCCATGGGAATGTTCATAAAGGATAAAGAATTTTTTGAAATAGATTTCAGCTTCAATGTTTTCAGTGTTTGATAGATAATACCCTGCTTTGACCTTGTATTCTAATAACTACACATCAAGACTATTTAAACAAAGCAAGTTGCAACATATCATTTATTTCCTGGGAATGGGATACTGACAGGTACATACGCGTCTTTTGCCCCTCCCCTCCTACAATGTACCACTTATCACCAAATAAAACTCCACAACAACCAGACCGAGGGGATGGCATGAACCCTCGCGTTTTTATTTTCGACCATTCCATCTGAAACCAGAAACAAAGTAATTATATTGCAAATGAACAGGATATAAGTCTCTCATAAGAGCAGACAATTTTGATTGGAAACAAGCTTGGGAATATTGTTTTACATCATCATAAAACTTGTCTCTTTCTGCATATAGGATACACCTTTATGATGTCAATCACTCCTTAGTGGAGTCAAGCCCATTAGTACTGAGATGAATTAAAAACAAAAAATAGTTCCTTTTGTTGTACTATGCTAACACAATATTTCAGTCTACATAACAAAAGAGTAGTATTGGGTATGCACGCACTGTTTCAAAGTCTAGCGAGAAGAGATCATTCAGGGCCTTGCGCTTGGATGCTCCTCCAAAAATAAGCAAAAATCTATCATTATATATTGCAGCTATATGCTTAGATCTTGGACAAGGTTCAGCACCCCTGTGGATATTATAAAAATGTCTCATTAGAACAGAATTGTAAGAATGTCTATTATCTAACAAACAGATCACAGAGCACATGGATACTCCATAGAAAACCTAAAATTTATAATAATCAAACCTTATTACTGATATCTTGCAAATATAATTTAAACAAACGCAGGTGCATATGTTTTATAGAAGAAATGACAACTTTTCACATTCAAGGGGACAACAAAATTCAATAGGAACTATAAAATGCTCTCCTTGAAACTCAACAACTTAAATAATAAGGGTACGTATGTGAGATCTTACGTAGTTTGTAGATGGATCCAAATAAGGGATTTCAAATCAAACATGTAAAGATCCTTTAGCTTCCTCTCTTTTGCATCTTCACCTCCAAACATAATAAGCAGGGAACCTGCTTTAGTCACACTTTGGCCACTGCGAGCAACCTACAGAAAAATGCAAGCATCAACATATCCTTCCCTGAAAAAGGTCCACATGCACTATCTGTAATCATGATTAATTATTCCTCATAAATACTTAATCTAAAAGTAATAGTATTTAACTCAAGTGAAACTTAACCGATAGTCAATTGTTAAAGAACAAATACAAGATAAGGATCACATAAGCTCTTTTAGCATATAGAATACAAGAATGAAAGCCAAAAGACGATGTTGATCTTTTTATGTAACTGACAGTTGGCAATATAAATGAATGTGCAAGTGAACAAGGCATATGTAGATCTTAGCATTGTAAGAGACTACGCATCAATCCGGAAGAATTTCAGCACAAGTGAAAATCGTAGAATCTATATTTTTATCTAAAACAATGAACACAAATGAAGGGTTACAGAAGCCCCTTCAGCATATAGCATATAAAATATAAAAAATCAAAGAATTTTAATGTTCCCTCTACTTGAATTCACCTAGCAGCTGTACCCATTTTTGCAATTTTAATTTTGGCCAACTTAGGAAAAGTGGATGGAGAGAGGAAGGATCACCTCATTTTGATGGAAGGCAGCATAGTTAAAACATTAGAAAAGGGAAAAATTAAAATGTTAGTGAGAGGTGGGGACACCTAGGGAGGAAATACATGCCCCTTAGAGCAACTCCCACTTTTGGAGGGAGGAAGACAAAAGGAGGTCGATGCATGGGACCTACAAGGGCAAAGGGGGAGCTCAATGATAAATAGGAGGAGCATGCATCATTTTGGGGCTTTTGATCATTTGCCATTTGAACCCTCTTGTACGCCTGAGCTGTTGAGCCAAGTCTACACTGTGTTGTTCAACACAAGAGATCTCCAAGGGAGATCTCACCTCCATCTTCGGTGGACTAGGAGTTAGGGCTTCGAGTGGGGGCGCCTGAGAGAGTCAAAAAACCAAACCTGTAGTACGGGCACGCCTAGATGTCCGACGGGCACCCACATTTGGTTATTATCAACTTGGGTGGAGCATTTGGTTAAAGGCAACTAGGAGGCGAGACATTCGGTTATGTGCGACCCCACCGTCAGTGAAAGGCGGCTCGGTCAGTTATGTGCGAAGGGTGGGCGAACACGTATAGCGGGCGCGTTGGTGGTCGAGCGCCCGCCCGATGTGCAACGTGGATGAACGACCGTGCGAAGGCGACCTGTGGACAAATTGTGTGATGGGCGAACCGCGTTGCAGACGTGTTGGTCCGCTCGGGTGAGATATGCTAAGTATGAAGGCCGTGTCAAAGTCGGTTGCACGATGGGTGAGCTAACCCATGAGAGAGATCCAACAGTTCATATATCAAAAGGTGCGATGTGTTGGTAGGCATGTCGGTCGGGTGTAAACATGGGCAAGCCAACCCATGGGCAGCCCAAGCGATGTATCTTTTGGATAGAAAAGCATTTGGTGGAGTGCGTATATATTGGAAATAAGTTGGTGGCATTTGGGACAACCAACCATCACAGAGTTCACACAAAAACAGAATCGAGCGAAGGGAAGCAAAAGGCAACCGAAGGCGAAGAACGAACTTGAAGAGTCGGGTCATAGGTTGGGCACAGTGCGTAGTAGGCAAGCCGCAGGTGGGGCACGGGCAGGCAATGCCGCCGGCACTGAGCTGGGCAATGCGCCCGCCCGGCGGGCAGCACTGCACGACTTTTGAACGGAGAGTTGGGTGCGGATGAACGGAGAATTGGGTGTCGTTGAACAGCGAGTTGGGCACGGCTGAATAGTGAGTTGGGCGCAGCTGAACGGAGGGTTGGGCGCAGCTGAACAGAGAGCTAGGCGCAGCTGAACAGAGAGCTAGGCGCAGCTAAACGGAGAGTTGGGCACGGTTGAACAGAGAGTTGGGCAAGGCTGAACAACAATGCGGGCAAGGCTGAATGCCAAAGTGCTACATGAAGACTTTGGGTAGCACGAACTTGGGGTTTCCAACAGAGGTAGTGCGGACGAGTGGCAATGTTGCACGACCAGGCACGACTACCGGGAGAAATTTGCAAGGTGTGCAAGTAGCTACACAGACTTGGATAAAACATGTAAAATATTGTACTTACATAATATTTGAATATTTGATATATTATTGGGCAGACTTAACCAGGAGTTGCCCCTCCCAAGTATATGTGTGTATACTTGTGTTATTTGATGATTCCGCTGCATACGTATAAATGAAGATAATTGAAAGAAGATGAATGATAATGTTATTTCCGCTGCATTGTGAAACACTTAGAGAGAAATTGGTTAAGTGTTGAAGTAGGCATAGTTTGTGTGCTTGAGTATTGGTGAAAAGAAAAAGTACGGCGGTGCCACACCTGCCTACACCGCTTATGTGTGGTTGAAAGACTACCACCGGGATAGGGGTGTGACAGGTTGTATCAGAGCTTGGTTCAAGGCGAGCTGAGCTGTTTTGAAGAAGCAGGAATATGAAGGCAGTGTTTGTAGTTGGTATTGAAGCTTGGACATTTAGATTCGGTCGCAGTGCGACATAGTTGAGCAGGGGCAAAGCAAGGAGCTTGGGCCAAGCTGGCAGATAGAGCTTTTCAAAAGCTTGAAGACATGACAGATTATTTGTTGATTTGGGGTAGCATCGGATGTGCTCTGGCCATGAAAATTGGTGGAGAGGCTAAAGTGCATGAGATCTCCAAGACCCAGAAATGGTTTTGACAGATTGTACCCGGTTTGGGAGATATTAAAATAATTAATATTTTTAATGGAGTTCCTAAGTCTAAACTTAGGAAAAAATAAAATATTAATGGGTATTAATATAAACTTGGGTTAGAAGGTTACAAAAGTCATGGATCAAGCCAAATCTAATCTTAGCCGTTGATTAGAGATTTAATCTCGGTCGTTGAAGGACCAAGGAGAAAAGTATAAGAAGAGGCTTGAGGGTCAGTTGGAGAACACACCAGAGTGATCAGTCATTCATTTTGCTAGAGTGGGATGCTAAGCAAAGTTCAATTAATGATCAGCGGTGAGGGGCAATGAGTACTGGACAGAAAGGCAGAGACAGTACCGAGAGACCAACATAGAAGCAAGGAGAGCAAGAGCAGCAGCCAGTTCAGGCCACGCAGAGCCTAGCAGAGACAGCGCAGAGGCCAGAGGGACTACGTCATCCACGTAGAGGCTGCTAGAGTGACACAGAGGATCCCAGAGGCTGCGCAGTGCCTCGGAGGGCTGCCACAGAGGGTCCTGGGGCTAACACAGGTTAGCGGGGCACTGAGGCAAAGGCCAGAAGGGCCAGGAGCTTCAATTGTGTCGGAGAGGGTTTCGTGGGACGGGTTTCTGAATACCTGTTTCCGGATATAGATGATATAGATGTAGTGTTGCCGTGTATTTTTCTCTATCGGGTGAGGCGATTAGGTACCCAGTTGTACTCAAGGAAATACTGCATAACATTAAACCCTCATAATAGTTGCACCGGTTTTCCCGCATTGGGTTTTTTCGAGGACATTTGTCCAAAAATAATGGTGCCACTTGTGTGCTTGTTTTCTTTCAATTGATGATCTGTAGATGTTGTGACTGTATTGTGTTTATTTCGGTATTTAAATGTTTTAAATAACTTGTTTAGAATTTACAAGTACAAGAAATAAACCAGGAGAATACAGATTAATTTTCTAACGGATAAACTTAGAAAATTCAACATGGTATCAGAAGGTCGTTACAAATCACAGGAAAGCTGAAGGCATCAGTTGAGCAGAGCATTTGCAGCAGAGTCAGCGGTCAGGAGTGACAGTAGCTGGTCCTTGCAAAAGCGAAAAAGAAAGGGAGGGACTACGTCATCAGTATGGGCCAAAGAGAGGCCAACACAGAGGCTGAGGAGGGCAGAGAGAGGCTCACGCAGAGGCCAGGAGGACTGACGCAGTTGGCAGTGGGAGTTGTTTTGCTGGTGTCGGGATTGCGCAAAGACAAAAGGTTCAATCCTTCAGTTGTCGGGCGAAGGAAGCAGTGGGCAGTTTGCGGGAGCAAAGTTGGTGGGGTACTATGGTCAGAACAGTACCTAACAGGGAGAAACCAAGGTAGAGGAAGTTGATGTCGAGGTGAATTTCTAGCCAAGGAATCCAGATCAGTGTTGCAGTTGCACAGACGATTGGAGAGGGGCAACTTGACAGTTGGCAGAAGGATTTCCAGGAGGGAAATCGAGACTCAGAGGGAGTCCAGAAGAGAACTTCCAGACGGAAATAGAGAGACTCAGGAGGAGTCGAACCGAGAACTTCCAAATGAGAAGTAGAGAGACTCAGCAGGAGTCGAACCGAGAACTTCCAGACAAGAAGTAGAGAGACTCAGTAGGAGTCGAACAGAGAACTTCCAGACGGGAAGTAGACTCAGCAGGAGCTACACGAAGAACTTCCAAACGGGAAGTAGACTCAGCAGGAGTCGAACAGAGAACTTCCAGACAAGAAGTAGACTCAGCAGGAGTCGAATAAAGAACTTCCAAGTGGGAAGTAGAGAGACTCGGAGGAGTCGACAAGAAGAGTAGAGAGATGGCCATGAGTGGGCTGAGGGATCAGGACACGTTGGATGAGGCATCCAACTTTGTCATCTGTAAGGCCAGGATTCTGTCTGTTTTCTGTGCCATGAGTGCTTATGTGCCACTTGAGAAGAAGTGGGGAGACATGGAGTTGTAGTCAGAAGGACTACAGGTGATGAGGCGCAGGATCCTTGAGGTACCCAACCTCTTGGATTATACCTTGCTACGGGAGCCTCGAAGAGAGAGTAGCAGGACTGGCGGATGTCGATAGAAACGGATACAGATGAAGCGACAGAGAGTGCTACAGTGCAAGAGTCCCCGGGCAACACGAGGCTAGCAGGCTGCAACAGTGCGAGAGGCACGGGAGTGTTGCAACGGTGCAGGATGGCACAAAGAGGTTTGCAATGATGCGAGATGCAGAGAGTTGTTGCAGCAGTGCAGAGGTCAGTAGAGGGAGCACTTCTTAGCGGTAGAGGGAGCTTTAGCATCGGGAATGTTTCTAGCCTGACAGGAATGTCAGAAGTTGGGTGGATCAGTTACTTACTTCTCAGTAACTGAGTTGCAGTGCAGTAGCAGTATGCAGTAGCACGATGCAGCATAATGAGAGGGGGATGTAGTGCAGATGCAGTGTTGGGAGAAAGGACCAACAGCAGCACGAATGCAGAGGGAGTTTTCATACGGATGCAGCAGTGGCAGTGGCAAAGCCATGGGCAACAGTACAAGATGCAGCAGTGCAGAGAATGGTGGGTGGGGAGGCCTAGCATCAGCACAAGGACCGATGCCAGATAATCAAGGTGATACTCAATGAGGAGTATTACTAGAGCACATTCCTCGCTAAGAGGGAGTGTTGATTTGGGGTAGCATCGGATGTTCTCTAGCCATGAAAATTGGTGGAGAGGCTAAAGCATATGAGATCTCCAAGACCCAAAAATCGTTTGGATAGATTGTATCCGGTTTTTAATAATTAATATTTTTAAGGGAGTTCCTAAGTCTAAACTTAGGAAAAATAAAATATTAATGGGTATTAATATAAAACTGGGTTAGAAGGTTCCAAAAGTCATGGATCGAGCCAAATCTAATCTTAGCTATTGATTAGAGATTTAATCTCAGTCGTTGAAGGACCAACAAGAAAAGTATAAGAGGAGGCTTGACGGTCAGTTGGAGAATACACCAGAGTGATCAGTCATTCATCTTGCTAGAGCGGGTTTGCTAACCAAAGTTGAATCAGTGATCAGCAGTGAGGGGCAATGAGTATTGGGCAAAGAGGCAGAGACAGTACTGAGAAACCAGCGCAGAAGCAAGGAGAGCGAGAGCAGCAGCCAGATCAAGCCATGTAGAGCCTAGCAGAGACAACGCAGAGGCCAAGAGGGACTGCTTCATCCACGCAGAGGTTGCTAGAGTGACGCAGAGGGTCCCAGAGGTTGCGCAGTGCCTCAGAGACGTAGGTTAGCAAGAGGTTGACGCAGAGGCCAGAAGGGCCAGTGCTAAGCTTCAATTGTGCTGGAGAGGGTTTCGTGAGATAGGTTCTCTAAATACCTGTTTCCGAATATAGAGGTATTGTTGTTGTGTATTTTTCTTTGTCGGGTGAGCCAGTTAGGCACCCAGTTGTACTCAAGGAAATACTGCATAATAATAAACCCTCATAATAGTTGCACCGGTTTTCCTGCATTGGGTTTTTTCGGGGACATTTGTCCAAAAATAACGGTGTCACTTGTGTGCTTGTTTTCTTTCAGTTGATGATCTGTAGATGTTGTGACTGTATTGTGTTTATTTCGGTATTTAAATGTTTTAAATAACTTGTTCAGAATTTACAAGTAGAAGAAATAAACCAGCAGAATACAGATTAATTTTCTAACAGATAGACTTAGAAAATTCAACATTATTGGAAGGGAAAGAGGCAACAACACTATGAAGCTCTTGTGCAAGAGTGGGAACTCTTGGGGCACATTGGAGATGGGATAGTGGATGTGCGAAAGGCCTTGAACAATATTCATGGAAGACCTACTAAACTTGAGGAACTTGACGAGAAGATACAACAAGGTGACCGAAAACTCCAAGAACTCATGGATGAACGAGTTCAGTTAAGGGAAAGAAGTGCCATGTTACAAGATAAAGTCAAGGGACTTGAGGAAGAGATCAAGAGGGACTTTCTTGATCGTAAACCCGTTGTTATAGAAGAAGTTGATCTTGAATACATTGACAAACTTGGAGCTTACTACTGAGCCATGCAGGATGATGTGCGGATGGTTGGGTCACTTCGAGTGGAGGAGGTCAATGTGTGCCAAGTAGGTGCACTTGAGCAGCATGCGAAGAAGGAGAAGCTTGATGGAACTCAAGCTAGACCAAGATTGGATTGCTCGAATGAACCGAAAGGGGAGATTGCATACCTTAAGAGGACTGTCAGGTCGAGGCACAAGTCAAAAGACAACTCTGAGGTGGAATTATTGAAGAAGGTTGTTGAGATAAGATGCAAGACAAAACCTATGGAGGATGGAGATGCCTTGAGGTTGAGTTTTGTGCAGGTGATCGTACATGGCAAGAAGTTTGTTGCATTGGTTGACATGGGAGCTACACATAGTTTCCTTAGCAGGAAGGCAACAACATCTTTTGGGAAGAAAGTTGAAGTGGAAAGGGAGTTGAGTGCTTTCAAAGTTATTAACTCAACCATGAAAGCAGCGACAAGTGTTTTGAAGAACACACAAGTGAGAGTGGGTTCGTGATTTAGAAAGTTGGATTTGAAGGCGATCGATACGGATGATCATGTTATGGTTTTGGGGTAGGATTTCTTGGTAGCTACACAAGCCATACCGATGGTGGACTGTGACATACTCTTGATTACAACTGGAGGGAAAACCATGATCATTCCAATGACAAGGAAGAGTCGCTTGGGATATAGACCAAGGATTGCTTCGATGACTTTGTATCCAAAGGACCCGAATGTGAAACATGACTATGTGGAAAAAAGGGAACTTGGATGTGTGACTCAAGTAACAAAGGAGAAGAGAATGATCGACTTTATTGCGAGAGCTATGAAGGAAAAGAAGGATGGAGGTGGAAAGGCAGTTCCACCCATCATGGAGAAAATGGCAGGTGCATCTTCTGTTGGGGGACTTCACCATGGGGTTGTTGATGAGAGAGGAAGTCTGAGTACTTCTTCTAAAGAAGAGGCTGGGGAAGGATATGCAGGTAGAGATCCAGTTGACATTGTGGTCTTTTGCAATGGCCATTTATGACTTTTAGTTGACGAAGGCCAACTTTGAGAAGCTTGGTTGTACACATGAGGAGGTTGTTGCTATGCATGAGTACTTGAGGACGCAACATCAATCTGACACATGGGTGGATGAGAGTCAGGGAGGCAACTTCCTGGCCCTTTTTATGCACTAGACCTTTGGAGATGGGTGTGTGCAATGCCTTGATGATGAGGAGGACTGCACCACCTTGACAAAGGGGCCTTTGGGGAAAGGGCCTCTCACATATATGATGATGATGCTTAGATGGATGTGGTTGTTGGGACATCACCGTGAGCAGCACAAGGACATTAACATCGATGACAGCATATTGCAGATGAGATGAGGGACTACTTCATGGATCTGGATATGGCTGACATAGAGCATTAATGGACAGCATGTTGTAGATGAGATGGAGGTTACTTCATGGAACTGGATATGGCTTATTTTACATTTGGATAAAGATGGGATGCATTCTTGATCGAGTTGATGTTGTGACAAGATGCTAAAGAAACTACCCACGAATGCATAAGGATGGGCATTCTCATGAGTTAAGCGTGATAGCTGGATCAGCTACCCAATTAGTTCGAGTCATGGGGGCTAGCATTATGCGGAGTTATGTCGGAGATATGTCGAGGTTTTACCGAGATATATTGTGTTGGGATGGAGTATCATGGCAAAGATTCACATGATGGCGATACATGATGGATTGACACAATATATGTTGCAGTGGTAGCATGTAGCTTGAGTTGGAGGGACCAGCCTTGCACGATGGGGCAGCATGTGGGGATTGCGACAGATGTGGTTGATGATCATGGATTGAGAAGACTTTCCTGTTTCATGAAGTCATGAGCCTTAGTGGAGGTTTATGCGATGGAGAGCAGAGTCGGGCAGCATGGGCATTGGATGTTGGAGCTAGCGACACTTTGTGATATTTTGATTATGGTGTTGTCGAGGATGACAACCTTATTTAGAGTGGGGGAGGATGTCAGGGCTTCGAGTCAAGAGCACCCGAGAGAGTCGAAAAACCAAACCCGTAGTACGCGCGTGCCTAGATGTGCAACGAGCGCCCGCATTTGGTTAAAGGCAACTCGAATGGAGCATTGGGTTAAAGGCGACTAGGAGGCGAAACGTTGGGTTATGTGCAACCCCACCGTCAGTTAAAGGCGACTTGGTCGGTTATGTGCGATGAGTGGGCAAGCGCCCGCCTGATGTGCGACATGGACGAACGACCGTGCAAAGGTGACCAGTGGACGAATTATGTGACATGTGAACCAAGTTGCGGACGTGTTGGTCGGCTCGGGTGAGATATGCGAAGTAGGAAGGTCGTGTTAGATTCGATTGCATGATGGGCGAGCCGGCCCATGAGAGAGACATGACAATTCATATATGAAAAGGTGTGACGTGTTGATACGAAGGTCGACCGGGTGTAAACATGGGCAGGTCGACCCATGGGAAGCCCAAGCGACATGTCTTTTGGATGGAAAAACATTCGGTGGAGTGTGTATATATTGGAGAAAATTTGGTGGCATTTGGGACAACCAACCATCGCAGAGTTCACACAAAAACATAGTCGAGCGAAGGGAAGCAAAAGGCAATCGAAAGCGAAGGACGAACTTGAAGAGTCGGGTCGCAGGTTGACAACAGCACGTAGTAGGCAGGGCGCAGGCAGGCAGTGCCCCCAACATTGAGTTGGGTGATGTGGTTGCATGGTGGGCAATGTTGCACAACTTTTGAACGAGCGGACAGTGAGCTAGGTATGGTTGAATGAAGAGTTGGGCGCACTGAACAACAAGTTGGGCGTGGCTAAACAACAAGTTGGGCGCAGCTGAACAGCGAGTTGGGCACAGCTAAACGAAAGGTTGGGCACGGCTAAACAACACATAAACTCACAAGAACAACACAATATTAGCCACTTTCATCACATAAATGTTAGGAACAAGTCACAACAAGATATAGAGCTATGAAGACACTTATATACTTTATGTTCCTATGATCCTTTTATAAGCAACAAGTGACTATTATGACAACAGTAAGAAGTTTATGACAACAATAAGTAAACAGCAAGTTTCAAGTGTATATGCTTACCTAATGTTGTAAGAAGCAACCCAATCACCAAGCAAACTTAGCTAACTGGCAAATTAGATGAATTGACCACTTTAAAATGTACTTTTCAGAGATACTCCAGATCTGATCTATTAATTACAACAGTAAATAAACCACAGGTCAGCAAGCTAATGAGGCTAAGAACAGTGCCAAAATTGCCTAAAAATAGGAAAATTTACCGGAAACTGAAAATTTAAAGTTTTTTTACCTTTATCACTGTATATGCTTTAGAAATTTCAAATCAGGAAACTTCAGTTATGCAGTAAATTCCAGCAAGCATAAAATTATATCTAGGCTAGATCTAAGGTGCCCAAGTGGCCAAAATTTAGGAAAATCAATATTTAGCAATTATTGAGCAATTTTGACCATTTAACATGTGATTTAAGGCTTAATTATTACTGATTTGATTGTTGTAATAAAACAGAGAGAAAACTAGGGTTTAGAGGTCAAACCCTAGGCCCAAGGCCTTGTAGATCCCTTGGTCAAAACTTGTTGAAACTTTGGGATCACGTTGCCACCTGAAAAATAGAATTTTTGAGCCCCAAAACCTGCAAAACCACCAAGTGCTTTAGTCTAGAAAAATTAGAGAAGGATCTAGGGTAGGTTAGGGCCAAGGAGGACCAACACCAAGCCCAATAGGGCTAGCGTTGGGCTGAAAACTGCCAAGGAGGGTCAGCACTAGAAGGGAGAGGCCTTAGAGGAGAGGCCCTAAAACAAGGTGTGGTGGGCCCACAAGGGTCATGGCCTAGGGTGTGAAGGAGGGTGAGGGGCTAGAGAGAGGCCTAATGCCCACGAATTAAGGCCTAGAGGCCTAGAAGGGTTGTCGCAAGCCCTTAAAAGGTTGCGACTAAGGGAAGAGAGGGGAGGAGGAGAGGAGGGGCCGAGGAAGGAAGGAGGGCCAAGGAGGGCTAGCGAAAGAGGGCCGAGGGGAAGGAGGGTCGAGGAAAGGGAGGTTGAGGGGAGATGAGGCCTAGGAGGTGAGTCTATAGCAATGTTGTTAAAAGCGCGATCGGGATTTAATCGGCGCCGGGAAAAAAGCAGAAAAAATTGTAAAAATCGGGAAAAAAGCGGAAAAAATCGGGAAAAAATCGTTTGGCACAAAAATATTCATTTTTTTTCATTTTTTTTCAATTTTTTTAATATCTAAACCATCTACAACATAAAATAAATACATTGACACATAAATATGATAAAAAAACTAATATATAAGATGTTTAATATCATTTCTAGCGCTAAAATCACACATAACATTGAATCATGTCCTGAATACTAAATAGTAAGTCCTGAGTCCCAACTCAGCCTCAAAATATCAACAAAAAATATGATAATGTATCTCATCATGTCATAATGTCATATACAATAAAATGAAAGTCTAAGACTCTAATCCTATTGATTTCCTCTACCCCTCTTGCGAGAAAATGTCACTGCTTTCTCTTTCCCCCTAGATGAAGATGCTGGTGCCTGTGGTGGTGGAAATGGCAGTGGAGTCTGACGTGCTCTAGAAGCTGAAGGAGTAGCTGTAGAAGTAGCAGCTACTGTAGGTAGACGGAGACCACGTCCTCTACTGGTGGTAGTGGTAGCCCGGGTAGGCGGTGTCACCTCCTCCTCCTGCTCCTCCAACTCCTCCTCCTCCTGCTCCTGCTCCTGCTCCTGCTCCTCCTCCTCCTCCTCCTCCCCCTCCTCCTCCCCCTCATCCTGCACTAACCAATCCTCAGTGGGATCCATGAGAGGCCTCTCGGTCTCAACCCTCCATTCAGCAGTGGTGTCAATCCCATCCAATGAGATGGCATCCATATCAGGTGTCTTGTCTAGTTGCCTCACCCACAATCAAAGATTGTAGTAGACATAGACCATGTCATTAAGTCTACGGGACTCCAACCTGTACAAAGTTCATGAAATAATAATTAATAATTAATATTATAAAAAAAAATATTGTTTAATGAATTCAAAAATTTATTTGGAAATTTGCAATATTTTAAATGTTTAAGTGTTAAGTTGTTAACCTATTGCGCTTCTTGTTGTGTATTTTTTCAAATACACTCCAATTGCGCTCACATCCCGAGGAGCTGCATGTTTGGCTGAGGATGCGTACGGCAAGCTTTTGCAAAAGGGGTACTCTGCCACCATACATCTTCCACCATGCGTCTACAACAAAATTACAAATAAAATTTTAAATAAACATAAGAAAAAAATGGAATTTGAAGAGACAATGAAATTTGAAACAAAGTTACAAAGTACAAAGTTACAAACTAAAAAATACCTGGCATTTTGATCGTCCTATCAATGATAGCCATCTCAAAGCCAAATGTGCCACCTGACATCTTATACGTCTCAATTTGTTTAGAGATCTCTATAAGTTGTTCTGGAGATCTCACCATCTTCTGGACACAGGTTAATAATCCATCCATGATCTCAGCATCAAAATCAAACCCACATGCATAAGAAAATGTAGGGTTCAGGAAAAGCCCAGCAGCATGAATGGGACGATGGAGTGTGTTGTTCCATCGCTCATCAATGACGTTCCATAGAAGGAGTTGTCTCTGGAACCCATCATCTCCCTTTTCATCATAGTAGGACCGAATGGCTTCTTTGGCCCTGTCCATGGCTTCATACAAATAGCCCATTGCGGGCTTCTCACCATCTACCAACCGAAGAACCTTTACCAAAGGTTCAGTGACAGCGCACACCTCCTGCACTCCCGCCCAGAAGTCTTCTTGGTATGAAACAAGTCTGCACACGGCCTCTCCTTCTGGTTTGCGGCTCATTGGCGAAGAACGCCACTCCTCTAAAAGAAACATTCTCTTCAAATCCCACATAGATTTCAAGAGGGATTGAAGAGATATGAAACTCGTCGCAAACCGTGTAATGGCGGGGCGCACCAACTCTTTGTTGTTGGTGCATTTTCTCATCAAGCTAAGCACAGATGTGTGATTGTAAATAAATTTTGTGATGCTTTTTGATGAGTCAACAGTCTCTTTGACAAAGGGAATTTTCCCTATGTCCTCTAACATCAAATCAATACAATGGGCAGCACAAGGTGTCCAAAATAAAGTAGGATGCCTGTCCATAAGCATTCTACCAGCAGCAACATAATTTGCAGCATTGTCCGTTATGACTTGGACAACATTTTCTGCACCCACCTCCAAAATAAACACATCCAACAAATCACATAAAGTTTTTGCATCTTTGATTTGATGAGTTGCATCAATAGATTTGATAAACATAGTCCCCTTGAGACAACTAACCAAGAAGTTTATAAGGGTTCTCCCCTTTTGGTCAGTCCAACCATCTGACATAACAGTGCATCCTGTTTGTGCCCATGATTCCCTAAAATCCTCCAATCTTTGGGTGCAGTCACGCTTTTCATCTTGAAGAAGCCGGCCTCTGAAATCATGAAGAGAAGGGATTTTGTACCCCGAGCCAACACTGGCAATAGCATCAACAGTAGGTTGGAAAAATGGATTATTCCTTACAATGCTGAAAGGAATATCACTCCAGAGGAGAAATTTTGTCATCAACTTGTCAACTTGTTGTTTTTCATTTCTTTTTAGCATTGAACCGATAGTTGGTTGTGCACCAGGTGTGGTTCGAGGAACAAAAAATGATGATGCAGCTACCGGATTGACTGACGCTGTAGTAGAACCAGTGCCACTTGGCCCACTTCCTTCAGCTGACCTTTTTAGTTGCCTTTTGAGTTCTTCTTTGGCCTCTTTAGTGTGCTCTAATTCTCCCAATGCTCTCATGGCTTTTCGGATAATTTCAGCATTTGTATTTTGACAGGGCACCACATCACGTCCAGGGATTTGTGCAAGGTGGAACTTCAACCTGTAAACCCCCCCGAATATCTCCTTTCCACACAACTTGCAATACAAGTTTTGTCTATCATTCGGAGTTTTAGGTTCACCATATTCCCAGAAAGGATCCAATTTCCTTGGCATGTTTGTTTTTGAATTTTGAATTTGCAAACCTATGGAAAAATAAGGATTAGGAAATAGGAATTTAGGATTACATAATACAAATTACAATTTAGCATTTACAAAATTACAAGTTAATTATTTCCAAAATCCCAATTTCCAAACCCAAGTTACCCAACCAAATGCCAATGGCAAATGCCAAAAAACAATGAAAATTCAAAAAAAATAAACAATGTTTAAAAAAAATGAGAAAATAAAAATAAAAAATTGGTTCTCATAGTCATAACAAATTACCCATCCCAAATCAATGAAAAATTTCAAAAAATTCTTTAAAAACAATGAAAAACAAAGTTTTTATAGAAGCAAAACAAAAAAAAATTAATCTACATACCTTTTTTATGGACAAATTGGTGATCTTGGCTTGGATTCGTCCTAAAAACGCTTGGATTCGCTCCCAAATCCGACGGAAACCCTTCAACTCCTCTCCCTCACCTCTTCTCCTCCTCCTCCGCGCGGACAGCACAATGAATTAAAAAAAAATTCGATTTTGCATATAAAAAGCCCGCTGCCCGCGCCATTCACGATTTTTTGGTTAAAAATCGCGATTTTTTCAAAAAATCGCGATTTTTTTGATAAAAATCGGTATAAAAAAAAAGTGGCGATTTTTATGGATAAAAATCGCGATTTGGTCGGGTTGGGGATAAAATCGCGATTTTTTTATCGCGATTTTTTCAAAAAATCGCGATTTTTTCGCAATTTTAACAACACTGGTCTATAGCCCCTAGGGATCACAGCTCGCCTTAGAGGGGCTAGAAACCCTGACGCAGAGAGCCAAAGGAGAGATGCTGAGGGTTTGGAAGTAAAAATCGAAGTTGGAAACCCTGAAAAATTGTGAAACCCTTGCTCAAAAAAAATTTGTGCCTCAACTCTTCGACTTTCTGAAAATTCTTTCATGCGTAGCCCTACAAATTTTCCAAGAGACTAGATCTTACCCTCAAGTGTCTAGATCTAGCTCTACTTCAACTTGATCCCTTGATCCAACCTGCAAAAATGGAAAATACAATACCCAAACCCCAAATATATACAAAATATTTTAAAACCCCAAAACCCAAGTTAGAAAAAATAATTTACAAGTTATATTTACAAAATCATTCACAAGATCTACAAATATACAAGGGTTTTCAAAAAAAAAAAAATTGAGAAAAATATTATTATGGAGTGTTTCCTTTGAAGAATGGCTAGAAATACTTTAAAAACCTCAATGTATACTATAGCCTTAACGAAGATTTAATCCACCATATAAATATTTGGAATCCAAGCAATAGTGATTATTTCCCAAGTTTGTGAACCTGTAGGCCAAGGACTGAAGTACCTGCAAACACTGTGTATTTATCTCAAAAATAATTTGTTAGATCACATGGGGAATCAAACCACCTAATATTAGCCCAAAACTATCAATAGTATGATTTTATCTCCATCTAATGAAAAATTAGTGTAGAAATTTCTGTTTTCCCACCCCGGTTTTCAGTTTCTCCTTATTTCTCCCATGTAGTTAAATGCCCATTCCCATAACCATACATTTAATAGACTGAAAAAAATAAATATTGCTGAAAACGCAAATTCTGGAAATTTTTCAGAATGCTAGAAATTGCAGAATTAAAAATCAGCAATCAAAAACAGCCATTAAAACACATTAAAACACTGATATTTTTGGTCAACTTGACCCTGGAAAAACCCCCTACAACTCTTGGGGAAAACCAGTTTGAGAGCTCTTCTTTATTTCTGAAAATTGCCTTTTTACAGTGAGAATTATTCAGCAAAAAATCAGCAAACAAATTTACAACTTATCTCCTTTCCCGTGCCTCACAGCAATCTGGAAATTACAGCAAACAGGACAGCAATAAATGTTGTACGGCCTCTGTTTTGTGTGCAGAAAAATCAGCAAACTGCTCCTCGATTTTTGTGCAAAAATCTGTCTTTCACTATGTGCTGAATCAGCTGTACAAATCTGCTCAACTGCTGCCTTGGAATGTGTGCCAAGCTGCTGTCTCCTTCTCCTCCCTGCTCAGAAATCTCTCTTGCTCTCTTGCTCTCCTTCTCCCAATCTGCTCATGAAAGAATGAATGACCTTTTCCTCCTTTAATATAACTCCAAGTGACTTTTGGGTGATCCAAGTGACTTTTGGGTGATCTCTCAATGGCTGAAATAGATTTAGATCAATGGCTGAGATTAAATGCTCATTTAAATCTCACTTTCTATTTTTTAATTCACCCCACTTTAATAAAGACCCACTTAGTCATTTATTTCCAAAGTCACTTTTCCTTTCTAATTTTTCATTGACTTTATAAAAGTCACTTTAAAATTAGACTTAATAACTTTATCACTTAAAGTCACTTTTAAATTAGATTTAACTTTATAAAATTATAAAGTCACTTTAGGAGAAAAATTAAATTCTTTTGGACACTTTTCCCTAGGCCAAAGATCAAAGCCTAAGGGAACCACCTGTCCTCTGGTACCAAATTTCAACAATTAGATCTTATCAATATTCGACACAACATAGTGATGCCTATAGTCAGCACATACCACAAATCAATAAATAAAAACACCTTGAATTGCACCCCAAAGCCTTTATTATGATAAAAAAAATAGTTCCTGGTGGGACAATAGTCACAAAGATGCTTCAACGACAATTTTCTAACCATAGATCAAGATGCTAGAGACTCAAATGACTCTCTAATTTATAAATTTATCTTACAAGTGGAAAAATAACGGCTAGTTTCTTTGATTTTTGTCAAAATAATCTTGGTCATTGATAAACACTTCAAGATCCTTTAATCTTGGCCCTTCATTTTTTATTTTTGAGGAATTTTCGAATTTATCTTTTAATCTCATTTTTATTAATTTTGAGCTAAGTTCCTCAAAAATTTGACTTTGGCTTAACCACCAAAGTATAAGGGTCCAAATTTTCTTGAAATATACAATATTCCCTTGGTGGAGGACCTTTAAAAATTGATTCTTTTAGGACCCACGAATTTTTCCACTGGAGAATTATTTTTCCTAAGACAATTTAATTTGGCTCTATTAATCAATTTTTTGAATTGGGATTTAATTTTATTTTGCCAGAAAAATTAATTAATTTACACATGAGGGGATTTAATTATTTTTCCACCCTCTAATATATAAGATTTCACATTTACAACCCTTAAAAGGGGAATACACATTTGGCTTAGACCCTGAAGACACATAACCCATCTACGATACAGTATGATCTAGTAGACCAAATGATTTGTAATAAAATAACTAAGCCAACTACCTTAAATTATTCTCAAATCACTTTTATATCAGACTCGACTAAAAACACTAGGACTAACCTAAGATTCCGACAATAAACCTCACCCTAGCTTTGGGGTTTAAGCCGGAGGGAAAAAACTCTTATGATTAGCCGTGTCTAGAAAAACAGGTAATGAGCGAGGTTAAAAAACCTTCTAGGATGAAATTCATCATCAAAATTATAGGCTTACCTAGATTGTTACATATACTCAAGGTATTACTAGGATCATTTACTTTACAGAACTTGCAGAATGGATTTATAATAACATGTAGACTGTTGATAGATGACTCGATCTTGTTGAAAAAAATTTGGCACTTCCGCTTCCTTGGAACTTTGACAAAATGTGTGCAACATCTGACTCCATATGGGGACACATTGCTTTTGCGGAGTCCATCAAATAAATATCCATTCAAAATCGAAATCATCATGCATATATAGAAAATATCGTTGGAATGGAAAAATTTACTCTAACAAACTGAAATATAAAAGGCATAATATAAATGTGTGAAATAAAACTATCTAACGAAATGAAATAAAAAGGGAATAGGATTAGAGATACTATACAAAACAATGCCCGATGGCATTAGATGTCATCAATGAGGCACAATCTCGGGCATCTATCTGCTGAGTCGTAGATCAATGGTTTCTTTCTCAGATGTTATGTGCTGAAATTTGACCCTCTTGGGTTGGTGCGATTGCTTATCATTGTGCCGCATATCTCTATCAATCTGGAATCTTCCCCTTTTTCTGCTTGTCGGAGAGGATGGGTGGTGGAAAAAGTGGCACACTGGCTGGATGAACTCTAACTCAAAGTGAGGCAATTGCTTCTGTGGCACAACCTATTCACCATTTTCCAACTTCTTTGGGACTTCCACGTGGTATCTTCTTTCAACCTCTCTGTACAGTCTGACCATTCCACCTGCTGCTACGGGAATATTGGCATAAGATAAATCCATCTAACTATACCCACCTAAATCAATTGCAAAATTCCCAGAGAGAAGCATTCCCCATACATCTGGCGCATCAATGACTGTTATATCTATGGTTATGATTATACAAATAATCGGCTAAGGCAACCTGTAAATCTTTAACCACACCAAGGACTTCAACCTTTCTAGAATCCATTGAACAAATGTTATGGTATGGTCTAGAAATCCTTAAGTTTAATTGTTCCATGACCTTCTTGGTCATAACGCTCTTACATGCACCAGAATCTAGCATGCAATTGTGAAGTAATATATCATTTATGTCCAAAGTAAGAAATAAAAGTTCATGATTTTCATTGGTCATATAACAGTTAATATCCTAAAACATAATTTCTTTGTCCTTATGATTATTTCCATCATCATTTTGTTGAAGCATACCCAAAGCCCTGAAGAAAGATGCCCTTTGAGAAGGATTTTTTAACAATTCAAGTATTGGAACAAACATCTTGATGTTATTTAGCCATGTTGCACAATCTATCTTTAAAGAAGGTTTATATCTTTCTAAAGGAACTTGCTTATCTTGACTTTGGCCTTTACCTTTTCTTTCATAAGTGTAACCTTTACTTTTGGCAAGTTTTAGAATTTTTTCCTGGGATGGTTTTTCACCATATGCCTGAGTAATGGGGTCCTTTTCCTCATTAAAGGTGTTAATGGCGAAGGATGAAGAAATCATGTCTGCACATCAACCTTCCTTAGAGTTTTCATGATTTGCTTTGTTATCTTGTTGATTCTTACTTTCTTCCAAGATTCTTCTAGCAACTGCACATGTACTTTCTTCATGGAAACTTTCACAAGATCTATAGAAAGGGACAGGTTCATCACCCATGTTGGCAGACTCAAGCGGTGTATGGGGCCTCTAATCACTCAGAGGATTCTTTCTTGGCCATGGATTATTATTATTATTGTTATTTCTGGGTGGCACATTCTGCATTTGTATTCTTTCTATCTGTATTAATTGATTGTGCATTTCACCTATTTGTTTGGTATGTTCAACCTTCATTTCTCTTACCAATCAGGTTAACTCCTTAACAGTCTCGAATTCTTCGTCTTTAACTTTTTTTTCCCTTAGACTTAATTGGGATTCTTTGAAAACCAGGGATTTATGATTTTCCAGAGGCTTTCTTATCCTTTTCCAATTCCTCAGTCGTGCTCTGGGAAATTGCTAGAGTGTTGGGATGAGCACGTCTGATTTCGTATTGGGTTTCCATGGGACAAGCTTCAAGGTATTGTTCTAGAATAGTCTTGTCGGGAGGCTTGTAATCCTGAGTCATATTCCTTAGAAGCTTATTGAATCTTTGGTTAAATTCTTCCACCATTTCATTTTCTCTTTTCTTTATAGTTTTGAATTCTTTAACTAAATATTTTCCTTCTCTTTTGTCCCCATATTTATCTTTGAAAGCATCAAGGAGAGTCATCAAAGAATCAAAAGATTTGTCAACCTTATCTTGAAACCAATCTAGAGCATGATCTTCTAGAGAAAGCACAGATAACTTCATTTGAACATCTTCATGATTATAATCAGAAGCATGAGAAAATTTGTGGATGAAGTTGTTGAATTTCTTTATATGTTCTTCGGCATGATGGCATTATTCCCTTGGAAGAGCAGTAGCTTGCTCATGGTAGATTCATTTGGTAAGTCATGTTGATACCCCTGAATGTTGGTGAACTTGCAAGGCCTGTAAAAGTCACCCATGATGTCAAGATTTAGAAGATGATTGATAAAAAGCAAATGGAGGTTAATGAGAGCTTCCTGTCCGTGAAAATTTAAACGATCTCTAGAATGTAACTTGTTTAACCGAGCTCTAAGAACCTTTTCATAATCGGGAGCGGGGTTAGCCAGGCTACCAGGAATCCTTCTAGAGTACGTTCTTGTGAGTGGATGAAGTGGAGTCGCCACCCAAACAGGGACCAACCTAAATGTCCAAGTGCTAAATGTGAGAATGAACAAGATGAGAAGATTAGTGAGAGGAGACAGGATAAGGCGATGAGAAGATGGAGAATGATGAGAGAAGGAAGGTGATTAGACGATTATGAGAAATTTTCGTAAAGCCAAGGTCCAACAAAATGGTCCCCGGCAACAACGCTAGAAAATGTTGTAGCCCGGATTGTACAAGCACTGCGACAACCGCTTAGGGCGGGGGTTGTCACTCTGATTCTCGCCCACTTCGTGCCAATTGTCTCCCAACAACAGGCTATGGGGGGTAGTCCCTATGGAATGAGGTGAAGGAAAACAAGCTAAGAACCAACTTGTTTGGGAGACACAGATGAGTGGCCTAGTTACTTGGTTAAATTTAGCAAGATTAATGATTAGATTAGATTTTAAATATGAGACCAGTGCCTTAATGGAGTCACAATTCTTGCTTATGGTAAATTGAAACCAAGTGACCGGATGGACACCCGCTGCTTGAATGATCGACTAACCTATATGATGTGCATGTCCTAGGACCTATGTCAGGTGCAGTGATTTTGGTTAATTTTAATTATATTCCTAATCTAAGTATGGCCCTCCTTTAACTATTTTGAAGTTGGGCTCCAAGGTAGGTTGTGGGAAGGAGGCCAACATGAAGCAGGCTAGGGCCTGATTAACGATACCTTCTATTGTGGCCCTATTACTCGATGCCTCTGGCGCTGCAGAGACTGTGGCTATGACAACTGCAAGGTCACCGTGTTAACCACCAAAGAGTTGCCAAGCCCCTCAAGCTAGGTGAGAAGGTTTGCCCTAAATCTCTATCAACCTAGATTATACTAGGAGGTAAGTTTTAATGCAAACTAGATCTAGGATGCTTATGAAATGATGATGAGTGAGATTATCTTAAATTATGATTGTTTATGTTACTTAAGTACTGAGTGTGAATTATCTTAAAGTGAGAGTACTTAACAATATTGAGATAACAAACTTTACAAGATAAGTGCCAAAAGATACAAGTGCAAACTTCACAAGATATTCCTCAAGATGCTAGATTACTTATCAATTAATCACAAAGTTATAAGATGTCAATGTTCAACAATATTCAATACTTCAGATGAGCTAAATATCGCTATTGAGATAACCAATGAAAACTCGGATGTCCAAAACAAGATTAAGAATGATCTTATCACTTCAATGGCAATTATTAAGAGGAACTCAACTAAATCAACAAGATACCAATATGATCAAGAAACTTATTGCCAAGACAATTTATGATTCAAGTGCTTTTAGGTGAGTGAGCTTATTAGATTTGAAATATAAATACATAAACTCACAAGAACAACACAATGTTAGCCACTTTCACCACATAAATGCTAGGAACTGTGAAAATTCCTAGACTCGAAGGAGCCCCTACTGCAGCAAATTTGAATCTACTTCACCTACTTGATTTTTAATAACCAAGTTATTCTTCTAAATACTGAAGCAAGTTACTTCTGCAGCCTATACTAATTAAATATTTGATCTCATGAAACAGAAAACAAAACAAAGAACAAGATACAAAGCGAAAACCTAATGTGGGAAAAAAGGTGCAGTAGTTCTGAGGGTTTATTATTATGCAGGAGAAATATCTGAATACAAATCTACGATGCTCATCTAGAAATCCTTTACAGAGAAAATACTGGCAGAAAATCTAAGTGAGTTTTACCTCACTTCACCCGGCGGAATTTCGGCTGATCCGACACAAGACTGGCTAAACTAGCCTTGCATAGGCTCTGCGTCAGCTTCTCTACCCTCTGCGTCAGCTATCTCGGCTTTTCCAACAGTTCTGGTTGTTCCGGCAGTTCTGGATTCTGCGTGACAGGCAGCTTTTTAGCTTTGCGCTGGCCCTTCTGGCTCTGTGTCAAGACTGTGCAGGCCCAGACTGGCCCAGCGTCAGCGTTTCCTGGCTACTACGCTACCTCTCTGCAAGCTCTCTTCGCCTCCCTGCTAGTATTCTCCAGAAAGTCCTCCTAGATTCTTACTGCCCCTCTACTGCTGAATGATCACTTAGTTTGAATTTCTCAGCGTCCTAGCCCCAGATCGAGCTCTAGATCAATTCCCTGTGTGTGCGTTTCCAAATGAACCATAAGCCTCCATTTTATACTTTTCCTGTTGAGTCTTCAACGGCCGAGATTAAGTCTCTAATCAATGGCTAAGATTAAAACACGACTTGATCCGCCTTCTAGATCATTCTCACCCATATTTTGATTAATACACATTAATATTTTAATTTCCCTAAGTTTAGACTTAGGAACTCTATTAAAAATATTAATTATTTTAATAAAACACAATCCAGGTGGAATTTCACCAAACAGTTTGTAGGTTCTTTAGAACTCATGTGCCTTAGTCTTTCCACCAATTTTCAAGGCTAGAGCACTTTCGATGCTACCAAAAACTAACACTCCCGCTTAGCGAGGAAAGTTCTCTAGCAACAATATCTACCTGCATGTTGCTATGTTTTTTAAGCACCTCTTTCCGCACTGTCGCTGCGACCAACACTGTGTTGTTGCTGCTATTGTACTATTTCCCATGACACTGCCACTGCCACTGTTGCCTTTGTACTACAACTCCCTCTCAAACGCTGCATTTGTTATGTTTCTAGCACTACCACTGCTAACACTGCATCCGTACTGCAACTCAGTTGCTGAGAGAAGCAACTGAAAAACATCCAAAATTAGTTGAACTTAACTGTGTTCAACATAATACAATGAACGTTGGAATCTTACTATGTTGATTCTGACCCTCTGAATCTTATGTGCTGCTGCTGACTCCTACACTATTGCCAACCTTGCTCTGCGTTGATCAGTCTCTGGTCCCCAGCTACTGCATCTGTCCTCCAAACACTCCACTGCATCATCTAACACTAAGTCCATCTCGCTACTACTGAATCTTGGGCTCCCATAGCAAGGAATTGATCCAAGAGGTGGACTCCTCAAGGATCCTGCCCACATGTAGTCCTCCCGACTACAACTCAATATCGCCCCATCTCCCTCCTGGAGATGTGTGGGCACTCATGGAAAACTCATCCTCGTCAATCTTTGTTGAAGCAGCCTTAGGATCATGTTTCTCATCCTTGTCCTTTTTCTTCAAAGGACATTGGGATGCATAGTGGCCCATCTCGCCACAACTGAAACATTTCACCTTCGAAATGTCCTTCTTCCGCTTCGACTTTTGTTGTCCCTTCGATGCTAGAGCTGCGTTCTCCTCCTCCTCCTTCGTCTTCGTGCCATTTCCAATGTTGCCATTGAGGTTGACCTTCACTAGGTCCCTCCTTAACTCCTCTGGTTGAAGAGTCACCCACATCTCCTCCAATGAAGATAGCTTTTCTCTGTGCAATATGCTTTGGACAAAAACTTGCCATTCATCTGAGATGCCATTCAGGGCTATCCTCGCCATCACAGTTGGCTGAGCAGTGGACCCCACTGCAGCAAGCTTGTCTCTAGTGTCCTGAAGGCGTTGAAGATAGAGTCTCACCCCTTCTCCTTTCTGCATCAAGGTTCGCTGCAACTTCTGCTCTAAATACATCTTCCGCTATTTGGAAGAGCCTTCATACAATGACGACAGGGCTTCCTACTAGAATTTCTAACATGAAATTCTACTACAGTAACTGATTTATTTCTCTTACTTATTTCTCATAATAAGTTGTTTACAAAACCCTTCAGTAAAAATTAAAATGTAGTTATCACATAATAACATAGAGAAAAATAACAATGATATACAAGCACAAGAATCAATCACATCAACATAGTTATTTTTGGACAATTGTCCATGGAAAAACCCAATGCGGGAAAATCAATGCAACAAATGCGGGTTTATTTATTATTCTTCAGCAACAATCTCTTTACAAGGAATGATTTTGCAGTACATAGAGAAATCTTCAAGAAAACACCTGAGATAATTTTCCTCCTCAGCTAGGAGAAATTCTGACACCCAAAGACCATTTAGCCTTCACTGCGTCACCCCTGCATCATCTGCATGAGGACTGTGTCATCCCTGTGTCATCTGCATGAGAACTCGTCCTTGCCTGCGCTTTCTCTCAGAGCTCTCCCTCTGCGTTGTCTCTCTGAGGCACTACATCACCTCCTCAATCTCTGACTGACGCTGAAACCCTCCTCTACCTTCACCCTGCAACTCTCCCTCTGAAATCGAAATCTTTCTCTTTGAGAATCGATTTCCCTCGGGTCACTGAGTATTCGCCCAGTGTGTCTCCAAATGACTCTCAAGTCTTCTCTTATACTTTTCCTATTGATGAATCAACGGTCAAGATTAAGTCCCTAATCAACGACTAAGATTAAAACAGACTTGATCCTCGTCTCTTAGAAGCTTCTCACCCATATCTTTATTAATACCCATTAATATTTTTATTTTCCTAAGTTTGGACTTATGAACCCATTAAATATATTAATTATTTTAATAACTCATCATTCGGGTGGAATTTCTCTAAACAATTTTTGGGTCTTGGAGATCTCATGAACTCTAGCCCCTCCACAAAATTTCGGAGCTAGATCACATCTAATGCTACCCAAAATCAACACTCCCTCTTACGGATGAATGTGTTCTAGCAATGCCTCCCAATAGAAGCATTACACTGATCCATGACATCAGTCCTTTGCGTTGTTGATGCTCGGCCTCCTACCCCTCATCTACTGCGTTGTTGCACCCTATATTGCTACACATGACACTGCAACTGTCACTGCTACATCCGTACTGCAGCTCCCTCTGAATATGCAGCATCATGTTGCCCATAGCACTGCCACTAGTAACTGCTGCACTGCAACTCCTTAAACTATCCGCTTCTGCTACTGAAATGGATTCTTAACCATCCCCATCTTCTCCCTGAAATAAAAAAACTGTTTTCTTCCTAGAGCCTTGGTGAGAATGTCTACGACCTGTTCTCCTGTCGGGGTTTTCCTCAATTGTACGGCCCCTCGCTGGACATAGTCTCTGACAAAGTGACACCTGATGTCAATATGCTTCGACCGATAATGAAAAACTAGATTCTCAAAGACCTTGATGCAACTCTAATTATCACACAAAATATTTATCGCTTCCATCCTTCTCCTAAATAGATTCACAACCAATTTCCTAAGCCATATGGCTTCGCACGAAGTTGTGCTCGTTGCCATATATTCAGCTTCAGCTGAGCTCAGAGCTACGAATTTTCGTTTCCTACTACACCAGGAGGTCATTCCCAATCCAATGTTGAAACAGTACCAATGGTACTTTTCCGATCTACTAAACTTCCAGCCCAATTTGCGTCAATGAACCCACTAAGCCTGATGTCATTGCCTTGGGTGTACATTAGTCCATGCTCGACTGTTCCTCGTATATATCTGAGAACATGCTTGGTTGCTGCCCAGTGCGCCCTATTTGATTCCACCATGAACTGACTAATGGTGTTGACAGCGCAACAAATGTCTGGCCTGTTATTGACCAAATATATTAGGGACCCTATGAGCTGCTTATACAAGGTGGGATCGACTTCTTTATCTTCGGATGCATCAATATTCTTCCAGTTGGTAATCATTGCAGTAGCCATAGGTCTACAGTCCTATATCCTGAATCTTTTCAAAATCTCTATAGCGTATCTCCCTTGTCTAAGGAAAATCCCACCCTTCTGCTGCCAAACTTCCAACCCCAAGAAATAATGCATTCATCCCAAATCCTTCATGTCGAATTCTGTAGCTAGGTTTTCCTTGCAATCTTTGATGAGCCTGGATGAGCCTGTCAGAAAAAAATCTACATATAACACCAGGATTAGAGACTCATTCTCTACAACCAGATAGTAGAGGTTAGGATCTGCGTCACTCTTGACGAATCCCATCTTTTGCAAGTAACCATCAATTCGACCGTACCATGCTCTAAGTGCTTGTTTAAGCCCATACAAGGATTTCTTTAACTTGCATACATGAGATTTCTTCTCATGTGTCTCAAAACCCTCTGGTTGCTCAATGTATACTTCTTCTTCTATCACCCCATTAAAGAACATTGTCTTGACATCCATCAGGTGAATCTCCCACCCCATCTGTGCTGCAAGGGATATTCCGAATCTAATAGAAGTATACCTGGCTACTGGGGCGAAGGTTTCTTCATAGTCTATCCCTTCCTTCTGAGCGTACCTCTTAGCCACAAACCTAGCTTTGTATTTTTCCACACTGCCATCTGCAGCATATTTGACCTGTAGATCCATCTCGAACCTACAACTGACCTGCCCTGAGGCCTAGGTACAACTTCCCAGACATCATTGACCATTATGGAACTGTATTTCTCCACCATAGCATCTACCCATACTTGATGTTGAATGGCCTCCTGAAAACTAGAGGGTTCTCCAACCTGAGCCACCAAGGCTTGGTATCTGTCTAGTTGTCTATGCTCCCTTTTCTCGTTCATGGGCTCACCGACGAAAGCCTTTGCATCTCGTAGTATCTATCGAAGTTACCAGCTCGTTCTACCACTGGTAGTGGTTATATCTATATGTTCCTCCTCTTCCTGAGACTCCACCTGTTGTGATACCTCTGGAGTTTTTCCTTTTGGAGAAATATTGGTGCTAGTTTTCATTGGTCAAAGTGGCAAGACCAATGGATCATCCTTTGGCTGCTCTTCGGAAGACATTTCTCGAGATTTCCTGAAAGCTCTGTCCTCCATGAACTTTACATCCCGTCGAATTACGATCTTCATATTCCCCAGAAGATAGACTCTATATGCCTTAGCATTCTCGCTATATCCCACAAGATATCCTTTTTCCGCAACCTGATCCAATTCCTTCCTCTTTTCTTCGGGTACATGGCAGTATGCCAAACTCCCAAATATCCTGAAATGACTCACCTTAGGCTTCTTACCGGTGAAGACACTCTCCGGAGTAATCTTACCTAATGCCCTGTGAGGAGTCCTGTTCTGGACATACACTGTCGTGTTGCATGCTTCTGCCCATAGAAACTTGGGCATATCTTGATCATACAACATCACCATGGCTGCTTCAACAATAGTACTGTTCTTCCTTTCTGCTACGTATTATAGGGGGTTGTCCACTCTCTTTTGATGCCTTCCCTTCTGCAAAAATCAATGAAGTCTTTGTCGATGTATTCTCCACCATTGTCTAAGTGCAATATCTTTATCTTCCTTCCTGTCAGATTCTCAACTAGAGCCTTGAACTCTTTGAATCGACCAAAAAACTCATCCTTGGTTTTTAGAAAGTAGATCCAAGTCTTTCTGGAATGGTCATCAATGAAGGTGACGAAGTATTCGGCACCACTAAGAGATTTTGTGGACATGGGTCCGTAGATATCTGAGTGTACCAATCCCAGAACACTCTTAGCCCTATTGTTGCTTCTGGAAAATGCCGCTTTGGCATACTTGCCTAATGCGCTCCTTTGCATACATCATCTCATTTGGTACTCAACTCTGGAACTCTTGATACTATTCTCCAGAGAATTCTTAGAGCCCCATTGTGTAAGTGTCTCATCCTCCTACGCATAGTTCATTCAAATCTTTTTACCCGTTGCTGCCTATCAATGTCATTAGGGATTCTAGCTGTAATCTATACAACATGTTACTTCTTACTCCAATTTGGGCCTTTTTATTCCAAATCAGGTGTTTGACATATACTTTCTCCTTGATGAAGAAAACATCATAACCCTTGTTTTGAAGCTGAGATACAGAGAGTAAGTTCATCCCCAATCCCGGCACATGCAGCACATTGGTTGTTCGAAGCCGATCCCCTTCTTCTGTTTGAAAGACTACAGTACCTCTTCCTATGGGGATACATTTTGACTTATTTCCCATGGTGATCTGGAAGTTCATCCTTTCTTCCTCATAATTCAAAAAACATTCTCGTAGTCCTATCATGTGCCAGGAAGCTCCTCTATCTATATACCAAACCTCAAAGGAGGCAAAACTCACTAAGCAAGTGACTTCTTCTTCCAATCTGGAAGCTAACATAGAATAATCATGATCCATGCTCCTAGTGCTCTCTTCTTCCTCTGGAGATCTGCGTGAGTCCTTCTGAGTTGATGCCCTGGCATCACGCTCCTAACTCATAGCAGATTCTTTAATCCTGTTGCCCGATCTCTGCTCCAATACCATGTTAGAATTTCTAACACGAAATTCTGCTGCAGCAACTGATTTATTTCTCCTACTTATTTCTCACAATAAGTTGTTTACGAAACCCTTCAGTAAACATTAAAATAAATTCTATTGTAGTTATCACATAATAACATAGAGAAAAATAACAATGATATACAAGCACAAGAATCAATCATCTACGTGAGGACTGTGTCATCTGCATGAGAAATCGTCCCTACCTGCGTTGTCTCTTAGAGCTCTCCCTATGCGGTGTCTCTTTGAGGCACTACGTCACCTCCTCCTCAGTCTCACTGATTCTGAAACCCTCCTCTACCTTCACCCTGCAACTCTCCCTCGAAAATCGAAATCTTTCTCTTTGAGAATCAATTTCCCTCAGGTTACTGAGTATTTGCCCAGTGTGTCTCCAAATGACTCTCAAGTATTCCCTTATACTTTTCCTATTGAAGAATCAACGGCCGAAATTAAGTCTCTAATTAACGGCTAAAATTAAAACAAACTTGATCCTCGTCTCTTAGAAGCTTCTCACCCATATCTTTATTAATACTCGTTAATATTTTTATTTTCTTAAGTTTAGACTTAGGGACCCATTAAAAATATTAATTATTTTAATAACTCGTCATCCGGGTGGAATTTTTCCAAACGATTTATGGGTCTTGGAGATCTCATGAACTCTAGCCCCTCCACAAAATTTCGGAGCTAGATCACATCCTATGCTACCCAAAATCAACACTTCCCACATCTCTTGGGTTGTATCCTTGCCCTGCAAGTGTGAGACCACATGATCCCGAACTCCATCGTGAATGAGCCTCTTTGCCTTCCCATGCTTGACCTTGTACTTCTTCTTTTGATCGTTGTCAACAGGAACAGCTACAACACTTTTGACGTAGGCCTCGAGATCATATTCCTCCAGAATAGCTAAGATTCTAGTCTTCCATATGACATAATTGAAAGCTCCTTCCAACCTGTCCAGATCTCTGAGCCCATGCGATGCCATTTCACCCAACAGTCGAACTGTCTCCTCTAGTCACTGCTTAGCACTACTCAGCTGCTCAACAAGTGAGAAATTCGAACTTTCTAGCCGAAAGTTCTCTGAGGAGAAAATTCCCCTTCTATGTGTCTTCATTCTTTTACAGCAGATTTATGCCCCGGCAGAAACTCCGCCCTTCAAGCACTGCACTGAGGCTCTGCGCCACTCCCCCTGCTTCGGCAAACTCCTGAACTGGAAATCGTACCTCTTTGTCGTCTCACTCAAAGAGAGATTTCCTCGAATCTGCTTCCCGGCAAGGACTGCGCAATCCCTTCAAGGGGATTCGAATTGCTTCCAAGTGCAGCTTTCAACCTCTCTGCTCAGCGTTGGATCTGCTCTTCCTGTTTCAAAATCAATGCTTTGATACCATGTGAAAATTCCTAGACTCGAAGGAACCCCTGCTGCAACAAATCTGAATCTACTTCACCTCCTTGATTTTTAATAACCAAGTTATTCTTCTGAATACTAAAACAAATTACTTGTGCAACCTACACTAATTAAATATTTGATCTCATGAACAGAAAACAGAGCAAAGAACAAGATACATAGGACACTTGTTTTTGGACACAATAGTCCCTGGAAAAACCCAATGCGGGAAAACCTATGCAGCAATTCTGAGAGTTTATTATATCTTAATACAAATCTAGGATGCTCATCTAGCAATCCTATACAGAGAAAGTATTGGCAAAAAACCTGAATGAGTTTTACCTCACTTCACCCAGCAGAATTTTGGCTAATCCGACACAATACTGGCTAACCCCGGCTATTTCTGCGCTAGCCTTGCGTAGGCTCTGCATCAGCCTTTCAGACTCTACGTTAGCCCTACATCAACTTCTCTGCCCTCTGCGTCAACTATCCCGGTTGTTCCAGCAGTTCTCGATAGTTCTAGTTGTTCCGGCAGTTCTGGATTCTACGTGACAGGCAGCTTTTTAGCTCTGTATTGGCCTTTCTGGCTCTGCGTCAAGACTCCGTGGGCCCAGCCTGGCCCAACGTCAGCCTTTCCCGCCTACTGCGCTGCCTCTCTGCAAGCTCTCTCAGCCTCTCTGTCAGTATTCTTCGGAAAGTCCTGCCAGATTCTCACTGCCCCTTTGCTGCTGAATTATCACTTAGTTCGAATTTCTCAACTTCCTAGCCCCAGAAATCAAGCTCTAGATCAATTCTCTCTCTCTCTGTGTTTCCAAATGAACCCCAAGCCTCCATTTTATACTTTTCTTGTTGAGTCTTCAACGGGCGAGATTAAGTCTCTAATCAACGGCTAAGATTAAAACATGACGTGATCCACCTTCTAGATCATTCTCACCCATATTTTGATTAATACCCATTAATATTTTAACTTCCCTAAGTTTAGCATGCCTAATCCCAATGAGGTCACCAGCCAAGGGAAACCTAGGGCAAGAGATGGTCCTCGAACAAGGGCTTGCAATATCTCGAGATCCCACCATCGGATTTGCTTCAAATTTGGAGGGCCTCTAGAGCAAACACCAACACAGTTGTGGACCAAAAATCGAAGTATTTGGATGGCTAGATTGTGAGATAAGTGATGCCCTAGGTGACCTATGTAGGCTAGGCCTAGAAAGAAAGGGAGAAGGTGAGAAAAATATGCTTTAAGGTGATCACCTATGGAAGACCAGTGCCTATTCCTTTGGGAGAAATGGAGTCAAGAAGATTCCAATGATTAGGATGGTTTCATTCAATCAAGGAGGCCTCTAGAACAATTTCACATGACAATTAGGGCATGAGGAAAATTGCTTCAAGGTCTTTATACTTCAATGTGCAATATGTAATGATTTATCAAGATAAATTTCAATGAAATATCTCTAGGAACATTCAATTATTCAAACATGGCCCATAACATGATGCAACGCTAATAAAAGACACATTTATACCCTTTCACCAAAGAAAAGCAGCAAAATTTCGACCTAGTATAACGAAAATCCCAGCATCATTTATGTGTGTTGACACCTAATCATAGGGATTGGGTGAACAACTGTAATTAATGTAAATAAATAATAGAGAATATAGAGAGTCATCGGGAGATGAACCAAATAGTCACTCCCTCTTGTATATAATAATGAACAACCTGAATGAATAACATAGAATTCTGATTTGAAAAGTTACCTCCTGGTGAAAAAATTTGCTGAAAGAGAGAGCTTTTGGGAAGAAGACAGCTCCTGAATCTTTGAGGTTGTCTGTCTTGCTCAAAGAGAAAAGAATCTTGCTCAAGATTCTTCCAGAGGAAGAGGTGGTCGAAGAGGAAGAGGAAGAAATTTCAGAGGCAGGGGGGAAGACACTCTCAAGGAGAAAAGTCAAATTTGCATTGCATACGTGCAAAAGAGATGGATCACATGATGTATCCACATGCAAGCTGCCTTGGGACAGAATTGAGCAAGAAAGAAACCAACCCAAAGGTAAGACTAATGACAGAGAGAAAGGTAAAGCACCTAAATCTACTCACTATGTTGGGGCACACTGTAATATTGGAGTAAATGAAGACTTACTTAATGCTTCTTGGAAAAATGATTGGCTGCTTGATTCAGGAGCAACTTACCACATGACTTTAAGAAAAGATTTTTTTGAAGAATTTACTGACAATGTTGATGGAGCAGTATATTTTGCAGACAAATCAAAACTCAAGCCATCAGGGCTTGGCACAAGTCTTCTACATCATGTTCTATATCTCCCATAGCTGAGGAGAAACTTGTTGTCCTTGGTCCACATCCGCCAGTAAGGACACTCCATTCATATGTTTGATGGCAAGCTTGAGGTGAGAAAAGCATCAGACCACTCACTTGTCATGACAGGGATAGAAGAAGTACCTCTGCTCATGCACAAAATTTTTCATACAATTCTCATTATGAAGAAGGTACATTTCCGTCAAGTTCATTACGACATGCTAGATTTGGACACTTGAAATATGACAACCTCCGCTTGTTGAATAAAAATGGTGTTACTGGTTTGCCTAAAATTCCTAGGAAACTTAAGCAATGTGATACTTGCATTCTAGGAAAGCATAGCAAACAGTGTTTTCATGATTCACATTCAAGAGCACATAGAAAACTTGAACTCATTCATTCAGATTTATGTGGTCCAATGCCTGTTCCTTCTGCAAATGGAAATAAATATATGATGACATTTATTGATGACTACACCAGAATGTGTTGGGTTTATTTATTGAAGAACAAATCTGATGCTTTTCAAACATTCAAGAACTTTCATACATGGATTGAAAATGATGCACAATCTCATATTGGCTCTATTTGCACTGATAATGGAAAAGAATACACTTCAAATGAATTTGAAAACTATCTTCGCCAACATGGGATCAAACATCAAACAACTATGCCTTATAATCCCCAACAGAATGGAGTAGTTGAAAGAATGAATAGGACAATCTTAAATATGGTACGCTCCATGATGTTTTTCAAAAATGTAAAATTGATGTTTTGGGCTGATGCAGTTCTATGTGCTGTATATGTAAAGAATAGATGTCCATCTAATGCTATTAGAAACAAGACTCCTTATGAAATGTGGTATGGGCACATTCCTTCGGTAAAGCATCTTAGGGTCTTTGGCTTCACATGTTATGCCTTGATACTAAAGATACATAGAAACAAACTTGGTGCAAGAAGTCGTAAGTGTATCTTCCTGGGGTATTCAAACACCTCCAAAGCATACCGTCTCGATGATGAAGTCAATAAAAATTTTGTTGTATCTAGAGATGTAATCTTTCTTGAATCATCCAAAACTGACAATGTTTTTTAGCGGCAACTTGATCGCTTGGATAGATTCGCAAATGCAAAATCATTTGAAGAATTTGATAATCAAATTCCACATCTTGAAGGGGGGATTCCTATACTAGATCAATCTGTGGAATCTTCTTCTGAAGCACTCTCTCCCATGTATGAAACTCCAACAACGGATGATACTTTAAGTGATGTGATTGATAGAATTGGGAGACTCAATCTTGATTCGGTCCCAACTCAATCAACGGAGCAGCCTGGACCATCTGAGAAAGGTCCCCCAAAGTGGCTGACAAAGACACTTGAAAGTGTTCATCCTAATGAGGTTGGAAAGACAGGAACTAGAAATTCAAACTGGCAAAATGGAGGTGATGTAGATGACTCTGATTCACCTGTTGATATGGATGTTTCTTATGATTGTGAATTGAATTTGTCTACAGATTTTGAACCAACTTCCTTCAAAGAAGCTACTTCTCATGATGAATGGAAAGAAGCGATGCAAAAGGAGTATGATGCCCTGATAAAGAATGGCACTTGGAAGCTGGTTGATCCTCCATTAGGAACCAAACCAATTGGCTGCAAGTGGGTTTACAAGAACAAGTATAAAGTTGATGGCTCACTTGACAAGCACAAAGTCAGACTTGTGGCAAAAGGTTTTGCACAGAAGGAAGGGGTCGATTATGAGGAGACTTTTGCCCCCACAGTAAAATGGGCTACCATCCGGACACTCTTTGCCCTAGCAGCTCAAAACGGTTGGAAAGTCCATCAAATGGATGTAAAAACTGCTTTCTTGAATGGAGATCTAAAAGAGAATGTTTTTATGTCCCAGCCTGAAAGATTTGCTGTGAAAAGACATGAACATAAAGTATGAAAACTTGTGAAATCCTTGTATGGCCTCAAACAAGCACCGTGAGCCTGGTATGAAAAACTCACTGAGCATCTTCTAAAACTCAATTTCAAACATTATGATCTTGATGATGCAACTTGGTTTGTCAAGAAGGTTGGCAAAACAGTTATATATCTTGTTGTATATGTAGATGATCTTTTGATGACAGGGAACAATGAAAGCTACATTGCATCCATAAAGAAGGAATTGAAGAAAGGTTTTGAAATGACTGATTTGGGCTATGCTCATTACTATCTTGGTATTGAAGTAACTCAACATCTGAAGTCCATATTCCTTTCTCAAAAGAAGTACATTGGAGATCTGTTGAACAGGTTTGGCATGACTGAATGCAATCCTCTGACTACTCCAATGGAACAAAACTTAAAGCTCACATCCATTGAAGGAAAAGAATTTGAAGATGCAACAAAGTATTGACAGCTTGTAGGAAGTCTCAACTACCTAACTACTACCAGACCAAACATTTCGTTTGCTATTGGAATCCTCTCCAGGTTTATGCAAAATCCTTGTGAGGGACATTGGTCTGCTGCAAAAAGAGTTCTAAAGTATTTCAAGGGAACTCAAGACTTTGGAATCAAGTATACACAGGTGGGCAACTTCAGCTTGATTAGATACTCTGATTCAGACTTCGATGGAGACAAAGAAACTGGGGTATCTACTTCAGGTTATGCTATGAGTCTTGGATCAGAAGCTGTCTCATGGAGATCACGCAAACAATCAGTTCCAGCAGATTCCACAACAGAGGCAGAATATGTGGCAGCAGCTGAGGCAACAAAAGAAATTGTGTGGCTCAAGAAAATTCTTGAAGATTTGCAAGTAAAACAAATGCAATCGACTCCACTCATGATTGATAATACCTCTGCAATAAAGTTGGCCAAGAACCCAAAGTTCCATGATCGAACAAAGCACATCAATACTAAATATCATCTAATTCGACATCATGTTGAGGCCAAAACAATCCATCTCTGGCATTGTTCCACTAATGAGCAAATTGCAGACATCTTCACCAAAGCACTTGGAAGAGAAAAGCTTGAAAGATTCAGAACGATGCTTGGACTCACCAACATCCCTTCAGATTAAGGGGGGGAATGTTGACACCTAATCATAGGGATTGGGTGAACAGCTGTAATTAATGTAAATAAATAATAGAGAAGATAGAGAGTCATCGGGAGATGAACCAAACAGTCACTCCCTCTTGTGTATAATAATGAACAACCTGAATGAATAACATAGAATTCTGATTTGAGAAGTTACCTCCTAGTCTGACAATGTGACATAGAAAAGAATGACAAAATAGCATTAAAAGAAAATTACATGTGAGAACAAATATATCCAATCATCATCATATGCCAATATAGAAGCTCCAAGACAAAAATGAAGATATTCAAACTTCAAAATTCATCCATCCATCCAATTTCATCCTCCAAAAAGAATAGAGAAAATCTCTTAAGAGAGAATGATCAATACAAGCGATGATGAGAGAATGGATCAACTCATTTTGGCCTCATTTAGCCCCTAGAATAAAATAATGTGCAAAATAACAAGTACTTTTGGTGACAAGCCCACCAAACTACTTCAATAACAAAGGAGTAAGCCTCTTAGGAGGGTCAAATGATTAATAACATGTGTCGTTGGGCCTTAGAGGAGGCCTAATGAAGTCCATAGGTGCCATAACGTGAAATACGACTCCAAAAATAGTGGACAAAGGGTTGGCCCCTTGTTATCCAAGTAATAAACCTGTGGTGCTCCCAAATGGATGTGGAGGCACACAAATGTCCTCATGGGTCTTAGAGAATTTCAGCCTCCTTGTACCTTTGGAGAGATGTGATCTATGGAGCATTTTGTTCATTGGAGCTATATTCTTGTCATTGGAGAAGTCGTCTTGGATCAATGAAAGGATTATTCATGCATGTTATCTTGTAAGTGAGCCTTGTTATTGATAAATTTGTGCTTTTATGTCTAATGTATGGAATATATTGGTAATATAGGGTTTTTCTATTTTGCCCTAATTTGTTGAAAATCAATTGCATAGAAACTAGATGTCACTATTGCATGCATCATTACTCTTGAATAATATGTGAATGGTAATACCCTTTGTGAATCTTTGAATTAGCTCTCCCATGTGAACATTGATCCCTCATAAAGATAATAGTTAGGGTTTTGGTGTTAGGGAAGCAAAATATCCTTACTCCTTTGCAAGTTTTGGTTGATCTAGCAATCTCATAGACTCTATCCACCCAAGTACTAGGAACTGGCCTTGTCTAAAAGGTGATCAACCTTTATCTTACCCTCAACTTGAATTTCACACATTTTCTCTCTTATTTCGGCCCTCTCAAGGATAAGTGGTCTCAATTAGGGCTTAGTGTGAAATTTCCTAGGAGAGATTTTTGGAATTATAAGGATTCAACATCAAGAGTGGTAGTGGTTGCCTCAAAATCATTCCTATTGGTGGCTAATATTTCCATTTGTTGATTTTTGTGTAGCATCGAGAGGTATTCCCGCATGCCAAGAGGTCACCTAGGTCGACCTAAAAGAATTGTGAAAATTAAAATAAAATAAAAATTGGGCATCATGTAGGCTCAAAAAACACAAGTCATCCCCACCGTGAAAGAATGTGTCCCTTGGTCAAAATTCAGCCCACTCGACTTGTATATATACATGATGTGACACTTCATTTTGATCATTCATCATCACATCGTCTCTCTTCTAGAGCAGCAACATGCGTGACAAAATGAGGCCAAATTGACTTGACATTGAAGGAGTTGAGAGAGCGCAGGTTGACCACATTTAACCGAGTTGCAAGAGCCAAGTTTGACCGCAGTTGATCGAACTACAGGCACCAAGTTTGACCGTAGTTGATTGAACTGCATGAGTCAAGTTTGGCCGCAATTGATCACAGGAGTCGCAAGGCTGAATTTGACTGCAGAGCTGACCACAAATTTGAGTGTGACTAGGCTAGTCTGACAACAAATTTTGGGAAGTTTGACCTATGTTGACTTGCTAGAGTTTGACTGGATTTGCCTGGTATTTTGACTTGGGTATTGGCACAGATTTCTAGACAAATTATTGATTTGTAAACCTTGCTAAAGAATAATTTCTCCTAAAGAAAAGTTGTTGGGTTTTCTCCCAAGGTTGGGCTTCCCAAGGTAAAATTGTTTGTCTCTATTGTGCATGGTTGTCTCTTTATGATCTTTATTGTTTCTATTGCATTTACTATTGAGATTTTTTGTGTATAATTGCTCAATGATATTAGTGACATGAGATAAATTGGTTGAAGATCATTAGGTAGTAATTATCAGATCAAAAGATTGGTTTCTATTGTGCATCTTGTAAAAAATTCAACACAGTATGAGAGCCTTCTTATTGAAATAGCAGTCATTGAAGTCGACCTATCGGATAAGTGTTCAATAACTTGACTAGATTTTTTCCAAATGATGCCAAGTCTAATAATGAAAGACAATTTAAAGAGTGGTACCAATCTTCAAAAGAAAACCATTCTAGAACCAGAGGGAGCTGAGGAGAAAGTCTTTGTTTCTTCTCTTTCTAACACTATTACCAATAGTAGTGATACCTGGTTAGTGAACAATGGTGCTTTTTGTTGAGAAATCTATAAGGCGATAGTTAGGATAATTACTCTATTCTTGATAATTGCTTGTGATGTCCTTTTACTTTTTCTTACTTATTAGCTTCTTCTCTTATTTCTATGTTTGTTCTTATCATCAAACAGCTACCAAAACAAGAAGAGAAATAGTACAAAGAACACTAGATATAGGCTGCAAGCCAGGGCCAAAACCTCTCCACTTGAGAGGAAAACCCGCAAATCTCTTCTCTTCTTATAGATTCTTCAATTGATGAATTCCAAAACCTCTAGACCAAGACCAAGTTCAACCTTCTTGATGATGTGATTCCTTTGTCTAAGTCAAACCCAGTCAAATCTCTTCCAACAACACAATTTCGACCCCCAACTTCACATTTTCCGGCCTCTACTACAGGTCTAAAATTTTTGGCCCCTGCAACTGCTACTGCATCCACACATCTGAGTGAAAATTAGCCTTCCAAGGCCTCCCAACAACTTCACTTGACTTGCTTCCTTGTCTAGGGCTAGAGAGTGACCTAGTAGGCTCCTCTTCCAACAACTTCGATCTTCTTCTAACAACTTGAGAATTTCGACCTTGAAGCAGCAAACCCTAGCTCTTCTTCGCACGTGTGAGAGAATTAGCCCAAAAACTTCTTCCTTCGTCCTTCTCCTTCTTCGCTAGCCTTCTCGCTCTTCTTGTTCGCTTAGATGATTAAAAGTGAATGTGTGTCCAAGGGAGGTCGATTTCCTTCCTTTATATAGGCTTCTAAGGTGGACGAGGCTCCTCAAAATAGACCGACTTCTTAGCTGGCAGGCCGACTTGGTCTTGGAGGGTATTCTGACACTTTTAAATACAAAAATAATTCTTTTACAAGTTACAAGGTGCCCGATGGGGTCTTCAACATATGACAATGACTCTTTTGACCTAGGTCAAACCCTAGAAGCACTCAATGGGTGTTTGACTTCTAAAATAAAAGACCTTGAGCATGAAACCCATGCTTCAAAATAACAATAATAATTTTTATTTTATTTTACAATATACAAGAATCAAAAGTAGATTTCATATTTATGAAAACCGAACGTAGTTACACATTTTTCAACACTCTCTCCTAACTGGGGAGGTGTTCATAAATGGCACATGGACATTCTCAATCTAAAGATATCTCATAAGAAGAGTCGGATTGGTAACCCATATGTTTAGCATCATATCAATCAGCATTGTCAGATAGAAAGGCCTTGACTAACAGTTCTATCTCTCAACAAAATCAAAGCACAATGTTGGCGAGACCAATGATTTATAGACACCTTCATCATTGTCTCTCAAGGTACATACCCCACCAAGGTGTTCACGGGTTATGACCTTCCAGGACTATTTTTATCTTGGATTCCCAGTCCTCAAAGAATACTGGTCCTCTATGACTACTCTTATCTTGGATGCCCTACCTCATCCTCAAAGAGAATCGGATGTCAGATTCGTACCCAATCCTCCATTCGTTCTTCCCAAATGAAGACAAGAATGATGTGTCTATCTCTCCGTATCAACTAGGGAGGATATATTAACGAATCCAAGCTTGTCTCTCAAATAGACAAGCTTATTATTAGGAAAAGATTTTTTCAAGATGTCAGCTACCTGTTCATCAGTGGAGATATATCGTAGCTACAACAAACCATCCTCCACCATCTTTTGAATGTAGTAATACTTTTTTTTATATGCTTTGTCTTTCCATAAACATTGGGTCTTCAAAAAACCTTATACAATTGTTGTTGTCACAATGTATCACTGTAGGGTCCATTGGTCCTTCAAACAAGTCAGACAACAACTTCCTCAACCAGACAACTTCTTTGCTTACTTCACAAGCTGCAATATATTCAACCTCAGCACTACTCAAAGCAATCGACTCTTGCTTTCTGCTCATCCATGTGATCATGGAGGATCCCAAAGACCCAAACTGAAACATCCTCTAGTAATGCTTCTTCCATTTTGCTCACTCCCTCCCTAGTCGGAATCTGTATATCCAATCAAGTGGACATCATTCCTATTATCATACTTTAGGTAGTAGTGGATTGTTCCTTGCAGATATCTCAGTATATGCTTGGTTGCTATCCAATGATCATGCTTCGGCTCAACTTGGAACTGACTGAGAACATTCACTGCAAAACATATGTTTGCTTGAGTATTTTCCAAGTACATCAGTGAGACAATTAATTGTCTATACCTGGTTGAATCCACAAGACTTGACTCAGATCTTCTTAGCCTCTTCAAGTTTGTGATCATGGGGGTTGTCATAGATTTGCAATCCATCATGTCAAACCTCTTCAGCATCTCGATCACATACTTTCCTTGACCTAGATAAATCTCATCAGGTCCCTGCCAAATTTCCAATCCCAAATAGTAGTGCATCAACCCTAGATCCTTCATGTCGAATTCCACTACTAGTTGCTTCTTACACTCTTGGATTCGACCTTCCACACCCATCAAGAGAAGATCATCCCCATATAGAAGAATGATAGCAGGCTCATTCTTCACAACCTTGATATAGAGATTCGAATCAGCAGAACTATTTGTGAAGCCGAACCTTTGTAGGTATGCATCCATCCTAGCATACCATGCCCTTGGTGCTTGCTTAAGGCCATATAATACCTTCTTTAGCTTGCAAACATAAGCCTCTCTATCTTTGAATTAAAATCCCAAGGGTTGCTCTATATAGACTTCTTCATCAGTGGTGCCATTCAAAAATGCAGTCTTGACATCCATTTGGTGGATGTTCCATCCCATCGATGTTGTCAAAGAGACCAATGAATGTATAGTTGTATACCTTGTTGTAGGTGCAAATGTCTCTTCATAGTTGATGTTTTATTGTTGAGAGACTCCCCTAGCCACAAATCTTGCCTTATATTTATCAATACTTCCATCCGTTGCATGTTTAATCTTGTAGAGCCATGTGGAAGTTACCACATATTTGTCTTCAAGCCTAGGCACAATCTCCAAAACTCCATTTTTCATTATCGATTGATACTCTTCATTCATGGCATCCTTCCATTCTTGGTGTGTGACAGCTTCTTCAAAGGTGGATGGCTCTACTTCTATCAGTTTCGTCATATAAGCTGCATATCCAAAATATCTTTTGGGCTTCTTACTTTCCTTGAATGTGCCTTTGACTGCTCCATGACCTTCTACATCTAGTAGAGTAGACTTCAACCAGTTAGGTCTCTTTCTAGTTTTGGGGATGACCACTGGTTGCACTGGTTCACTGGGACCTTCATCTTCATGATTTGGTTCTTCTTCCTCCCTTGTACCTTCCTCTTCAAATATAGGAAGTTCTTCATCATCAGAGTCCATCAGGAGATCCTTTGATTTCTTGAATGCAATACTTTCATCAAATATCACATCTCGACTAACTTCTATTCGGTGTCCTTCTTTTATGTAGATCCTATATGCCTTTGAAGTATTATTGTAGCCAACAAATGTTCCTTTCATGCCTGAAGGATCCAATTTCTTTCTCTTGTCTTTCGGTATATGAATATAAACATGACAACCAAAAATTCGGAGATGGTCCACACTTGGTTTCTTCCCAGTGAATGCTTCTTCGAGAGTCATGTTATCTAGTGACTTGTGGGGACTTTGATTTTGAATGTATACAACAGTCTTAGTTGCTTCACCCCATAGAAATTTCGGTAAATCTTGATCATGTAACATGGCTTTTACACTTTCTTCAATGGATTGATTCTTTCATTCTGCAACTCCATTTTGTTCAGGATTGTATGGGACTATCAACTCCCTCTTAATCCCAACCTCCTTACAGAAAGCTATGAGTTCCTTTGAAGTATATTCTCCTCCATTGTCGGATCTTAAGATCTTTATCCTTCTTTCTATAAGGTTCTCTACTTCAGCTTTGAATTCTTGAAATTTGTTGAATACTTCATCCTTGAATTTCATCAAATAAACCCAAGTTTTCCTTGAATGGTCATCAATGAATGTTACATAATATAGATGACCTCCAAGAGACTTTAGAGTCATGGGACCACAGACATCAGAATGAATGAGATCCAAAATTTCTTTTGACCTTGAAGCACTATTTCCAAATGGTCTCTTGGTATTTCGCCAAATGCACATCCCTTGCATACTCCTTCATGATCCTCCTTGAGTTCGGGGATGCCATTTACCATTGTATTTAGAGTTGGTAAGATTTTGTAGTGAAGATGACCAAATATTCTATGCCAAAGTTCACATGGGCTAACTTCAATGTGAACCAAAGCTTGAGCGAGGGGAGTTAACAATTTGTAGAGTCTTCCTTCACGGATCCCAATCATCTTTGCATTTTCGATACTAGAGTTTTTATCCCATACTACAACTTTTCCATCTATGAAAGCAATTCCATCTCCCATATCTTCTAGACATAAAATTGAAAGTAGATTCTTATGCAAACCTAGAACAAATAAGATGTTGTTGAGATGAATATTGCCTCCATTCTCTAGCTCTAGCGAGGTTGATCCAATTCCTCTCACAGGATAGCTCTTCTTGTCACCAAGCTCAATGGAGTAAGAAAAATTTCCTCTTGACAATGTTTTTAGTTGCTTTTTATTCACCAGTCATATGTCTTGATGCTCCATTATCAATCACCCAAATATTTTCATCTTCAAATGTGCCAGTAAGTGCTGAGAATAGTCCTTTGTCCTTTGAAGATGTCTTGGTCATATCCTTCTTGAGAGAGAATAGGAGATCCCATAATTCTTTGATGCCCTTCTTGAGATTGCTTGCTACCCTTGTACACTTCTTCAAGAACTTATTCAATGTAGTAGATATCTTCATCATGCCCTTAAGCAACCTTAGCTCTAAAACCATGTTGAGAAATCTATAGGGCAATAGTTAGGATGATTTCTCTATTCTTGATAATTGCTTGTGATGTCTTTTTACTTTTTCTTACTTATTAGCTTCTTCTCTTATTATTATGTTTATTCTTATCATCAAACAACTACCAAAACAAGAAAAACAATAGTACACAAGAACACAGGATATAGGTTGCAAGCCAGGGCCAAAACCTCTCCACTTGAGAGGAAAACCCATAAATCTCTTCTCTTCTTATAGATTCTTCAATTGACGAATTCCAAGACCTCTAGACCAAGACCAATACCCTTCCAAGACCAAGTCCAACCTTTTTGATGATGTGCTTCCTTTGTCTAAGTCAAACCCAGTCAAATCTCTTCCCACAACTTCGACCCCCAACTTCAGATTTTCGGCCTCTGCCGTAGGTCTGAAATTTTCAGCCCCTGCAACTGCTATTGCATCCACACATGTGAGCAAAAATTAGCCTTCCTAGGTCTCCTAGTAGCTTCGCTTGACTTGCTTCCTTGTCTAGGGATGTAAGGCCTTAAATTTAAAGTTTTATAGCAGAGTATAACAATTCAAAATATCAGAATTGATGCTGAGTACCTACCTGGATTCCTGTGGTTGAAGTTGTTTTTGATTTGCTCCACTCCCACTCCCATTACCAAAACGACCAAAACCTCTTTGCCAAACTGAGCACAACCTCAGTACCCAGCTCTAAAATACTTCAGAATTTCAGTACCCTGGCCCCGGTGCCCAAAAGAATCAAGAACAATCAAGGCTCAGTAATCTTTGCTCAGTTTATGACTCTTTGTTGTAAATTCCTTCTTTGTTTTCTCCATTCTCCAAAAAAAAATCCTCCCTCAAAACTCCCTTTCGACTCCCTTATAAACTCTTTCTCCCACCGTCTCCACTTCTCCACCACCCTACCTGTCATCTCCTCGACTCTTCTTCATTACATGCCACCTGCAATGTCTCTTTGTCTCCTTTATGTTAAATGAGTGTATATTTATTACGTGAGTCATTGAGGTGGCCGACTTTGTTTCTTTTGATTGAATTGATTTTATTATGGTTTTCTTTTATTTAGTTTAATATAATGTTTTATGGAATATATTACTTATTTTATTTATAATTTTTTTTAATAATTCACTTTATTCTTAACATATCATTAAATTAAATTATACATCAATTAAATTTAATTCATAATTTATTATTTTTATTGTCTATCTATATATCTTTGATTAAGGACTTAATCATATATATATACAAATGGTGTGTGTGTGTATATATATATATATATCAAAAGGCCCCATTCACTATATATATATTATGGTGAGTTAAAAATTTACTTCGATAATCAATTTATTAACTTAAGCATAGATAGAGTCTGACATTAGCCGGTATGTATACTATTGCACTATATGTGGGTCATGCATATGTAGTTGTCATATGGATAGCACGTATGTGTGGTAATATTCACATTCTATATGTAATTATAGGTGGGTCATTACAAGGGTTAGAGAGTGACCTAGTAGGCTCCTCTTCCAACAACTTCAATCTTCTAGCAACTTGAGAATTTCGACCTTGAAGCAGCAAACCCTAGATCTTCTTCTTCGCACATGTGAGAGAGAATTAGCCCAAAAACTTCTTCCTTCGTCCTTCTCCTTCTTCGATAGCCTTCTTGCTCTTCTTCTTCTCTTAGATGATGAGAAGTAAATGTGTTTCCAAAGGAGGTTGAGTTCCTTCCTTTATATAGGCTTCTAAGGTGGACGAGGCTGCTCAAAATAGGCCGACTTGGTCTTGGAGGTATTCTGACACTTTTAAATACAAAAATAATTCTTTTTACAAGTTACAATGTGTCCGATGGGGTCTCCAACATATGATAATGACTCTTTTGACTTCTTGACCTAGGACAAACCCTAGAAGCACTCAATGGGTGCTTGACCTCTAAAATAAAAGACCTTGAGCATGAAACCCATGCTTCAAAATAACAATAACATTTTTTCTTTTATTTTACAATATACAAGAACCAAACGTACATTTCATATTTATGAAGACCGAACCTAGCTACACATTTTTCAACACTTCTAAGCATATGGCAGGTTTTCAAGATTCTCTCACCTATCTAACTAAGAGCGATTCAACATGGGAAGTGGAGCTTGGAGACAATGCCAAGTATGTTGCGAAAGGAGTTGGGACAACTTCAGTTCAACTGGAGTCCAAAGATTTATTACACATCCGTAATGTATTGTTTGTACCAGGTTTGAAGAAGAACTTACTCTCCATTCCAGAATTGGCGAATAAAGGCTACAAAGTTGCATGTGTAGATGGCCAGGTTCTTGCATGGCCTAAGGACTCAAACATAGACTTAGCAGAAGTGATTGGCGTTCAAGAGGGACTATACAGATTGAGAGGACAACCAGCCTAGGCATTAGTGCCCAAGGAGAAAAAGAAGAAGGATATGTCAAAGGTCAAGTGCTTCATTTGCCATGATTTTGGACACTATGCCTCCCAGTGTCCTGAGAAGAAAAGGAAGAGAAAGAAACATGCATCAACAATCAATGTTGATGATGATGATGATGAGCATCCACCACGGAGGAAGACAAAGGAATCTAAGCATGATGAGATTGCAGATGGACTTCAATGATTTCTGCAAGGAGGCAAGGATCAAGAGGGAGTTGACAGTTCCCTACAAGCCTCAACAAATTTCTTCCTTGATCAAGAGATAAGTACTTCATTTTTTTTCTCCCTTAATTATTATTATTATTTTTATTCTTTGGTCAGCCTCTTGTCCTTGTATTTGGCTTGGTTATGATTTTTCCTTCCATGGCCTCCTGAATGGAGTTTGTAGAAAGGAAAAATAGATCCATTGTGGAGACTGCCAAGGTGATGATTCACGTAGAAGATGGCAACATAGAAGCAAGTTTTGAGACAAGAGGATTCTCCCAGAAAGAGGGAGTGGACTACGAGAAGATTTTTTGCTCCAGTTGCCAGATGGTCAGATTCTTAGGCTTGAACAAATTGTAAGGACATCCAGGACCGTGCCAGATGACCGGAAGAGCTTCCAGCAGACAGTTAGGCAAAGTGGAAGGAGCAACCTTCCAAGAGGATGTCATGAGTTGAGATTGTCAGACTAGATGCTCAGCGACAACGGAGTATGCTTTAGTGATAGAGGAAGCAACAATGGCAGAAGGATTGGCCTATGTGACAGAGGAAGTAACAGTGGTAGAAGGACTTGCTTATGTGACAAAGGGAGCAGCAGTGGAAGGAGAATTTGCTTTTGTGATAGAGAGAGTAGCTTGGATTATCATAGGAAGACCTACTTTAGTGTCAAAGAGAGTTCGCCTCGGAGTTCAAGATGAAGGATCTTGCCTTGATGCACTATTTTTCTTGGGATTAGAGGTGTGGCAGAGACCTGATGAGATCTTTCTCAGACAAGGTAAGTATGTTGTTCAAATTTTGAAGAGATTTGGTATGATGGACTACAAGTCCATGGCTACAGCTATGATGACCAATCTGAAGAAGTTGAGTGATTCCGCTTCAAATTCAAATTTGGTGGATCCCATATGTGCCGGTAGTTGTTGGATCCTTGACGTATGTGGTTAATACCAAGCCTGATATTTGCTTTGCACTGAACACCCTGAGCTAGTATATGGTTGAGCCGAGGCAAATACATTAGGTTGTAGCAAAGCATGTGTTAAGGTACCTGCGTGGTACAATTGGATATGGTTTGAGATATGTCTCAGGTGGTGAAGTGAGGTTGCAGGGATACACTGATTCAGATTAGGCAAGAAGTGCAAAGGGAAAAAATAATACCTCATGGTGTTGCTTCAACTTAGGATCGAGTCTCGCCTATGATATCCTAGTTTAGCAGGAAGAAAACTTTTGTTAGTACAATAAAGGCAGAGTATATCAATAATATCACAACTAGTGTCACAAGACATGAAGCAATGTGGCTTCAAAAGCTTCTTGCAGGACTATTTGATCAGGTCACTTCATCCAAGAGATGGTGCAGAAGGGAGAAATGAATCTCTAGTACATATCCATAGACAAGCAGATTATGGACATTCTCACCAATCATCTATCTACAGCAAGTTTGTATACTTCAAAAACGAGCTTGGCGTGATGCAGAATGTGTCCCTCATTGAGAGGGAGTGTTGATGTCTTTGTAGGATCAGGCAAACCATCTCCTGAGAAGCCAAAAGGACTTGGATGGGTCATGCTAATTTGACCAAGGGAGATGGATACATTCACCTGAGTAGCCATAAAGAACTTTGGCTAGGTCGTGCTGATTTGACCAAGGGTAAATGGCCCAAGGCAATTGCAAGATTGGATAGATTGAAGGACTTAGTTGGGTCATGTTGATTTGACCAAAAGAGATAGATGTAATTCACCTGAGAAGCCATAAAGGACTTTGGCTAGGCCAATTGGCCACGGGTGAATGGTCTAGGGGCAGATATTCTCCTGAGAAGCCATAAAGGATCTTGGCTGGGTCATGCTGATTTGACCAGAGGAGATTGATACATCTACCTGAGGAGCCACAAAGGAATTTGGTTGAGCCATGCTGATTTGGCCAGGGGTAAATGGCTTAGGATACTCACATTGCCTACCCCAGGATGGAGTGATTTATAGGAATGCATCAACATAGCAAGCTCATGAACTTTTATTATGAAGGAGAAATTTCAACTAAGGGGATATATGTTGCAGCCAAGGAGAATACCTTCCTCACTTAGAGGGAGTATTGATTTTTGTTTAGCATCAGGAGGTATGCCCACATGCCAAGACGTAACCTAAGTCTGCTTAGAAAATTTGTGAAAATTAAAATAAATAAATAAATTATTTTTTGGGGCATCATGTAGGCTCAAAAAGGACAAGCCAGCCCCACCATGGAAGGGTGTGACCCTTGATCAAAATTCAACCCATTTGACTTGTATATATACATGATGTGACACTTCATTTTGATCATTCATCATCACATCGTCTCTCTTATAGAGCGGCAGCATGTGTGACAAAAGGAGGTCGAATTGACTTAACTTTAACGAGTTGAAGGAAGGCAAGTTGACCACATTTGATTGAGCTGCAGGAGCCAAGTTTGACTATAGTTGACCGAACTATAGGAGCCGAGTTTGACCGCAAGAGCTGCAGGGCCGAATTTGACCACAAGTTTGAGTTTAACCAGGCTGGTTTGACTGCAGATTTTGGCAGTTTGACCAGCATTGACTTCTAATTATTTTAGGCAGTTTGACCAACCTTGACTAGTTGGAGTTTGACTAGATTTGTCTGGTATTTTGACTTGGGTATTGGCATAGATTTCTAGACAAATTGATTTGTAAACCTTGCTGAAAAATAATTTCTCCTAAAGAAAAGTTGTTGGGTTTTCTCCCAAGGTTGGGTTTCCTAGGGTAAAATTTGTTGTCTCTATTGTTCATAGTTGTCTCTTTATGATCTTTACTGTTTTTGTTGCATTTACTATTGATATTTTTTGTGCATAATTGCTCAATGATATCAGTGACATGAGATAAATTGATTGAAGATCATTAGGTAGTAATTACCAAATCAGTATATTGGTTTCTATTGTGCATCTTATAGAAAATTCAACACCATTTTCTCCACAAATCTCTTTCCCTAGCTACTTTTCCCTAGGAGAAACCCTAGTTTCGTTAAGCTTCAACTTGAGGGCTTCTTGAAGGTTTTATGTGCCATTGTCTTGTTGGAGTACATCCTTGGAAACCTTTTCTTGGTACCTTGACCTTAGGCCACTCCATCTCACACGTTATTAATCAAGCCCTAAGTCAAGCATGCCTTAGTTTGGCCTCTCTAACAGAAGCGAATTGGCTCTCCTCATTGCTTGATCCTTGTACCTAAGTTGTGTCATCCCTTAGAAGCCTATTGTGTCACCTTATACCTTTAAGCCTAGAATATCTCTTAGGTGACCTATATACCGAGACTCCTCCCATTGGTGAAAATCCATAAAGAGCAGGGGGTAGTAGCTGTGGTGACAGTGGGCTACTACCTTATTGTTGTCACTTGGTCTAGTGATTGCCTTGTAGGGTACCCCTCTACAAGGCCTGCTAGATTTTGTGGCAACAGGGACCTTTGGTACCTATTATCATTCGTGTAACTCAGTCCTATAATCAACTATGACCATTGATTGTCTCTCATAGTCTACCATCCAATCAAGTGTGTGTTTAACTTTGCTTTTGTTATTTAATCATAATTTTAACCCTCGCCTTTTTAATATTTCATTTATTACACTTGGCAATAAATGATTTGTTCAAAACCAACATTTTCCTAATAGCTTCCTTCCTAATCTTATGTAGCTCATTATTTGTGACATTTCATTGAAAAAAAAATTGAAAATTTTGTAAAAATTCACATAAATAGTGCTAAAATGCTGACAGTATCTGTTAACACCGCCACTGCTCCTGGAATCTATGTTATTCACTTCTACTGTTCTTTCATGTTCCAACAAAATTTCCATTACTATCATAAAGACAATTCTAACACAAAGGGTGTGGCTTTAAAAATCACTGCAAATAGCCAAGGCTTCTTACAATCTAAAAATCCACCAGTTTTAAGTTATGTTTTTCACTTTTAATTTCTTTTTATCAGCATGGACATCATTTATACATTACAAATTAAGATGTCTTTAGAAAAGACCTGCGATCAAGATAAAAAGTGGGGATCTTTTAAAGCCACAGTAACCCATAATTGCTGCCTACTGTTCATTAGTTAACATGCTTTAAAATCAGTAGAAAAACATATCAATCAAAGTCGCAACTAGGTTTTGTTTACTGTGATCTCTCTGTGCTCCTTTTGATCTTCAACATTAGTAGAATACTCTAATTCAGTAGAAAGGTAGGTATGCTGTAAAAATGGAGTCTAAGAAAGTACCGGGATGTCTCCTTTTGCTTCAATTCTCGACCAGTTTTCAGTCTTAGTATTAAATGCCCACACTGTAAAAGACAAGAAAAACTAGAATTAGAATGAACCTTCTGAAGTCCATATGTAAGAATTAATGAGGATGATATTCAAGCAAACCAAATACACACCCTCAACTCTATCAGAGGGTGGTTCCATCTGGCCTCCAATCAAAATCACAGTTTTACCCCACGAGACCTGCAAAAGAAGTTTGCATTATGACTATTCACTGATTTAAATGGTCATTCACTGAATCTTTGTGGTTTCTAGTATAATATCACTATAAAGCTTAAACTGTTTCATGAACCTTTTTTTAAGTTCCCTAAAGTAACGCATTCATATTAATATGATATCATTTTGAGAGTTTTGGAGTTCACCTCTATAACCTTAATTTCCATATTTTTCTAGAACTTCCCAAGATCATGTACTACTTGAGATTTCATGAGATAGTAGAACTGCAGTATTTAATTTTTGTTAAAACGAGTACAGACCCCATTCTAATTGACTGCTATTGATCAATTAAGACAATGTTCAAAAACATTTTACGCTATAAAATTTCTGTCAACTTTATTTAAACAAACTTAGCAATGAGTTGTTTCTAATAGTATCAACCTAACTTATCTCCACTAATTTCATTGTTTTTATACATTGTTTTTGCAACTATTTCTTCTGTTGAAATATTGTAACCTGTACAATAAATTTACAAAAGCCAATAAAATTTAAAACTACCAGAAGGCTTTCTTTATTGAAATCTTCAATTTATATAGTTTATATATATGGATTTCATTGTTGAATTTGCAATGCGTCAAAGAAAACTATGTATATACAGCTGCTGCTTGTCTCGACTCGCCATCACACTTATATTTTTGGCTTTATACAATTGTTTTGGTCAACTTCATAATTTTCAACAAACTTCACAATTTGTCTCAGGCAGCAAATACAAATTTAAGATTTTAAACCGTCACTTATAACAAAAATATCTTTTCTCATCAAAATTGCAATAAGTAGTTGAGCTGCTAACTATGGATTCTTGGTTGAATGTTTGTCCATCAAATAAAGTTGTCGTGATAGAATTTTATTGAATGGCACTATCAGCTATTTTCGTGAACAGCAATTATCCATAGAGCATAATTTCGATGTCCATCTTGGTTTTGTCTTTTGATATAATGGCATTGAATATTACTAAAGTCGAACCTGTATCAACAATTTACACATTTTGGACTCATTTCATATCCGTTAACAGAATTTCTTTTGGAATGAAATACTGCACACTTCAGAGATTCATGTTTGCTATAGTGTAGACAGGATACTTCGAACAAAAAAGGAGCTTTCTGGAGTGAAATGTTTCATGCTTCATAGTTTACTATAGTATAGAATTACATTACATCAAGGATAAGGAGAACTTTAAATAGTCATTGTTGAATAACAAATATCATGGAGAACTTTAAATAGTCATTGTTGAATAACAAATAGCATGCACATAACGATTTATATATTGTCAAAAGTCTAAGGACCAACCCATGGAAACCTAGGGACAAACCATAAACATATATTCAATATTGTTGGATGGTTGGATGGTTTAAATTAGAGGAACTACCAATAAGAATTTTAAAGTATGTCAACAGCTAAAAAAATATGAAATGGGGCACATACTTTAATCCATTTTAGTTATCTTAAAATTTAAGTGGGTTGCTTGACCATGATGACAGAATTGTGTGTAAAATGGAAAGTTACCCAAGAAAGCTTCTCTTATAAGCAGTGCCGAATGGTCCTTAGACACCTACCAAACTGTGCCCTTTGCATGCAGGAAATCGTTGACTTGGTATTGCTTTTGATAAAGCCTCTTTAGTAGGAGCTTGGGTTGTTGGTCCAACAGCTGACCAAGAGAGTTTCCCCATGTGCAACACCTGCATATGCATATTAATTTTATAACAGATCATGTTCGAATTTGCTAACATGTTACAAGCTTGAAATAAATAAAGATAAATAGGCTCATAACAATAAAACATCAGAACCTACGATCATAAGCATAACTGCATAAATGAACTGTTACAATAGTATGTCATGTCTTCGTGCTTGTTGAAGAAATGCAGTCACACTTTACCTGAACATCATCCAATAGACCATGAGAGGATTCTCCTCCAACCACTACCATTTTCTTTCCGATTATTGTTGCTGCATGCTGATTTATGTACAGCACAATCTTAGATACAATTTCTTCAGTATTCCCACGGTTGACTATGAGAAAATAAATATACAAATTGCACGAAATAGGGGAATATGCCCTTCCTAAGAGTACCACTACACCATATCAAGCATCTTAATTATTCTGAAATTGACAAGGTTCCCACATAATGTCTAGCAGTTATGCAGATTTCGTCTAGCAAAACTTACTGTTAAACAATAGTTATTGTCTTTCCAAAAGTGAAATCGTGCTTTGGCTTATGCCACTGACAATGGGTGTCACCTGCCAACTACTGATTTACATTGTGCAGTTCCAAATGGATAACAATAAACTTCCATTTCTGCAAAATTTAGAGTGGATCGAACTCTTCTTACATTATATCTAGGCTCAGGCTTTATCCCATGCAGAGTCAATGTGGTCCAACTCTGAGCATCACCAACAAAATCTGTCTTCTGACCAGAGCAGTCCGAAGAAGAATTCCGGTCGTTACCATCATCTGCCTTCATTTCCGATAATGGAAAACTTGCCAAATTTTCTGCTTCCTCCTGCAACAATACACCACCACTACACAAATTTTACAGCCTGCAAAGCCAACCATTCTAGACTTCAGAATTCAAATTCTCGAGCTGACTTCTAATCGGATTTTCGTAACAGACCCTCTCCTACAGACCATTATGTCAATATAAATCTGAGTCTTCATATCAAAAGTGCTTAAGCAGACTAGTCCAATGTTCAAATCATTGAAGCGACATTGAATACAATATCTATAAAATTTGTGATAAACACAACTATGCTCGGGGAAACACATTTTCAAGAAATCAAAGCTCATAGGCAGGCCTTTACGCTCAAGGACAAGGGAAAACCCCGCTATCAAGAAATCAAAGCTCACATTAGGTCCCTAGGACTAGAAAAAGGAATTTCCTAGCTTTGGCCATGTAGATTATTTTTCTTAATATTGTTGCCTCCGGTAGGGGTTCAACTCTATTATTCTCTCCCAAATTCGAAGGCTTTACCATTTTGGCTTCTATAAAAAAGCAATGGTAAAAAAATTCATTAATCACATGCCTGCTGAACTGGATTTTATTTGCTTAACTTGTCTAGTGGTAGTCTGGTAGACAGCAACGGACAACGTCCCAGGTGAACGGAAATTTAGTATGAAAATTCAATAACCTCTGGAAATTATTAAATTGATAATCAAAATATCTTACATTGGCGCGGTTCTGACGATTTAGAAGCCGGAGAGGATTCCAGCCCGTGTGCACCATATGAATTCCCTCAAATTAGACCTAAATTATCTTCTATTTTCTAGATTTCTTCTGCTGAGCTCTCCAAGTCCAGAGAAATCAAACGCTACCAAGGTAACAAGATAACATATGTGAGCTACATAAATTCTTAAAGTTTTCTCACATAAAATTTCTACATTCAATGCACGCCCGCAGTTAAAAGAGGATTCTTAAGTTTTCTCACATAAAATTTCTACATTCAATGCACGCCCGCAGTTAAAAGAGGATGACAAATAACTGGGAAACAAAAAGATCTAACTAAGAATGCGTATTTTCAAATTCTCTGCCAAATGAAAGCAAATGAATTTAGGTAACGAAATTTAATCTTGTTTTGCTGTTTAAAGACGAGAAGCTTTACCATTGGCTTTGAAGGAAACTAAGAAAACGCGCACCTGCTTCGATCGAGGTGGCAGAATATCTCTGCACGTGACCCGGAGAAAACTTCTGGAATTTTGAAACGGAAGGTCGAAAACGCCAAGAATCGTCTTTACTATGTTTATATTATCTGTTTACACACAGAAGTTGGAACAATTAGGTGTGTAAACAGAATAATGGAGCTGTTTATAATGTGATATTTTGGAGATTCCGGTGATAGAATTTGGCGGGAAAAAATTGAGGTTAAATTTTGATTTGTATTATTTAAAATGGTTTTTTAACTGCATATTTGGATTCAGCACCCCGAAAAACCCTGGATGTTTTGATTGTGCAAAAACTAGTTATCAAACTTGCAATTCCAATAAATTTCTGCTGAATTTTGATCGAAAAACCCACCCGAAAAAACTTCCAAAAAATCAGATTATAGACAACTGCCAAAAGAATTAGGTGCCGGGTTCCAATCTCGGCCGTCGTGCTCTCATGGAAGTGCCTTTCTGCAAAGTTGACAGGCTTCCTAGGCCTGACTGTCACATACATCGGGGACCGTGACCGTGACCGTGAGGGTTTTAGGAACAAACGTCGAGAGGAAATCGACGTAATTCGTCGATTTAAATGAAAGAATAAGAAAATTCATGAGTTGTTCAGTACATTCGACTGTATTCAGTACATCGTTTTCCATGGGAATCCACACCTATAATACGACAAAGTGGTGACGAAGGCGAAGATTAGCGTTTAAATTTTTACATAATAATCAACACCGATATCCGACAAATAGGTGACGAAGGGTTCGGATAGGCTTTAAATATTCCCATGATAATCAACACTTACGGGTGACGAAGGTAAAGATTTAAGGTTTAAATATTTTCATAACAATGGGCGACGAAGGCAACGATTAACGTTTAAATATTTCAAGAATAATCAACTCTTATTGGTGAGGAAGGCAAATATTATGGTTTAGATAAGGCAAAGTCTTTAGCTTATTAGTGCGGTAAGTTTCTCTCAGCAATCACAAATAGAAAGAATTCAAACGCATTTAATCATTAATAGTTTTAAAAGTCAAATCAATGGTTTTATATGAATAATCTAACTCTTATGGGTGAGGAAAGCAAATATTATGGTTTAGATCAGGCAAAGTCTTCAGCTTATTAGTGCGGTAAGTTATTCTCTCAGCAGTCACAAATGGAAAGAATTCAAACGCATTTAATCAGCGGTAATTTTAAAGTCAAATTAATGGTTTTATATGATATGTTTTTAGTTGAGGTTGATATGAATTAATGGTTTTATATGATATGTTTTTAGTTGAGGTTGATATGTTTTCAATTGAAGTTTTATTGAACATTTATTGGTTGAATTTATTTATTATTTAAAAAACAGTTGAAAATGTGGATCAGTATTATTGGCCTAAAATGGTTTTTGAAAAAGAGCTAAATTATCCTGGACCAGTATTATAGGCCTAAAATGGTTTTTGAAAAAGGGCTAAATTATCTGGAAAAGATAGGAATGAAATAAATGGTAAGTGGTTGGACAAATGGGACACAAATTTGCATGATTATTCTCACACGAAAAAGTAGATAATGAGTAGATAATGAGTGTTAGAAAAAATCAAGACTGTTATATGGACAAAATAGGTAGGCAGGAAGAACAGCACAATATATCAAAGCATTTAACCCGAAGCAGAAGCATGATGATAAAGAGTGTTTGAGATCTTCGGCCAAGAGAAAGAATAAAATTTTAATTGAGCAACTGAGGATTAACTCTCATCTTCTAAAATGTAAAACTCACAAATAAATAATCCCAAAAAAATTTAGAAATTTGCAGTAGAAAAGTAATAAAAACAAAAAAATATTTTATCAAAGACTATGCAACCTACTAAAATATTCTTTATTCTTTCTCAGTTTGATACTAATCTAGAAGTAAACAGTCTCACTAAACATATTTTGAGGAAGCGAGACTTCACAAATTAGCCAATTTCTTAATCAAAATTTATAACCAGAAAGCCAAGCCAGCATGGAAAAGAATCTGAATAAAAAACATATTTTGAGGAAGCGAGACTTCACAAATTAGCCAATTTCTTACTCAAAATTTATAACAGGAAAGCCAAGCAAGCACGGAAAAGAATCTGAATAAAAATTAAATGGTTAATTATTGATCGCTTAGACCACGAGGAACGTCACTAAAATTCATTCATAAACGACAAATAGGTGACGAAGGCAAAATTAGGGTTTAGATGAGGCCAGGTCTTCAGCAAAGTACCTGGCTGGGCAGGCAAAGATTAGGGTTTAGATAAGGTCAGGTCTTGAGCATGGTACCTGGCTCGGCAGCTTTTGCTTGGAAAGTTACAGACGCTTGATATCTGTGAAGCCCTGCAGTTCACCGCCTGCTTTTCCTTATTCTGTTTCTACGGGCAGGTTTCGCATGTGACCATCGGTAGGAAGTCTGTGCAATTCTTGTATATTTAAAAGCTGTTGGTCTGTATATCTAAAGGCTTTTGGTCTGACAGACCTGTCACTGTTGTCGATTAACCTGTTTCATTAATCACAGTAACGTGGAGCACATAGATTAAAAAAGGCATCGTTACAAGAGCGGAGACCATAAATGCAGACAGTGTAAATATCAACTCTCGGATGAATACACAGCGTGCATTTAAAGAACATTTTAGTTTTCTTTGGGCATCTATCGCCGACGTCAAGCCCTACGCCACCCACACATCTCCACGGAAATGATGCCGCCACCAGTCAGCTCGGAATGATGCTGCCACCAACTACTCCGTTCTGTTAACTTTCGCATCCATTATTGTTTTTTGACATCCACGAAAATAGAATAACCAGGCCCACGCTCAGCCGGAGCACGACCCTTAAAAACCGCCCGGCAGAGGGATCGTAATGATGGAAATGGACAGGCAACTTTTGTGAAAAGTGATCTCCGGTTGGTAGAGAAAAAGCTTTTCCCTTTTTTTTAATCAGTAAGTCTGCAATTGATTCAGTGAGTAGTATGTAATTTTTAACGTAGGTTTTGTTTATATTGTGGTGTGGTCAATCATGTGGGATTTCAATGTCAGCAGATTATAATGGTTTCTTTTAATATAAAATGTTTTTGCAAAAGAAATAAAATTTAATTTTTTATTTTAATAATAATATATTTATATAAATATAAAAGGTTGAAAAGTTTTTAATAATTTTATTATATTAATAAAATATATTTTTAAATTTATTAATTAGATTTATTGTGTACGATTGGAACGAATGATTATTATTTTTTTCAACTTACTAAAATTCCTACGAAAATTAATGCAATTCTTTTAATGATTATTATTTTTTCATATAAAATATAGTTATAGTTTTTATAGGAAAATATATATAATTCATAATTTTAAATATATATGTTTTTTTCCAACAATTGAACAAATGCAATTCTTTTAATGATTATTATTTTTTCATATAAAATATAGTTATAAAATGATTATTATTTTTTCATATAAAATATAGTTATAGTTTTTATAGGAAAATATATATAATTCATAATTTTAAATATATATGTTTTTTTTTCAACAATTGAACAATAATATTTAAATAAATTTATTTATTAGAGAAGAAGTTGTATAAGGTTTATAGCATAAGTTCAATTCTTTAAGAATCCTTAAGATTTATAAGATAAGGTTTGATATAATGGTTCACATTTACATGAATATAACAGCTGTGCTGATGGGTTTTTCAAGGAGGCCACGACACTTCCCCGGGAGAGTGGATGATACAGGGACAACGAGGCTCCAATGAATATCGTTATTATCATCCCCCCAGGAGAGTGGATGATACAGGAACAGCCAGGCTCCAATGAATATCGCCTTATATTGATCAAATCTACCACAGCGCAGAAAGCCCTTAGATCACAGTTTTCATTTAGTAAATTTTGATGTACATGCTTGGCTCATACATTGTATATATTTATTTTACAGGCTATATATCTAGTGTATATGAGCAGAAACTCTCAGCAAAGACATTACCCTGCGTGGTATATGTGGACTCTACTGTAGATGACAACCATATAAATAGCATCTTTTTTATAATTTATAGAAGATAGTGACTAAACACCCTGCGTGGTGATGAATGTTCAAGAAGCACAAAGTTTTTGACAAACTGAAATTTTTTACAATGCCTTTAGTGGCAAGAACCATACAACATATGCTAACATCATCTACAACATGTAGTTTTTCAAGCATAATGAGAGATTATGATTTTTCCAGGGGAAAAAAGGTTTGATATAATAGTTATTGTTGATGTTGAATCTAAGAATTTTTTTAGAGAATTCAAAAGTGTATATATATGTGTGGGTGGAGAGAATATATATAATTTCAAATATATGTGTGTATTTTCAAATGGACAATAATATTTAAAAATTATTTATTATTTTTAAAAATTAAGATATTAATTGATGATGATGGTGGTGGTGGTTAATGTCCACTGAGACCAAACTTTGGTCTCTCAGACCTAAAGAAACGAATTATTTAATTTGAATTAAGATTTTATTCCTATGCTCAAAAAGCTTGGAGAGAAGCCTCCTTTAACAACATAAAAGGCTAGGAAGGTCAGTGTTGCAACAAAGATTTTGAAACTGAGATCTAATGTGGTTGTACCCGTGGCACTCTAAGAGGAAGAGATTTTCATCCTCGATGTTTGTATTCTCATAGAGATGGCAAAACCTTTCCATCCATAGTGTTTTAGGAACTGCCCAACGACCGTTTCACTATGGAGCTCATGAGAGTTCGTTCTAATCTTGGCTATATTAATTTTCTTCTTTGAGCTAGTTAAAACAGAGAGATACTTTTGATCTTCTAGGGTGGGGTTGATGACCTCCTTATAATATCTTAATTTTCTTTTAGCTGCTAAATCTTTCTCACACCGCATTTTCATTTGAACTTAGAAATAACAATATTTTTAATGTTTTAATGTTTCAATATTTGTATTATTATTTAATTTATTTATTTTTAAATTAATAATATCAAAATTTTAAGTTAAAAAATTAATATATTGTTATTAACTTTTCTTTAATATATATATATATATATATATATATATACATAACTGCCTCACCTCAATTTTAATATTTAAATTTTGAACTTCTCTTTAAGTAATATATTATCTATATAGCCCACAGGGTTATGGATTGATGGTGAATGGGTGCGCTGTTAAGGCACTCCTTGTGATAGGTCACCAGTTCAAATCCCTCGTGGGTACTTAGGTTAGTCTTAACTAGAAAATATATATATATATATATATTATCTATATATTTATATATGCATACTTTTTTCTCTTTGTAAAGTCTTTTTTAAACTCATATTTAATATATTAAAGAATTTCTATATCAAGTGAATAATAGTTCAACTAGGCAAGTTGGTGACATCTCATCCACTAACATGTGTTGTCCTTCATCAACTTCACTACCTACGAGTTCTATTACCGACATTCTTCATATGATATGCACCTTCGAGGGAAATGTATCTTCATCAACATTGAGGTCCAATACCAAACGCACTCATCATGGGAGGGAGCAACGTTAAATTACCTAGCATGTAGGTTGTCCAACACTCTTGTCACCCTCAAGTAGCAATGGATATTTCAAATAGTATTTCTTAGGTTTTCTTGATTTTCTTTATAATCTTCATATTTGACACCGTGTTTTTCTCCTACATCCTTGTCCATAGTCTTTGGTTTGTTTAGTCTTGCATTGCTTTGACCTTTCCCAACAAGATAGACTTCCATGTTATCGCATGCAAGCAAAATTTGCAGCAATGGAAGATACATAGACCTTTCATCGCTCAGTCTCACCTACAACCAAGAAAAGATTAAGGAACTGGAGGTAGACGTGAAGGTCAAGCGTGCTTATCATGAGGATGGGGAGATTTACTTGTAGACAAATGATTTTGTTCGTGATTTTGGTACCAATCACACTAGAGACACCAAATTATATAGGACTCTAGAGCTATACTAGCATACCAAAACATTTGTCACTCATGATCTATATGGTCAGTAGGCAGAATTCTCTAAGCTTAAGGCTTATTTGGACAAGTTAGAAAAACAAGGTTGTCTCCTTGTCGTCCTTCATTCTTGGCTTGCAAAGAAGCATAGTGGAATCATCATCTTAAATTTTAGAGGTGGCTCCAAAGATAATCTGATTGGCATCACCTTTGAATCAACAACAAAGGGGTCTCCTTTATCCTCTTAATTCTAGATACATAGACCTTTCATCACTCAATCTTGACTACAACCAAGAAAAGATAAAGAAACTGGATGTAGACGTGAAGGTCGAGCACGCTTATCATGAGGATGGAGAGATCAACTTGCAAAAAAATGATTTTTTTCATGATTTGGGTACCAAGCACAAGTCTAGAGAAACCTAATTCTATAGGACTCTGGAACTATACTAGCATACCAAAACATTTTTCACTCATGCTCTCTATGATCAAGAGGTAGAATGCTCTGAGTTTAAGGCTCATTTGGACAAGCTAGAAAAACAAGGTTGTCTCCTTGTCATCCTTCATTTTTGGCTTGCAAAGAAGCATAGTGGAATCATCATCTTGAATTTTGGAGGTGGCTCGGAAGATAATTTGATTGACATCACCTTTGAATCAACAATAAAGTGGTCTCCTCTATGTTCTTAATTCTAGGATTTATGTTTGGATTTATAGCCCTTGTCTCTTCAACTTCATTTTTCTTTCCTCTGCAAGGAAAAACTATAGAAAATGGTTTCTTTTATGACAAATCTACCCCATTGTTTAAGATGTCCATCTCAATCCATAAATATTATATAACTTTGTTCTTACCTGGTTTCCCTTTAGGCAAGCTTTTTAGGATTTTTTCATTTTTTGTGATCTATATACTAAGAAAGTCAAATCCTTTTTTAAGTACTAGATTATTTATATATTTATATATGCATAATTTCTTCTCTTTGTAATTCTTTTTCAGACCCTTATTTAATATATTAAAGAATCTTTATATGAAATGAATATTAGTTCAACTAGGCAAATTGCATGATTATAAGTTGGTCACATCTCATCCACTAACATGTGTTGTCCTTCACCAACTTCACTGTCTGTGGGTTCTAATACCGATAATAATTACATGGTATGCTAGAGCGAGGGAACTATTTTGATATCAAAAGGAAAGTAAAATTGACGATTCCTATTACTTGATAATTACTTGTGAATTTATTGTTGGCTTATTTTTATTATGTTTTTATTCTTCCATTCATAAAGCAATTACTGAAATGCAAAAACATGAACAAGAGACACAAGATATAGGCTCCAAGCCAGGGCTAAAACCCCACAAGGGGGAAACCCAGAAAATCTCCTCTTTTTATATAATCAAATCAAAGTGAGAAATATAAGACCCAAATCTAACCTTCAAGAAGCCAAATCAAGCCCTCTAAATTTTAGTCAACGAATCTTCATCTTAGCTTGTGTTATTTCACATAAACATAGCCTCAATCCCTCATATTTACTTCAAAAGTATATCCTCAAGAAGCTCACATCAATTATAGAAGGTAACCCACAAAGAACTTGCTTTTAATACAAACCATCTATCACAAAAAAATCACATCATTTTTGATCTGATAATCACCCTAAGAGTGACCTCAGTTGAAGATTTATTAAACAAAAAGGTATTACAGACCCATGTGCTGGTGTGTGTGCTTTGTGTTATTGAAACAACAGATCGATCAGATTGCCAATACACAGAAAATAAAGGGAAAGACAACAGAGAAATACAGTAAGCAACACAAAGACAAACAATTTTTAATAAGGAGTTCACCCTATTCTCCAGGGCTACGTCTCCGGTACAGCTTTAGTGGTGGCCTTGTTTTATTGTGTCTTTCAGCAGAGAAATTACAATGCAAGGACTCAATATGAGTTCTCCTGTAACAGATTTTGCTTGGCAGGGTGCTTCTTGGATTCCCCAAGCCACTCAGAGTTCAAAAACTCTTTTCCTTCCTACCATCTCTATGACCCTCGATCTACAGTGGAAAGAGCCAACTGTGATGCTCAATCCTGACAGATTCCTCTATGGGAAGGCTTGATTCTTCAAGCTCTCTGGTGCCTGATGCTGCCTGTGGTCAGCTCGACCCTCTGTCTCCTCTGCTTGGCTTTACTGCTCTCCGTGCTCAGTCCTCCTCTCAGGGTTCACTGTTCGCTGTCTCTCTTGGTCGCTTGGACTCTTCGCTCTCTCTGAATCTCCATTCAACTATCTCTGTTCATGGCTTTAGCCATTCGATCTCCATGCCTGTTCGGTTCCTCTCCCGCCTGCGTCGATTCGCCTACCGCCTGCGTGCTTGGAGTTCCCTGTTCGGCGTCAGCATAAACGCTCGAGAAGTAGCCACGTGTCCCCATCGAAACAGCGCCAGCCTGTTCGTTGATTCGTTTCTTCGGTTATGTTGTGGATACGTTCTTTCTCCACCATGGCAATCGACGGATTCCAAATCCCCTTAAATTGCGGCTTAGTTCCCTGTCGATTCCGCTTCTGTCTATCGGGCGCAATCTCAGCCATCTGATCTAGGCTCCTCCAGATCCAATGTCATACGCACGTCGAGCGCAGTTGACTTGCTCAACTAATAACATGCGATCACGACGGTTTTTCTCTCACCTCCACTACCATGCGTCGATCGCTGAGTGGGATCGCTCCACTCTCCTCCAAAACCTCTTACCGTTCAAGGGCACCCCGATCAATAACGCCAGTTTCCAGGTTGTGGGTCCCACCTTCGTACATTGGTGCTTTCCGTTTCTCCGCCCACGGTTCTCCGACTCCCAACATGACCGAGGGTTTAAGGCCCCTCCATTTTAGGCGTTAATCGTGCATCGAAAATCAGCTCATTTTCCCATTCCGGGGCTGCCAGGGGCTACATCGACCTCTTGCGTAGTCTCCATGGGCCTCGGTTAGCGCGCTTTGACCAAGGTCCTCGTTGTTCCGTGCTGGCTGCCATGGCCACTGGTTCAGGGTGTTTCCGATTGCTTTTTTGGATTCTTCAAGGATTTGTTTCGTCCCGATATAGTCAAGGTTCTTTGACAGTCGTTTATGGATCCGATTCGGATCACAGCCTCCCTACTGAAAAGCTTTTGGACCACCAAAAGTTGGTTTTCTTCAAGCATCGACTAAGTGAGGAAACTGTTTCCTCACTTGTCCAATCTCAATCCACTTCACACTACTCAGCTTCGAACCTTTAAGCCCAATCTTGAGGTATTCCACCTGTCCACTGCGCTTCGTCCTTACCTTCCTGTCCAGCACTGTGTCTTCCTGCAACTCATTGAGATATTCAGGTAGCAGGTCATCAACAGAAGGCAATTGACTCTGCTCTTCAGGGTCCTCATTCATTGAAGGTTCAAACAACCTCAAGCAATCTGCGTTCACGACTGAGTAGATGTGCATGTAAGCTAGCAGATCAAGGCAAAAATCATTTTCACCAATCTTCTCAAGTATCCTAAAGGGTCCATACCTGATAGGTTTCAGCTTCTTGCCTTAACCTTGCATCTTGTCCTTGCTGATATACAGCCAGACTTGGTCTCCAGCTTGAAAACTATGCTCCATCCGATGTTTATCATGCCTAGCCTTGTACTTGGCCTGGCTCTTTTCTAGTTGTTCCTGTACTGCCTGGTGGATCTCCTGGATCTGTTCAATGAACCTAGTTGCTCTGTCCACATCACTGTGTCTATCAACCATGGTATCTTTACCAAATACAAAATCCAAGGAGACCTTGGTGTGAAATCAAAGCAGGTCTCGAAAGGAGATCTTTGGGTAGAAGAGTGTTTGGCTCTATTGTAAGCATGTTGCACATAACACAAGTGTTCATCCCAAAGCTTAGGGTGTTTGCTGCAATATCCTCTAAGTAACTGGATCACTGTCTTATTAACTACTTCTGTTTGGTCATCTATTTGTGGATGAAAAGCTGTGCTTTTCTTTAATCTGGTGTCCATTAGTGCCCACAGACTAGACCAAAACTTTCCCACAAATTGGGTGTCTCAATCAGATATAATAGAAGTGGGTAATCCAAAATGAACCCATACATTTTCAAAGAATAATTTTGCAGTTTATTCAGTGATCTGATAATCACCCTATGAGTGACCTCAGTTAAAGATTTATTAAACAAAAGGTATTATAGACTCATGTGTTGGTGTGTGTTCCATGTTATTGAAACAATAGATTGATCAGATTGCCAATACATAGACATTTTGAATGGAAAGACAACAGAGAAACGCATTAAGCAATACAAAGACACAAGCAATTTTTAATGAGTTCACCCTATTCTCCAGGGCTATGTCTCCGGTCCAACTTCAGTGGTGGCCTTGTTTTATTATGTCTTTCAGCAGAGAAATTACATTGCAGGGACCCAATATGAGTTCTCCTAAAGCAGAGTTTGCTTGGCAGGGTGGTTCTTGGATTCCCCAAGCCACTTGGAGTGCACAGACTCTTGTTCTTCCTACCAGCTTTGTGACCCTCGGTCTACAGTGGAAAGAGCCAACTGTGATGCTCAATCCAAACAGATTCCTCTATGGGAAGGCTTGATACTTCAAGCTCTTTGGTGCTCGATGCCGCCTATGGTCAGCTCAACCCTCTGTCTCCTCTACTTGGCTTTACTTCTCTCTATGCTCAATCCTCCTCTCAGGGTTCACTGGTCACTGTCTCTCTGGGTCGCTTGGACTCTTCGATCTGAATCTCTCTTCTGATCTCCCGTTCACTGTCTCTGTTCATGGCTTTAGCCATTCGACCTCCGTGCCTGTTCGTTTCCCCTCCTTCTTGCATCAATTCGCCTGTCGCCTATGTGCTTGGAATTCCTTGTTCGGCATCAACATAAACGCTCAGGAAGTAGCCACGTGTCTCCATCAGAACTGTGCCAGCCCGCTCATCGATTCGTTGCTTTCTCCACCGTGGCGGTCAACGGATTCCAAATCCTCTTAAATCGCAGCTTAATCCCCTGTCAATTCCGCTCTGTCTATCAGGTGCAATCTCAGCCATCTGATCTGGGCTCCTCCAGATCCAACGTCATTCGCACATCGAGTGCGGTTGACTTGCGCAACCGATAATGCGCGATCGCGGCGGTTTTTCTCTCTCCTCCGCTGCCACGCGTCGATCGCTGAGGGTGCTCGCTCCATTTCTTTCCAAAACCTCTTACCATTCAAGGGCACCCCAGGTAAAACCGCCGGTTTCCAGGTCGTGGGTCCCACCTTCGTACGATGGTGCTTTTTCCGCTTTTCCGCCCATGGTCCTCTGGCTCCCAACGTGACCGAGTGCTTAAGCCCTACCATTTCAGCCCTATTTTCCCAGCGATGCGCGTTAGCGCTAAGCGCTAACACGCATCGAAAACCAGCTCCTTTTCCCGATCTGGGGCTCCCAAGGGCTATTTTGACCTCCTGCGCAGTCTCCATGGGCCTCGGTCAGCGCGCTTTGACCAAGGTCCTCATCGTTCCACGCCGGCTGCCATGGCCACTGGTTCAGGGTGTTTTCGATTGCTGTTTTGGATTCTTCAAGGATTTGTTCGACCTGTTTTAGTCATGGTTCTATGACAGTCATTTATGGATCCGATTTGGATCACGGCCTCCCAACTGAAAAGCTTTTGGACCACCAAAAGTTGGTTTTTCTTCAAGCATCGACTAAGTGAGGAAACTATTGTCTCACTTGTCCAATCTCAATCCACTTCGCACTGCTCGGCTTCGAACCTTTAAGCCCAATTCTGAGGTATTCCACCTGTCCACTGCGCGTCGTCCTTACCTTCCTGTCCAGCACTGTATCTTCCTGCAACTCATTAAGATATTCAGGTAGTAGGTCATCAACAAAAGGCAATTGACTCTGCTCTTCAGGGTCCTCAATCATTGAAGGTTCAAACAATCTCAAGCAATCTGTGTTCATGACTAAGTAGATGTGCACGTAAGCTCGCAGATCAAGGCGAAAAGCATTTTCACCAATCTTCTCAAGTATCCTGAAGGGTCCATACCTGATAGGTTTTAGCTTCTTACCTTCACCTTGCATCCTATCCTTACTGATATACAGCCAGACTTGGTCTCCAATTTGAAAACTATGCTCCATCCGATGCTTATCATGCCTAGCCTTGTACTTGGCCTGACTCTTTTCCAGCTGTTCCTGTACTGCCTGGTGGATCTCCTGGATATGTTCAATGAACCTAGTTTCTTTGTCCACATCACTGTGTCCATCAACCATGGTATCTTTACCAAAGACAAAATCCAAGGGAGACCTTGGTATGAAACCAAAGTAGGTCTCAAAAGGACATCTCTGGGTAGAAGAGTGTTTGGCTCTATTGTAAGCATGTTGCACATAGCACAAATGCTCATCCCAAAGCTTAGAGTGTTTGCTGCAATATCCTCTCAGTAGCTGGATCATTGTCCTGTTAACTACTTCTGTCTAGCCATCGGTTTGTGGATGAAAAGCTGTGCTTTTCTTTAATTTGGTCTCCATTAGTTCCCACAGACTGGACCAAAACTTACCCACAAATCGGGTGTCTCGATCAGATATAATAGAAGTGGGTAATCCAAAATGAACCCATACATGTTCAAAGAATAATTTTGCAGTTTGTTCAGCTGTAATATGTTTGCTACAGGGTATCAAAATACACATTTTGTTGAACCTATCCACAACAACATATAGATAATCATGACCTTTCCTAGATTTGGGCAGTCCTCCAACAAAATCCATGGAAATGCTCTCCCAAGGGTGAGAAGGAACTGGCAATGGAGTGTATAAGCCTAGTTTTCTATTGTTGGGCTTGCTTTTAGCACACATTGCACACCCCTTTACATATCTAGAAACTGTCTCACTCATTCTTGGCCAATAACAAAACCTTTGCAGCTGTGCAACTATTTTACTTACCCCGAAGTGACCTCATATCAGAGAAGTGTGTGCTTCCCTAATTATCTTTGCTCTCTCAGTTTGTGGAATGCAGAGTTTCCCACAATGATATAAGAGTTGGTCCTTCACATGATAGTCCAATTCTTCTACTCTTTTGCCTTGACTCAAAGTTGCATATACATCTTTAAAGTCCATATCCTGAGCATACTATTCTTTGTAGCTTTCATGTAGCACAGAATTATGCTTAAGTATGGTAGATGCATTTATAATGGGTCTAAATAACATGTCTGCAACCTTGTTATGTATGCCTTTTTCATATTTGATGACTAAATGAAATTGTTGTAGAAAACCCATCCATCTGTAATGTCTTGATTGTTGCAACTTAGTTTGGGAGTGTAGGTATTGAAGTGGCTGATGATCAGTATGCATTACTGTTTCTTTGCCCATTAAGTAATGTTTCCACTTTTTCACACTCTGAACTAATGCATACAATTCTTTATCATAGGCAGGATTAAAAGTCTCAGAATGATAACATATGGGTTTACGGTGCTGTGTCAACACTGTTCCCATGGCATAGTCACTGGCATCAGTTTGGATCTCAAATGGTCTTTGTAGATCTGGCAGTGCTAGTATAGGTGTTGTACTATTTTTTTATTTCAAGGTTTCAAAGGCTTTCTGCTATTTGCCTCCCCACTGAAACACCTTGTTCAATCCTGTCAAAGCATGTAATGGAGTTGCAATTGAGGAGAAATTTGAAATGAACTTCCTCCAATATTGTGCTGCTCCTAAGAAGCTTCTCACTTCTGTAGCAGACTTGGGTTTAGGCCAGTTTACAATGATTGCCACTTTAGAGGGATCTATTTTCAATTCACCTCCCCCTACTATATGACCCAAATAATTTAGAGAGGTTTTGCCAAATTCACATTTGGAGAGTTTAACATAAAGTTTTTCTCTCTTTCAAAACATCTAATGTCTGCTCAACATGCTTTAAATGTTCTTCCCACGTTTTACTAAAAATCAGAATGTCATCCAGATACATAATAACAAAATCATCAAGAAAATGTCTGAGTACATCATTCATTAATCTCATGAAAGTAGCAGGGGCATTGGTCAAGCCAAAAGGCATAACCAGCCATTCATACAATCCCTACTTTGTTTTGAAAGCAGTCTTCCATGCATCTTGCTCTGCAACTCTGACCTGATGGTATCCACTGTGCAAGTCCAGCTTGGTGAAATAAACAGCTTCCTTCAATTGATCTAAAAGATCATCTATGCGAGGAAGGGGATAACTATTTTTTATCTTTATTTTATTCAGTGCTCGGTAGTCAATGCACATTCTCCACGAGCCATCTTTCTTTCTCACCAAAACAATTGGTGACCCACATGGTGATGTGCTAGGCCTGATGAACCCTTTCTTGAGCAACTCCTACACCTGCTTCTTGATTTCAACATTCTCTAAAGCAAATAACCTGTACATCCCAATGTTAGGCAAAGGAACATCTTGCTGCACAATAATATCATGTTCTATTCCCTTTTTGGGTGGCAGACCTTGAGGTTCTTGAAACAAGACATCATACTCTGAAACAATCTTTTCTATATCAGCTTGTTGATCAGAATTACAGCCCTCAAATACATTGGTTTTATTAGTTTTCTTATCCTTTACAATCATTAGTAAGAACCGTTTGCATGAATTTATCATTCTTTTCATATGTCCTGAGTTTATGAGAGTATAATTATTCTTGAGCTTATGAGCTCTTACAAAGTATTCGATTCCATCTTTAACAAGTAGATACTTGTTCTCAGCTCTATAGAAAATAGCCTTTCTATCATACAAGTAAGGACTTCCTAAAACAATTCCACATATATCCAAAGGAATTACATCTAACTCAGCCTCATCTACAAATGCTGACCCAAAAGAAAACTTGAGTTTGCACTGTCTAGTCACTTGTAGTTGTGCTTTATCATTTAACCATCCTAATGGGTATGGTTTCTTATGAGGTGTAGTTTCTAATCCCAATTTCTTTACAATTGCTTCAGAAATCATATTTACTTGTGAGCCACTATCAAACAAAGTATCAATCTTTTGATATTTGGAAACAACTCGAATATGGAAAAGCTCATGCCTTTTTCTCTCATGTTCTTCATCAATAACATATTGAGAAGAATTACTAGTAGATGCTTCAGAATTCTTACCTTTTATACTTGTGGCTGCAATGACTGTTTCATCTCCCGAGTCTGACCCCAAATCCTTCTGAATAGTTGTAGCAGTCGTCTTCTTCTTGCCCTCGGACTTCTTAGGTCTCAGCTCTAGATGCAAAATCCAACAGTGCTCATCATCATGCCCCTTCTTTTTACAGTGGGTGCATGAGGCTTTGCCTTTCGGTACAGTGTTAGCCTTCCTTGCTTTCCATTTCTGCTTTCTTTTCTCCTTGCTCTTGCTTACAGTGGGTTGGGATGGTCCCCCAACTTCTGGATTTCCATTCTTTCCTCTAGCTTCTAGATGAGTAGCTTGTACAGAAACCTCATCTATACTAGTGGGATTAAACATGAGGATAGTGTGCCTCATGTAGCTGATGTTCTGTGTGGAGCATGATTATTCAGAGGTCTTTGTTTCAGCCGGATGTATACCCCAGGATGTTTTGTACACCCCTCCACGTGGGGGGGTGCGGGGGGGACTTGTCCCCCCCGCGAGGGTCCGGGGGGGCCCATCCCCTCTGGCTAGGGGGTCCGGGGGCTCGGGGGCAGCGCCCCCGAAGCCAAAAATAAATGTAAAATTGCCTTGTAAAAGTATAGTAATTTCTAGTCAATTTGGGCCGTTCATTAGGCGGATGATCTGACGGTAGAACTTATGTTTGTTTAGGGTTTTTTGCCCTAGAAGGAAATCCCTCTCTTTGTATGAGGGTATTGTATTTGAGGCTGTGTGATAGATGTGTATTCAGTGTGAGCGAGAAACAGAGAGGTGAGACTGTGAGAGAAAACAGATGATATTACAACGGATTTGATGTAGGTTGTGTCTCTTCATTTTGCTGGATAATAGAAAGGAAGGACTGGCTGTTCGGGGTGGACGTAGCCCAAACTGGGTGAACCATGTATATCTGTGTCTCTCTTGTTTTGTGTGTTTTCTGTGTTTATATTTCTGCAATATTTTATGTGTTCCATTGCTCCGTAATATATAATTTTCTAACAGCTATGTAGACCCCCAATGTACTTCAAAAGAGTTTCTAGTGAGTCTAATGAAATACCTAACATCAATGCTCTCTTTCGGAACTCTTGAGTATACCCTTGTACACTTTGTCCTTTCAACTGCCGAAGAGTTTGCCAACTCATCATGGCTTGTTGCATGTAGGCCAATGGATAGAATTGCTTTCTGATGGCAGAAACAAAGTCACTTCAGACAGAGATGGTCTTACCATGCTTCTTCACATCAACTTGGGTTCTGCCTTCCCACCAAACCAAGGCAGTGCCCCCTAGGCGAAGGCTTGCTAGCTGAATCTTGCTCTTGTCTAAATCTATATTTTGTACTCTGCAATACACATCAATTTTTCTTATCCAATTGTCCAACTTCTCAGCATTCAACTCTCCATCATATATAGGCAAATCAAATTTAACATCTAACTTAATCAAAGATGCTTTCTTATTATGCATAGGGCTACTAGTAGGTGTAGGGAAGATTTCTTCTTTCCCCTTCCGTTGGAGTGGTCATGGGAATGAGACTCATTGTCTTCTTTATCTTGCTTAGAGCCTGATGAATCTTCACCCTTTTGCTTTCTAAAGTCCCTATACATTTCTTCCACCATGAACTTTATAGCTAGGAAACTTTCTAGGAATTGAGAGTCTGGCCCTATAGAACCTTCTTCTGACATTGTCTTTCGATAATAGACTCTTCCAATTTTAGGTTTAGTTTCCACCAAATCTCCTTCTCCTAACTTGAGCTTTGATCTAGTGATCATTCACAGCTAAACCAACACAAGCTTGTCTAACCTTACAGCCTAGCGCTCTGATACCACTTGATCTGATAATCACCCTATGAGTGACCTCAGTTAAAGATTTATTAAACAAAAGGTATTATAGACTCGTGCTAGTGTGTGTTCTGTGTTATTGAAACAACGGATCAATCAGATTGCCAATACACAGACATTTTGAATGGAAAGACAACAGAGAAATGTAGTAAGAAACACAAAGACACAAGCAATTTTTAATAAGGAGTTCACCCTATTCTCCAGGGCTACGTCTCCGGTCCAACTTCAGTGGTGGCCTTGTTTTATTATGTCTTTCAGCAGAGAAATTACATTGCAGGGACTCAATATGAGTTCTCCTGAAGCAGAGTTTGCTTGGCAGGTTGGTTCTTGGATTCCCCAAGCCACTTGGAGTGCACAAACTCTTGTTCTTCCTACCAGCTCTGTAACCCTCGGTCTATAGTGGAAAGAGCCAACTTTGATGCTCAATCTAGACAAATTCCTCTATGGGAAGGCTTGATACTTCAAGCTCTTTGGTGCTTGATGCTGCCTATTGTCAGCCCGGCCCTCTGTCTCCTCTACTTGGCTTTACTGCTCTCTGTGCTCAGTCCTCCTCTCAGGGTTCACTGGTCACTGTCTCTCTGGGTCGCTTGGACTCTTTGATCTAAATCTCTCTTCTAATCTCCCATTCATTGTCTTTGTTCATGGCTTTAGCCATTCGACCTCCATGCCTGTTCGTTTCCCCTCCTTCCTACGTCGATTCGCCTGTCGCTTGTGTGCTTGGAATTCCGTGTTCGGTGTCAGCATAAACGCTCAGGAAGTAGCCACGTGTCTCCATCGGAACTACCCCATCCCGCTCATCGATTCGTTGCTTTCTCCACCGCGGCGGTCAATAGATTCCAAATCCTCTTAAATCGCAGCTTAATCCCCTGTCAATTCCACTATGTCTATCGGGCGCAATCTCAGCCGTCCGATCTGGGCTCCTCCAGATCCAACGTCATTCGCACATCAAGCGCAGTTGACTTGCGCTACCGACAATGCGCTATCATGGTGGTTTTTCTCTCTCCTCCGCTGCCACGCGTCGATCGCTGAGGGTGCTCGCTCCGTTTCTTTCCAAAACCTCTTACCGTTCAAGGGCACCCCAGGTAAAACCGTCGGTTTCCAAGTCGTGGGTCCCACCTTCATACGATGGCACTTTTTCCATTTTTCCACCCACGGTCCTCTGGCTCCCAATGTGACTCAGTGCTTAAGCCCTACCATTTCAACCCTGTTTGCCTAGCGATGCGCGTTAGTGCTAACGCACATTGAAAACCAGCTCATTTTCCCAATCTGGGGCTCCTATGGCCTATTTTGACCTCCTGCGCAGTCTCTATGGGCCTCGATCAGCGCGCTTTGACCGAGGTCCTCGTCGTTCCACGCCAGCTGCCATGGCCACTGGTTAAGGGTGTTTTCAATTGCTGTTTTGGATTCTTCAAGGATTTGTTCGACCTGTTTTAGTCACGGTTCTATGACAGTCGTTTATGGATCCGATTCAGATCATTCAGCGTAATTTGTTTACTACAGGGTATCAAAATACACATTTTGCTTAACCTATCCACAACAACATATAGATAATCATGACCTTTCCTAGATTTAGGCAGCCCTCCAACAAAATCCATGGAAATGCTTTCCCAAGGGTGAGAAGGAACTGGCAATGGAGTGTACAAGCCTAGTTTTCTGTTGTTGGGCTTGCTTTTAGCACACATAGCACACCCCTTTACATATCTAGAAATTGTCTCACTCATTCTTGGCCAATAGCAGAACCTTTGCAGCTGTGCAACTGTTTTACTTACCCCAAAGTGACCTGATATCAGAGAAGTGTGTGCTTCCCTAATTATCTTTGCTCTCTCAGTTTGTGGAATGCAGAGTTTCCCACAATGATATAACAGTCAGTCCTTCACATGATAGTCCGATTCTTCTACTGTTTTTCCTTGACTCAAAGTTGCATATACATCTTTAAAGTCCATGTCCTGAGCATACTGTTCTATGTAGCTTTCATGCAGCACAGAATTATGCTTAAGTATGGTAGATGCATTTATAATGGGTCTAGATAACATGTCTGCAACCTTGTTATGTATGCCCTTTTTATATCTGATGACTAAATGAAACTGTTGTAGAAAACCCATCCATCTATAATTTATTGATTGTTGCAACTTAGTTTGGGAGTGTAGGTATTGAAGTGGCTGATGATGAGTATGTATTACCGTTTCTTTGCCCATTAAGTAATGTTTCCACTTTTTCACACTCTGAACTAATGCATACAATTCCTTATCATTTGTAGGATAGTTGACTACTGCAGGATTAAAAGTCTCAGAATGATAACATATGGGTTTACCATGCTGTGTCAACACTGCTCCCATGGCATAGTCACTGGCATCAATTTGGATCTCAAATGGTCTTTGTAGATCTGGGAGTGCTAGTACAGGTGTTGTACTAATTTTTTCTTTCAAGGTTTCGAAGGCTTTCTGTTGTTTGCCTCCCCACTGAAACACCTTGTTCAATCCTGTCAAAGCATGTAAGGGAGCTGCAATTGAGGAAAAGTTTGAAATGAAATTCCTCCAATACTGTGCTGCTCCTAAGAAGCTTCTCACTTCTGTAGCAGACTTGGGTTTAGGCCAGTTTACAATGACTACCACTTTAGAGGGATCTATTTTCAATTCACCTCCCCCTACTATATGACCCAAATAATTTAGAGAGGTTTTTCCAAATTCACATTTGGAGAGTTTAACATAAAGTTTTTATCCTTTCAAAACATCTAATGTCTGCTTAACATGCTTTAAATGTTCTTCCCACATTTTACTAAAAATCAGAATGTCATCCAGATACACAATAACAAAATCGTCAAGAAAATTTCTGAGTACATCATTCATTAATCTCATGAAAGTAGCAGGGGCATTGGTCAAGCCAAAAGGCATAAGTAGCCATTCATACAATCCCTGCTTTGTTTTGAAAGCAGTCTTCCATGCATCTTGCTCTGCAACTCTGACCTGATGGTATCCACTGTGCAAATCCAGCTTGGTGAAATAAACAACTTCCTTCAGTTGATCTAAAAGATCATCTATGCGAGGAAGGGGATAAGGATTTTTGATTGTTATCTTATTCAGTGCTCGATAATCAATGCACATTCTCCACGAGCCATCTTTCTTTCTCAACAAAACGATTGGTTGTAGGAATTTACAGGGTAAGTTCCTCAGAAAGAACACCAAAAGGACACCGCTCACAACCAGATCTCAAATCAATACACCAGTATTTTTGACGTGGTTAAAACCCTCAAAGTGCAAGGAGGGAAACAGTCCACGGCCTGTCCCAACGTGGGTACTACAGGCAATTTATTAATCAAAGAATGAAAATTTACATAAGCTTCTCTCATGCACGGATTACCCGAACAATGACCCTCCATGCGCTTTAAATAGAACTCATGGACCAATCGGGTGTCAAGCCACGGATCAAGTGTCGGTAATACTGAGGTGAGAGTGAACCGTCGGATCACTACATATCGTGACCGTCGGATTGTAAGTTACAAAATGTACAATGGTAAAGAAACACACTTTACCTAACTCTAACCTAACTCTATACTAGACCAAGTTGAACTTAACTATATCCTATGTGTCGGAATATCCTAACATCCCCCCTTAAGAACAACTTGGGATAGGATTGAAGGATTTACAAATATGACACAATAGGAGAAGGAAGGAGGCACTAGAGCCTATCCCCCCTTAGTGACAACTTCCTGAACTCCAAGCATATATCGAAGTTTAGTGAACTTCGCCTCTGTGAGAGCCTTTGTGAAGATGTCTGCAACCTGATCATCTGTTGGACAATATTGCACTTCAGGAACATGGTCATGAATGAGCTTTCTGATGAAGTGCATGTGTAGTTCAATGTGTTTTCTGCGCTGATGCTGGACTGGATCTTTGCATAGCTGAATGGCACTTTGATTATCACACCAAAGTGTGGTTGGCTGCTGCTGCTCAAAGCCAAACTCTGATAGGATCTGACGAAGCCACAAGGCTTCCTTACTAGCTTCCACGGCACCATGATACTCTGCTTCTACTGACGAAAGAGAAATGGCAGCCTGTTTCTTACAAGCCCATGTAATAGGCCCTGAACCAAGAGTGAAGACATAACCGGCAGTAGACTTCCGATCATCATGGTCACCAGCCCAATCAGAATCAGTGAAACCAACTAACAAAGGAGCTACTTTGGCACTGTAATGAATCCCAAACTGTACTGTACCTCGAACATAACGAAGTATTCTTTTAGCTGCTTCCCAATGTGGATGGCCTGAATCTTCTGCAAAAGTGTCAGGATCATGATTTACTGGAGCTTGAGCCAGTAAAGAGGAGGCTCTTTCAAACTGAGAACGTGTACGTCGCTGATCTGTAGGATCACCGACAAGATCACCTGCTGCATCCCGAGTAGTACGGACCCATCGTGGAAGTTGAGGATCCTGAGAAGGTGGGGGAGGATTATCATCCTCGCTTTCATCATCTGAAGAAGAAATGTTTTCAAAAGTAGAAGAGATAGGAAGAGGTGGCACATCCGCCGGACTAGGCTCGCAGGCCGATTTATTTTCATCAAACTTTACATCTCTTCTAATGATAACATTTTTGGACTTAAATGGAATAAGTCTATAACCTTTTACATCTTCAGAATATCCAACAAAAGTACATTTCTCACTCTTAGGTTCTAAAGCTTTATGCTTTTCATCTGGAATATGGGCCCATGCTTCACTTCCAAACACACGAAAGTGACTTACATCTGGTTTAATGGAACTCCAAGCTTCTTCTGGAGTGATATTCTCTAGAACCTTAGTAGGAGTGCGATTGATTATATAATTTGCACAATTAATTGCTTCGGCCCAAAAACTAAGACTGAGTCCTTTAGATTGCAGCATACAATTAGCCATTTCCTTTAAGGTGCGATTTTTCCTTTCAGCTACACCATTTTGTTGTGGAGTGTATGGAACAGTATGTTGCATTTGAATTCCATTTTCGGTGCAAAAGTTGATGAATGTGTTTTTAACATATTCTCCACCATTATCAGTTCTTAGCTTAAGAATTTGATGTCCAGATTGTTTTTCAACAAAGGATTTGAAGGCCAAAAAGGTGTTAAATACTTCGCTCTTGAGTTTTAAGAAGTATACCCAAGTGCGTCTGGAGAAATCATCAATGAAAGTTAAGAAGTATTTGCAGCCAGAGAATGAAGCAACATGAAGAGGACCACATAAATCACTGTGCACAAGCTATAAAGGGGCTGAGGCGTGCCAAGAGGCACGTTTGTCAAAACTGTCCCGATGATGTTTTCCGAGTACACATCCGGAACAAACACCATCTCTGCAAGATACCATAGGAAGACCTGTCACCATATTTTCTTTACATAGATGCTGAAGGGAGCGATAGTTTAAGTGACCAAATCGCTCATGCCAAAGTTTGCTCACTACATCATTATGAGCAATAAATACTGAGGGAAGATTTGATGACCCAAAGTTGTGAAACTTATACAACCTTTTGGAATCATCAGCAAGACCAGTAGCTAGAATCTGTTTAGGATCTTTTAGATCCTTGATTACAACATCATGAGGTGATAATTCAACAATTTTACCTTCACCTGAATGAGTTATCTGATAGACAGATAGAAGGTTGCAGGATAAGGTTGGAACACATAATACATCATTAAACTGACCATTGTCTAGATGAACAGTTCCAGTCACTACAACATTAAGAGATCTATCATCACCAACATATATATTTTTGGTGTTACAATCATTTAAAGAAGAAAACATGGCTTGGTTTTTGGCCATGTGACAAGAGGCTCCAGAATCAATGAGCCACTCATGAGAATGAGAAGAAGAAGAAGATACATTTAATGCATAACCAGACTGAGATGATTGATAATGACATGCAGAAAGTGCCATTCCGGAAGTTGAAGTTGAAGTAGGCTCCACATGGATGTTATGTTTCTTCATTGCGGCTTCCAAGGCTTCCATCTTCTTAAAGCATTTAGATTCTAAGTGGCCATCTCGATTACAAAAGTTACAATGTCTATCAGTCTTCTTCCATTTGTTTTTATTGGTCTTATCATTTTGCTGAAATGATCTTTCATTTTGAGGTTGAGATGGTTTAGGACCATTCTTTTGAGGATATGACTTCTTAGGATTCTTTGAATTTGGTTGCTGCTAGGCGGCTAACGCTTTCGTGGAAGAGTTTCCAAGATTAAGAAGACCAAGGTGTAAGAGTTTTTCTTGTTCTCTTATTAAGGAATCACAAAAGGAGTCAAAGGAAGGGGCCTTGTATTCTTGTCCTTGACAAATGAAAGCTTCCCTTGTAGAATGGAAAGTGGAAACAAATACAGAGTAGGCTGGTCCCAACTTAGTAAGGATGGAATAAATAAGGTTACCATCTTCTTTCTTAACTTTAACACCTTCCAAGAGATATCTAAGGGTCTTGAATTTGGACAAGAAATCTTCAATGCAAGAAAAATTATTAGGATCCAACGTAAGCAACTCATTTTCAAGTTGATGGGCTCTAATTTCGTTTTTAATCCCAAAAACTTTAGCGAGTTTTTCTAATGCTTCATGAGGAGTCTCAAGTTCTGCAATGTGGAATCTAAGATCAGGAGAAATAGACATCCCTATCAAACCACGTGCTTGATCTTGTCTATTTTCCCATTTTGCAGCCTTGTCTTCATCTTTTGGTTTCTTCTCTTGGTCTGTGGCTATTCTGTAGAGACCTTTACTTCTAAGTAAATCTTCCATGTAGGCTACCCATTGGAAGTAGTTAGTGCTGTCAAGAATGACTTGGCATGGACTTTCCATTTTAAAAAAAAACTGAAGCTGAAGATGCTGAAAGTAATTGTTCCAATGGATAGATCTCGAAAAAATAGGCGGTTTTAAAAAAAACGGCTCTCAAAAAGGCTTCCGGATGAAGAAGTTATGGCTTTTTGAAAAAAATTGTTGACGTTGCCGGCAAAGTGCGCGAATGTGCGGGAATGAAAAAATCCGCCCCCACAAAATGGAGACTTGAACCCAAGACCTCTACTCTCTTAAAATAGCTTTGAACCAATTGATCTATACAAAAAATTTGAGAGAGAGAGAGAGAGAGAGAGAGAGGGGGGGGGCCTTGGTTTGCGTGCTTGCCTTGAGAAAGCTCTTTTTCCCTACAAAACACAAAACACAAAACCCAACACGAATATGCAAAGAAAAACGAACCTTGCGGCTCGAAGTTAGCTTTAGCCAAAAAACTAGAAATTTAAAAAAAAAAAATCTCAAAGTTAGCTTTAACCGAAAAACTAAATATTTTTCTCAATGTTTCTGATTTTCCGAGATCACACTAAGGTGCAGGGAAAAGAGCATACGCATGAGAAAAATCCTTCCTTTCTGTTTCTGATTTGCCCAGATCGCACAGAGTCGCAGGGCAAAAAGCATACGCAGAAATGAAAGGTATAGATCCGGTTAAAAAAAAGGCTAAATAAACTGAGACCGAAATAAGCAGAGAGAAAATAACAGTAAACTGCAAAAAAAAACATTGTATACCTCCCGATCTGAAAAATGACGCAGCTAGGGCTACCCGAAACCTTTTCGCGTGAAACGAAAGGGGTTCCTCACTGGAACAGATGCTCCGAACGCAACAGAGCAGTCCTCTCGGCCCGAAAGCAGTGAGAAACAACAGATCTAGGAAACGACAGCCACATGCAGTTCTACCGGCTTCAGATTTGGATCACCAACGGACGCGGCCCTCAAATAGCTCCGATACCATGTAGGAATTTACAGGGTAAGTTCCTCAGAAAGAACACCAAAAGGACACCGCTCACAACTAGATCTCAAATCAATACACCAGTATTTTTGACGTGGTTAAAACCCTCAAAGTGCAAGGAGGGAAACAGTCCACGGCCTGTCCCAACGTGGGTACTACAGGCAATTTATTAATCAAAGAATGAAAATTTACATAAGCTTCTCTCATGCATGGATTACCTGAACAATGACCCTCCATGCGCTTTAAATAGAACTCATGGACCAATCGGGTGTCAAGCCACGGATCAAGTGTCAGTAATACCGAGGTGAGAGTGAACCGTCGAATCACTACATATCGTGACCGTCGGATTGTAAGTTACAAAATGTACAACGGTAAAGAAACACACTTTACCTAACTCTATACTAGACCAAGTTGAACTTAACTATATCCTATGTGTCGGAATATCCTAACATTGGTGACCCACATGGTGATGTGCTAAGCCTGATGAACCCTTTCTCGAGCAACTCCTGCACCTGCCTCTTGATTTCAGCATTCTCTAAAGCAGATAACCTTTTATACCTGTGGCTACAATGATTGTTTCATCTCCCGAGTCTGACCCCAAATCTTTCTGAATAGCTGAAGCCCTCAGACTTCTTAGGTCTCAGCTCTGGATGCAGAATCCAACAACGCTCATCATCATGCCCCTCCTTTTTACAGTGAGTGCATGAAGCTTTGCCTTTCTGTGCAGTGTTAGCCTTCCTTGCTTTCCACTTCTGCTTTCTTTTCTCCTTGCTCTCGCTTACAGTGGGTTGGGATGGTCCCCCAACTTTTGGATTTCCATTCTTTCTTGTAGCTTGTACAGATACCTCATCTATACTAGTGGGATTAAACATGAGGATGGTATGCCTCATGTAACTGTGTAGACCACCAATGTACTTCAAAAGAGTTTTTGGTGAGTCTAATGAAATACCCAACATCAATGCTCTCTTTCGGAACTCCTGAGTATACCCTTGTACACTTTGCCCTTTCAACTGCCGAAGAGTTTGCCAACTCATCATGGCTTGTTGCATGTAGGCCAATGGATAGAACTGCTTTTTTATTGTAGTAACAAATTCACTACAGACAGAGATGGTCTTACCATGCTTCCTCATATCAGCTTGGGTTCTGCCTTCCCACCAAACCAAGGCAGTGCCCCCTAGGCGAAGGCTTGCCAGCTGAATCTTGCTCTTGTATAAATCTATATTTTGTACTCTGCAATACACATCATTTTTTCTTATCCAATTGTCCAACTTCTCAGCATTCAACTCTCCATCATATATAGGCAAATCAGATTTAACATCTAACTTAATCAAAGATGCTTTCTTATTATGCATAGGGCTACTAGGAGGTGTAGGGAAGCTTTCCTATTTCCCCTTTCCTTTGGAGTGGTCATGGGAATGAGATTCATCTTCTTCTTTATCTTGCTTAGAGCCTGATGAATCTTCACCCTTGTGCTTTCTAAAGTCCCTATACATTTCTTCTACCATAGAATTTATAGCTAGGAAACTTTCTATGAATTGAGGGTCTGGCCCTATAGAACCTTCTTCTGACATTGTCTTCCAAGAATAGACTCTCCCAATTTCAGGACTAGTTTCCACCAACTATCCTTCTCTTAATTTGAGCTTTGATCTAGTGAGCATTCACAGCTAAACCAACACAAGCTTGTCTAACCTTACAGCCTAGAGCTCTGATACCACTTGATCTGATAATCACCCTAAGAGTGACCTCAGTTGAAGATTTATTAAACAAAAAGGTATTACAAACCCATGTGCTGGTGTGTGTGTTCTGTGTTATTGAAACAATGGATTGATCAGATTGCCCATACACAGAAAATAAAGGGAAAGACAACAGAGAAATACAGTAAGCAACACAAAGACACAAACAGTTTTTAATAAGGAGTTCACCGTATTCTCCAGGGCTATGTCTCCGGTCCAGCTTCAGTGGTGGCCTTGTTTTATTGTGTCTTTCAGCAGAGAAATTACAATGCAGGGACTCAATATGAGTTCTCCTGTAATAGATTTTGCTTGGCAGGGTGGTTCTTGGATTCCCCAAACCACTCGGAGTTTACAAGCTCTTTTCCTTCCTACCAACTCTGTGACCCTCGGTCTACAGTGGAAAGAGCCAACTGTGATGCTCAATCCTGACAGATTCCTCTATGGGAAGGCTTGATTCTTCAAGCTCTCTGGTGCCCGATGCTGCCTGTGGTCAGCTTGACCCTCTGTCTCCTCTGCTTGGCTTTACTACTCTCTATGCTCAGTCATCCTCTCAGGGTTCACTGTTCGTTGTCTCTCTTGGTCGTTTGGACTCTTCGCTCTCTTTGAATCTCCATTCGGCTGTCTCTGTTCATGGCTTTAGCCATTCGATCTCCATGCCTGTTCGGTTCCTCTCCCGCCTACGTCGATTCGCCTACCACCTGCGTGCTTGGAGTTCCATGTCTGGCGTTAGCATAAATGCTCGAGAAGTAGCCACTTGTCCCCATCGGAATAGCACCAGCCTGTTCGTCGATTCGTTTCTTTGGTTATGTCGTGGATACGTTCTTTCTCCACCATGGCAGTCAACGGATTCCAAATCCCCTTAAATTGCGGCTTAGTTCCCTGTCGATCTCGCTTCTGTCTATCGAGCGTAATCTAAGCCATCCGATCTGGGCTCCTCCAGATCCAACGTCATACGCACGTCAAACGCGATTTACTTGCTCGACCGATAATGCGCGATCACAACAGTTTTTCTCTCACCTCTGTTGCCACGCGGCGATCACTGAGTGGGATCGCTCCGCTCTCCTCCAAAACCTCTTACCGTTCAAGGGCGCCCTGATCAATACCGTTGGTTTCCAGATTGTGGATCCCACCTTCGTACGTTGGCACTTTTCATTTCTCCGCCCGCGGTTCTCTGGCTCCCAACATGACCAAGGGTTTAAGGTCCCTCCATTTCAGCCCTATTTGCCCAGCCTAGCGCAATCGCGCATCTAAAATCAGCTCCTTTTCCCGTTTTGGGGCTCCCAGGGGCTACATCGACCTCCTGCGCAGTCTCCATGGGCCTCGATCAGCGCGCTTTGACCAAGGTCCTCGTCGTTCTGCGCTGGCTGCCATGGCCACTGGTTCAAGGTGTTTCCGGTTGCTGTTTTTGATTCTTCAAGGATTTGTTTCGTCCCGATATAGTCAGGGTTCTTTGACAGTCATTTATGGATCCGATTCAGATCAATTTTCCACAAAAGTGCTCACTTCTTTTCAGACCATGTGACCTTAGGAACTCACAAGACTTCATAATTAATCAACCTCTGAATTTTGCATCCTTCTATCTCAAAACATCTCATAGAAAAGCCCTAGCTGCTTGCCATTTTGGAGGTGGACATATGCCAATATGTAGTTGTTCTAACATGTGAAAAGGCACACCTATTGGGTGAGTTGACTTATCATCCAAGAGGGTCGACTTGGCTTCTTGAGGTGGATTAACCTAAAAATTATTTTTTCTCTTTTTCTTTACAAGAACTCCAAAGAGGTCTTTGACCCAACAAATCCTCAAAGCATGGAGAACATGCTTAGCTAATGAAACAATAATAAAGAATTATTACCCCTCTTTTTCTTCTTTTTGCTTTTTACATAAAATACATAATGATACAAATTATGAAGACCAAACCTAGTTACATTTTCCAACACTCCCTCTTAATTAGGGAAGTATTCATACATAACTAGTACAAGTATAATCTCAAATTGAAATATTCTCATAAGAAGAGTCAGATTGATAAGCCATCATCACGCATCAACATCATGACCAACATTGTCAAATTGTAATATAGCAATGCCTTGACTAACAAACTCTAACTCTCCATTAGATTAGAGCACAATGTTGGGAGGCATACAATTGGACACCGCCACAATCGCCTCTCAAGGCACATACCCCCTCTGAATGTTCACTAAGTATGTCCTTATAGGACTATTCTTATCTTAGATTCCCAATCCTCAAAGAATATTGATCCTCTTCGACTATTATTATCTTGGATACCATGTCTTATCCTCAAAGAGTATCAGTCCATGGGACTACTACCTATCTTGGATTCGTAATCCTCAAGGATTATCGGTCCCGGATGCTTATCCAATTCTCCATTCTCCCTACCAATTCCTTCACTATACTTACGAATGTTAGTCCTGGCCTAATGCATGACACATAGAGAATATGGTGTCCCACATCACTCCCTCTCAACCATGGAGGTAGTTCTTACTCCCTCTGAAACAGGGAGGAGATCCCTTACTCCCTCTCAACCAAGGAGACATCATCATAATCTTTAGCTTGTCTCAATCATCAGCTACTTATTCTTCCATGGAGATCTTCGTAGTAGTTGTAAGGGTGTAACATAACTCAATTCATACACCCCAAAAAAAATCTTTACTACAATACTACTATAATTGTACTTATCTTCATTTTAAATCATACTTGCAATCCAGTACTTCATTCTTTGTAGGAACCTTATGTATGTTATTGTGTTAACTATCATCATCAAATTTCTAGAATTTTGTTCTTTTCAAAAGTCATTAAGATGTCGAGTGTTTCCTCCAGTTAATGGGTTCCCTATTGACCCCAATGGTTATATGAATAATTCCTTGAAATATATATATTGTTAAAAGAGTACACACATGTCCTTTATTTGATAACCTTATTAATTTGCATCCCATAATTTCACTCCCATTCCTGAGTCATTTTGACTACTAAGTCCTTGAGGCTTTGGTTATAATTTCAATCTATTATAACAAAGTTATATTGACAACCTTTAGATTTATAGGTTTCCTCCTTATATCTAATATAAAATTTGGTCCCTTACCACATACCATGGAAAGTCGAACCCTTAACAATTCACACTTTAAATCATCCCTTCATTCGATTATGAATACAAGTCTTAAGTTCTAGCACACACACACACACACATATATATATATATATATATATATATATATATATATATATATATATCATGTTGATTTAAATGGGTCGATTGGTATATTCATATATCTTGCACCACCTTTTTCACATAATGATGTGGGATAAGTGTTAAATGGTTCCAGTCCGGGTGTACACCTGCCACATACAAACCACATCACATATTTCACATGGGTTTCACATGGTGTACGAAGGTGTAAGATTACGAACCACTGTGATGAAATGTCTTGATCCAACGGTGGATGTTTTTCCTAAAACCCTTCCTCCGAATTCAAAACTCATTTCAATCTTTGTTCTAGACAAGCATCGCTCTGCATGTTGGTAAGGGATGTATGTATTTTGGACCTTCCATTTGTTTCCTATGTCTCCAATCTGTAACTCGTCGTTTTACCAAAAGGAATTGCCATGAAGATTATGCTTTGCGCCCACATTACAAAGGTAATTTTTTGTCTTGGGTTTGTTTACAGTGATAATTCCATATTTTGAGTTTATATGTGTCTCTACTTGAGATTTATTCTCTTTTGGACTAATTCTAATGACTATGGTCATAGGTGAGAGCTAATCTACTTGTGTGTTTGGCATTCTCTTCGTGCTCGACTCCATGAGTCGTTGGTGTGGCTAACAATTTAATTTACAGGTAAGTTTTTGCACATTATGGAGACTATGAGGTTTTTCATGATGATTTCATTTTCCTCTTTAAAAATCTAACTTCTTTTCATGTAGGATTGCAGAGGAGAATTGGGGTTTTTCCTCTACACTCAAGGCTAGGTCTAGTGACTAGGTAAAATACTTAATTTTTTACACTACCTTCCTTTTCCCTGTAGAATGTGGTCACTTGGCATAGTTGTGATTTGGGGTTTTTGTTTCCAAGTCTTTCGTATGAGCAACTAACAGATTTCCTAGATCTTCCCTAGTCTTTCATTTTTTTGGACTCTCGCATATGATGAAATTTATGTAGTATGGCTACTTACTGCTGAAGTTCAGGTTTTAAACCCTCAGTTACGGTGTCGGTTTTTACCTTCGCTTTACTTGTCTTATTATTTCAATATGTCAGTATGACATTTGGTTAATATAATTATAAATATTTAAAAAATACTCCAATTGTGTCTTCAGGTCGCTCTTGGAGAATATCAGATCTCCATCAGGTAATAATAGCCAATGCTCAATTTGATCAATACCAGATTTGGGCCTATAGTTATTTGTTTTGTCTTATTTTATTATAGAGTTCGAATATTCAACCCTTCAATTCCTTTACAGTTGGCATAACAAATTTGGATAGTCATGCAACCTATCTCTGTAGATAACTAGTGTTTGATATGAATCTCTCCCAATGTGTTTGTAACTTCTCATTTCCTTTAACATAGTACTAAAATAACTTGTGTCGTGTTTCCTTTCAGGTAACAACCGTGGAACTTGCAGGATAAATGTTGAAGTTACAATAGTTTGTAAGTTTTTGGTTTTCAACACTTTGATTCCAACATTTTACCCTACAGGTCAACACTATCTCCAGTACCTCCTCTTATCTTGGGTGGCAAAACTGGGTGCATACATATGGACTCAATCATGATGGCTCATAGTTTTAATTTCAATGTTATTTGCTTTTTTTTGTTGTTGTTTAGAGCAAGCATATTAGGGTTCAACTCACTATTGCTTCAAAGGTTATAAAAGGCCATTTCGGTCTAGACCTTTGGTGACTATTATTTCTATAATGGCTATGAATTTAGATTTAATAATATCACATTTTAAATCAGTGTTATATTGTTATATTCAAAACTAAAGGACTCCATGGGTCATGTCTGCAACCTCTATACTTGTTACTCTATTTGCTTTTACTTTTAATAAATGGCTATGTAGTTGCATATATAATTCTCAGGTTTTTGTCATGGATTGGTTATCTATATTTCGTATGTAATAACGTCTATTCGAACTCAACCTAAACGATAATATGTTTTATTTCCATTATTGTGTATATATCACTATTTCAATTTGATAATTAGAACTTACCTATAATCTCCTTTGACTGTTTTGGTCCTTTTTTTTTACCCAAATGGATATTTTGTTCATTGTTTCTATGTTTTTATGAATTTCTCTTATATATAAATTTATATAGATATATATACACATGTGAATACGATTTCTCAATCATATAAATGAATGATTTCTTTATATGTATATATTTGGCCGCACCTATATGAATTCGTTATTTAATGTATCATGGTTCCCATTCATTATAGCCAAGAGAAATATGCTTCTTGATGATGGATTTAACTTACCGCTCTTATTTAATTACGGGATCGACCGATTATGTGTAAAGAAACTAGTTCTATTTTAATAATATCCAAGGAATTATTAGACCAATCGACCCTATACAGTCATACCGGCTGGTCTAACTAGAGAATGTAAGTTATGAAAAGAAACTTGTTATATTTAAAAAGGATTAATATAGAGTTACTCTATTTGTCATTTACCCTTTTTAGCTAGACATACAAACTGAAGATATTCCATACTCAAATTAAAATGAACATAAAGATCTTGTATTCTTATTTTTCATTTAGATTTATGCATGTTCTCCAGTAACCATACATGATCATAATAAGGTTTCAGTATTCTTAGTAAAACTTCAATAGAACAACCATAACAAACTTCTTATTATTATATTGTTATCCTTCAATCCTTTTTCGATAAAATATTTACATATTAATAATTCATCAAAGTCCTTAATAAATTTATTACAATAAATTCATACAATGGAGTAACTACTGCATGCGTCCATCAATCCTTCCTTTCAAAACAATTCTTAGGTTACCGACTTATTTAACTCTAACAACTCCTATTAAATCCATCTTTCTTCCATGCATGCACATAAATTAATATCAATCAACCATTCTGTATACAAACACATGTAACTCTACATACAAATCAATAAAACCAGGATACAAACATGTATAAATTAATCAAGTAAACTTCAACATAACAATAAATAAGATTTCATCTACCCGTTACTACTTGGAGAACATTTAGGAACAGAGCATGTTCCACCCAACCATGAACTGTCTTTGTCGATTCCCCCTGCGCTAAGATCTTCTTGCTCTCTGGAATCAAGAACCTCTTTGATTCCTATGTGGTTTACTTTATAGATTTCTTCCCAACAGATTTTAGCAGCATCATGCTTTAAGGTCTACTAGCCTTTTGCCTATGCCTTTTGTTTTAGTTTTTTTTCAAAAAATATTATTTTCCTTTTCTTTAAATCACATATGTCTCTCTAGTTGTGCTTTATTCCACTCCACTTAGTATTTCTCTCCAACTAAGTTATTAGCATAATCTTTTTCTCCCATTGTGTTAATATTTTTAATTATTTTCTCTTAGGGATTTTTAGGAGAGTTTAGGGAAGGTCCAACATGTGGATTTTAACCACCAACAACTTTTCATAAGTTGTAAATAAGTCTTCTAAACTCTAGTGTTCGTTCCTGAATATTTCCAAACAATTTATTCATTAACTCAAGTAATAATAAAATATTACATCATCAGATAAATCCAATTATGACTTCCATATCCATTCAATCCAATAATAGTTCAAAGTCTAAAAATTGTCAATCCGAAAAAGCATGACATAGAGGTGTTACATCTTCCCCCTCTTGAAGTAAACATCTCCCTCGATGTTTCCTCAACTCCATCATTTTTCAAGATGGGAAGGAACAACCCCCTGCATTTCTTTCGTCATTTTCACAATAGTCTCTTCAGTACTAAAGTGCTTCCATTGCACTTTATTTTGAGCGATGGTTCAGTTCTAAAGTAAAACATACTCTCATCTTCATTTAACGCTCATTTCCTAGCATGTTCCCATACATGCCAAAATGGTGATTTCCATTTTTATTCATTCATCCCACCAAAGGATCATCAACCTGCACCCAACAAGATCAACAACATCATTATAACATATCAAAAATAACAATAGATCCCGTTTTTCACCCTTATCCAATGGTTGTGCCAAGTGATATGGATCCCATCCAAGACTTTTTCTGCAAAATTTGAAGACATGAAATTGTCAATTTCCTTTAATGTCATTTACACCATGGTAATAAAAGTTAAAGATCTAATTACTTACTTTGTTACTACTTATTTGTCACAACTAGTGACCTATCACATCATATAGCATTCTATGATATTCTATCATAATCTCAAATATGCATTCATCATGCATGACTAAAGTGTAGGACAACCTCTCTTCTCTAACATTTTTCATGGTTTTTAAATTATTGTCAATTCCGCCCTAAATTGGACTTAATCAAGCCCATCCTGGTTGTTTCGCCTCTTGTTTCATACATGTTCACAACCACAAACACTAAACCACAAAATTATGAGGAAACATAAAATACAAAATTTATAATACCAACACAAGTAATTATAGGATAGCTTGTCATATTCAAGTTTTATGGTCAAAACAAAAAAATGTAGCTTCATAAATCTACAACATTTCTTTTTTCACTTCATCCACTATTTTCCTCACTCTTTTGAGTTTTCCAGTTTATCATACATTGCAGGTTATTAATAAATATTGTGTGCATCTTATTTTTGTTTATAACATAGAGGTCTCTTCCCATTGCATTTTGCATCAGCTACTTCATCACACATTATGTTAATATATTTATCTTCATAAGCTTAGAACATTCTCTCTCTCTCTCTCTCTCTCTCTCTCACACACACACACACACACACACATATTATTTTAACAATACATCGACTAGAAAAATTTGTGTCAAAATATTTCCTCTTATAGTTACAGTTGCATCATTCAGCTATAAAATTTTACATTATCCCTAGGTTGTCCCAGGCCTATTTTCCTTTTGTAGTTCCATTAGTCTATTTTAGAGAATCTATTCAACATCCACCTATTTATCCTATTATATTGTTCAATCAATCTTTAGCTGACTAGTAGTTCAATCAACCGGTTAACTCTTTTCTATACGCACCACACTTATTAGCCAGATTATCCATACTAATATGTAATCCATACAACTTTGATATTTCTTTCATCCTTCGTGCCTAAGCCATAAAGGATTATTTTCCCATTTCAGGGTCTATTGAAATTTCCTTTTCACTCTTCATTTCCGTCGTACTCCACTTCACACTTACCCATATTTGCATAGATCTGACATTTTTTGCATCCTTCCGACATTATTCTTGGATGCTGTCATGTCTTCCTGGTTCTTTGGAGTAACTAGAATCATTATTATTGTTATTTTTTGAAATGATAATCTCTAATTTATTTTCTTGCATTTTTGTTCTTGTGATTAATTTTCTTATAATCACAATTTATTGGGATTTTCTATCCCATCTTACAAACATATCACATATTTATTAGGTTTCTCAACTATATCACCAACCACTTATTCTTAAGTTACCCTCTTAACAACCAACTCTCTTGGTTACCAACTTCTTTTCCTGGTAGCTTATATATATATATATATATATAGAGAGAGAGAGAGAGAGAGAGAGAGAGAGAGAGAGAAGGGTACTACCAATAATCATTTATCCAAGCAGGTTTGGATCTGAGAATTCCTCTTGAGTTTATCATTATGACATTATAGATTATTTTGTCAGGTAGAAACCACATTTGATACTACTTTATTTTTTATGTAGGGCCACGATTCCTTTGGTTAACTATTTTAGTTTTTAATTTTCTTTTTGCTCAACCTATAGCACACTACGAATTCCAGTGTTCAACGCTTCTCATCTAGTTGCATGTATTTAATGTTTATCCCATACATATCTGGAGTGTGCACATGTACATAAGAATAATTTGTATTTTCTATTTATTACTTTATTCTTGGTTTTCTTTTGCATTCTCCATGGATATATTTCTTGCAGAGCATCCCCATTGCTTGTAGTAATTTATTCCTTTTTAAAACTAATTTAATGTAATATACATAATTTCCCTTGAACCATGCCTTATATGTAAGGATGGTTATAAGGTCTTGTATCCTTAAGTTGCTCAATGCACATCTTTTCCTTGGTTTTACTAGCCCAATAAGGATTTCCCAACCTTTTTATCTAATTTATATCTTACTTTTACGAGATTATCTACCAAGTTTGTCTCCCTTTTTCCTATTCCTCCTCAGAATAGTAACACCTTTCAAAATCTATATGTAATTATAAATTTTACTTTTATATAATTTATGACTATATACTAAATTATTTAGCTTTATTTTTCCATTTTCTTGTTGTTTTGTTGCTAATTTTGTCCCTAGTTAGACAAACATTTATTATGACTTGCTAATTTGATTCATACATCCCTGCTTATTTGGTTCTTAGAGGATCTACATACCTTTCTTGCATCCTCACTCTTTGTATACTGGGGTTTCTTCTTTATCGCCCCATATTTTTAATCCTTATCTCCTAGTAAGGAGTGAAACATTGATCTTCAGGCTTAACCTAATGTACTTAATAGATACCTGTTTTTCACAGATTATGCACCTTATACAGTGTTCTGTTACACAATTTATGTTGTTTTTTACTTTAATTGAACAATTTTAAGTAGTAAATTGTTGGTTTACATCTCTATATAACCTTTTTAACAATGTCCAAAAAATTATTTGATAACCCTTCTATGTTATAAAGGGATATACATTTTATTTTTCTTCAGGGAACCCATAATTCTTACCATTTTCTAAGAAATATTTTCTGCATGTTATTTATAAGTTTTTATTCCATGTCTCTATCTTAGTCACAACTAACCAATTGATGTCATCCTTTCATTGCACAAGTCTTTGAATTTAATGTCTAAAGGGTCATCTCCCTCAGGTAATTTCCTTGACTATAAAGCATACCAATCTGGCATAGAACTTAAAATAGCATAAATAAATGCACAAAGCCCATAGACTAGATTATTCAAATGTAATTTTCCATCATATTTGTATCAAACACCAAGATACTTTAAACCAATAGGTTTTCCATTCTATTTCAAATTTAAAATGTTTCCTGTTTATAGACCGTTAGATCATTTTATATAAACAACCTTTATACTCTATTTCTTTTCTTGATTATTTTGAATTATGAACGAAGGCATTCCCTTTTAATCCTTCGTTGGGTACTGTACGTTGCATCCATAATGGTAGTTTTTATCATTTTGATTCTCCTTGTTGGAATTTAATTCTAATTCAAAGATCATATGCATTCCATAGTCCATTTACTACTAACATGTACTACCTTCTTTACACTTCGTGCAACATTCTTTATTATATTGTTCTTTTAGCTATTGTTACATTCAGAATCAGGAATGGAGCCACTCCTATAATTATATACTTTACTTATATCAACCACAAATTGCAATTATTCTAAAAAGGATGTCTCTTTCTATTTTAGAAAATTTATACATATATAGATATATTGATGGACAAGATTTACAAAATCATTTCATCTTTCTTTCTCATCGACTATATAGTAATATTGCATTCTCTTTAGACTTGAACAAGTGTATGTATCAATACTTGGTTCTCCTTTTTTCCTCATATAATTATTAGATTTTCAAGAGACTTTATTCTCTCTTTTTCTTTTTGTAGCGTAGTTATTGCCAACATACACCTTATACACAAGCCTTACCCAATTCAGTGTAGTTACTTCCCTACAAAATCTTTGTGGATGGTATATTTAATTGAGTAGCCTACTTTTGATTCCCTACTCCTATTTATGACCATCTTTTATCCATTTCTGTTATAGCCAGTTGGAATTATATCTCTTAATATTTTTCTTCTTTCGACAACTGTGTTGTAGTAGATGACAATTTATCTCCTATTTGTACTTAGATATACTTTCCTTTATCAGGAGATCGAAAAGATATTTTTCCATTATGTCTTCTTTACTTTTCCTAGTGACTTTGTTTATATATATATATATATGTGTGTGTGTGTGTGTGTGTGTGTGTGTGTATACTGTGATTGTGATTTGGCCCATAGGCCTTAAATTTCTATACATCACTATGACAAAACTAATTGAGCTTTTCATAACACAACATTTTCTAAGTCCCCTTCTACCTTGGTATCAACATGTTTATGACTTGACTTTTCAGTTAGGTATTTTATCAAATTTTCTTGCTCCACGCTTTATTTCAACAAGCGTTCATGATCAGTGCTAATACTGGCCAAATCTTGCCTTAAGTCTCACACAATATCCAAGCGTTGAGTTTTTGGAGGTGTATCTTCCCCTCCCTACTCAATATAAACCTCTCCTCCTTCACGAGGAGGCTTATTTGCAGCTTCTTCCATTTTTCACTTTCTTTGTTTCTTACACTTGTACCTTATGACACAAAAATATCGCCTGAAAATTTCACAGCAGATAATAATTTATGTAATTTAGTTTTTCCTTGTGGTTTTCCCTTAGGCCTAGTTTTTAAACCTACAACTTTGATACCATATGTAACATACCTCAATCCATACCCCAATTTTTACTTTCTTTACAACAACACTACTATAATTGTACTTGTCTTCATTTTTAATCATACTCACAATTGAGTACTTCATTCTTTATATGAACCTTGTTTATGTTATTGCATTAATTAACATCATCAAAGTTCTTGAATTTCTATTATTTTTGAAAGTCATTAAGATGTTGGATGTTTCCTCTAGTTAATGGGTTCCATATTGACCCCAGTGGTTAGATGAATGATTCCTTGAAATATTTGTATTGTTAAAACAATATACACGTCTTTTAGTTGATAACCCTATTAATTTGTATCCCATAATTTCACTCCCATTCCTTAGTCATTTTGATTACTAAGTCCTTGAGGCTTTGGTTATAATTTCAATCTATTGTACAAAATCTTAGTTTCAACGTATTGTACCAAAGTTATATTGACAACCTTTACATTTAGAGGTTTCCTCCGTATTTCTAACATAAAATTTGGTCCCTTACCACATACCATGGAAAGTTGAACCCTTAACCATTCATACTTTAAATCAACCCTTCATTCGATTATGAATACATTACAACTATTGTACATATATCTCCAAGGCTTATCTCTCTCTCTCTCTCTCTCTCTCTCTCTCTCTCTCTCTCTCTCTCTCTCTATATATATATATATATATAGATATATCTATATCTATATATATATATATATGTTGATTTAAATTGGTCGATTGATATATTCATATACCTTGATAACGACGTGGGATAAGTGTTAAATGGTTCCAGTTCAAGTGTACACCTATCGCTAGTCTACAGACCACGTCGCAGCTTTCACCTGGGTTTCACATGGCATAAGAAGGTGTAAGGTTACGGACAACCAAGATGAAATGTCTTAATCCAACGATGGATCATTGTTTAGGATTTTTCCCAAAACCCATCCTCCCAATTCAAAACTCATTTCATTCTTTGTGTTGGCCAAGTGTCACTCTACATGTTTGTAAGGTATGTCGGTATTTTGGACCTTCTAGTTATTTCCTATGTCTCCAAAATGTAACTCGTTGTTTTACGGAAAGGAATTTCTATGAATATTATGCTCTGCACCCACATTATAAAGATAACTTTTTTCCTTGGGTTTGTTTACAATGATAATGCCATATTTTGAGTTTATATGTGTCTCTGCTTGAGATTTATTCTCTTTTGGGCTAATTCTCATGACTATGGTCATAGGTGAGAGCTAATCTACTTATGTGTTTGGAATTCTCTTTATGCTCGACTCCATGAGTTGTTGGTGTGGTTGACAATTTAATTTATAGGTAACTTTTTGTACATTCTAGAGCCTTTTGGTTTTTCATGGTGATTTCATTTTCCTCTTTAAAACCCTAACTTCTTCACATCCAAGATTGTAGATGACATTTGGGGATTTTCCTCTACAGTAGATCCTAGGTCCAGTGAACAAGTAAAACACTTAATTTTTTATACTCCCTTCCTTTTTGCTATAGAATGTGGTCACTCGACATAGTTGTGATTTGGGATTTTTGTTTCTAAGTCTTTCGTATGAGAGGCTAGCAAATATCCTACATATTCCCTACACTTTTGTTTTGTTGGATAATAGCATATGATGAAATTTATGTAGTATGGCTACTTACTATTGAAATTCAGGTTTGAAAGCCTGAGTTATGATTGAGGTTTTCACCTCTGGCTTTATTTTTCTGATTCTTTCAATCTGTTGGTATGAAATTTGGTTAATATAATTATAAATCATTAAAAATGTACCTAATTTTGTCCACAAGTTGATCTTGGAGAAAAAATATTGGATCTCTGTCAGGTAATAATAGCCAAGGCTCACTTTGATAAATCCCAGATTTGGGCCTATAGTTATTTTTTTTCTCCTAGTTTATTATAGAGTTTGAATATTGAACCCTTCAATTCCTTTGTAGTTAGCATAATGAATTTGGATAGTCGGGCGACCTATCTCTACAGGTAACTAGGGTTTGATATGAATATCTCCTTATGTGTTTTTAACTTCTCATTTCCTTTAACAAAGTACTAAAATAAATTGTGTCATGTTTCCTTTCAGGCAACAACCGTGGAACTTGCGGGATAAATGTTGAAGTTGCAATGGCTTATAAGTTTTGGTTTTCAATACTTTAATTCCAACATTTTACCCTACATGTCAACACTATGTCAGGTACCTCCTCTTCTCGTGGGTGGATAAACCAGATGAATACATATGGACTCAATCACGAGTTCTCAAATTTTCATTTCAATGTTATTTGTTTGTTTCTATTATTTAGAGTGATTCTGTTAGGGTTCAGCTCACTATTGTTTCAAAGGTTTATAAAAGACCTTTTCAGTCTAGACCTTTGGTGACTATTACTTCTGTAATGGCTATGAATTTAGATTTAATAATAACACATTTTAAATCATTGTTATATTGTTATATTCAAAACTGAAGGATTCCATGGGTCTTGTGTGCGACCTCTATATTTGTTACTCTGTTTGCTTTTACCTTTAAAAAAATGGCTATGTAGTTGCATATATGATTCTTGGGATTTTTTCATGGATTTGTTATGTATATTTTGTATATAATAATGTCTGGTCGAACTCAACCTAAAAGATAATATTTTTGATTTGCACTATTGTGTATATAACACTATTCAGATTTGATAATTAGAACTTACCTATAATATCCTTTCACTGTTTTGGTCTCTTTTGTTTTACCCAAATGGATATTTTATTCATTGTTTCTGTGCTTTTATGCATTTCTGTGATATATATATATATATATATATATATATATATATATATATATATATATATATATATATAGATATAGATATAGATATATATATATATATATAAACATGATTCCTCCATCATATAAATGAATGATTTTTTTTATATGTATATATTTGGTCACACCTATATGAATTCTTTATTTAATGTATCACGGTTCCCATTCATTACTGTTAAGAGTGATACACTTCTTGATGATAGATTTAACTTACCTCTCTTATTTAATTACAAGGGATCAACTGGTTATGTATAAAGAAACTAGTTCTATTTTAATGATCTCTAGGGAATTATTAGACCAATCAACCCTATATAGTCATACCGACTGGTCTAACTAGAGAATGTAAGTTTTGAAAAGAATCATGTTATATTTAAAAATGATTAATATAGAGTTACTTTATTTGTCATTTACCCTTTTTAACTATACTTACAAATAGAAGATATTCCAGATTCAAATTAAAATGAACATAAAGATCATGTAGTTTTCTTTTTCATTTAGAGCTATGCGTGTTCTCCAGTAACCATACATGATCATAATAAGATTTCAACATTCTTAATAAAACTTCAATAGAAAAACTATACCAAACTTCTTATTATTATATTGTTATCCTTCAATCCTTTTCCCATAAAACTTTTCCATATTAATAATTCATCAAAGACCTTAATAAATTTATTACATTAACTTCATACAATGGATTAACTTGTAGTGTTCCAAACTAGGAAATATAGTGCTACACAAAGCAAACAATAAAAAACAACACCATAAAATTGAAACATTCAGTGCACACCCACAAAAAGTCCAGGAATAACCAATAGTTGAGCCATTTTATTATAGTTTGGGAGAATGGTACAATAATGTGGAAGTGGTGCACCTTGGCATGCCTAAATGACAACTGTGATCAAGCCCAGGTGGTAATATGTCAAGCACAGATGGCACAAATAACTGCTACAATGATGCCCTGCATTGCCCTTGTGAAACTGTGATGTCTATTGCAAAGATGTTGTTGGAAAACCCACCCCTATTGCTCAGAAAATTATGGGAAATTAACCTCGTCATCTCCACCAAATACCCAAAATAACCCACGAAGGGATTGGCCAAATGTGCCCTCAAAATTTTGGCCCAAATTCCCCTTAGCTCCTCTAACTGTTGGCTGAGTTGGGACCCCTGTTTGACCCCTTATGTTTACCCAAAAAAATCTATAAAAGTAGGAGTGTGGTCCTTGCCCAAAACCCATAAAAACCCAGAAAGGGTTTACCTTAGTTCCAACCTTCAAAACTTTACCCTTCACAGCTTGGCCCTCCTCCAATTTCGAATTTTGTTGCTGTGACTGATCATGTCAATCTTTGCTCTCCCAAATCTAGCAATCCTTCTCAAATGTCCCTCCAAATGATCTCCTACTTCTCCCAACCATCTCCAGATCTACAATTCCTTCCTCCAACTCCCACGTGAGCCGAGTGATGGCTCTTTGCGCATGCCCAAGTGACTGTAGATCGAACTGCACCAATGCGGAAACCTCCTGATCCAAAACTATCCTGAAAGGTTGATCCTCCACTATAGCTTCAATTCCCAAACTCCCCCAGTAGTTGCTGCCTGGATGAACCCACAAACAACACCTATGTGTTCCCCTTCTGCGTCTTCTAGAATCACGCACTGGCTGAGACAAATGCTGAATGATGTAAATGTGAAACTCCACCGACTCTCCTCCAAGGTAGTACAAATTTCCTTCCTAGGATGGCACTCGAAGTCCACCAAAGCAAGGGTTGAGATCTCCACTTGGAGACACTCGTGTGTTAAATAGCGCAGTAACCCGACTAAGTAGCTCGAGAAACTAAGGTTGAGTTCAATATGTGAAAAATATAATATATCGAAATAAGGAGAGTTTCCTTCCTTATATAGATTTTGTGGAGCACTTTTCCCTTTATTTTCCCTCCATCGAGGGTCCCTCACATAACCATCGATTTCCCTTCCATGAAAATCAAACTAGGAAATGTGCATTCCCCTAGTATGGGTGGCCCCCACATATACTTAACCACATCGAATTAACTTCTACTAAGTCTAGCCTCATAATAAAATTTAATGGGCCCCCATCACCTCCAAAATTGGCCCCAAAATGTAGAAATTAATAATGTTCCAAAATAATTTAGGAAGGGACATAATAGTCCTCCCCTCCTAAATGTTGCTTGTCCCCAAGCAATTTCAATGTTGGACGCTTAAGTATGTGCTCACCCTCCCAAATGGCGTTCTTAACCAGCAAGCTCCTACAATGCACCAAAAATCACTTATCGTCAAGCAATGCTTGAACAAACATCCTCTCTAGCTGTTGCTCCCCACCGTCACTGCAACATGTGCCAGGGTCCCATATGTGCCATTGAATCGTCCCTGGCCTCAACATTGTCCTGATATGAAGGAATCCTTCAATACCAGGATACTAGACCATCCTGTCCAACATGAAGCTCCCTTCGCTCCACTCACTATCCCACCTAGTGCAAGTACCAGAAGTCCCTTGCCTCGTCAGTGACTCACTAAAGCCCAATGGAAGATATGTATGATCTCCCCTTGCAATAGCTGACACATCCCTAAAGGTTATTGAGTTGTGAAGAGTTGTGATGCCCGAGTTCCTTGCTAGTCCCAGAGTGGTGCCAACATGCTGACACTGCGCTACTCTGACTATGTCATACTCCCCATCATGCACAGTCAGTATCATACTCTCCTGGAACTCGATGGTGGAATACTGAAAGAGGCGAGACACATCTTGCTTTGACATATCCATGGTGCCAAGGCCTACCCTCCCAAATCTAACTCCAAACCTGTGCAGCAACAAATAATGTCTGCCTCCCCATATGATGAAAACCTCTGTGAACCCCCATGTGTCATCCCAAGAGCAAACTATATCACTCTCTGCCACGACTCCACTCATCACGAGCGATCTATCAATCAAATGAATCCATGCATACTATATCCAGACCTGTTGCAGCATAGCCCTGTCAACTGATGGAATCCATCTAGCCTTCATCTCTAGTCCCTACATGCCACCCATATATAGGCTCCATACATCATGAACTAATATGAGGCATGCTAAATTTTCCTGTGCCTGCCACTGTGTAGTATTGATGACCACTGGAAACCACGTGTGCCAAATAGCTACCTCGTGAATGCAACCAATAGATGGGTATCTGATACACGTAGTCAACTCAGTGTATGCATATCCATCTTGTCCTTGCCAACCATCTCCCCTGGTTCTACCATCCGCCCTCTCAATAATGTGCCAATATAATGTCTGGAGCTCGGACACATACTAGGAAACTCCCTCAGTCGTACCTGGTATCCTTTGCTCATGTATGGTCCTGACATCCCCTAGGAAAAGAGTGACACATGTCTCCACCATAAATAGATCCCCAAACGTTGGCTCAGTGATGAATGATATGCCACCCCTCCAAATGATCACCTCATCCCCCAACCTGTGGCTATCAACTGACACACCAACCCAATGCCACTGCTGAGAAGTCTCTCCCCTAGTGCATTGAGTGTCATCCAAATATCTCATGTGAGTTCCTCGTTCCCCGTTACTCATGTCTAGAGTGCCAAAGGACAACAACAAATTAACTATGCCCGTGAGGGATGTAGAAGAGGGTCAAGCGTGTGTCCCCGTGGATACCGTCAAGTATCGCTCATCTATGTTCCCATCGATCATGGGTGAACTACACCCAAAGGTATGCCCGATATATCCGTCCATGAGTATCCCTGGAGGCAACACTCCAAGACCCTGCTGTGTAACACCATTCGCCGCTGCATACCATCAATCATCCCAGTACTCCTGGACATGCCACTGTACACTGCAGCCTACCCTTGTACACCGTTGGATACACTTGGCTACGACTATGCTATCCTATATCATCATGTGTCCTACCCATGTCACTGCACCTGTCACTCCCCACATATAGTCAATGCAATGTGAGGCACTCCCAATCCACAACGTAGTCCAACATACTATGGCACACCCCCATGCATCTCCATGCCCATCCAAAGACCACTGCTCCATGCTAGATGATCCTACCCATCCCTCAACGATATGGCTTAAAGTTGTGTCCATATGCATCACCCTGCAACCAACCCATATCATCACCTCCATTGTCGCATCACCATGCTCTCGAATGAGGGGACCTCTCCTCTGTTGGGTTGTGTTATATTCTTTCCACGACTAGCCCACGTAGTTAATCGGGGGGTTAAAAGGGCGGCAGAGCCCCCCTTCATTGCTTTGATTATGTAGCGGGGGGGGGGGGTCATAGGGGGTTTGAGGTGTATGCATAACCCCACTTTATGGGGTCCGGGGCAACGCCCCAGAAATTTTTGGTTTTGGACCCTATGTTAGGATAGGCGGACCCACCTATGGTTTTGTGCATGATTTTCACACATGTTTTTGGATGCGATGGTTTTCGGTCCATGGTATTGGATGCTTCGGCATGTATAAATATGTATTATAACATTGAAAGGAACATAATGAAAAATCAAACTAGTAGTCCCAGTTTTGGGATCCAGGGGAAATCTCTGTGTATATGTGTTTTATGTGTTATGCTCTCTCATTGTCTATTTTCTGTGTTTTAGAATTCGTATGCAGGTAATTTATGTATGGGGTTGAAACCTACATTTGGTATCAGAGCTGTTTTGGCTTCAATGGGATGCCTTTGTTGCTGAGGGGTTTCGCTCAGGCCTGTAGTAGACCCTGTTTAGTGGGAGATCTGTGATATCAATTCTGGTGGTGAAAGAAGATGGCGAGAAGTGGAAAGATAGAGATCGAGAAATTTAATGGTCAGAGTTTTGAATTGTGGAAACTCAAGATGGAGGATCTGTAGGTGGATAAAGATCAGTGGATCGCGGTAGATCAGGGTACTAAACCAACGGGAGTGTCTGATGAAGAATGGAAGAAGTTGGATTGGAAGGAAAAGAGCATAATACGATTGTGTGTCTCAGATTCAGTATTGTTGAATGTATCAGGGGAAGCTACGACGAAGGTTTTGTGGGACAAGTTAGGGACTTTGTACCAATCTAAGTCTCTGGTGAATAAACTGTTCCTGCAGAAAAAGCTATATAACCTGAGGATGAAAGATGGAGACTCAGTGACAGAGCATCTGAATGCATTTAATATTGTGGTAAGTCAGTTAGAATCTATTGATATTAAAATTTTAGATGAAGATAAGTGCATTAGTTTGTTGTGTTCTCTACCAGATTCGTGGGATAGTCTGGTTATTGCAATAGGTAGCAATGTAACTGCCTTGAAGTTTGATGAAATAGTCTCAACGTTACTGACGGAGGAGATGAGACGAAAAAATATGGAGAGCTAGAATGGTGATGCCTTGTCTGGACGAGGACGGTCCTAGAACAGAAACAAAAATAAGTCATTGAGTGGGAGATCTAAATCTAGAGGGAGGTCTAAATCTATAGGAAAACCTGTAAAGGTAGTGTGTTGGAAATGTGGAAAGGAAGGCCACTTCAAAAGGGACTGTAAATCTATAGCTCCTGATAAAGGAAAGGGATCTGATGAGGCTCCTTCTACAGAGGCGAAAACCACCTCAGATGAAGGTGGGGATGTGTACTTGGCTTCTTCAAGTACACATGTAGATCATGAGGCATGGTTGATTGACTTAGGTGCATCCTTTCACTTCACTCCCCATAGAGAGTGGTTCTGTGAGTATGAGAAATATGATGGTGGTGATGTCTTCTTGGGGGATGATAAGAAGGCTAGAATTGTTGGTCGTGGAAAAGTAAAGTTGAAGTTGCAAGGTGGAAGGGTTAGAACGGTTCCAGGTGTTCTACATATTCCTACATTAGCCAGAAATCTGATTTCTATAAGCAAGCTAGATGATGGAGGTGTAAAAACAGTGTTCGAGAAGGATACCTGCAAAATTGTTCCGGGAGCACTGGTATTGATGCGGGGAGTTTGGATTGGAACTCTATATAAGCTGCAAGGTAGCACTGTTATTGATGGGTGCAATAGTTTTGTGGTTCCTAAAGTGGAGCAGAAAATCTAGTGGTCTTTGGAGAGAAGACCATGCTGTAGCATCAAAGGCTTAGACATATTGGAGAGAAGGGCCTTCGAATACTTCATGGTAAAGGTATGGTAGAAGGTATGAGTAATAGCTCTCTGGATTTTGATTTCTGTGAAAATTGTGTATATGGGAAGTAGAATCGGGTGAGTTTCCCCTTTGGTAGTAAGAGGGCGAAACAAATATTAGAACTTGTGCACAATGATGTGTTTGGACCTGTGAGTTCAATCACTGGGTAATTTTGTGTACTATGTATCATTTATAGATGAGTTCTCAAGGAATACATGGATATATTTCCTTAAGAAGAAATTTGAAGCCTTTGACAGGTTTAAAGAATTTAAGGATCTTGTGGAAAATCAGACAGAGAAGAAGATAAAGGTGTTGAGGACAGATAATGGTGGAGAGTTTTGCAGTAAGGAATTTGAAGAATTTTGTAAGAAGTGTGGTATAGCACGACAGAAGACTACTCCATATACACCTCAACAAAATGGAGTTGCAGAAAGAATGAATATGACATTGATGGAAAGGGCAAGAAGCATGCTCAGTGGTGCTGGGTTAGGACAGGGATTCTGGGCAGAGGCGGTGGATACTGCATGTTACCTAGTTAACAGGTCACCTTCATCAGCGTTGGAGGATAAGACTCCACAAGAGGTATGGACTAGTAAGAAACCCTCTCTTTCACATCTGAGGGTATTTGGATGTGATGCATATGTACATGTTCCAGAGGAGAAACGAACCAAATTGGATAGTAAATATGAAAAGTGCATCTTTATTGGGTATAAGGATGGTTTAAAGTGTTATAAGCTTTGGAACCCAGTCACATGGAAGGTTGTGTACAACCGAGATGTGGTGTTCAGAGAGGTAAAAGATGTTATTAAACATGAAGTCCAATCAAAGGAACTTGAGAAGATAGAGTTTGAGCTTAAGGAGGAAGAATCAGACTCTACAACAGAGGAGGAATCAGAAGATGAAGAGCCACAAACTTCGGCTGTGAGAAGATCAGTTCGAGAAAGAAACCAGCCTGAAAGGTATAGTCCATTTGCTTTCTATTCAAATTTTGCTTTTTCTGTTACTGATGATGATCCCAGAACTGTGAAGGAAGCAGTAGATTCAGAGGATGGAAAGCTCTGGAAAGAGGCCATGGTTGATGAAATGGCATCTTTGCACAAAAATGAGGCTTGGGATCTGGTAGAGTTTTCGGCTAGAAGGAAACCCATTGGAAAAAAATGGGTGTTCAAGAAGAAGACAAATGCAAAAGGAAAGGTGGAGAAATACAAAGCTCAGTTGGTAGCAAAAGGTTTTTCCCAGGTGCCGAGAATTGATTTTGGTGCTATTTTTTCACCTGTTGCCAAGGTAACTTCTATTAGATTAATTTTATTTGTTGCTGTTGCTTTTGATTTTGAGGTAGAATAGATGGATGTGAAGACATCATTTCTTCATGGAGATCTGGAAGAGGAGATCTACATGAAGCAACCTGAAGGCTTTGTGTTGAAGGGTAAGAAAGAACTGGTATGTAAGTTATAGAAGTCTCTGTATGGGTTAAAAAAGTCACCAAGGATGTGGTATCATAAATTTGATACATTTATACGGGGACTTGGCTTCACCAGAAGCAAAGCAAATCGTTGTGTGTATTTTAAATTAATTGGTGACCATGTTATTTATCTGGTATTGTATGTGGATGATATGTTTCTAGTTGGAAATGACAAAGAAATTATCCAGGATTTGAAGACCCAATTGTCCTCCAAATTCGACATGAAAGATCTTGGTGCTACAAACTATATTTTGGGCATGGAAATTAAAAGAGATCAGGCAAAAAGGAAACTCTGGTTAAACTAGAGGAAGTATGTCGAGACAATACAACAGAGGTTTAATATGCAGGATATTAAATTGGTGAAGGTTCTTATTCCTATAGGTGTGTTGTTATCTGCTGAACAGTGTCCCAAGACACAAGAAGAGGAAGAGGACATGTCCCATGTTCCATATGCAAGTGCAGTTGGTAGCCTAATGTATGTAATGGTATGTACTAGATCAGACATTGCACATGCAGTGGGAGTATTGAGCAGGTTTATGTCAAAACCAGAGAAGGAGCACTAGAAAGTAGTAAAGAAGGTTTTCAGGTATTTGCGTGGCACTAGTGATTATGGTTTGTGGTACCAAGGAAGACCAGGATTGGACAGAGCGTTGGATATTCGTGGCTTTGTTGATGCAGACTGGGCTGGAGATCTGGATCAAAGAAGATCTACAAGTGGATATGTGATTAACCTATTTGGAGGTGCAGTCAGTTGGATGAGTAAAAAACAATCTGTAGTGGCACTATCAACTATAGAGGCAGAATACATGGCAGCCACTCATGCAAGCAAGGAAGCAGTTTGGTTGAATAGATTGTGTTAAAGTATGGGGTTAATAAAGGGAGCTATAAGGATAGAATGTGACAACCAAAGTGCAATTTTCTTAGCAAAGAACCCTGCTTACCATTCAAAGACAAAGCACATTGATGTTTAGTATCACTTTGTGAGGGATATGATAGAAGACAAAAAGGTGTTGTTGGTGAAGGTGGACACTTTGAAGAATACTGTAGATGCATTGACAAAATCTGTGAGCTCTGAGAAGTTCTCTTGGTGTAGAGAGACAATGGGTATTTTAGGGCTGGAAAAATGACTAAGCTCTCCTGTGGCCCCCTCTGGAAAGAAAACAACAAGTGGGAGAATGTTGGGTTGTGTTATATTATTTCCACAACTAGCCCACGTTGTTAACCGGGGAGTTAGAGGGGGGGCGGAGCCCCCCTTCGTTGCGCTGATTGTGTAGTAGGGGGGGGGGGGGTCACAGGGGGTTTGAGGTGTACCCGTAACCCAACTTTATGGGGTCTGGGGCAGCACCCCGAAAAATTTTGGTTTTGGACCCTATGTTAGAATGGGCGGACCCACCTATGGCTTTGTACATGATTTTTGCATATGTTTTTGGACGCAATGGTTTTTAGTCCATGGTATTGGACGCGATGGTTTTCGGTCCATGGTATTGGATGCTTCGGCATGTATAAATATGTATTATAACATTGAAAGGAACATGATGAAAAATCAAGCTGGTAGTCCCGGTTTTGGGATCCAGGGGAAAATCTCTGTGTATATGTGTTTTATGTGTTATGCTCTCGCATTGTTTATTTTCTGTGTTTTAGAATTCGAATGCAGGTAATTTTTGTACAGGGTTAAAACCTACACCCTCTAAGTCCTCCCTAAGGGACCCAAGAAGTGAATCTCCCTAGGTGTTAGCATCGATGCCACCACTGCTCTGCTCCTCCATGTCCCACACAAATGCGAAGAATACCCAACGCCATACAAGGCACCGTCTGGTGGCCTGCCAATGCCACCTCGTCCGACAAGCTCCTACTGAGTATGTTGATCACCCAATGATCTTGTGTACAAATTTCATAACAAGACAACCAAAAGAGTTTGTCCATAAAGTAGTTGGCCACTGATGCTGACTGGGACTCCCCTAGAGAATGTGCATGCTCCATTTCTAGGTCAATTGTACCATCCATGTTGCAGTCAACTGACATACCTGGGAAATGATAGGTAGTCCCACCCAGAACCTAATGCGAGTCTGCGTTGCCGGTATTCCCAGTACTTGGAAGCTCTCACTGAGCTACACTCAGGTCCACCACCATCTCCATAGCCCACTCCATAGGGTACCAACTCAGAATCTCTCTCCATCCAACACCAAGAGAGAGATCGAATGCATGAACTCCTGCACATAGAACAACCCCATCATACGGGTGCTGCACCATGTACAACTCAGGTCCTCTCATCTCGCTATCTTGGTCAATACATGAAATCTGACTAGGTAGCTCTATCTCTCTCTGTCCAATGGGCCAAGGTAACCTAACAGTGTTGCCAACCCCATCTATGTATGCTCGAGGAGGGCTACTCTCATGCCTCAACGTGCACTTTAGTTGCACTAGTAGGGAATCCAACCACTCCCTAACATGAGTCAATTTGGTTGTGAACTTGGCACAAATTTCTCTCATGCCCTCCAGCTCGTTGCTCTGCTACAAAATAACCTCTCACACTGACACGACCTTCCTTTTTAATGCTAGAAGTTCGACCGAAAACTGATGGAACTGTCATGGGCATCTATTACCTGTAAAATCGGTCACAACTCCAGATACCTCAACAATTATTTCCATCTCGTCCATGGGTGACACCCCTTAACAAATGGATCTATGTGTGTAGGCTTTATCCTCCCAACCAAGGTGTCAACTAGGGTTATCAAAGGGGTTTCTAATAAAGGTGACTCCTACGCCACACTGGGTATATTAATGTGATCCTCACCATCCTGTGGGTTCTCAACATCATGCTTAAGCTCCTCTTCACGATCCTGATATCTAAAGCCAGGTCTCCACCAGCAAAAGCGCCCCCTAGTCTCACCCTCTAACCGATTATGTCCCGCTTGCTCCTTTTGAGGAGATCTGGTGCCTTGATCTGGTTGACTTCCCCCACATGATGTAGATGGTTGCACCCCCATAGCCCGCTCACCTCTAGCGTCTATGTTGTAAGGGTGAGGATGGGTTTGGTTTGTCACCCTCCTCAACTGGTCCAACCTCTCATTGTCCCAATGAATTCTACCCCAAAATTTCTGCATACTAGATTTCCTTTGAGTCATGGGTTTGTCTCTGGTTTCACGCATCACTATGCACTCATACCCAAAGCTTCCATGATCTTTTGGATATTTCCCATAGCTAGGCCAAGATCATGCTTTGATACCATTGTAATGTTCCAAACTAGGAAATATAGTGCTACGCAAAGCAAACAATAAAAAACAACACCACAAAATTGAAAGATTCAGTGCACACCCATAAAATGTCTAGGAATAACCAATAACTGAGCCATTTTATTATAGTCTAGGAGAAATGCACAATAATGTGGAAGTGGTGCACCTAGGCTTGCCTTAATGGCAAGCATGATCAATACCAGGTGGTAATATGTCAAGCCCATATGACACAAATAACTGTTGCAATGATGCGTTGCACTGCCCTTGTGAAACTGTGATGTCTACTGCAAAGGTGCTGCTAGAAACCCCACATCCGTGCTCAGAAAATTATGGGAAATTAACCCCGGCCACTCCAACAAATAACCAAAATAACCCATGAAGGGATTGGCCAAATATTTACCTCATAATTTTGGCCCAAATTCCCCTTAGCTCCTCTCGTTGCTAGCTGAGTTGGTACCCCTGCTTGACACCTTATATCTGCCCAAAAAAATATATAAAATTAGGCGTGATCCTTGCCCAAAACCCAGAAAAACCCAGAAAGGGTTTTCCTTGGTTCCATCCTTCAAAAATTGACCCTTCACAACTTGACCCTCCTCCAATTTCGAATTCAATTGCTGTGATTGATCCTATCAATCTCTACTCTCCCAACTCCATAAATCCTTGTCAAGTGGCCCTCCAAATGATCTCCTACTTCTCCCAACCAGCTCTAGCTCTACAATTCCTTCGTCTAACTTCCACGTGAGCCTAGTGATGGCTCTCTATGCAGGCCCAGGTGACTGTAAACCGAACCGCTCCAATGCAGCAACCTCCTGATCCAAAAATATCACAAAAGGTTTATCCTCCATTGTAGCTCCAATGCCCAAACTCCCCCAGCAGTTGCTGCCCGCATGAACCCACAAACAACACATGCGTGTTCCCCTACTACCTCTTCTAGAAACATGCACTAGCTGAGACAAATGTTTAATGATGCAACTGTGAAACTCCACTGACTCTCCTCCAAGGTAGTACGAATTTCCTTCATAGGGTGGAACTCGAAGTCCACCGAAGCAAGGGTTGAGATCTCCGCTTAGAGACACTCGTGTGTTAAAAAACACACTAACCCGACTAAGCAACTTGAGCAAGTTGAGTTCAATATGTCAAAAGATAAGATATCCAAATGAGGGGAGCTGCCTTCCTTATATATTTCGTGGAGCACTTTTCCCTCCATTTTCCCTCCATCGTGGATCCTTCACATAACTATCGATTTCCCCTCCATGCAAATCGAACTAGGGAATGCGTATTCCCCTAGTATGGGTGACCCTCATGTATACTTAATCACATCGAATTAATTTCTACTAAGTCTAGCCTCCTAATAAAATCAAATGGGCCCCCATCACCTCCAAAATTGGCCCCAAAATGTAGAAATTAACATTGTTCCAAAATAATTTAGGAAGGGACATGACATAACTACTGCATGCATCCATCAATCCTTCCTTTCAAAACAGTTCTTAGGTTATCGACTTATTTAACTTTAACAACTCCTATTAGATATGTCTTTCTTCCATGCATTCACATAAATTAATATCAATTAACCATTATGTATACAAACACATGTAATTTTGCATGCAAATCAATAAAATCGAGATATAGACATGTATAAATTAATGAAGTATACTTCAACATAAAAATAAATAAGATTTCATCTACTCGTTAATGCTTGGGGAATATTTAGGAACAAAGCACGTTCCACCCAACCATGAACTACCTCTGCCAGTTCCCCCGAGCTAAGATCTTCTTGCCCTAGGTAATCAATAACCTCTTTGATTCCTATGTGGTTTATTTTATAGATTTCTTCCCAACATTTTTTGCAGTGTCCTACTTTAAGGTCTGCCAGCCTTTTGCCTGTGCCTTTTGTTTTATTCTTTTTTCAAAAAAATATTCTTTTCTTTTTCTTTAAAGCATGCAATTCTCTCTCGCTATGTTTTATTCCACCCCACTTAGTATTTATCTGCAACTAAGTGATTAACATAATATTTCTCTCCCATTATGTTAAAAGTTTTAATTATTTTCTCCTGTGTATTTTTAGGAGACTTTAAGAAAGGTCCAAGATGTGGACTTTAATCACCAACAACTTTTCATAAGCTGGAAATAAGTCTTCTAAAATCTAGTTCTCTTCCTGAATATTTCCAAACAATTTATTTATTAACTCAAATAATAATAAAATATTACATTGATATAAATCCCATTATGGCTTCCATAGCCATTCAATCCAATAATAGTTCAAAGTCTAAAAATAGTCAATTTCTGAAAAAGAATGACATAGGGTTGTTACAAAGGGATCTTATCTCACATCAACATATCATACCTGAGCTGACCTTCTTGGATGTCAAACATTTTATGGAACCAAATTCTTTCACACTCTTTCTTCATGACAGGGTTTCTTGACTCTTAACAACATCAAATCATATCAAACTTCAAGTTTCTAGGACCTTTGACAATCTTCATGCAATTTTGTCATCAATTGGTTCATCTACCAACTTCAAGGAGCCAAAATTCCTTACAATTGCTAGCACATGCCTTCTATCCTTTCATAATAGTATTTTGTCCTCATGCTCTTCCAATCCATTATCAATTCCATCCACTCAAACCATGCACACCAAAATTGAATCAAATAGCAGTTGATATAATATCATTAAACAAGTTATATTTCCAGCCTCTTCACATATTTCTACAATAATTCCTTTTAGGAAACCAAACCATACCCCATCATTATCAGAGTTGCAAAATCACAATATCCTCTAGTCAAGGTGTGGGATTCTTCACGTCCAATTCTTGTTGCTTGCTCCTTATGAGGTAAACATTCCTTTGCATGGTCTCTCTTCATGTTACAATAGAGTTCTGCTTCATGCTTTTTAACATTAAAACATTAATCAATGTGTTCTTGGAATGAACCAATCAACAATCTTTAATATTGTATCCAGCGGGTCTTTACAACTCCCTCTTTCCATTTGAGGCAAGTGAACTTCTTGTCCTTTAATTAACTTTCTTGATGCCAACTTCCATCTGCTTCCTTCTTCTTCATGCTTTTCCATGTTCTTCCATTTCTTCCTTTTGTTAGTCAAGCTTTTAGATAAATATTCTCTTGACCTACAACCTTTGTTATAAGACCATGAAAGAACAAGGTACAAAGATAATAAACAAGGAGATATAAATTACTTATCTTTTGAGAAGGATTAGCTCCCTCTTAATCTTGGACCTGTTCACCAACCTTGTTCTCACATTAGACATCAAGGGTTAGATCTATCTATAACATGGAACATGATTGGATAAAGTTTTGTTTCTAGGGTTTATTTTTGTTCCAAACTATGCTAGGGTTTATAAACCCCAGATGCCAAAGTATTTAAGACTTGCGACTCAATAATTGTAAACCCTAGATCCTTCATAGTCATCAAGACTTGTCATCTGTGAATTGAAAAATGTTGTATAACCCTAATAATATTGTTTGGCATGTCTTTTATCCTAGTATTCATATGCAATTAAATAGTTGATCATCAAACTCTTATATGTCATAATCTCTAATTTATATTTTATGCATATCCTTTCAAATGACCATCAAAATGATCTAGAGAACTTGACACATATCATAAAAGTTGCACATACCTCTGCAACCTTACCTTACATTTTCCTTGCAAAGATCCGATTAAGTGCCAACAATCTTCAACATATGTTTATCTCTAACACAGGTGCCTCAGTTCTTCATCCTTCAAGCTAGGGTACGATCCATAAAGATATTTATACACAGTCCTTTGTTTCTTATGATATCATAGTTCTTCAACATCTCGAACTATCAATCATTCCTATTAGTTCAGCCTCATTGATGCAATGGATGGACTTCAAACTTCTTGAGTTTTGGTCCCTTCAGCAAAGTGATGACAATCTTCTTATATGATTCTTTACTCTTATATGTGTTTGAATCTTGAGTTATAGATGTCTTGATCTCAGAGGAAGTAACTGAACTTTCTTAGAACTAAATCACATAAGGGCACATTTATGTCATATTGTAGTTAACTTGCCTTGAAAGGAGACTCACATATTTTCCTTGACTTGCATCAATACTCAGAAAAGAACTCAAAATACTTTGCATTAACTAGAAGAGGGAAACTTATATCGATCACTGGTTTGTTACCTCACCAAACTCTTATTAATGTATGAATTTCTATTGTTGTTGTTATGTCAAGGAGATAACTTGTATCATTATTTTGTATTGAATTCTTCCAGTCATGAAAAATTGTATTACTGTCATAGAATTTTAGCCTCGGGATCCTTGCATTAGCCACCTCAGAGGATCTTGCATTAGTCACCTCATGAACCTTACCACAAATAACTTCGGATAGTCTTATTCTACAAAAGCTTACTGTAGAACTTCGGTAGTCCCAAAATTTGGATGGCATGTATTTTATAGATGATGAGCAAAAAAACTTTGAGTGCTTACTACAGGACTTTGGATACCTACCAGAGTACTTCGTATGTTCATAACTTTGAATGCTTTCTTTAGGATTTCATGCTATGGAACAAAACAATCATACACTAGTAGAAAAATCGCACTTTAGTTATGTCAAGAAAGAACCTTTGTAATACTGTAATATCAAGGAGAGATCTTTGCATCACTAGTAATGTCAAGGGAGAGACTAGCATCATTTTGTAAAACTTAGGTGGACTACTGGATTTAAACTTTTTATTGTCTTGGATCACTGTGGGAGATCATTTTCACATGATTGTCATTCCCAAAAGATACTGGCATCACAATAAAAACTCATATTACTAAATGAGTAATTCATATCACATGAGAGCCATAGAAACATGAAATCAGATTGAATAAAAACTTGGATCCCCCGCTCGCGATATAGTATATCCCAATGAAACTCATATTGCAGTCAAGGTTATACCTACATATTACAATCATGATATTTTTGTATGTTTTTTTGTTATACCTCAAAAGAGTGTCTCAGACTTCTTCATCATATCAGAGGATAATTCAGACCCATAGAAGTAGGGTTTTGTTGTAGCAGCTACAACCACCCTCCAAAATTTTGCCTTAGCCTCATTTTGGAGCCTCAGTTTCCACCTTCACAACAACTTTCCTTGCTTCGTCAAGTTCACAAGCTTCAATGTCTTTCTTGCACAAAGGCAGCTTGTCGGTCACAACTTGATCCATTCCCCTCATAGGTCATTCACCCAGACTTGGTCCAGCTACAAGCTGAGCAGCTTCCCCTTGAAAATTGCAAATTTCTAGGAGGAAACCAACCTTCCCTCTAGGAATTGCGCAATCCTCTCTGACAACCTGTTGGGCTCCAGGATTGTGCAATCCTGCCAACCAACCCTCCCAGCAAGATTTGCACAAATTTTTCCAGCAGCAGGTTGTTCAACTTAGGATTTGCGCAAATCTGGGCAATAGTCAGCTACTCTACCCATAAATTATTCAAATCTCCTGGGAAACCAGCCCAACTCCCAACCAATAATGTGCATTTTCCTCCAGAAATCGAGCAGCCTCTTGCATGTGCAGCTGAGTTGACTGGTTCCCCTCTAGAACTGAGCAAGACAAACTTGCATGAAGGGCCTGATTCTCCCAAGGAAACATTCAAAGGCATCCCTTGTTTCAAGGATCTATGTTTAGCAGTTGGAGGTTACATGCAAGGAGCAATTATGAAACCTCTCACCAAGTGTCACGTGCCCTAGATTCGTGGCATGCGCGTCACAACCTCGATGTTATCAAAACTCATCAACCAGACACTACAGAGCTCATTCCTCACATCAACCTTGTAGCTCTGACATCCCACATCACATCTAGGAGTAGTCGGCACGTTCAGCTCAGCTGTTTTGGGGTAACCCCCGTTTCCCATGCCTTATGCTGCATTTATGTCGCTTTTTGTGTTTTCGCTTGTGGGAGTATTGTTTGCTTGATTTTTTTGAACGCTTGCTGTCGTTTACATGTATACTAGCTTGTCCTAGCTCTGTTTCAGTTTTTGTTTCTATCTCACTGTTGTCACATGCATGAAACTGTTTTGCACGGACGTTTGTCCAACCAATGAACTGCCACACCCACATGCATGTTGATTTGCTTTCTTAATCTTTCATTCATGTTTTGCATGCACTGTCGGTCACTTATGCTGTCACTTAGTGTCGCCATGCATTCACTGACTTACTTGCTTTCAGTTGCCCGTCGGCGAGTTGGGCCAACCTTTGCTCGAGCTCTGCCTTCACCAAGGCTACATTGCACAATATGGGAAAGGAAGGCTCACCTTCCTCTCTAGATTTGCGCATTCCTTCCCAACACTGACCTCCAAGAATATTTTTCACATTTATGGTGGACAGAGGCTGCTTGGCCTAAGAAATTGCGTAAATTTGTCCCTAGGCTAGCAGTCCTTCCAAGTTGGAATTGCGCATTATGTAATCCTAGGAGTCAACAGCCAAACTGGACTGTGCATTACACAGTTCTAGCAGTCAGTCAATCTCCCAGTAGCCCAGACTGTGCGTTGTGCATTCTTGGCATCAGTCTCCCGAACTCCTAGCTGAAATTGCACAACCTTCATGATCATTCACCCAGTTATGATACAAGTCAGTTCTCATGTTCATTTTGGTTTTCAACTAACAAATTGCTTGCCATGAGTGTTGCCATGTCTCCAGGTATCGCAAGTGTTCATCTGCGTCTTAGCAGTATAGGTACAATGGTTTCCCGGAGAGCAGAGACGAAGACACCCTTCAGAGCACACCTGGGGATGTAGTCGATCAAGTGTCCATGGACTTGCCTACCCACAAAGCCATCAAGTTTTTCGTAGACAAGGACATCAAGAAGCAACATCATAGCGAGTAGCATCATGAACAACAGCTGAAGGCATCATATCGAATGCAACGAACACAACAAATGCATCAAATGTAAAAGGAAGGTTATTGACCGCATAGAGGCGAAACAAAGTTGCAAGATCAAGTAGATCCACTGATAATGAAAGCAACTTTGGAGACTCAGGCTATGAAGTGATGGTGCGACATGAAGACCGTGTGAAGGAAGAAGATGGAAAAAAGGAATTGCATGTGCTGAAGAAACAACTCAGCAAGAACATGAAGTTGCACAGATAGACGAATGAGTTGCAGCTGGTTCAGGAACAACATAGGGTGCATCGTGCACTCACGGATGAAACTGCACCCGTACAGGTTAAAGATCCATCCCAGGAACTAACATGGAGCAGACATGGTGAGAAGTGTTGGCGATCACATGCAAAGGATTCAACAACATGCATGTCATTGTGCGCACACATGCAATCCAACCCATTCAACACACTCACCAAGGCGAAGACAAGAAGCAAGTCCAACTGGAGTTGAACATGTACTTCGGCAAGTTGATGCGCATGACCACCAACACACACTTGAAGATCAACATGAACACTATGCATCAGTGTGTTGCCGATTCAACCACACCCAAGAAGACCATGCACATGTTAGCAAACGAGTTGCATGAAGGGGCCGAACTAATGCATTGATTGTAATGAAGGCAAGAGTTCACTTCAGCAAGATGTCACCATTAGGTGCATACACACCACCACAGACAAACAAGCTTGGAATAAGCTCACCACCTTCACCATCACAAGCATGTCAAAGAGTTGGTCTCATCACAACGGATTGAGTGTCAGTGATGTCTTGCAAGGCTTTCTCAAGCCATGTTGTCTCACATGAGTACATGTGCATTGTAACGTTGAGTCATGTCAAGTGTAAGTCAAGTGTCAATGGTTGGATGCAACAGTCATAGAATAGGTGAAGAGTCATGAGGGTAGTTGAACTGTCATAAAGGGGAATGTCAAGGGTCACCCCACCCTTTGCTATAAATAATCCCTCATAACTCATTGTAGAGGCTTTTTGTTAGCCAAGCTTCTACTAAGACTATCTTGAAGAGGGCTTGGACAATATTGTAACACGCCTTGGCTTCTCCACTACACGGAGCTAGTACATCTCTTTAGAGGAGCATGCATATGTGGCTATAATGTTCCACTGTTGGGGCTAGTAGGTTTACATGGATGTATTGTATGATTGTGACTTACACTTCTTTATATAATAAGAGCCAACACATTTTCATGCATATGTTGTTATTGTAGTTGGACTGCTCTGGTTGCTTTAATGATATATGTTGTTTAACTTACATACTTGTGTATGAACTAATTCACATGCAATTATATGAATCTTGTTGTTAATGTGTTGCATATGTTGTTAATGTTGTCACCATCTGTGTCGACTGCTCTTCTGGACATCAGACAGAACTTTCACTCGAACCTTTCTATAACAACCGTCGCACTCGTCTCGGACTGATCCATGAGTGATGTACATGTTATCTTACCTTGAATGATGTGATTGCCGCATCCGAGTGGATTTCTCCACTGAAATGTTTGCATGTACTTTGTGTTGTGTGTTACTACCTATGTTGGGACTAATCCCTTTCAACCTGGAACTCACCTTCACCTCCTTCCCTTTCGAACTGTTGGAACCTCTCATACACCTTCCTTGATTCACTGCATCAGTCACACCTGTTAGTGTCAGTCTTTCCAGCCTTCCTCCAGTGATCAAACGTGCTCTTACAAAGTGATTTTGAAGTGTCAAGGTCAAATTTTGTCATTTCAGTAAGTCTTCAAGCAAAATTTGGTCACTAGGCATTAGGTCTAGGGTTTGCCCAAATGTCAGTCCATGTCATCATTCAGCTGAGTCTATCATCATTCATAGGGTTTTCATTATCATGTCAGTGTCTAATGAGTCATTTTACACCTTATTCATGCTTCAGTTGTGCCTAGGCAAGGTCATTTCCCTCTCCTAGGGTTTTGAAGGTAATTTCTCTTGGATGGTCAAATCACCAGAAAAACTTGTTTCCTGATGTTCATACACCTTTCCCTATCCTTAAAGTACCTTATCAAACACTTCCCATCCCTTAGATCCGCCAAATTCCTCATTTTTGCACAAACCCTAGTTTCTAGCTACAACTTGGCAATTTTCTAGGTTTGGCCTGTGTTTTGCCCTTTTCGACCCCTTCCCCTCACTCAATCTCTGCGATTCCACTTTCCCCTGCTTCCTAACATCCCTTCCCACTCCCAAAAATTTCCCCAAGAATTTAGAAGCCCCCTATCCCCTTCATTTCGCTCCATTTCGACAAAATCCCTTGTTTCACACATCAGGACAAGTTGCACTCAAATGATGTTTCAGAGCAATAAAAGATGAATTTTGGAAAACTGAGAGAGGTTTTTGTCCATAACATGCCAAAGAAGAAAAACCTCCTTCACTTTTTGCACAGGTGTCATGGTTTTAGATAAATTGCAAAATTACAATCGCCAGATCCAAGGAGTTTGGCCAAGGCACAAAAAAGGAGAAAGAGGCCAAATCCCCTCTGTATCTTGGCTGAGGCTTCACCCAAAGATCATGGCACTCAATAGCCTAGCCACAGCTCAAATCCCAATTTTTTTTGAGAATTTTGGGTAATTTTGGCATTTTTTGGAAATTTACAGGTTTTGGCTCCTCAACGGGTCTCACCCCCGGTGAGACCCTTTGTCATGGCAACTCCTTTTTGCAAAAACTCAGCATTTCTAGATTTTTCATGCAAAGTTACATATGCCTATGGATGGACTTGAGTTTTTATGGAGTTTTGGGCCTCCAGAAGGTCAAAATACATGCAAAATTTGACTTTCTGCCCCTTTTTTGAGTTGCAGAAACTAGTCTTGGGAGAATTAATTTTTGACAGGGAAAATGACCTCCAAATTCCAAAATTATAGTTGGGTTGGAAAGTAGACTCAAATACCTTTCCAACGAGCTATCCTGCACCCAATTCTGACACCTGGAAGTGCCCCAAACAGAGCTCCAAAGGGGCGCGACCCGTTGAGCAGGGGGGCGCGACCCGTTGAGCAGACTTTGCGAGATTTTACTGTACAGCTCGAAAAAGCACAGTTTGACTCTTTTTGATTTTCTGAGGTTAATTATGGTCCTCTTGGATTTAATTGTGACACTTTTTAGATACTTTTACTCTTGTTTAACACTTCTAGAAGATTTATTCATGTAAAGGGTAAAAATTGAATGTATGAACTGGTTTCCAAGTTTATAGAGGCAAGTTGTTTTGACTGCCTATTTTGTAGTGCTTAGTTTAGAAGTGGTTCAAACAACTCCTAGGATAGTGAGATCGACCCATGGAGGCAGGGAAAGAGGTTAGATCATCTATATTATGTACTTTCTTGCTCATTTTCATGGTTGGACTGTTGAGGGAGAAGCTATCATTGTATTATTCACTTGTATCTCTGCAATTTTTGGCTAAGGAAGACCAGGGTTTTGCAGTCATCTTTGGGATTCTTGTGGACTCATGTGTTGATGATGTGTATCTTAATGTACTTGTAAGTGTGTTTATGTGTTTCATCTCCTTTCTTTACTTCTGCATATTAAACAAATGAAGTGATAAAGTATGAATTCATGCCTGCCATGCTCTGCTTTTAAATTTGTTTAATTTCTATGTTTTCTGCTGTCTAAAGAGAATTCAAAGTCATTGTTTGCTCTCTTTAGCTCCTCCTCTTTCTTTCCTAATCATCCACTTCAGCTAAAGGCATCAATACAGGCTCCTACCTCGCCCCAAAGACCCCCCTGCAGAAACTGTGTCAAATCCCCGCACCCTAAATTGCAACTCCTCAATTTGCCACCAAAAACCCCAAAAACCCCCAAATCAACCTCTATAATCAGTTTACTAGCCTGATATCAGTGTTAACTTGTTGGTCATCTCATCCCATTGAAGATCTACCGAGATTGACCGGAGAGAGCCTTCTCCTGCCCCGTAGGGCTAGCTACGAGGCTGAATGGTTTGATGTAGCCTTGAGGTTTACCTTTCTCAGCCTGAGGTGAAATTTCAAGCGCTAAAAACACCCTTGCCGCTGACAGAGTTATCCTACTTGCCTCTATGCGACATCGCGGTCAAGGCATTACCTTACTACCCACTGCTGGGACTCCTACACCAAATGGTCTGAGGTCTAATTGGGACTTCTTACAAGGGGGATCCCCTTAACATGTTGGCGGGTCCAACACCGTCAACATTTCTGGCGCTAGAAGGAGGGCCTGATGACAAGTTGTGTCCTCTCATCCAATTTTGAACCTTTGCATATATTTCATGGAATCTTGCACTCTTCTTCCCCCGAGGTGTTTTTCAAATCGTGAAGATGTCTCCATCTCAAGGAAGCTTTTTGATCTCTTGTCCACTCATACGTATGATGGTGAAGGCGAAGTGGCCTATCCTGAGAACTTATATAACTTTCTTTTCATGATTTATGAGGAAGATGAGTTTTCTAATGAACAGGCCGGTTTGTTGCTTGCATACACACTTCGCGAATCTCCATTTCGTTTGGTGCTCAACCTACCGGCTGACACTGTGCACTCATTTGAGCACTTCTGTGATCTCATTGAAGACACATTCTATCATTTGATCCAGATTATCTTGACCAAAAAATGTTATAGAAATGGAGGGCTCCGCATGAATCCGTTATTGATTTTTGGTAGCGCTTCCATGACTTGTAGTTTCAAGCTCGCAGAGCTAGATGAAATTTGCTTATCTTTGGGACCGGTTCGAGTATTGCCTTAAGAAATTTGTCCGTCCCAAGAGGAAGCTTGATATCAAGCCTCACTCAACATTATTCATTGATGGAACTATGCAATCTCATGTGGGAGCAGGAACTGTTTCAATTGACTATCCACCTCCCTTTCATTCAACAACTCCACCACTGCCCAGTGATGTTGAGGATCATGCTCACGCACCTGTTCATCCTTCACACTCTCCCAACATCACTCCACTCAATTTTCGCGTATATTTGGTTGTGAGTGCTTCGAGTTCTCATCTGCATTTTTTTCTTCGACCTTCGTCTTCGCACTTAGGTGTTCCTCCGGATGATGTTGTCTTGTGTTCATCCATTCTGGTCTCTCCACTTGTTGTGAATGAGGAACAACCCACTTACGGAGTCGGTGTTGAAAATCCACTTGATCCTTCATCTGTCTTTTCCAGAAACATAGAGGATGAGTTTGTTTGCTTTCTACCCCTCTGTGTGATTCATCCAACCATGAGGATTCCAACCAACATCTTGAATTTTCTGATATTGGTTGTCGTGATCTCTTCACCTCATCATCCAATCACGATGTTGATTCACTCATTATTAACCCGTCTAAGCCACTGGTCTACGAAGATCTATCTGTCAATGAAGTCGAAACCCCATAGACCGTCGAGGCACTTCAGCCCGAGCTGATGGCTATGTCACTCCCTCGTTGTCCTGAGGTTGGTTTCACTTCCAAATAGGAAATTGTTCAAACACTCAAGGCTCCTCATCACTCATTCGTATGCACTCAAGATCAATTTAACACTCAAATCTTACTTCCTCCACTAGAACTACACGATCCCATTGCTCATGCATTGGAGGAGCCTTACCTTGCAAGCACTCGCGTGTGACGCAAGTTATCTTTGTTTTCTTCGTTTGCTTGCATGTCACAGTCAAGAGTGTGCTTATGCTTCAAAGTTGTATGTAGTGTCACACAACATGATGATAAGTCCATGAATTTCCCGTCATGCACATGCACTCGCTTATATCCCGTGGGCACTTTGAATCATGGAGTGTGGTTGTCTTCATTGTTATATCTTTCTTGCTTCATAGTTCGCACAACTGGGTTTCTCGCGGACCAAGCCTTCACCAACATGGGTCTACCAATGCGCCGGTGGCCACATTAGAAGTATCACTTCATGTGATCAGGCCCATGTACCGTTAATGTAGGAGTAGGAGTAGTGTTTGCTTGCATGCTTCTTTGTTTATGTGCTTTGTTTACTTATTTGTTGCTTGCTTGTTTGTTTACTTGCTTCGCTTTCATTTTTTCTTCTACCCTTTATTTTCTTTGTTGATTGTTAGTTCGTTTGCTTGTTTCGTTCATAGGTTAGTTTTGCATGAAACCATATATGACCCTTGAAGTGAGCTGGGTAAAGTACAAGAGGGCTTGTACATCTATCACTACTTGGTAATCTGTCATCTTGCCTTTGTATGATGAGCTTTTTACTCTTAGTCCATGATATGTCGAAGGAAAATATGTACTATTCGAAGTGAACCTTGGCGTAAACGCAACGCTTGCACGCTAACTAGTGTCACCTTCTCTAGTCGATTATTTTTGGGTTAACCCTTGTCAGCTTAGTCAAGTAGAGTAAGGTAAGGGGGAAAACCTTAATAGGCACGTCAAAGATACAATAAAATACTTCTCTACTAGAACAACCTCTTCTGCTCTCAATAAGTCAGGATCCCTCTTCCGCCTCTGAAATGAATAAGTGCTATGCACAGTGAAAAATGAAAAAATGAAAAGTCAAAAAATGAAAAATGAAAAATGAATAAGGTGAAAGAAGAGAAAGGCTTCCTGCAGGGAGGTGATGCAAGTAACTCCGTCGGGGTACTGACTAGGCTCGCTGGCAGTGAAGCCATGTTTATGTTCCTATGTGACTCCATCGGGGTACTGTCCAGGCCTGTTGGCAGTGGAGCAACACTAGAGATGAAACTAAGACTCTGACGACTATATTGCTTGTGCACCTATATACCCCTCAACCCCAATCGAAATAATTGTGTTGCCTTGGCTTGGAATGTGTGTCAATCAACCAAGGGTTTGGCAGATGCTACATCTTACAATCAAGTTAGTGTGAAACCAAGATGAGCTAAAAATTGAACAATAATTCTGGAGGTGTTAGACTTGATTTTCACGAACAAGGTCCATTCAGAGAGCTAGAGTTCTACTAGTGTGTCACCAAGTGTTGTAGCAGCTACAACCACCCTCCAAAATTTTTCCTTAGCCTCGTTTTGGAGCCTCCCTTCCAACCTTCACAACAGCTTGCCTTGCTTCATCAAGTTCACAAGCTTCAGTGTCTTTCTTGCACAAAGGCAGCCTGTCGGTCACAGCTTGATCCATTCCCCTCACAGGTTGTTCACCCGGACTTGGTCTAGCTACAGGCTGAGAAACTTCCCCTTGAAAATTGCGATTTTCCGGAGGGAAACCAACCTTCCCTCCAGGAACTACACAATCCTCTCTGACAGCCTGCTGGGCTCCAGGATTGCGCAATCATGCCAACCAACCCTCCTAGCAATATTTGGGCAAATTTTCGCAGCAACAGGTTGTTCAATCTAGGCTTTATGCAAATCTGGGCAGAAGTCAGCTACTCTACCCAAAAATTGTGCAAATCTCCTGGGTAGCCAACCCAGATCCCTGCTAGAAATGCGCTTTTTTCTCCAGCAGTCGAGCAGTCTCTTCCATGTGCAGTTGAGTTGACTGGTCCCCCTCCAGGATTGATCAAGATAGACTTGCATGAAGGGGCTACTTCTCCCAAGGCAGAATTCAAAGGAATCCCTTGTTTCAGGGATCTATGTTTAGCAGTTGGAGTTTACATGCAAGGAGAAATTCAGAAACCTCCCACCAAGTGTCGCTTCCCCTAGATTCGTGGCATACGTGTCACAACCTCAATGTTATCAAAACTCATCAACTAGATGCTGCAGAGCTCATTCCTCACATAAACCTTGTAGCTCTGACATCCCACATCACATCTTGGAGCAGTCGACACATTCAACTCATCTATTTTTGGGTAAGCTTGCTTACCATGCTTTGTGCTGCATTTATGTTGCTTTTTGTGTTTTTGCTTGTGGGAGTACTGTTTGCTTGATTTCTTTTAACGCTTGCTATTGTTTACATGTATACTAGCTTGTCCTAACTCTGTTTTAGTTTTCATTGCTATCTCACATGCATGAAACTATTTTGCACAAATGTTCGCCCAATCGGAAAACTGCCTCACCCACATGCATGTTGATTTGTTTGTTGAATCTTTCATTCATGTTTCGCATGCACTGTCGATCACTTCTACTATCACTTAGTGTTGCTATGCATTCATTGACTTCCTTACTTTCAGTTTCCTGTCGGTGAGTCGTGCCAACCTTGGCCCGAACTTTTCCTTCACCAAGGCTGCATTGCACAATCTGGGAAAGGAAGGCTCACCTTCCTCTGCAGATTTGTGCATTCCTGCCCAGCACTGGCCTCCAGGACTATTTTGCGCATTTCTTGAGGATAGTTGTTGCTTGGCCCAACAAATTATGCAATCGCAACAGTTAGAAGCTAGACTTGACTGTGCATTACGTAGTTCCAACAATCAGTCAGTCTCCGAGTAGCTCGGACTGTGCCTTGTGCAGTCTTGGCAGTTGGTCTCCTAACCTCTCGACCGAAATTGCGCAACCTTCATGATCATTCACCCAGGTATGATACAAGTCAGTTCTCATGTTCATTTTGGATTTCAACTGATAGATTGCTTTCCATGCGTGTTTCCATGTCTCCAGGTATCGTAGGTGTTCATCAACCTCACAACAGTATAGGTACAATGGTTTCCCAGAGAGCAGATACGAAGACACAGTTCATAACACACCTAGGGATGCAGTCAATCAAGTGTCCATGGACATGCCTACCCATGAAGACATCAAGTTGTTCGTAGACAAGGACATCAAGCAATAGCATCATAGCAAGCATCATCATGAACAATAGCTGAAGGCAGCATACCGAATACAACGAATGTAAAAGGAAGGTTGTTGACAACATAGAGGTGGAAAAAAGTTGCAAGATAAAGCAGATCCACTGATAATGAAAGAAACTTTGGAGACTCAAGCTATGAAGTGATGGCGCGACATGAAGATCACGCGAAGGCAGAAGATGGAACAAAGAAGGAGTTGCATGTGCTGAAGCAACAACTCAGGAAGAACATGAAGTTGCACAGATAGATGAATGAGTTGTAGCAGGATTAGGAATAACAGTGGGTGCATCGTGCACTCACGGATGAAATTGCACTCGTACAAGTTAAAGATCCATCCCAACAACTAAGACGGAGAAGACATGGTGAGAAGTGTTGGTGATCACATGCAAGGGATTTAGCAGCATGCATGTCATTGTGCACACGCATGCAATCCAACCCATTCAACACACTCACCAAGGCGAAGACAAGAAGCAAGTACAACTGGAGCTGAACATGTACTTCGGCAAGTTGATGCGCATGACCACTAGCACATGCTTGAAGATCAACACGGACACTATGCATCAGTGTGTTTTCGGTTCAGCAACACCCAAGAAGAGCATGCACATGTTAGTAGACGAGTTGGATGAAGGGGCCGAATCAATGCACCAGTTGCAACAGAGACAAGAGTTCACTTTAGCAAGATGTCACCATGAGGTGCATACACACCACCATGGACGACCAAGATTGGCATCATCTCACCACCTTCACCATCAAAAGCAAGTCAAAGATTTGGTCTCATCACAACATACCGAGTGTCATTGATGTCTTACAAGGCTTGCTCAAGCCATGTTGTCTCACATGAGTACATGTGCATTGTAATGTTGAGTCATGTCAAGTGTAAGTCAAGTGTCAATGGTTGGATGTAACAGTCATAGAGTAGGTGAAGAGTCATGAGGGTAGTTGAACTGTCACAAAGGGGAATGTCAAGGGTCACCCCACCCTTTGCTATAAATAGTCCCTCATAACTCATTGTAGAGGCTTTTGGTCAACCAAGCTTCTACTAAGACTATCTTGAAGAAGGCTTGGACAATATTGTAATGTGCCTTAGCTTCTCCACTGCACGAAGCTAGTACATCTCTTTGGAGGAGCAGGCGGATGTGGCTGTAACGTTCCACTGTTGGGGCTAGCAGGTTTACATGGATGTGTTGTATGATTATGACTTATAATTCTTTATATAATAAGAGCCAACACGTTTGCATGCATATGTTGTTATTGTAGTTGGACTGCTCTAGTTGCTTTAATGATATATGTTGTTTAACTTACGTACTTGTGTATGAACTGATTCACATGCAATTATATGAATCTTGTTGTTAATGTGTTGCATATGTTGTTAATGTTGTCACCATCTGTGTCGACTGCTCTTCTGGACACCAGACAAAACTTTCACTCGAACCTTTCTATAAAAACCGTCGCACTCGTCTCAGACTGATCCGTGGGTGTTGACATGTTATCTTACCTTGTATGATGTGACTGTGTGGACTGCTCTGCCGGAAGCTGTGCATGTCCTTTGTGTTGTGTGTTCCTAGCCGAGTTGGGACTGATCCCTTTCAACCAGGAAATCACCTTCACCTCCTTCCCCTTTCGAAGTGTTGGAACCTCTCATACACCTTACTTGACTCACTGCATCATTCACACCCTTGCCACTGATAGAGTTATCCTACTTGCCTCTGTGCGACATCGTGACCAAGGCATTGCCTTACGACCCACTGCTGGGACTCCTACACCAAACGGTCTGAGGTCTAATTGGGACTTCTTATCGGGGAGATCCTTTTGACATGTTAGTGGGTCCAACACCGTCAACAGGTTCAAACTTCATTACAAGAACCATAGAACAATATCTGGGCAGTCATCTTGATTTATTGAACAAAGGGGTAAGAGAAGTATTTCGGATTAACATCAACACATAATATATGCCACGGGAAATTCCTCAGATAGCTCACATAAATAACTTAGTAGATCATAGAAATTTCTTTATATATGTGCCAATAAGAGTGCCTTTCCATAACTTCGCTCTAATACCATGTTGAGAAATCAAAAGGTCAGTACAATTAACAATTTCTCTTACTTGATAATTACTTGTCAATTTGCTGTTGGCTTATTTTTATTACATTTGTATTCTTCCATTCATTAAGAAATTACCAAAATGCAAACACATAAACAAGAGACATGAGATATAGGCTCCAATCTAGGGCTAAAACCCCATAAGGGGGAAAACCCAAAAAAATCTCCTCCTCTTATAGAATCAGATTAAAGTGAGAAATCCAAGACCTAAATCCAACCTCCATGAAGCCAAATCAAGCCCTCCAAATTTCAGTCAATATATCTTTATCTTAGCTTGTGTTATTTCACATAAACATAGCCTGAATGTTGAAAATGCAATAAGATGATGGAGCTTAGTGGAAAGGAGTCGCCTTCACTAAGTGGGCCAGTAGGCTATTTTTGGCGCAAAGTCTATTTTTAGACATATGGATCATGGTCTATGAGTTGCAGGATGCTATTTGTGGCAAAAATAGATGGACTTCTATTTTTAGACATATTGACGGTTTCTATTTTTAGACTGCTAGGCTAAAAATAGAACAGTCGAATATTATTAGCTATTAATAATATTTGGACTATAAACATTATCTTATCCTCTTGGAGCACTTCAGTTCGAGCTACGGATGTGGCACATGCAGCTGTTAGAAGGAAATACGCTTTTCTTGTGAGTCAATTGAGCTATTGCATGCAGGACTTCAGTTAGAAGTCATGTGGTTGAGTTTGGTGGAGTTGATGGAGTTGTGTTCAGTTTGACTTCGTTAAACTAGTTGTATTTAGTCTAACTGCAGAATACACTAGTGATGAGTGATGTGAATTAATTGTTAAATTAATTCACTAATTATTAACTCATAAAGCAACTAAATAATACATCAGTTAACTCAGTGCATGGACAGTTCAGTGGAGACAGGTGTTAGAGGTTGAGATTGCTATCAGTTGTGACTATAGTTGTGCATGAGATCTTGCACAATCAATGGGATTGAGTAATTCCAATGAGTGGTTCAGCCAAGGAATACCAGTTTGCTTCAGCCATTCATCATTATTCTCATGCAGGATTGCGCAGTGGAGGCAGGCAAGCAGCGGAGGAGATTTGAACCTGTGATTGATTCAAATCTGAGCTAGTTTGTGTGTAACAGGTGGAGATAGTACTGAGTAATTGTGAGGAGTATTTTTCTATGTATTGTTACATGTTCTCTATCATTATAATATACAGATAGTGTGGGGTTTTCAGCTGTATGCTTTCCCCGGGTTACATACTGTGTTAATGTGCGCATGCGATTGATGTTTCATTGTTTTTAATGTTACTAAATTGATGATCAACGTAGAGGAGGTTATGTATTGTGCATGTACTCCGCAATAATGTATAATCAGGATAATCTCTATGAATAAGTGTTTATTATTCAAAATTTCTACACTAAATTCCTCATATTCACTTCAGAAATACATCCTTAAGAAGATCACATCAATTACATAAGGTAACCCACCTAGAACTCGAATTTATCACAAACCATCTGCCACATAAAATTTTCATCTTTCCACAAAAGAGCTCACTTCTTTTCAGACCATCTAACCTCAAGAACTCACAAGACTTCATGATTAATCAACCTCTAAATTTTTCCTCCTTCTATTTTTGAACATCTCACATAAAAGCCCAAATTTCTTGCCATTTTGGAGGTGGACATATGCCAATATATAGTTGTTCTAAGATGCGAAAAGACACATATGTTGGGTGAGCCAACTTTTCATCCAAGAGGGCCGACTTGGCTTCTTGAGGTGGATTAACCCAAAAATCCATTTTCTCTTTTTCTTTACAAGAATTCCAAATAGAACTTTGACTCGACAAATCCTTGAAGCATGAAGAACATGCTTAACTAATGAAACAATAATAATAAAATATTTTTCCTCTTTTTTTTCTTTTTTCTTTTTACACAATGATATAAATTAGGAAGATCGAACCTAGCTACATTTTCCAACAAGAACTATTCTTTCATTGACATTGAGGTCTCAAAATGATGATACCAATACCAAAGGACTCATGATGGGAAGGAGCAACATTAAATTATCTGGCATGCTCGTTGTCCAACACTCTTGGCACCCTCAAGTAGCAATGGAAATTCCAACTAGTATTTCATAGGTTTTCTTGCTTTTTCTTTATACTCTTCATATTTGACACAATTATTTTCTCTTGCATCCTTGTCCATAGCCTTTGGCTTGTTTAGTATTACATGGCTATGTCCTTGCCCAACAAGGTATACTTCCATGCTATCGCATGCAAGCAAAATTTGTAGCAATGGAAGATACATAGACCTTTCATTGCTCATTCTTGCCTACAACCAGGAAAAGATTAAGGGGCTGGAGGTAGATGTGAAGGTCAAGCATGCTTATCATGAGGATGAGGAGATCAACTTGTAGATAGATGATTTTTTTCATGATTTGGGTACCAATCACACTAGAGACACCAAATTATATAGGACTCTAAAGATATACTAGCATACCAAACACTTTTCACTCATGCTTTCTGTGGTTGGGAGGCAAAATTCTCTAAGCTTAAGGCTCATTTGCACAAGATATAAAAACAAGGTTGTATCCTCATCGTCCTTCATTCTTGGCTTAAAAAGAAGCATAGTGGAATCATCATATTGAATTTTGGAGGTGGGTCCAAAGATAATATGATTGAAATCACCTTTGAATCAACAACAAAGGGGTCTCATCTATTCTCTTAATCTTATATACATAAACCTTTCATTGATCAATCTTGCCTACGACCAGGAAAAGATTAAGGAATTGGAGGTAGACGTGAAGGTAGAGCATGCATATCTAAGGATGGGGAGATCGACTTGCAGACAAATTATTTTGTTCATGATTTGGTACCAAACACACTAGAGAAACCAAATATTATAGGACTATGGAGCTATACTAGCATACTAAAACATTTGTCACCCATGCTCTCTATGGTTAGAAGGTAGAATTTTCTGAGCTTAAGGCTCATTTGAACAAGCTAAAAAAACAAGGTTGTATCCTTGAATTCCTTCATTCTTAGCTTGAAAAGAAGCATATTGGAATCATCATATTGAATTTTAGAGGTGGCTTGAAAGATAATTTGCTTCACATCACCTTTGAATCAACAATAAAGGGATCTCCTTTATGCTCTTAATTATAGGTTTTATGTTAGGATTTATAGCCCTTGTCTCTTCAACTTCATTTTTATTTTATTTGCATGACAAAACTTTAGAAAATTGTGGATTTTGGTTTCCTTTATGACAAAGTTACCCCATTTTTTAAGATGTATATCTCAGTCCACAGTCCTATCTAACTTTGTCCTTACCTAGTTTCCCATTTGGCAAGCTTTTCAGGTTTTTTTTCTTTTTTTTTTGTGATCTAATTACTAAGAAATTCAAATCCCTCTTATAATGAATGTTGTCTTCTTATAACCAAACAAATTACACAATTCTATGCTTGACATATTTTCATGATTCGATGATAATAGATTAGAAATCTCTCTCTCTCTCTCTCTCTCTCTCTCTCTCTCTCTCTCTCTATTAAAGAAGATTTCAAATGAAAAACTCTCTCTCTCTCTCTCTCTCTCCCTCTCTCTCTCTATATATCTATCTATCCATCTATATATATTATATATATATATATATATATATATATATATATATATATATATATATATATATATATATATATATATATATATAGATATATATATTAAAGAAGATTTCAAATGAAAAACTATAAAGAAAGCATGGAAAAATTAAAGATATATATTTGATTAATACCTTTTATCTTTAACCCTTATTTAATATATATTAGATAAAAGTTGGAAGGAGAAAGTCATAAAACAAGGAAATCCTGAAACATTGAAAAGTATATATATAGCTTCTAAATTTTATTAATTGTCATTTTTACTTTATATTAATGTTGATGGTTTTAATAATCTACTTACTAGGCTAAACACCAAATTTTCCAGTTGGACCATCCATTCTTTTAACATAACATGTTATTTGGTGCTCCCCAATCTGTCATTCAATCTCTTTCCACCTACATCTTATTGGCCTTATAAAACCCTAAAAGCATTCTTATTTTTATCGTAACTTCTAAACTGACTTCTTATCGGGTGGGGATTCTAAGGAATATTGCCAGCTAAGGTATGAAACTTATAAAACAACATTGTTTTTGGGAAATTAGGGATGATAAGAATGCCCTCTTTTGGGATGACTCATGGCAACAAGTACTTAAACATACATGAAAGTTTCACGAGGTGAATTAAGAGACTCCATGCCTGCATGTTAGGTGTGGATCCTGGTTATCTTCTTTATTCAGAGGTATCGTCGCATTGGACCCCAGTTTGTAATGTGGTGGCAACGCCGTCCATAAAATGTGCACTGACAGGGGGTCTAGGGGGGGCCGATGATGATTATTTGGATTCCCCCCTGGCAGGAGATCAAGGGCAGCGCCCCTGAAGCTAAAAAATAGATGTAAAATTGCCTTGTGAAATGTTGTAATCTCGTAGTCAATCTGGGCCGTTCATTAGGTAGAGATATGACAATAGAATTTATGTTTAATTTAGGTTTTTTTGCCCTAGAAGGCAACCCTTTGCTATATATGAGGGAATTGTATTGCGTCTATGTAGATATGTATTCTGGGCGAGAAAGAGAGAGGAGATTGTGTGAGAGAGAAGAGGGAATTACAAAGGATTTGTTGTAGGTTGTATATCTTCATTTTGTTGGATAATATAAAAGGAAGGACTAACTGTTTCTCCATGGACATAGCCCAAACTAGGTGAACCACGTATATCTGTGTCTCTCTTGTTTTATGTATTTATATTTCTGCAATATTTTATGTGTTCCATTGCTCTGTAATATATAATTTTCTAACATTGCCAACACTTGGAAATTTGTGGTAGATTATTGGCAAGGGAAAGTGACAAATATCAACCAGAGATGTTGGATTCCATAAAAAAATTGGAATCCAAAGGCATCGATAAAAGAATTGGCGTTTTCTAGAAGAATATTCAACATAGAATCATCCATTAGCCAACAAATTGGACATATTGCGATGGGGCTATATATCATGAGGCTCATTTTTACTTAAAGAAGCTTGAATTCTAGAAGCAAAGCATTCTAGTCATCCAACAAATGACACATGGGACATCATTTGGACTCGAAATCTTTACCAAAAGTTTCAACTTTCCTTTGGCTTCTAGCATGAGGAAAGATTCTCACTTGGGAAAAACTCATTCAAAGAGGATTTTATGGGCCTTTTTTTGCCACTCATGTCATTTAGCCATAGTGGATTCCCTCTATTTATTCAATAACTGCCATTTTTCCAATTACCTCAAGTCTCAAGAAATTATAATCATGCACCAATTGGATTGGAGCAAGAACAATGTGTTACACACTCTAACAAATTGGCAATGTGCAATATTCATCAATCATATCCTTAATCAAATATGGAACCTACTCTTGAGATTCATTCTTTAAGAATTATGGAAGGAGAGAAATTGTCGTATTTGTCAAAACAAAAAATAGTTAAAGAAAACTATTTGGGAAAGGATAAGGAAAATATGCATGAAATGTCCCTTCTTCATCCTCGGAAAGACCAATATTGGAAATTTGAGAACAATGAATCAGTTATCCTTTAAAGTTGGGCTATCTCCCCCTTCTAGCCTTCTTCACTGTCAAAGCCTTCGAAGCACTCCCTTAGCATTCTAATCTCCGACCTACCCCCCTAGAACTTCATAAAGCTCAATTTTGAGGTACCTCTAAAGGAAATCCAAGATAAGGTCATTTTAGAGGCACATTCATAGATCAACATATTAATTATATCCTCCACCCCTTCGCATGCCCATTTAGATTTTATTTTTTTGTAAGTCTAGCTTCTATTCATTCACAAAAAAGAAGGTACATCAGTAGCAAAATGCAGGTATTCTCACCTCGACTAGGTTTTTTTATTACTGCAATCAACATATGGCAAAGAAATAGAAATAAAACTAAAGACATAGTCCACAACTTAGGAGGCCAAAAGCACCAAAAAACACATAAAATAAGTAAAACACATGTAACCATGCTAGTCATATAAAGTAATAGAAGAAGGGTTGTCCTCAGCTGTCCCTGGAGGAGGAGGAGGGTGGAAGGAACACTAGACATGCTCTTCAAAGTGGGTCATCCATGACTCTAGCTTCTCCACCTTCTAGGATAACAGATTCTGGCCTCAGTAGACCACCATGACCTGCTCATGGACATGACACTAGAAGTAATTCATCTTGTTCAATGTGGTAATGATCTCTATGTTCTCTTCTTTTTGCTCCCACTCCGAGGTTTCCAGGTGCTCTAACACCGACTAAATAAAATCCTGAAAAATTTCCAAACATCACTGATGTTCCTTGCTTTGTCCACGCCCCGACCGAATCTCTTGCCCTCGTCTCCTATGCCTCCACGACACGTTGCTCCACCTCACTGTTGAGTCCATGAGGTGCTATCCCCATGGCTAGCCACAGAGCTACCACGACCATGACCATTGCGAGCCCCAAAAACTACCTAACCTGAACGAACAATGATTTTTCCACCCTGGTCGGAGCCAATGGTTGTCATAGTCACCACTTCCACCTGCATAGGAGATTCCTGGCCCCTCTGACCGGCCAAACCATGCTTCTATGGGGAAGAGGAGTGAGAAATACGTGGTACCGGGCCATTATAATAGAACAAACATCGCTAAGAAGAGACGATGTGAATCAACAAAATTCAACACAGACTACAACTTCAATCGCAGAGAGTCGCCCCACCCATGCCTACAAGACCGTAAATAATTGAACCAAGAGAAGAATGGGGAACCATAAATTCCAACCAACAACAGGGAGCTGGACCCTCAATTCTCCGTCCCCGACCCTTGGAAAGACAACCACAGACCAGACCACCTGAAATCCAATACACCTTCATTGCAGAAGCCACTCAACCATGCAAAGCCTTGAGGAAGAAATGTTGGGGAAGATAAGACAATTTTTGCGTAGACACGGAGGAGAACCACCCACCCACAATAGGACATTCGAATTGGCTTTAGAACCAAATACCCAAATCCTTTCCCGCTCGAAAAATCCAAAGACCACACACAAGAAAGGAAATCAACCGAAGTACTGGCTCAGAAGCTAGGGAGGGGACATTAACGACGGAATTGCCACCTTTCCCAGACAAGGTGCCCACCGCACTTCCTACTCTGTGCCCATAATTCAAACTAAGCTCTGCAGGCTCAAATTAATACCACACCCAGATTGTCGGTGAGAGAAACTAACCACCCTCCATAAATCTTCGACGATCGCCCCCTCCCGCTCTCCTCGAGGTTGATGGGGGATTTACATAGGTTACCATAATGCTTCCAATACAAAAAATGTCCCTGCACCAATGGCCAGGTGTTACTTAATATTGCCCATGCATAACCCACTTGCTTGGTTTATCACCCCCATCAAGAAGGCCCTTTTAGATTGAATAACAATAATTTTGTTGAGATTTTCTCTCTGGAATCTGGACTCCAGTGAGCCTTAGTTCTCAGTTTCTCAAAGCTCACCGTGGAAGGTGATTCCTAGCTTATCATCATGATGTTTGAGAAGCTTATTCATGGATCATCTCATAGCAAGGTGTCAACTAATTAGCGGCTAGATGCTAGTCTCTTCCAAGTTGCAACCTTCCTCAACCAAATCCTTTTGACCATCACCTCCCATATTTGACACTCTAGAAATAAAATAGCTAACATACTAGCCAACATAGGTTTTTCATAATCCTTAGCTCCTCTCTTTGTCACTTGGGATGTTTTTCTGACTTAAGTCTTCAAGAATGATGATGAATTGTCCAGGCAAAGTGATATAAGCTCCCCTTATGTAATATAGATTGGATTATTATCTTATTTTATTCAAATTGGATCATTATCTTATTTTTCATCCATATTCATGCTTTAAGAGTGGAAAAAGTGGAGGAATTGGCGCACCAAACCATTTTTACTAGTGGTCCCACTTTGGAAAAAATTAGGTCAAAATATTTACGAACCACTTTTAGGCCTTAAATGAACACATTTTGTGGTATTGACCTAACTATATACCGATATTCCATAACATACCTATTGATACCTTTCCAACAACACAAGTATCACCTCAATCAGAGCTCGTATGAGAAATTTATGCCTCCCAAAAGTTGACCTATCAAAATTTACTGCCATAATTCAAGAGGATGTGTCAACCCCCATTATTCATAGAAAAAAGGCTAGCCACACAATCATGATAAATAATTCTCTAGAAAAGTCAATATTGTAACTCTAGTTATGAGTTGAAGGAGTCAACCTAACCACAAGTAGGCTATTGAGGTGTGTTGTAATTGGGCCTCTAGGAAGAAAATGAGTTCCATTCTATTCAAGTGCATGTTGTTCCATAGATGAGAAGTGTAGTCGAATGTGGATAGGGAGAGATCAAACAAAGAGGGTTTGTACATTGTAGTAGCACATGATCCATAGTCCTCACTTCTTTGTACTTGCATCCATTTTCCATTGAGAGAAAGAGAGTAGAGCAACCTCACCTTTCAGCGTGGTTTTCTCCTAAAAGGGTCACCCAGGTTATATATTGTGTTGATTTGTTGTTTGTGAGTTTTATTTCACTATTCTCTATTTTCTTCATAACCATAATACAATAATTAATGAATCTATAAATCTAAGGAGAAATTAACCCTCATAGTGCAAATTTCAAAATTTAAGCATAATTTTATCAAATCTGTTGTGATGAATTGTCCTATGGAATATCCATGGTAGTTTGCAGATTAGTATGGGGTGAGGAGGGATGTGATAGGTTTTCTAGGTACCACCCCACCCAGAAATAATGATAGGGGACGTGCCAAACTCCCCACTCCAATGTCTAATTAAGGTCATCTCCCTTGCAAGCTTTTCCACATGCGACCATAATGGGATTCAATAGTTGTTGAATGCATCCACCCTTGTTGTGTGGCGGGATATATGGATGATTTCATCGCACATGTGAAAATGATGTATATGAGCTAATAGTTTTTATGGCTCTCAAAATTCTAATTTCACTGCAATAAGGAGGGTATGATTTCACAACGCACCCACTAGGACTCCTCTATAGCTCTGAAACCTTTTCTTGTTATTTCCATTCTTACATCTACTCAAGTTGGCTCACTATCTATTCCCTTTGCTCTCTCTGTTCCTTAGCTTTTTCTCTTCTCTTAATGACTGAGTTGTTTGATCACATATCCTCTAGAAGCAAGCTCTTTCCTTTGTCGTTTGTCCCCAACTTACTCTTGGTGCTCCAAGGTCCATCTTGGTAAACTCTAGCAATTTTGTGCATTCTTGGTTTGAAACAGTGAATATGCCATGTTAATGAGAAAACTCTGATTGAGGGGCTGCTTACTATGAGAACAAAGGAGGGCCACAACCTCACTATCATGTATAATCTTGTGCTCAACATTATCATGAACAGACCCCACAAGTCATTGAAGTGGAATTCGTCAAATCAAAAGAGATATAACAAGTGAATGAGGTTGTTTATTAGGCATGGATATTAGGGTTGAGGTGACCACCTAGATACCCAACACCGGCCATACCAGTGGAATGAAGAACCAATATATGCACATAGTTGATTTATATTTTCATATGAAGACGCAGTTAGGAAGAGTGTTTATGGATAGGAACAAGGTTAAAAGGAGATTTTGCTAATGTTGGATGAATTCCAACTCTACATGAAAAATCGGAATTGTCACATGCAAAGAATTGAGTAACATTTGGGCCTTGCACCAGGCCCAATCAACTCCCATCGTCATGGCAAGGAGCCATTTAAGGTGGATCCCTCAAACTCATCCTAGTTCACATGTTCGATTTCCATTGCTTCAATTTATTTTGTTGGTTATATGTTTATCAATTTGTTATAGTTGATTGGATAGGTAGCATCCATCTACGGATTAGAACTTTTGTAATTGTTGGCTTCCATTTTTATTATAAAACTCGGATAGTTAAGAGTTTAAGGTTTTTCAACTAGTTTAGTTTCTTGAGTGGTAGACCAAGGAAAACTAAGAGTATGAAGCTTGCATTTTTCTTATAAATAAATAGAATCTTAACTTCACAAAAAAATGTTGATGGTTTTAAAGCCTTGATAATGTAGATTATTGGGTAATAGGGTGCACAATTAAGGCACTTTTTGCGATGTCATTGGTTGAAACCTCGACTAACCCATGAACCATGTGTGGGGCCATGTGGATACACCTAGATGTTATAATGGTAGTGATTGGATTGAACCCCGTATCACACGAGTATGAGCCCAAACCAGTTATCTATCCTGCTAGTCACAACAACAAAAAATGTTGATGGTTTCAAAATAGGTAAAAAAAATCAAAATGAACATAAAATTTTAGTATTAATTATCAATATGTTTAAAATTCACTATTTATCATATGTGGATTTTTTAGTGATTTAGTTTAATCATTAACAAATTAGAATTTCTTCACTTTATCTAAATTTATGTGTAAAGTTATGTTGGTAGATTTTTGCAAATGCAAGGACATTAAGAACATGGATATGAGTCTACAGATCTAAACTTGCATGAAATATGAGGTTAGGAGCAACACTATTTTTATTAAAAAATATTCTAAATACAATGTATCCAAATAATGAAACATACGACTATAATATTATAGTGGATGGTGTGTTGATATATAATTACGCCATAAGGCATTTCCCTCTTAAAAAAACTCCCCTCGGTGCACACCTGTCATCGCTCTTTCCCGTTTGATCCATCGTTAGACGATTGGATTATCCAGGTCCATTGATTTAAACACACCAAACGGTTTTCTGTTTCTTTGTCGTCGCCTTATTCAAAGAAAAGTTACTAACTGATTTTAACAACTTAAGGTGTAACAGGAATCCAATTCCTAGGATCTCTTATCAAAGAGAAGGATCATGAAGGAACAGGGGAGGATTTTCTTTACTACGACTCCAATTCCATAAACTATGGATAGGTTTCATTTTTTACTTCGTTTTTTTATTATTGCCCTATCTCGTTTATGCATGTTTATTTTTGGTGGAGGATTAAGATATTCTCTGGAATAAGGCATTTTTTAAGCTATTTTTTTATAGCAAACTATAGGTGATAGCAGTTTACTCTCCTTGATGTTATATTATACAAGAGATAGATAAATAGATAGCAGACTGATTAATGCTTTTTGATCTTCTGCGTGTTTCTTTTTGGTGGGCAGAGGATTTAAGATACAGTCTCTAGAACAAGGCATTTTTTTTAGCGATTTTTTATAGCCAATTGTAGGTGACGACACTGATATTTTACTCTCTTTCTACTCTCTTTGATGTTATACTATATGAGATATAGAAAGATAACAGACTGGTTAAAGCATTTTGATCTTCTTTGTTGAATTTATTATCAATATTATGATGTAACCGTTGTACTACTTTTTATATCAATAGAAATAAAGCCTTTTTTTTCTTCGACAAGAAAGAAAAAGTGTATTTTGCAGATTATTGAACATACATTTTACAAACACGTCCTAATCAGATGCAACACTTTGGTGGGTTTTGGCGGGCGGAGGATTTAAGATACAGTGTTTGGAACAAGGCATTTTTTTTAGCAATTTTTTATATCCAACTGTAGGTGACAGCACTGATTGTTTACTCTCTTTGATGTTATACTATACAAGAGATAGATAGATAGCAGACTAGTTAAAGCATTTTGATCTTCTTTGTTGAATTTCTTGATCAATATTGTAATATAACCATGATAATGTACTACCTTTTATATCAATACAAAGAAAGCCTTTTTTTTCTTCGGCAAAAAAGAAAAAATGTATTTTGCAGATTATTGAACACAGATTTTACAAACACGTCCTAATCAAATGCAACACATTATTCATATGAGGCAGGGAAGGAACTGGTGGATCAAAAGGAGTCCATCTGAATTCGAGGAAGATTTAATTTATTCATATGAGGCAAGGAAGGAACTGGTGGATCAAAAGGAGTCCATCTGAATTTGAGGAAGATTTAGTTAAAACAAACAAATTTTAAACAACCCTATTAGAATTCGAGAAACTAAAACTCATTTTATATAACATTTATTGATATGGCATTCTTGTAGTTAACCATTTTAATTAAAAAGGAAAAAATGACATAACTACTTTGGAAATAAATCTTAACCTTTGATTTGTGTATATTACTATGAATATTCTAGAATATTTGTTCTCTTAAAATGAACTAACCTTGTTGTTTTGTTAAAGCTTGTAAAACTATCAAATTTATGTATTCATCAAAGGACCTCCTGTACATTTCATAGAGTTGTTGTTGGTAGTCATGAGGGGGTCTTTGGTAACACAGGTCGCAGGTAGTTGAATAAACTTTCATGAATTCCTTAGAGGAGAATTCATTTATCGTTCAAGTCTCGTTCGACAATGTTTCTCAACTAAACATTCTTTAATATCATTCTTTCTTTTAAATGTACTTTGATAGTTGGGTACGCGATGAATAAACTTTCATGAAGTCCTCGGAGGAGAATTCATTCATCGTTCAAGTCTCGTTCTACAGTGTTTCTCAACTAAACATTCTTTAATATTATTCTTTCTTTTAAATGTGCTTTGATAGTTGGGTAAGTGTTGAATAAACTTTCATGAAGTCCTCGGAGGAGAATTCATCATTCAAGTCTCCTTCTACAATGTTTCTCAACTAAACATTATTTAATATTATTCTTTCTTTTAAATGTGCTTTGATAGTTGGGTACGTGAGACTGCAACTTTTACCATCATTACCATAGTAAATCCTATGATTCTATAAACAAGAACTTAAGCAATTGGTATTCCCATAAATACTCAGTGAATATGATTTAGAAATACAATTTGTTAATTGAAATTTAGAATGCAAATCATTTTGATACCTGGAAAAGAGTGAAATGAATAAAAAAAGGATAAGTAGAGGGCGATTGAACCAAAAAGTTTATTTGTTGGCTGCACAGTTGGGGTTCCTTTAACTACAACATGTTTACCTTGAACTATGTTATTATAACTTGTAGCTTTGTTCCAACCAACAAAATTATTTGTGTATTTTGGAGATAAAATGACATAAAATTCAAAGAATTCAACCAAAAAAGTTGTCATGATTAAAACCCAAAGAATTCAACCAAAAAAATCTTCATGATTATTAACTCCCATTATCAATATTTCAGTGTCATATTAGTCCAATATTTTTGTGCACTTACAACTAAGGGAACTAAAGAGAGCCAAAAGAATGAATACCACCATGCTCATAGAAATAAATCCAACCGAAAAGAGGATGTTAGCTTAAACAATAGCAGAAACTCCGTTTAAGAATATACAGATTGAAGTCATTGGAAGCAAAGATAGAGTGTTGAAGACTTACCATACACATTGAGAAACAAAAAGATTACTAGAAAAGGCCACAACGGAGGATTGTATATAACCCTTTTTAACCCTTCTTAGTTCCTCTTTTCTTGTTTCCCTTATTCATCTTACTAACGAGGACAACATTATGCTCCTCCTCAATACCTGCAATAGTATCTAGTATTGTCTCCTTCTAGTTGAAGTCATTCCATAGCCTGCTAAAAATGGGAATTTTTTTTTGGTCATATGTCATAGCCAAAAAGTTTCCAAAAGAAACAAGACCTATTTAATGCAATGGGAATTGTGTACTAGCTCTTTACCCTTCACCTACTAATTATCATCTTCAATGATTCTTTATATGTCACAATGCTTCTCGAATTTATGCCTTACGACATTTCCTTTGCAACATCTGGTGCAAATGCTAGTTATATTTCAATTTATATGTTGCTTGAAGGTATTACTTACAAAATTGAGATGACATTCACAATACTAAACTTAGAATTGAAAATGCCACTAGTGGAATGTTTTACCTTGTAGGTATGCCTAGACTCTAGTATTTATTTCAATCATAAATTGTTTCACCTCCTAACAATGCATCAAATTTATAGTATTTAAATTTTATTTTAATCAAGTTAGAGATCAATCTATGATAACTATGCCTCAATCATGTATATTGTTATAGTATATTAGATTGTACTACTTTAGTATATTTACTTGTTCACTAAATTATGAGTAACATAAATCTAGTCATTAATTTCTCTAACTAAAGCCTTGAAAAAAGTTTCAAACATATCATGCCAAGTTAATACTATTAGGCTTTAGTAGACCTCATATGCAATTAAAATTGTAAAGCCACACAATATAATTTAGGAAACCAGGTAATATATTTTATAACACTACAAGAAATCACACAACAAAATTTAGAGGACAAGCATACCTTAAAAACATTAGTCTAAGAAAATGATAAATGCTAATAGTTACTCACAAATTATCATAACACTGCTTACAATGCTAGTATGACTAAATGTTAAGAAAGACACCCCACACCATTTATCAAAATGCACTACTTACAATGCACCTCACTCACACTCGACTACTTAAATGAAGTAGTATCCTTTAGGTTCAGATCTATAAGGAGCCTAATGCCTCCGACCACACTTAAATGATAAGCATGCAAAAAGCCTCACAATCTTGACATGTAAGTAAAGTTTCCAATGGCACTTACAACAATACTTAGATGAATTATAATTATTCATTGATTCTATGGTTATTATTCAAACAACTTGATTGCTTGGCACATTTACTTGAGGCTACTCTAATATACCTCATCAAGAGAGTTGAAAGAATAAGCATCTAAAGAAGTTTACAATAAGTTTTTCAGAGAATTCAAAGCTTCATCCATAAGAATAATTTTTCAAAAGACCCTAGAAGTCTTCAAGACAATCCCAAACATGCATTCCACTAGCAAATTAATGAACGATAATTTAATAATAACTCTACCAAGAATTTTAGTATTGGCTCAAAAAAAATATGGAAGCAAAATATCTCCCTATTAATAGAAGTATTCCACATCTTGCACCACATGTGCAACAAACTGCTCTATCCTAATGGCCTTGAAATTGCTAAATATTTGTTCATTAGCTTTAAGTATAAATTGTTGTGAGAAGTTAGAGGGAGCGATAAAAGCAGTTTAAATAGTTTTAAATATGAGAAATTTTTTCATTGTAAACATGATTTTTCATAAGACCCTATGGTTGAAAATTTGCAAGGGTTTTCTATTACTCTTGATTATTGGCAGGAAATTCAAGGCATGCTAGACTTTCACCTTAAGGGACTTGGTCATATGTGTTACTTGATGCTCATGAATGGAAAACAATGAAGACATTAGATATTGTACTTGAATCCATTTAATAGGGATTGTGTATATGGAATGCATCACTTCAATAACTTACCACCATTCCTAGAACTCGCTATAAAGAGGATTAAGAAAGGTTTATTAATTTTTTAAGAGTCATCACTTATCATGGTAATTGAAACTTTTGTAATAAAAAATGTTGTATACTCATAGCCACAAACAATGCTAAAGAAAAATATCCAATATCCAAAATAATCAATATTAAATGCTTTGAACATATTAAAAATAAAAAATAAAAAATTTCTTAATACATACATACATACAAACTCTTATTTTCTTGACTTTTGAACTCCTAAAACAAAATCTCAGGCTCTTATTTTCTTGAGTTCGAAACTCCAAAAAAAACTCTCGAGTTCCAAAAATAATTTCCAATCATGAACTTTTATACTATTCCCAAACCTCAAAAATATCAACACAACCAATTTCAAAAATGTAAGGATAATTTCTATATAATTAAAATATAAAACTAATATATAATAATCTATTAAAAATATTATTATTTATATTAAATTAAGAAATTAAATTAAATTATAATTAATTAATTACAAACAATTTTACTTCACACGCAGTTTTCAACAAAAATTCCTATTTCATTTTCAAAAACTCTCTGCAAGGAAATCAAAGGCCATCAAAATTGTTAACATGACCAAGGAAATCAAAGGCCATCAAAATTGTTAATATGACCCACTTTTAGCGAAACAAAACAAGTATCTTTTGGCAAAATAAAACATGAAATTATATAGATATATATATATATATATATATATATATATATATATATATATATTTTGTGTAAGCTTGGTAGATCGTATTTTCTATTAATATTTCATACACATAATGTCTTTGGTTTCAAAATACTATTGATGGCCTCAACCTGCCCGCAGGAAACTAGGTCTGTTGGCCACCTGTCCGCATCAAATGCTGTCCAAAATTTAAGCAAACTAATTTTGATCATCCATGCTTCATTGGCTACCTTATCTTCTATATGCTTCATTGGCTACCTTATTTTCTATATGCTTCTTACTGGAAAAGTAAATGCTAACCGTCGTAATTTTTTTTTTAAATAACTAGACTACTTCATTCATATGAAGAATCAACTGGGGCTTGGGCTTTTGCAGTCGACCCTGGTACTTCTCTTTACATCATAGTCTGGAGGTGTTGTTCAACTCTATTCAAGCAGAGATTTTTATGATACAACTACATTTGGACAGACTGTATCTCCTTCTAAAGATCCTTTAGACTTGGTTTTGTTGGTCTGTCCTCTTCCGGTTCTTCTCTTTCCTTGCAGGTGGTCATTGCTTTAGCCAGGATGTTTTTCATAACCTAATAATGTTGGATGGTTTTCCAAAACAATGTTTGGAGGCCTCGAGTATTGCCTGGATCCTTGACTATTGTCTCCCATTCTTCAGTTTGAATCTCTTCATTCTCGATGTTAGCATTTAGCTCTCTTTCCCATTTAGAAATAACTTCTTTCACCTCGGCTAGGGTTCCTACATAGTAGGCATTGATGAGATTCTGCATACTTTCCTTTCCTATTTTCCTTCCTCTTTTCCTTGGATATTTGCTTATGGATGGCTCCAAGCCTTCCAACTTTTTCTCTGTATTTCTCAGTCTTTTGTTCCCTTTCCTTCTCTGTTGGTTGCCATCCTTCACCATCTGTGTCTTTTCGCTGCTCTTTTATTTCCTGTTCGAATGATACGTTTGGACTGGGGCCTGGTACTGTTATAGCTCCAAATCTCACTCTTGATATTTGTGATGTTGCATTTATGGCCTAGGGCAACCCCTCCTTCCATACATGGTCCAAATACTTAAAAAACAGTGTTTTACTCCTTGTACGCGACATTTCCCTGAGCTAAACGCGTGTGTATGCGGGTTTGTGTATACCCAACCCGCGTATATGTCTTAAAACACTTAAAAAAAATTAAATATCCTTAATTTCGGGCAGAGATCATAGGTTTTACCTGTTGATTACCTATTAGCGCTCGTGGCCCAACTGTTCCCAACGAATTTCCAACTAAAAAACTACTTTGGGAGAAGTATAAAAAGACTTCAATGGGAAGGCCTAAGGGAGGAGAGAAGAGAGAGAATTTCTCTGTTGAGATTATCCCTGATCAAGTCTGAAGATCCCTATGCTTCCAGCACTTCCCCCACTATAGGAAACCCTTTTTCCTTGAGTTATGATGTCATTTCACTAGTTGAGATATCCTTGTGTGATTCATGGAAGGAGCCTTTTGAAGACTTGGGATTGGACGAACCCGGGGGATGGTTCCGCTTGGAGCCAACAAGAGAAAGATTTAGGTGATATCATTCCTTGCTTTGTTTTAGTTATCTGCAATAAAGAAACATTTGACTTGTCTGTGAAATCAATCTTCTTTATGCATATGACGTTATTGTTATGGTTTACATATGAATAACTGTTTCAATGTATAACTAACCATCTTTCAATAAGTTATGAAGTTGATTTCTATATGATACTTTGCCTATATATTGCTATGCTTCTTTGAATTGGATATTTTGCAGGTTCAAGGATCGAGAGGAAATCTAAGAGGGTTTGGACCCTGGATGGATCTACCCGAACAAAGGACACCCAGGTGCATCTCTCTTTGCGTAGTTTGCTTATTTAAGTATCATGGTTGTGTGGAATGCTTGTTTTTACTGTAGATAACCGCCACTCTGCTAGGGTGTTGACCCAAAACTCTAGGGGATTTAATCCCTTAACAGAATTGGCGACTCCTTTGGGGACAATAGTATTGTTGTTCCTAGTTTGGGTTAATTTAAGCCAATCAGGGCTCAACCATTGATTTTCTTGCTGTAATTGATTTGTTTGTTCTTGTAGGAACTCAGAATTTAAGTCTGAGTAGTTTCTTTTGACCTCTTTTTTGTTTTTTCTTGTGAACTGTCACATACGCAACTTTGTCAGGTTACAATAGCGTATGTATGCAAGTTTCCCCATATTAACCCGCGTATACGCAGGTTTCTTTGGGCTGAATCGCGTATACACGCAAATGTGTATCGACACAGTCGCATGTACCCTAATTTTCCAAGATTTTTTCAAGTATTTTTGTCTTAGAAGATTTGTTTGTTGGTTTGAGTGTTTCCTAAGTAGTTAGTTTTTGTTGTCAGTCTTTAGTTTTGCAGCAAGTTAACGGTTTCGAATACTCTCTTGTTGTGGAATGTTTTGGTCTTGTTTTTTTTTGTCGCAAGTGTCATTATTTGTGTTTGAGCACACAAGATTTATTTATGGGAATCTTGGCTATTCTGGTCTTCCAGAGCGGAAGGATTGGTTTCAAGCTTTCTGACAAACTTTATCTTTGTGATCTTCTTGCTTTGTGTCAAAACTGCATCTTGTGGCCATTTTCTTTTCTCACTTTTTGAAAGTTTTTGATTGACAATTTTGAAAGTTGTCTTTCTTGGTCTTTTGATCATTGTCACCAAGCTCTTTTTGTTGTTTTTTGGTCATTCAGGGCATCTTGAAACACCTATTTTGTTGAGTTGTTGCCCGTTTTGAGTTGATAACTTGCAAAGTGTTTTTGTTGCCTATTTTTCGATCTCAAAGTCTTCAATTGCATTTGGAGCACTTTTGAAAAGTTGTTTTTTGCTTTTATGAAAAAGAAAACTTCTTGAAAAACTTGGTTTTTGCTTTCTTTTTCCTTGTTTTGATTTGGTTTCTTTTTACAAGTGAAAGTGCATTTTGTTTGTCTTAAGATTTGATTTTAGTGTTTGGACGAAAATGAGCATTAGGAACTTATATTCTATCTAAACATCAAAGTGGCTAATTAGAAGCAATAAAAAATTTGCTTTCATTCTTTGATTTAGAGTAATCTTAAGTTTTTTGCATCAGCATATACTCATTGCATTAGGATAGTTTGTGCATCTTTTAGGGCATCCAATAGTTTTTGTTAGTTTTTGTGAGTGTGAAGCTTGTTGAAAGAAAAGAAAAGAGAAATTTATTGTTTTCTTAGAAGTTCCTTAGAACCTAGTAGAAATTTCTTTCATCGAAGAGTGAAACAAGTGCATTTGCATATAGTTTGGTTTTTATTAATTTATTTTGCATCGATAAACACCACAAGTTTCATTTCCGTTTATCCCTTGACTTAAGAACAACCCATTTAAAAACCAGTGCTAATTAAAATATACTAGAACTTTTTATATTGTCAATTTAGACACACCAACAAGTTTTAGGATATTTAGGGCCTTGGATTAGGTGTGTGGAGAGAAAACTCTCCAAGGCCACTTTAAACTATCAAACATAGAAGTCTGAATAACGAGTGCAAATCCAATAGCATTAGGGAGACCAGGAAAGCTCCGTATCTGAGAGTTAAGCACGAGGGTTTTTGAAAATAAGGAAGAGAGATACCCCCTATCCTACTTGTCAGATCTTACCTCAAGACTGTTCCCCCTGGCTTCTAACATGAGTTGGTAACCTTAGTTGCTTATCTTAGGGATCTATACAGGTGGCTGCAGAGGGGAATCCCGTGGCACGTGAGGTCGACGTTGTATCACTCTCAACAATACTTTTGGAGGGCACCCTTGTGAAGCTTGGGGGCTTGCACTGGCACAGGCTATTGTTTGGAGGTCAGCGTAACTTCCTTTGATACCTTTGTTGGTAGGCCTGGGCCATCATTATCCCAGACTATCTTCAGAAGGCCCCTACTTCACTTTCTTGTATTTTGGTGTCCGGTCCTCATCACTTGGAGCGGAAATATTTGAAAGTTGTTTGACTGTCTGATATCTTTTGGGGACATTTTTTAGTGTGTGTTCTGTGCTCTTAGTTGGCCTAGCTTTCATTTTTCTTGAGTCTTTAATTAGATCTTAATAAAAATTCAAAGTGTCTGATCAATCGCCTAGACAGTGTCGAAGACTTCATGGTCTTTCACCACCAAGTTCAGAGCCTTCTCCTAGAAGGCGCAAAGGCAACACTGCCAGTGGGTTTCACCTCGTGGCAGCTGACGCATCGGAGATTGATCCTCCACTCGGGGGAATTAGTGTTTCAGGATAGGCCTCGTACTTCCGCAGAACTAGAGAGGAACACCCTAATTCTTTCTCGAGTTCTCTTTCAGTCGGAAGATAACATTGAGGTAGAAGAACTCTCAGAGTCGTTAGCGGCTCCGAATTATCCTCTACCTTCTGATCATCCAGACGTATTATTATACATTGGGACTCCAACGCATAGATTGTCAAGTCCAGGTTATTTCACGCACTTACCTTCGATGACCACCACTGGAAGCATGGCTTCTACCATGAGTGCTACCGCTGTGCAGACTCCAATATCAGTACAAGGGGGAGGAACTATTTCCATCCCCTCTGCATCATTATTTGGGTCTTTTTCTAGCACATCATTAGTTGGGTCTACCTCCATTCCGTCTACGAGTGGAAATTCCCAAGCCAATGCATCTAGTTCTAGATTTTTCCCGTTTGGAACCCATTCATAGGGTATTTCGTCAATTCCATTTAGTGCCTCGACATCCATGATGAGTGGATCAGCTTCATTTCAGGGTTTTCCTTTTGTAAGTGGTCATATACCACATTCCAACCTAATGATAGGATCTATGCCTTTTTGTTCTATAGGTCAAGGCAGTAATCCCTTTCAAGGTTGGACTAACCCTATGGTTAGTGGCATAGGAACTTCGAATCTGCTTTTCAGCCAACAAGGGAATACATCTTACTCCACAGTTAGTTAATTTCGAAGTATCCCTCCCTTAGCTACCGCTTGGTGATCCAGGTGGATGTTGGTGGCCACCCACCAACCCATTTGGACCCTCACAATTGTCTTTCTCAGCATTTTCAGTTTCCTTAATTGTAGCACAACTTACTATTTTTAGCATTTTTTCGGGTCCTGAACTTCCGGAGCTGTTTTGAGGCCCTAAACGACGTTTTTTGGGAAATCTGGGGCAACATGGGTCCATGGACCCATGTTGCCCTTCCCAAAGTGGTAGTGCTCGGATAGATCTTTCTAACGAGCTATCATACGCATCAAACGGAGATCGTATGCCAAAGTTACGACCCCGGGAAATTGATGTACCAATTTACCCAAACGGGGCCCACAATTTGGCGTTTCATCTTCTAGGGTTAGGTTTCGGGATGTGAAGGGTTTTCCATTGTTTCTCAACAATAAATAGGCCTTCGAGCCTCATTGTAATACAGTTCGGAACAGTTCAGAGGCATGTAGCCGCCACATCTCTTCTCAGAGATAAGCTACCATCGCCCTAGCTAGTTTCTCTCCATTTCTGTTTGTAAGCATATTTCAGTATTTTACAGTAATGAAATGAAGTATTATTTCCGCTGCATATCTGTATTTATGGTTATCGTATCTCTGTATTTATGGTTATCTCTGTAATCTATTGCGTTCCTGTCTAAATCCGGATCACTTGGAATCCTTATCAGGGGTTATCAACTCCTTATAATTCTATAGGAGGGAACTTCGCTGGTTATGGAGGTTTTTCAGCCGGAGTTGGTCAAACTCCGAGTTTTGCTAGACCACAAGGGTCACCTTTTGGTTCAGCGGATTCTGCTAGTTACTTCGGGCAGCCTGGTGCCTTTCAAAATCCAGGCCAATCTTTTCAGAACTTTGGGAACTCCACCTAATCAGGGTGGAATCCCCAAGGTCCTCCTAGGCTTCCTTTTCTGGCAAAACTAAATTTTTCAGATCTCATGAAATTGACAAATGATCCAATCAGATACAATCCGGCCTAGCCTCTAATCCCAACCAAACTCCCATTGGATATTCCAAAGTTCGAGGGGAAGGGCGGTGAAGACCCAAACGACCATGTAACTACATTATATTTGTGGTGCTCATTAAACTCCCTCATTGACGACTCGATTAGGTTGAGACTTTTTCAACGCACCTTAACTGGCAATGCAACTAAATGGTACATAGAGTTGCCAAGGGGAAGCTTTACATCTTTCGTCGATTTGGCTAACATTTTCCTAAACCATTTCCAGTTGCCTGTCCGTTATGATGCTAGAACTTAACTTCTAGCCAATTTCCATCAGGATACGACAACTCACATCTCTGATCATATTCAGGAATGGAGACAAAGAAAGAGGCTCATTAAAGCCGAAATCCTTCCTGAATACCGTATCGAATGGTTTTTGAAATGGTTACAAACTAAGATCTCCAAGGATGTCTCTCTGTACGGAATCTATTCTGAAGAGCAAGCCATTTTTCGGCCTCGAAAGTTAGAATTGATTTACTCTCAGTCTGGGATTCTTCAAAAAATCTTACCTGATGCTCCTAGGACTAAGGTTGATATAGCCAAATCGAAGCTAGGACCCCATGCAGATGGTATCGTTGGATCCATAGACACCAATGCGGTGAACCTGTTGAGCCAATTGCAGTAGTTTTCTTTACAAACTGCTCCTACCAATCAAGTCACATCGTTTAATGCTTCGCCTTCCCAACCCTCTTCCATTAACACCATCCAATATTCTAACCCCAAAGAAAATCAAAATTCCAATGGGAAGAAGAAAGGAAAAGGCAAGAAGAAGAGTCAAGATGGGAAGGTTGACACAAACAAACCTAGCAACAGTGCTGGTGAAGGTGGAAAGCAGTCCAAAAAGAAGGTTGAGTTCCATGCAAGTTATGCAATGGAAACCATTTGACTCTTCTCTGCCCAAAAATTCAAGATGCTTAGTGCTTGTTAGTGTAGCAAGGGTCTTCTAGCTCTCAAGATGTGTTAACTAACCCTTTTCCCCAAGGGCAACAGTTGCTTGCTGGCGCGAACTCAAATCCTGGTACCTCTACAGGGGGCAACCAGGAACGAGATAAATCATCAAATGTTTTCATTATGGGTTCTCATGTTAATGTGGCCACTCGGTCATGTGATTATGGTGAAACTGAAACATCCAAGGACAAATCTGCTCCCGGAACTATCGACCCACTTCATATTGAGCGACCCTCTGTCGAGACTATACCTCGGATACCAAAATGTTCAGCTAAACGCGCGACTATCAACCCTAATGCTAGGGCAGCATAGAACTACTCTATTGTAAAAGATCTGGCTCAGATTCCATGCGTTATGTACACTCTAGAGGTGCTCCAGTCGTGTCCAACTCAACGAAGTGCTTTGCTTTCGGCGATAGGGGCAGTTGATCCAAATAATTCTTTAGCTTTCACTTTTGATATGCATAATGCCAAAAAGAGACTTCCTCGTCATATGGCTTTCCAAATAAAGTCTTATTACCGGAAAAATAAAATTTTTCAAACCGTTGTTGATGAGGGAGCTTCCACGTGCGTCATGTCGATGTCATGTTGGAAGGCCATTGGATCGCCTTCGGCTGTTCCTTCACCTACACTCTTGACAGAATTTGACGGTCATTCTCATAGGCCACACAGGATTATCCCGACCTTTCCTATATGTGTTGGAGGAAAGGTTGTTAATGTCAAAGTAGAAATCATTGATGCCAACCTTGATTAAAATCTCCTTTTAGGGCAAAATTGGATTTATGAAATGGAAGCTGTAGTTTCGACTCCGTTTCACGTCCTTTGTTTTCCTCACGAGGGGAGAATTGTTAAAGCTGATCAATTGGATTATTATCCAGGTGATCCTTGGGCAGCTTTAGATTCTACCGTTCCCTTGGTAGCTAATCCTCATCAACCTATTGAGAATTAGGAGTTGGGATGTACACTTCCTTGATGGGTGCATTTGATATTCCCCCTCCTACAGCTAGAATAGATTCAATTTCATCCTCCAAGGAGCCTTTACGGAAAGAGATTGTTCGAACTCACTATTTTTCGGATCCTGGGACCTTACCTTCACCTGCGACCACATCAGATGAAGGGAAGTTGGGTGGAATAGAATCTTCAATGTCTGCAGCAGAGCTTAGATATGAATCTATTGATAACTCTGCAGACAATCATCCTACTCCTTCTTCAGAGGAAGAGTTAGATGGTGATGTGGCTCATACTTGGACCCTTGGTTCCACTGCTGCTTTGGATTGCTTAGATACAGTGTTTCCATCTAATGAAGCAGTTTTCAAAGCAATGACGGTTGTAGATCGACCATTGGAATATTTACATCATCGTTCATGTTTTTGTCCTCCTTTGCATGAAGTCGAATCTAGGTCCTCCAGTCTGACTAGTGATGTTTGTACGGTTCCTTTGGCTCCAACACAGTTTTCTGCCGAAGGTAATATATTGATTGGCTCAATGATTGTACCTATAAACATCTTTAGGAACAAGCTGGCAGAGCCCCCTGATGGGCTCTACCTCAAGAAGTACTTTGCTTAGGTAGCAGCTAGGCAATGACTTCTTTGCATATTTTGTATTTTTTTGTACATATCTCATCGGGAGTTTTGATATCAACACTTTTTGATCTGCTGTGGTAGGTGTTGATGGATGATCTAGTCTATTTTGGATTCGCCGATGGTGCTAGTCGGCACACTTGGAACCTCGCTTCAGCAGCTTGGTTGATCTACTATCGAACTAGTCAGTTGATGGTGTCAAGGGGAGTATGCATTGGTCCTGCATCAAATAATATGGCGGAGTATACTGCCGTTATTAATATGCTATCTGAAGCTATTTCTTATGGAATTGATTCATTAGTAGTGTATCTTGATTCACAGCTGATAGTGTCTCAATTGAATAGCATTTATCGGGTTAGGGATCCATGTTTATATCGCCAATATTTAAGAGTGAGGTTGTTGCAAAGATCATTTGTTTATATTACTTATTTGCACATTCCAAGATCTCATAATTGGTTAGCAAATTCTATTGCTAATCAAGCTTTAGATTGGCATATCATTCATTCATCATCATAAAAGTAAAAAACATCGAAGAGTCGAAACTGTATATATATAACATAAAGCATCCCGAATGCGTATGAGCGTGTCCAAAATAATATACAAAAATTGGGACTCAAATGCCCATAATCATGTCAAAAATATCTTTGACCCTGCTCAGGATGAGTGGCCAAATATGTGACTACAACGTTAGCTACACACCTAAGAGTCTGAACCTAGTCTCGTGGCATTCCAACCACGTGATGCTGCATGTCTATAGGGAGATCCTCTACCGCTGCCATCGGTACTCGATGAGTTAATCTCACCAAGTTCCGCTGAACTGTGTATAGGAGCTACTCTGCATTGGCAGTCGCCTCTTCGGCACCTCGGCTGCAATGTCCATGCCATGGGAAACCATCTGGTCGTACTGGCCCAATATCTGGAATATGATCATTACATTAGTCATTTGAATCTCGTCAAAAATATTTTTAAGTTCATTTTCATATTTGAAAAATCATAAAAATCATAAATATTTGTTACCTATATCTCCCCATGTCACGCCTGGTGGTAATGATAGATCTGGATCTGCCAGAAGTCCAAGCCGACATAGGGGTAATCATCCATTGCGATGATTTGCTGGTCCCACCAAGAGAAGAAATCATCGTCAAAAGCTATTCGCGGTACGTCCCCACCTCCTAGTCGTTTCATCAGATTGGCCCACCTGCCCATTCGTGGATCTCGCGGGCTACTGATCGGAACTAGTACTCTAGGGCATAGCGCTGGGACCTTCTCAAAAAAGAAGGAGCACAGAATAGTCCCATACCCAAAGTTTTTGGTCTGGCCCTTTTTGATAGATGATAGCTGGCTCTTCAAGTTGGTGAGAAGAGGAGTACACCAATCAAATACTGTGGTGAGATAGTCTACAACCAAGCTCATGGCAAGTCGTGAAGCCTGGTGTAAGGAGGCTGATCCATTCACTCTGGCTATAGTGAATAGGATGATCCTCAATGACAAACTCTCTACGTGCTTGATTGGAATTTGGCTTCCAATCTTTCTGGATGGCCCGGGCAGTATATATGCACATAGTCCTCGATAGAGAGGCTACCTCGTGATCAGCCCGTAGAATGTACTACCTCTTCCCTCCGTGAAAGGCCCGTGATAAAATAGATATCCTCAATCTCTATCCTTAGTGGCATCTAATCAATTATGAATGAATCTTCCTCGATACTCCAGTAGTGAATGAGCATTTCGAGCAAGCAAGTATTTGCCTTCATATTTGGCATTTTGAAATTTTTTAGCAAACCGCATCCTCTTAAGGCATCCAAGGCTTGTTGATTGTTCATAACCTCATCATCAATAGTGGCATGCTCCCTTTCCCTCCAGGTGATTATCATATTGAGGAAAACACAAGTTTGGATTGTTAGTTTTTTGTTTTGAAATTAAAACGGCGTATACGCGGGTCTGTTTTATGCACAGTCGCATCTAGAACCTGTGTATATGCAGGTTCCGTATAGCTAACTTGCGTATACGCCGCGATTTTTTTTTTTGACATAAATTCAACAGTGAAACTTTATTTAAAATTCTTAAAAACAATCACAAATTGATGCAAGAAAAGTTTGGGGGTTACCTAATGATTTTGGGAAGATTTGAACAATCAGATTCGGAAAAAGGCAAAGCTTGCTTCTTTTTCTCCACTCCTTGTGCTCTCAACTCAAACGGTAACAATGGTGAGTCAAAAAGTCATTTTATAGACTTTGAAAATGTCAAAATTTTTGATAATTTGATTTTTTCCCTCTCATGTATCTCTTATCTTGGGAGCTTGAATTGTCGAGGGTAGGTTGTTTTTTTAGGACTTTTTGGACGCTTTTTTGAATATTTCAAGTCGGTTCCATGACTGCAGACCGCTCATGGCAGGTATCGTTTACTTACTGGCATATAAGTTAGAGAAGCCATTCTTCCGTTGCATTTTTCATAACTAGCCTCCATTCGTCGATGTACTTGCCATAGGGTTGATCCCATCATGTCATCGTTAGTAAACCAACTTCACTCGCTGATTTTTAAACTTTGGCACGATTGTATAGCCATCCTTTTCATGGGCATCATAGTTAGCACCTCAGTGACATTTTTTGCCCATGTTGCTTCATTTGAGTAGGCTCGGGAGTCCTCTTTAGTCCCACCATGACTTATGCGCTGAAGACCCATTTCTCTTTGCTTCTTCGCTTCATTCTGGCCTTATACCCTAGAGGCTCCTTCGTGTTGAGTTGTACTACTGCATTGCATATTGACTATTTTCACCTTTTGGCCTTTAGTCGACTTCACTTGGACTCATGTTTAAGCCAAGTTTTGACCATGACATCTGCAAAATAAAACTTGCAATCCCTTAACTTCGACAACTTCACACACTATGACCCATGGAAGGAACATACCTTTGAGTGTCTTTGACCAGTTTTCGCCTCCCTGCATTGAGCATAGGATTGTTCCAATCCCAGGAACTAGATCATCTGTTTCACCGACACTCGTTCTTTCCACTGTATTATAGCATTCTTTTATTCTTTTTCAAGCTTAATGAAAAAGACAAAAAAATTATATATTCCAAAAAAGAGTGGGAACGGGACAATATTTTCATTTATTGTTGGCAGCTAGAGTCATGTTGCCCTTGAACAAAGCACTCAAACAAAGTCTCCTCCGTTTGGGTGGGATCTAGTTTGGCTTAGGTATGCCTTAACCTTGTTATTGAGTCAGTCCTCCTCCGATTGGTTATCTCTTCCAATCATATGGAGAGTTCGTTCATGCCTCCTACATGACGAGCTTATACAAAGTTATTATAGGCTGCCACAAAGTCATTATTTGAGTCGTGCTTTTGTTTAAGGGAAGTTAGCCTGAGTCGGCCTCTCTATGGTGTCTCTTGACTCATTTTTCAGTCGGCCATCCCTGGTTGTTAGTGTCTTGTCTATCATCACATCAGTTATATTGGTCCTTTACTCATGCCAGTTTGAGAAGGTCTCCATTGAATTCTTACTAGTGGGTCTTGTCCTTATCGATGACGACATCTTGCTCTGAGGACAGGCCTAGAGCTGCACCCTGGCCCTATTTTCATTATTGATAGGTCACCTTTGCTCAACATCGAACAATATTATGGGTCTTTGAATGAGTGGTTTCCCTTGTGTTCGATGTCAGCTTACATTATCACACATTGGGATTTGTGCAGTACCTTGGTTTCCATTTAACCCTATTGGTGGATACCTTTCCTCTGTGTCAGCTTTCATTATTGGTTGGCTCAGAGGGTTTCTGTCGTGTGCTAGCCACATCTTGTGTACGTCGAAAACGTGCTTTGGTTGGGTTACTACATCTCTTTTCGTCCAATTCCTTCCACATTATTGGCCTATGGGTTACACTCGTGCTAGATTGATGAAGGATGCCTTAATGCCTTCCTTCTAGCGGATCTTTCCCCATCGACTACGACTCATTACTCTAGGGCAAAGGTCTAGAGTCCATTTGGCAGTACCTTGGGGTTTGCAGTCATTAGTGGCAGATCCTTCGCTATCAACAGTGGGAAACCATCATTGTCTCCTGATCGATATATTCTTCCAGGTGTTCGACTTCAGATCATTTATTCACACTTGTTAGATTGTACTGGGGTACCTTGACTCTCATTATCATTATCGGTGAGTAGTCTCGCATTTGTTAACGGTATACATCAATGACCGGTAATCAAATGATTTCTCACATGGTCAAATTTAGCTCATTCATTCCCATTGTGTAGAAATGTACCATAGTGGTCAGTGAAGACCTCGGGTTGCATTAGCATTCATTGGTTCACTTGACAGTTGCTCCTGTTGCTGCTAGTTGATACCATTCCACCTTATATGTTGCAGTCATTCATGGCGACATTCTATATGCTGGCACTCGAGTTTGCAGTGTAGTACCATCTTATTCCATCATGTTCATTTGGTACTATTGGGATCAATCTTTGATATCAGTGATCAGCTTCATCCTTTAGCATCATTGACATTCTTATATGTGATATTCAGACATGTACTTGTTCGATCGTGATCAGATGATCCATTATGTATTTCCAGTCTTTTATACTTGTATACTTAGTGGATCCGCTTGTAATTGATATGCAAACATGCTTTAATTTCTCTGAGCATGGGTATTCCCATCTCAGTCGGTGTTTCTTTCTGATCTCCTTTTGTGGCTTGGCAGGTTGAAATTTGGTGAAGTCCTTCTCAGTTTTTGATAGGTTTCCTTTCCATGTACTTAATACATTTCGGCTATCATGTACCCCTTCTGACCTCATATATTAGGGGGCATCTGTTATAGCTCCAAATCTCAATCTTAATATTTGTGATGCTACATTTATGGCCTAGGGCAACCCCTCCTTCCAGACTTGGTCCAAATACTTAAAAAACAATGTTTTACTCCCTGTACGTGACATTGCCCTGAGCTAAAGGCATGTGTATGTGGGTTTGTTTATACCCAACCCACGTATATGTCTTAAAACACTTAAAAAAATTAAATCTCCTTAATTTTGGGGGGATATCATGGGTTTTACCTATTGATTACCTATTAGCGCTCGTGGCCCAACTGTTCCCAATGAATTCCCAACTAAAAAGCTACTTTAGGAGAAGTATAAAAATACTTCAATGGGAAGGCCTAAGGGAGAAGAGAAGAGAGAGAATTACTCTGCTGAGATTATCCCTGATCAAGTCTAAAGATCCTTGTGCTTCCAACACTTCCCCCACTACAGGAAACCCTTGTTTCCTTGAGTTATGATGTCATTTCACTAGTTGAGATATCCTTGTGTGAGTCATGGAAGGATCCTTTTGAAGACTTGGGATTGGACGAACCTGGAGGACGGTTCCACTTGGAGCTAGCAAGAGGAAGATTTAGGTGATATCATTCCTTGCTTTGTTTTATTTATTTGCAATAAATAAACATTTTCTTGTTTGCGAAATCAATCTTATTTATGCATATGACATTATTATTATGGTTTGCATATGAATAATTGTTTCACTATATAACTAACCATCTTTCAATAAGTTATGAAGTTGATTTCTATATGATATTTTGCCTATATTTTTCTTTGCTTCTTTGAATTGGTCTTTTTGCAGGTTCAAGGACCGAGAGGAACTCCAAGAGGGTTTGGACCCTAGCTGGATCTACCTAAACGAAGGACCCCCAGGTGCATTTCTCTTCGCGTAGTTTGCTTATTTAAGTATCATGGTTGTGTGGAATGCTTGTTTTTACTGTAGATAATCCCCGCTCTGTTAGGGTGTTGACCCAAAACCCTAGGGGATTTAATCCCTCAACAGGTATGCACTGGCGTGGTTCAAGTGTCGTGTCATCAGAGTCTTCTGAACACTGGCGTTTAGGCTACCTATAATAGAAACTAGAATTAAGACATTATAAACCGGAATGAAATTATCCATGGTAAACACATAGTAATTTATGATCTGGGTTTTGGTCTTGGTTTTGTCATAATTCCTTATATTCTTTCTTTGATTCATGGCCTAAGAATTGGCCTTGCTCCTTCCCGAATTCCCAACATTCTTCCCCATTTCAAGTTGAGACTGCTCCAGTGTAGTCTCTTTCATCCACTCCGTGCCCTCTTTGCTACTCTTTCCCCAGGTGACTCCCAGGTTCCCCTCTCTTCCCTCAAAGGTTTGCAAGATAGAGAAAAAATCATCTTCAAGGATGCTACCCTTGAGTAGTCAAATTGCCCCCTTTCCCGAATCCTTCAAGACCACCCTGAGCCTCCAACATCCTATGCTACCAACCCTGCCAACGAGACTCCCAAAAGTCTTTCTATCCTGGTTTTTCCACCCTAGAGAGCGAGAAATTTATTTAACCTTTTCCACCAGTCAAAAATTCTTTCACTGGGCCATGAGAACCCTACCCTTCGCCAGACAATCCCCCTGATGAATCTTATCCAAAGCCAAATTTGGACTTTCTCCCCTCCCTGGTCGTGGGGCCAGTTACTGCTCCCACTTCTATCAGCCTATTCCAGGTCCTGCTTCAACTCTGTACTGAGGGGGTGCATCGAGACCAGCATAATGAAGGTTGTACCATGGTCGCATTTCACTCCAGGCCTCTCATAGTTATTTTTATTTCCTTCCCCCCCAATCCATATACCCTTCCTTAACTTCCATAAGAAGTTCCTACAGATGCAGTGAAAACCACTCAGAATGATGCTACTATCATAATCAATTTGGCCCAGCAGTCTCCTTCTGCCCCAGGACCTAGCTACCCTGAGTCGAGGTTCAGATATCCCTTCCCCCCCTCCCTGGATATCTATCAGGTCTATCCCACCCTAGGTTGATAGGCCAATAACCCAAGGAAACTAGAAAGCTTCATTTCTATTTTCTACTGGGGAAACCATAATAATTAACCAACAATCTTCAAAAGGACTCATTACTATTCCTCTTACAGTTGAAATTCTCCTCAAATTCCAATTCATACTTTCCTTACTGACGCAGGGGAGGGCTGGAAGCACATACCAGGTTTTACAGGCGAAGGCTAAATGATGGTCAACATCCCCCAACTCTCAGCGCTTTCCAACTCCAACTGTACATTCTCTCTTTGCTTCCTGCATGAAAATGACCCTCAACTCTGCCACCGTTTCCTTTAATTTTCTCTTCCACCTACCCAACCCAGTTCCAAGAAACCCGCCACATGCTTTTCTCCACTGGCCGCCTCCCTTCTCTTTGCGTGTGGGTCTCGGGATGAGCACCCACTTACCTTCCAATTAATGTCCTTCATAATTTCCTTCCCACTTCTGGCTTCTCCTGCCATGAGTTGCCCGGTTCTCCACATCCACTTGCTAGATCCCTTGCCATATGTCTACCATCACTTCCCTCTGCCCACCGTGCCATCTGTCCAGCCTCTCTTCCCTCTGCCCTCCATTGCTCGTCACACCTCGATTGGGGGTTCTCTCCTTTTTCCTTGTCTATTCTCAGGATTTCCTCAAGACTGCTCATTCCTTCCGTTCGACTTAACTTGTCACCCCTTATATCAAGGTTGCTATCGGTTTGTCCACATCCCCAGTTGGCTAAGCTATCTGCTGCCACGTTCCTCGATCTGTAGACATGTGTTGGAATAATATAGTCTATCCTTTGTATTAGATTTCCTATTTCCTAAACCAATCTTTCCGTCCTCCAACTTTGGCTTATCTTCTCCCATCTGGTTCCTTGCTGGAGTTTTTTTACTATCTCTATTACCAGTCTCGAGTCTCCTTCCACCTCTAGTCTCTGAAACCTTTCTCTCCAGGCTATTTCTAGCCCCCACTTTAGCGCATAGAGCTATGCTTCATTGTTGCTCGCTATTCCACAATCCATGGTGTACAGGCGAATGGTGTTACCTTGATGGTCTCGGAACACCCCTCCTGAGCCTGCAGCCCCCAGATTCCCTTTAGCTGCTCCGTCGAAGTTTAGTTTTATGAACTCTTCCTGGGGAAACACAAAGAGGGTTGGGGAGTCACAGGGAGTAGGTTTTTGTTTCCATGAATTGGCCATCAACATGCTTGGATTCAGGCTTAACCTTTCCAATATACGACCTTCCTGTAGATTGGCTTCCCAATCATCTGGGTACCAGTTCTCTGCAAGAATCGTTTCTCGGATGTTCTAAACTATCATTCCCCATAATTCTACTATTGTTCTCTTTTCCCCTTTAAAAATTCTTCGGTTTCTTTCCTTCCACACCACCCAGAGCAGGAATCCAAGGGATATCTGCCAGGCTCGGTTCAAGATGGGATTCTGGTAAGGCTTCCTTCTCCATTTTTCCATTGTTATTTTTGTACTTGTTTGATCCCTGTCTCTATGGCTGAAAAGTTGCACGTGATATTTCCATAGAACCTCACTGTAACTGCAGGAATTTAATAAGTGTTCCATCGATTCTATTTGTCTTTCACATATGTAGCAGACTGATGGTCCTTGCATCCCCCTTATCTGTAACTGATCCCATGTTAGTGCTCTTCCATGCAGGACAACCCATAGGAAAAAGGCTATTTTGGGCCACAATTTGTCCTTCTAGATTCATTCCCATATGGGTAGCCCTTGTTGTTGATGATGTGCTGCTTGCAGGTGGTATCCTTCTTGGATGGTGAACATCCCTTTTATTCTATATCCCCACCTTATTATGTTCGGTCCTTCCGATATCACTATTCTTTGGGACTCCATCTCCTTCTCGTAGGTTTCCCATTGAATCAAATCTGGTGCACCAGGCCAATCTTGTTTCCTCTTCCATTTTCTCCAGTGTTCCCCTATATCCGTTCCCCAATAATTTTTCACCGGTTGATTTGCAGGGTTATTTGTATATAGGCATATTTCCGCTAGGTCTGGCCTACTGTATAATTTCTCTCTCTGTTGCCATGCCTCTTGCTAGAATCTTGCTTTGTCTCCTCCCCTTATTTCCTAGAAACTATGATTTCTTATCAGTTCTCTGTTTTCAGATGCCAGATTCCATATGACGACCAACCCCTTTATGTTTTCCTGGACTCTTAGCCTTCCTTCTTTCGATCTTGGCATTCCATATTTTCTCCCCCATATTTCTTTCCATAGGTCTGTTCCTCCCTGAATCCATCTCCACCATAGCTTAGCCCCCATGACCTAGTTTAGAATATACGGGTCTCGAAGTCCCAACCCTCCTACTTTGTTTGGTTTGCTTAGCCAATTCCAAGATAGCAGTGCCCATTTTTTTACTGTGTTTGGCCCTTGCCACAGGAATTTCTTGAAGATGTCAATCATTCCATGGCATACAGTTTTAGGGACAACTTGGCTTGATAATTGGTATATCAGGATTGACTGAAGCATTGCCTTTAACAATATTACTCTACTCGCCATATTCAGAGTCCTGAAAGTCCAATTTTGTAGCCTCCCTTGGATTTTTGCCAGAAGAACTTTCCAGTTTTCCACTCTGATCAGGTGTAGACTTAGCGGGATCCCCAAATATTTCGAGGGGAGATTTCCTATACGAAAGCCCATTATTCTCACCAGGAAAGCTTGGGATTGAGCTGTTGTATTGAAGAAGAAGATATCTGACTTCTCTTTATTGATCTCCATTCTTGAAGCACTCATGAAATCGTGTAAGATTTCAATTAGGGCTTTGGCTTCCTTGAGGGTTGCTTGCCCAAACATCATTATGTCATCGACAAATTGTTGATGTGTTAATGGCAGGTCATTGCCCCACATTCGCAGGCCTGTAAATTGACCTCCTTGCCAATATATCTTCCTAGGCCTTTCGCATCCAATATGAAAAAGAAAGGGGACATCAGATCACCTTGTCTTAGCCCCCTTGTTGCATTAAATGCCTCAGTCAGAGCTCCATTTAGAAGGATTGAGAACACAGGGGTTGATATCATAGAATAGATCCAGTTTATCCATCTGGGATCGAAGCCGAAGGCTTTCAGGATTCCTTGGAGGTAAGACCAACTTAGTCGGTTGTAAGATTTTGATAGATCTAGTTTTATCATCATACCTTTAGCTTTTTGGGTCTTCAGAGAGTGAATCGCCTCTTGAGCTGTGACTATCCCATCCACAATTTGCCTTCCTTTGACAAAACCAGTCTGCTCTTGAGAGATTAAGCCAGGAAGGATAGGTTTGAGGTGGTTTACCATTATTGTAGCCATAATTTTATATATTACATTGCATAGAGCTATAGGTCTAAACCCCTGAGGCTCTTCTGAATGGTCTATTTTGGGGATAAGAGCTAGGAAGGTGGAGTTCAAGGCCGGGTGCATCCTTTTAGTTCGTCTTGACTCCTCCACTACTGCAACGATATCTTCTCCTAGAATCGTCCAAGTTTCCTGGAAAAATTCTGCTGTAAAGCCATCTGGGCCCGAAGCTTTATTCTTCGCTAGCCCTTTGATTACTTCTTCCACCTCAGACATAGTTATTTCCCTCATTAGAGCTAGGTTCTGATCCCTACTAACCAGCTGAGGGATATGCCGAGTAATCCTGTTTATATCTTCTGTCCTGTCTAGATTAGGTTCAGTCAATAAATTTTGGAAGTGTTGGACCAACAGGTTCTCCATTTCTTCCTTTTGAATAAGGCGATTTCCATCCTGGTCTACTAAGGAGAAGATCCTGTTATGCTGGTGATGTTGAATCATCGCTTTGTGAAAGAATCTAGTGTTCCTTTCCCCCTCTCTCAGCCACTGAATTCTTGATTTTTGTTTCCACAGAATCTCTTCCTACTGCCTCCTTTCCTCCAACCTATTCAGCAGTTGTCCTTCTTCCTCCACTAGGGGTTCAATACAACCATTTGTTATTATCTGTTGTTGCACCTTTTTCATCCTTACCTGTAGCAGTTCTTATTCCTGTTGTATGTTACCAAAATCTTCCTTGTTCCATTTTTTTATTTTATCTTTGATTTCTTTGAGACGGAGTTGGAATGTATGCATTTGGTTTCTTCCTTGTTTCTTACTTGCTTTCCACCATTCCTTCAGCTTTCCTAGGAAGGTCGGGTCTCTCAACCAGAATGCTTCAAACCTGAAGGGTCTCTTGGTTTTCCCTTGTTTCATGTCCACTTCTAATCTAATTGGCTAGTGGTCCAATCCCATGCAAGGCAGGATGGATGCCTCATAGTATACATCTCTGCTGATTAAGTTTTTAGTTGCCAAGAATCTGTCTAAGCGTGACACTATTTGATGGGTTCCTCCTCTTTGGTTGTTCCACGTGTACATTCCATTGATTGTAGGGATATCTACCAGGTGGAGCTCTTCTTGGATATCCCTAAATTGTTCCATTTCAGGTTCCTCCCTTCTAATCCCTCCTTTTTTTCCTCCAAAGTAGTTATCAGATTGAAGTCCCCTGCAATCAGCCAAATTTTTTCATCGTGCATTTGGTTTAGGGTCCTTATGCTTTGTATGAAATTTTCCTTTTCAACTGGAATATGCGGCCCATAGACTGCTAAGATCATAAACCATTCTTTGGTCCCTATATTCCGGAAGCGACCTGTGAGGATTCTCTGCATTCCTATCCAGTAATCTGCCTTTACCTCTGTTGGGTTCCAGATGATTTCTATGCCCCCTGCACTTCCTTTCACATCCACTGCAACTACCTCATATCTTGGTTTCATCCTCCTTAGAATCTCTTCTAATTTCTCTCCTGTTATCTTTGTTTCCTAGAGAAGCATTATTTGAGGCTTTTCCTTTTTCAATCGATCTATTAGATATCTCTGTTTTCCCCAGCTGTTTAGGCCCCTTATGTTCCAGGATAGTACTATCATTGGGTAACTTTGTTGAGTTGTTGGAAGACCGCTGATAGCGGTACAACCCTTCCAGTGTTTACCAACATTTCTCCCATTATCTGGATCGATTCCTGTAGATTTCTCCTTCCTCTTTTCTTTCCTCCTTTTGTTCTGTTTTGATATTCCTGGGGGTTTTCTTGTTGCATGCCCAGTTGCTCTGCAATCTCTACTTGTCTCTGTCCTTGGTTGGCCTTGTATTGTTGGAAGGTTTCCTTGTACAATTTCTTTTGATCCTCTGGGATAAATATTTCATCCAAGTGTCTCCATTCATTTAACAATTTCTTTAGAACTTCCTCTTCCATGCTTAACTCCTCCCCCTTGCCTGGGTCTATTTCCATTGTTGTGAGATCCATTCCTACCTGTTCTTCTTTATCTGTGAGATCTATTTGAGCTTTCCTCTTTGGTGTTGTTTTTTCTTGACTTGGGCTACTTTCTTTTTCTTTTTCCTAGTAATCCATGAGTTGTGCTTCATTTTCTATTTCTTCTTCCTCTTGCAATACCTCGTATCTGTTTTTACTGCTCGGTTGTGTTTGGTTGACAGTTTCTGGGTTATGGGATCCTTTTGGGGGCCTTCTCTTGTGCTTCACTTCTTGGAACCCCTCATTTCCCTCTTGTGGGGGTTTCATTTGTTTTTCTTTTAGATCCTTGATTCAACGAGCATTCTTTAAATAAGTGGCCATATTCATGGCACCTTCGGCATCTGAACAAGATATGCTCATAGTCCAAGGTATGTTGCCAGATGGGCTCAACTATATTCATATACACACATATTCTAGCATATGAAGTATATTGGCCCCTTTTTGTGGTTTCAACTATTTTGACAAATTTTCCTATTGTGTTCCTGATTCCTTCCAATATTTCCAGATCCCAGAAATCCATTGGGAGCCCAAAGAGTCGTACCTAGACTAGGGCTGCTAGGAATTTCTCTTTATTCGGGTTGTAACATTCTTCCAATATCTCATTAGTTACATTATCTTACTTCATATATATATATTTTGTTTTTAATATATATATATATATATCTTAATAAATTTTATATAATATTTTTTATTTTCATTATTATTATCATTATATAAGGCAATCAAATTGTTATTTTTATATACATTGTCAAAAATATTTACGTAGATAAGATGAGCAAACTCTTTTATCATTTGTGGTTCTTGTGAAAAAAGTCTTGAAGTGGTTTAATGAGCTCTAACATTATTGCTTATTAGCATCTTAATCATCATCATGTACATTAATATGGTATAATGCACTCTTCATGGTGGATCGTGCGAGCTCATGTAGGTTTGATGCAATAAACCTCTAGATTTGTTGTTAGCTTAATGGAGAAGATCTTGTGGAGGTCTATTGCAATTATGATGTGGGGGTTTGGTCTTTAAGAGTTGAAATTGAGTCCATTCCTAACTTATCCTCCCATGTAGAACATTGTTCATGTGTAGGTGAGGCCTTGTGGTCCTGGTGGTGGAGGCAATTTGCACAAAGCAAATGTACATTTAGGGTACCAAGACTTAAAAGGTAGTGAATTATCACCATACATGGGCTTGAGCCCTTCATTTCAAAATCATTCATAGTGGGTGGCATCCAAGGATCTTCCTTTAAATCTGTTTCATGGGAAACTTTCTCTCTTTTTATGTTTCCTTTGTCTTTACAATTCGTCCCTAACACATCCCTTAGGAGCAAGTGACTTTGTTTCCACTTTCCTCAAATGTAGCACCAATACTTTGCCTCTCTTTTGGATTTTTGCAATCGAGTTAGGAAGGAATAACCCTTTGATTTGAAAGTCTTTCTTTGGATGTTGTCTTTCTCCTCAACAATCATCTTTGCACTTATCACTTCCTAAGACCCCCCTCATCTTCCAAGCTCATCACCTCCTTGACCTCCCCTACTCTTTTCCCCCTCCTTTAGTGTAGACTTCTTTCTCTTAAGAAGATTGAGTTAGCTTTGGAATAACTTATGATGCCTTGTCAGCGGTCATGGAGTCGATGAGGAGTGACATACTTTAGGGAGAAAGAAGGCTCTTGAGACCAACAAAGGGTAGAAAATTATGCAAGGTTGTATCAAGACAATACTCCACAAAACATACAAGATGAAATTGCATCATTAGAACATGAAATTGTAGGAAAGCTTGGTTGTTTAATTGATATTGAAATTCCGAGGGAGGTAGCCAATTAAGTGCTAGATACTAGCTACACTAGAGGCAAATTAGCATTATATATATATATATATATATATATATATATATATATATATATATATATATATATATATATATATATATATATATATATATATATATATATACACACACACACACAATTGATAATTGTTGGCATCCAAAATTTTTGTTGGGATATGTCTCTCTAGACCATAATGAGGCTAAGGATGAAACCGTTCCTCATGCTGGATGAGCTACAACTCTCTATGAAGAACTTGGACAAGAACTTGGATCATATTGCAAATCATCTGGGTCTTCCTCCATATCCAAGTGGCTCACTGGGTAGCAACAAGGAGCCAATAGCTATGGATGCATCAAACTTAGCCAAGTCTAAATGAAAAGTTATAGCTCCTTTCATCTCTTTAGCTCTTTTGTCGTTTTTAATCTACATGCTAGAAGATAAATTAGGACGTAAAATCTTAAGTTACAATCTCTGTGTTTTTTTGCTAGCCTTTTATCTTTTCCTGTTTGGAAAAACTATGGTTTTTCCATTGGTTTGGTTTAACAGGTGGTAGAATAGGGAAAACAAAAACTTATTATAATGCTCCATCTTAATACATGAATAAAACTTTATCTTACCAAACAAAAAAGACAATGTTGGATTTGTTTCATGTTTTGAGAAATAATAATGTTGTTATTCCTTCCTTACTCCGTAGAGACTAGTTAATAAGAGGGAAACCATATTTGGATCAAGGTTGTGAATTCTCATTGTTTTGTCATTACTCTTTAGCACTAAAGCACTTGTATTATCTAAATGTAAAATTATTGGGCTTTGAAAAGTATTTATTGATATATCATGTAAGATTTCACTTTTTTCTTTTCTTTTTTCACAAGATATTTTGAGTTTTTCCTTTTTAGAATTGAAGGTGACTTACTTTAGGTTAGAGGTCACCACATGACCATGGTTGAAGAAAGATTTACATCATAAATAAACCTATTTGTATTTCAACAATTAAGTTTGGTTTGAATTGTCATATATGCTAATGCGGTTAAGAATATCATTACTTATATATACTCAAATACATATCCTAAAAAATGTACTGAAAATATAAAAAATTGGATTTTACTAAAAGATGAAAATAAATTAAAAAATAATGTTTTAATGACCACTAAATCTTTTGATGATGGGCATTAACTAACTAGAGACAACCTAAACATAGTAGGAAGTAAAAACATTTAAAACATTTGTTGATATCATTGGTGTTCTTGTTTTTCTTTCAAATACATATCCTAAAAAATGTACTGAAAATATAAAAAATTGGATTTTACTAAAAGATAAAAATAACTTAAAAATAATGTTTTAATGATCACTAAATCTTTTGATGATGGGCATTAACTAACTAGAGACAACATAAACATAGTAGGAAGTAAAAGCATTTAAAACATTTGTTGATATCATTGGTGTTCTTGTTTTTCTTTTCTTTTTTTTCATGTTGGTTTGTAGGTTTATTACCTTATAAAGACCAAGCGAATAAGAAAGAAAAACCCAATGTCATATAAATGGAAATTAAGGATTTCTCATTTTACACAATTTAAAATGGATATTACAGTAAAATAAAGTTAAAGTTCTTAGCTTTTCATTAAAAAAACACATTTTTCTGCTTTCACTTTTAATTTATGGAAAGTTTTTATCTCAAAGGATGTTTTTAATGTAAATGTTACGTAAATTCTAACCACTTTTCCCGATATTTTTGAAAAAAAAGTCATTACGAAACCTTTTATATATGAAAGTTTAAAAAATAATATTGATAAAGAAATTTAAATTCCAATTTCTCTTTTTTATAAGGTTTAATGTTCAAATTTGGTTCCATCACTTATATTTATAATCAAATTATTTCAAGTTTGAGTTAAATTTTAACAACATATTTTACTTAGAAGTGATATAAAAAGACAAAGATGTTTTGAAATATCTAAATATATGCATTGGATTTCAAAATTCATCTATTGGAATTTATATATGTTAATGGGTTTTCATTTTTATCCTCTCTTTTCTAATTATTTTCCTTACAATCCATTGATTTGAAACTAATGAAATTCCCAACAATCATAATTATATGATATTATGTAAAGGTATAGTTCTCTTTCTTCGTCTAATTTGTTTAATCTAGGTCTCCTCTTTACTAACATGAAGGGCATTTGTGTGGGGAAGTCTACTTCATCATATTTATATCCTTTTTAATAGCACATTCTTTAATGAAAAAATTATGTTCTTTAATTGGATCTACATGCTTGATATTTAAATTTTCTTTCCTTTATATTCATTAAATCCAACTAGCTTTAGTTTCTAGATTTTTTTTTATGAAACATTTGTCTTTAGGTAAGCTTCCTTTGAGTAGATTATTTGTAAAAAATAGAGATTTGAAAATCATGTTCTTATAATTTAGATATTGTATCTAGTTGAAATTTCCAATGTATAATTCAATATAATCCATAAGATCTTTGCTCAATTCAAGTTCTACACAAATTCTAGAAAATGTAAGTAATATACCCTTTTCCTCTTAGCTTGTATCTCTTTTTATGCATTTCCCTAAGACATCTGCAATTTGTCAAAGAAGAGGGGTAGATTTCACATGATTAACTATATCATGGTTGAGGATATGGACATTGAAGTTGGGTTGTATTTTAGGAAATTGTGATTTATGAATAGACTTTAATTGCCTTAGAACCATGGTCTCTCTTTGAAGAACTTTTTTTTTCACCTGAAGAAATCGCTCTTGGATCAACTCTTAGGCATACATAGTCCTGCTCAGGATTGGACCACGAGACATATGGGACCAAAATTCCCCACCTAACTGTTAGACCACATCCTCGGGACTAATGTTTTGATTTTCCTTCTTCCTGCTATTCCCAAGAATCAAGGAAGAGGTACAAAGTCAACTTAGTCAAGATAATCATTACATATAAAGCTTCCAATGGAGTACAATACAAAGGCACCTCACAAAGGAGCATCATGCATCATGTCAATGAGACTTGAACCTAGGTGGGGAGGTTATCATTAAACCTCCCAACTACCTGGGCTACATTTAATTGACCTTTATAGTACTTTCAAGTTCATTAAAATTTACATAAAAGAAACCTCTTAAACAAAATCATGTTGTGCACTTTAAACTCCATTTGGAGTTTATCTAGTTCTTAAGTTATGTGGATGATGGCCAAAGCCCATCATATCTACAAATCAGAGCATTTTGTTTATAGTGGTTCATGAATTCATTTACTATCTACAAAGGAATATATAACTAAGGGATGTACTCAACTTTCCCCACAAAGAAAGAACCTAGTTATGGTATCTTTCATTAGAGTGCATCTTTATCCCCTTTTGAGGGAAATACATTAAGCTTTAAAGATGAAGATCACCCGTTTCTCTATGATCTTTCACAAAGATGATGCACCTTGTTAGCCCTGAGGTGCAGTGTTGCTATTTTGAAGACTAAAGGAGGGAAACGTTCTATTTTCAGAGCACACGAAAACATGCACTAATGCGTAAAAGCCCCCGAAAACCTTGCCTTTCTGTCCATATGTGCCCCTTTGCACATTTCTCGAGGTTGTCCCATACCTTTGTGTCCCCCGTCATCGATCTTCCCATTGATCTGATGGTCCAAACTTCATCCGACCAACGTTATATGCCCACTCGCTTCGACTAATCACCACCGTAAGATCATTTCCGCCAGATCTAACGGCTATCGCGCATAATGCTCGGGTAAACAAGAGAGAGGGATACATGCCTGATAAAGCAGTTTCCTCTCTCTCCTTCACTGCTATGTGGTAATCGATGAATGGAATCGGACAGGCTCTGACCTTTACCACTTACCACCCGATATAAACCATTTCCACTTGAGTAAACCGCTCCTAGGTGTTATCCTTTGAGCACCTCCTCTGCCCGATAGCCGTTCGATCTACCCATCTAAGATCTGACGACTCAGACTTATTTCGCTCCTGCCACGACTTCAAGCCTTTGGCGATTGATCTCTTCCGCCCATTCCTCCCGATCCAGCGTACCCCACTTCCCACCAGTCACCCAGGGAGGAAATTTGTTGGCTTTGTTAGTGTTTTTGATAGTCGGACAGTTGAACTAAAATAACAAAATGCATGGCCGAAAGGGGAAAAAACAACAACACGATGGAGCCGAACCAACAGAAATGATCATGGAACATTGCTGGCACGAGCGAACCACCTGATAGTGCGACGAAATTACCAGAATTTGATTACATTGTTTGTTAAAAACAGAGCTCTCTGAGCTCATGTTTGTCTAGTTATGGCATCAAGTAGTTAGAAGATAGAGGGGATAGATTAAGACATCTTGACCTTAAAGAGTTCGAGAGTATTGTAAAAATATTATAAATGGCTAAAAGTTTGAAGGAATAGGGGTTCAACTTTTTGAGACTGTGGATACTCTGTTCCTCCCAGTGTCTCATCTTCATTCCAGTAATACAAGCTTCTTTTGCTATTACATGTTCAATTGCCATCTTCTCCTCTATTCTAAGCTTGCACTTGAATAGGTTATTCATGTTTTCTTCTGTGTCTAATGCCAGATAACTATCATCTTATCTTTGCGTTGATAAATTAGATTTGCAAGCTTCATTTACTTTCTGTAGCTAGCCATTCATATGTGTTTATGTATGTATCTGCTGGTACAGTTAGGATTCTCCATCTATTCATTGAATCTATAAACTATTGAGCATTAGTGGTCAAAAGCCTTGTCAATCTGAGGGTGTTCATGCATGTCTTGAGTGAAAACAGAGTTGAAACAGTCATCTGACTTGATCCAAACCTCAATCCATTCCAATAGTTCAGAGAACGATATTGAAGATTTATATGTTACTAGGCCTCTCCGAGCTACAACCTAGAAGAGTTTCTTGGAGTGATAACATAATTGGCGCCGTTGCCGGGGAGAGGAGATTGAAGCTCAGATTCCCTGGGGGACGACACATATCTAGCTTTGATGATAGACAAAGTCTGGACACTATTTGGGTTGTAGTCATCTATATTGCGACTCTACTGGAGGACGAACCTCTTGGCGACTCCACTCCATAGTTCTGGCTCAGCTTGTGAGTGTAGGTTTTAACCCCGTACAAAAGTTACCTGCATACGAATTCTAAAACACAGAAAATAAACAATGTGAGAGCATAACACATAAAACACATATACATAGAGATTTTTCCCTAGATCCCAAAATCGGGACTAGCAGCTTGATTTTTCATTATATTCCTTTCAATGTTATAATACATATTTATACATGTCGAAGCATCCAATACCATGGACCAAAAACCATCGCGTCCAAAAAATATGTGTGAAAATCATGCACAAAACCATAGGTGGGTTCGCCCAACCTAACATAGGGTCCAAAACCAAAATTTTCTGGGGCGCTGCCCCGGACCCCATAAAGTGGGGTTACGGGTACACCTCAAACCCCCAGTGACCCCCCCTCGCTACACAATCGACGCAACGAAGGGGGTGCTCTGCCCCCCCTCTAACCCCTCGGTTAACTACGTGGGCTAGTCGTGGAAAGAATATAACACAACCCAACATTATCCCACTTGTTGTTTTCTTTCCACAGGGGGCACAAGAGAGCTTAGTCATTTTTCCAGCCCTGAAACACCCATTTTTTCTCTACACCAAGAGAACTTCTTAGAGCTCACATATTTTGTCAATGCATCTGCAGTATTCTTCAAAGTGTCCACCTTTACCAGCAACACCCTTTTGTCTTCTATCATATCCCTCACAAAGTGATACTGAACATCAATGTGCTTTATCTTTGAATGATATGCAGGGTTCTTTGCCAAGAAAATTGCACTTTGGCTGTCACAGTCTATCCTTATAACTTCCTGTACTAACTCCATACTTGAACACAATCTCTGCAACCAAACTGCTTCCTTGCTTGCATGAGTGGCTGCCATGTATTCTGCCTCTGTAGTTGATAGTGCCACTATAGATTGTTTCTTACTCATCCAATTGACTACACCTCCAAATAGGTTAAACACATACCCACTTGTAGATCTTCTCTGATCCAGATCTCTAGCCCAGTTTGCATCAACAAAGCCATGAATATCCAACACTCTGTCCAATCCTGGTCTTCCTTGGTAGCACAAACCATAATCACTAGTGCCATGCAAATAATTGAAAACCCGCTTCACTGTTGTCCGGTGCTCCTTCCCTGGTTTTGACATAAAACTGCTCAATAATCCGATTGCATGTGCAATGTCTGGTCTAGTACAGACCATTGCATACATCAGGCTATCGATTCCACTTGAATATGGAACACGGGACATGTCCTCTTCCTCTTCTTGTGTCTTGGGACACTGTTCAGCAGATAACCTCACGCCTATAGGAATAGAACCTTCATCAGTTTACTATCCTGCATATTAAACCTCTGCAGTATTGTCTCAACATACTTCCTATGGTTTAACCAGAGCTTCTTCTTTTGTGCGATCTCTTTTAATTTCCATGCCCAAAATATAGTTTGCAGCACCAAGATCTTTCATGTCGAATTTGGAGGACAATTGGGTCTTCAAATCCTGGATAATTTCTTTGTCATTTCCAACCAGCAAGATATCATCCACATACAAGACCAGATAAATAACACAGTCACCAATTAATTAAAATACACACAGTGATCTGCTTTGCTTCTGGCGAAGCCAAGTCCCTGTATAAATGTATCAAGTTTCTGATACCACATCCTTGGTGACTGTTTTAAACCCATATAGAGACTTCTTTAACTTACACACCAGTTCTTTCTTATCCTTCACCGCAAAGCCTTCAGGTTGCTTCATGTAGATATCCTCTTCCAGATCCCCATGAAGAAATGTTTTCTTCACATCCATCTGTTCTACCTCAAAATCAAAAGCAGCAACAACAGATAAAAGTAATCTAATAGAAGTTACCTTGGCAACAGGAGAAAAAATATCACCAAAAACAATTCCCGGCACCTAGGAATAACCTTTTGCTACCAACCAAGCTTTGTATTTCTCCAATTTTCCATCTACATTTGACTTCTTTTTTAACCCCCATTTGCTGCCAATGGGTTTCCTTCCAGTCGGCAACTCCACCAGAACCAAGCCTCATTTTTGTGCAAAGATGCCATTTCATCAACCATGGCCTCTTTCCAGAGTTTTCCATCCTATGAATCCACTGCTTCCCTCAAAGTTCTAGGATCATCATCAGTAACATACAAAGAAAGATTTGAACAGAAAGCAGATGGACTATATGTTTATGGCTGCCTTCTTTCTCGAACTGATCTTCTCACAGCCGGAGTTTGTGGCTCTTCATCTTCTGATTCCTCCTCTAATGTAGAGTATGATTCTTCCTCCTTTAGCTCAAACTCTATCTTCTCAGGTTCCTTTGGTTGGACTTCATGTTTAATAACATCTTTTACCTCTTTGAACACCACATCTCGGTTGTACACAACCTTCTATGTGACTGGGTTCCAAAGCTTATAACCCTTTAAACCATCCTTATACCCAATAAATATGCACTTTTTAGATTTACTATCGAATTTGGTTCATTTCTCCTTTGGAACATGTACATATGCATCACATCCAAATACCCTCAAATGTGAAAGAGAGGGTTTCTTACCAGTCCATACCTCTTGTGTAGTCTTATCCTCCAACGCTGATGAAGGTGGCCTGTTGACCAGGTAACATGTAGTATCCATCACCTCTACCAGAATTCCTGTCCTAACTCGGCACCACTAAGCATGCTTCTTGCCCTTTCCATCAACGTCTTGTTCATTCTTTCTGCAAATCCATTTTGCTGAGGTGTATATGGAGTAGTCTTCTGCCGTGCTATACCACACTTCTTGCAGAATTCTTCAATTTCCTTACTGCAAAACTCTCCACCATTATCTGTCCTCAACACCTTTATCTTCTTCTCTGTTTGGTTTTCCACTAGAGCCTTAAATTCTTTAAACCTGTTGATGAGCCCCAAAAATGGGTAACTTATTGGGCTCATTTTGCCTATTATTCTCGATTAATCCACCATTCTTCATAGTTTTATGCATGCTTTTGAATATATTTATGTTAATTGAACGAATGAGAATAGTCACTTGACCACAAAGTCTAATACGTGCTTATTACAGATTTTTGGACATCTTTTGGACCAAGGTCAAGCATTTATGAGCCAGTTGACAGCCAAATACGAGGGAACAAGGCTGAGGATTTGTAGGAAGGGTGTCTCCTGCACTAAATGACCCCTTCCTTGAGTTCTCCACCATCAGCTTGGAGTTCAACAACCCACCAAAGATGATTTCAAGGGGAAGCTGAGCATATTTTGTGAAGTGGCTGATTAATTGCAGTTTGAGCAGCCAAGCCCCTAAAGTTAAGGAGGGCTGTTGGGAGTCCTCGTGGTGCATAAGTAGGAAGGCTTCAAGCCTTGGTAGTTTAGCTCTTGAATAGTTGTTTTTCGCACTTTGGTGCTGCTCTGCCTTTCAGCTCATTTTCGAGCTCTTGCTGTAAACATTGTTGTGACATGATTATTTTTTGAGTAATGGAGATAAATTTCACTTTGCACCAGCTTTGAGTTTTCTTAGGAGGCTGTAGCTCTTGGGGTTGGGCCCAACCCAAGTGCTAGTACCTCCTTTGTGTACTTTTATGTGTCTTTGCTGCATTCATAAAATAATTTCTGTTATTTAGGTTAAGATCTTGCTTTGTTACTTAGGTTGTTTTTGATGATTAAAATAGCTTTTCATGCTTCAGGTTGATTTGATAGTTTGGTAACAGAAAAGATCTGCAAAAAGGCCATCAAGCAATCCTTGATCTCACCTCTCCCTCCTTGGGACCATGCACTGAGACCAAGGCATACTTGCTGCCACAAAAACATTGTATTTGCCTTTCTATGCAAATTGCTAGTGTTAAATTTTTAGTTGGAAAAGTTGATACTAGTTGTACTTGCATGTTTAGATCTGTCCTTGCTTATTTTCCATAGTTACTTTGCATGATTTCCTGTCTATAACCTTTTTTTCATTATGTTTTTAGTTTTTAGGTCAGATAAGGTCAAAATAGATAGATCTCTGGTCTTTCTCGTCTTTGTTCGATCAGTTTCGGAAAATAGTGTGCAGAATACATGTAGTACATCCCTGCCTATCCTTCCTTCATCACACAACCTACTCCAACTCTTAATTCCAGATTCCTTCCCTTCATTCGCCACACTTTTCCAATTTGACCTAATTTCTACATTTTTGTGCAACATTGCTCCCTCCATCCTTGAACAAATCCAACCACCTTCATCACTCCTTAGCTTCATTTACCAGATCCTAGACCCCTTCACATCCTCATCCATCCTCCATTTCCACTTTCCTACCGTTTTTCCACCATCAACCCTCTAGAATCCTCTTTCGGCTCTTCCTGTAGACCTTCCTGTAGAACATCTTGTAGAACCCCTACAGACTTCCTGTAGAAGTTCAAGTGAGCAGTTTTTCGAGATTTGATTGCTATGAAACTCTTTGGAAGGGTGCTAGGGACCCCTTGTCTTCTCACCTTCCCAACCTCCTGCAAGCGCCCATTCCATTTCCTTTCGCCAGTCAACCTCTACACAGTAAAAAAAAAATAGTTAAAGCACATGCATAATAATTCTGCAAGATTACTCAAAAATACAAAAAGATTTATTTATTTATTTATTTATTATTATTATTATTTTTTAATTTTTATTTATTATTTATTTATTTTTATTTTTATTATTTATTTACTTTTTAATTTTTTACTTTTTATTTTTTTTACTTTTTATAGTTTTTTTTATTTTTTATTTTTTTACTTTTTTATTATTTATTTTATTATTTATTTATTTTATTTTATTTTATTTATTTATTTATTTATTTTATTTTATTTTATTTTATTTTTTTCAGATTTTACTTCAGAAGTAGCTTAGTCACATGCATTTTACCTTTCAAAGAATCAATGGCATCCATTTCAACAACTTTCATCTCTTTTCTTGCACCAGTAGGGTTAGTCGGTAAAACTAGGGTTTGCTAGGGTTTGCATCTCCTTTCAGCTTTCATCCCCTTTCTGCAAGTAGACTAGCCTCTTTTGAGTTAGCTTTCATCCATCACAGTTAAAAGCTTCTTCTAAGAGCTCATATAAGTTGGCTTAAGCTCCTAGTGGAGTTGTGCCAGTTGATCAAGTGACAGCCTGTGGCAAGAGCTAGTATTTGTGCATATAGCATCATCGCTTCCAAGTTTGTTACAAACTACCAGGTTGATAAAAGTAAAGAAGGGAGTCCCAGGAATTGCATCATCATTGCTGCAATACTGGAGCCTACCATCTTTTTGGCGTCGTTGCTGGGGAAGTATCAGAGTATTTGTGATTGCTGCTTTTCTTCTATCTTCTACTACAACCTTCTGCTAAGTAGTTTATTTCAGCAAGAGTAGAGTAGTTGTTTCATTTCAATTCTGAAATTTCATTTCCGCAAGAGTAGATTTGACATTTCCTGCTTTCCTAGACTAGCATTTCAATTCTACAAGCGTAGATTAGCATTTCCATTCTGCAATTTCAATTCACACAAGCATAGATTAGCATTTCAATTCAACAATTTCAATTCTGCAAGCATATCCTAGCATTTCATTTCTGCAATTTCATTTCAGCAGCATAGATTAGCCATTTCTTGCCTTGACTTCAATTCCACAATTTTCATTCCAGCAAGGTTTACTTTACTTAGTTGCAATTTAGTTTTCAATCAATTTCAGTTTTGCAGGTGCAAGCAGAGAACAACACAAAAATCAACTAAAAATATTTCCTTTCATGCCTCGGAATAGAGACAATTCAGGAAAATTCCTATCCAACACCCCCCCACATCACTGAGTCACCCTTCTCTCTTCTTTGGTAGCAATGATCCAGACGATCACATAGGTGAACCTATAGAGATTTACGAAGAGCAAGAAAACATTCCTCCTGAGACCATGGCTGAAAACAGAAACGATAGAGGAGATGAGGAGAGAATAGAAGGTGCCTTACCCATCCGAGAGACCAAGGGGGACACAAAAATGAAAAACGTAAGTCCCTCAGCCTTACCTCACTTCCATGGATTGACCACTGAAGACCCTGATACCTTCTTGTTTGAGTTTGCTGTCCTTTGTCGAACTTATGACTATGCAGAAGACAAGAAAAATCTGAAACTCTTTCCCTCTACCCTCAAGGATGCAACACTATGCTGGTTCATGGGTTTACCTGGAAACAGTATCACAACTTGGGCTCAGATGTAGCAAGCCTTTAACAAAAAATACCACGATTACTGTAGGTCAAAGGAAACGAAGGGAGAAATCTTTCGGATGACCATGGGAAGTGATGAATCCTTAGAAGAATATGAAGAAAGGTTCCAACTCAGTTATAAAAGGGCCAGGTGCACGCTTGACCCCGAATCTCTGAAGCTAGTCCTGCTCCAAGGAATCCCCGAAGACCTTCTAGATACCCTCCATTTGCTAGCTGGAGGATACATCTACCAACTACCTTATGATGAAATAAAGACTGTGTTTAGAAACCATTCTAGGGCAGTCCAGAAAAGAGGTAGGGGGAATCAACTTTCAGCCAGTGCCACCTTCTCCAAACATGAGTTTACAAATCAGATGGAAGACCTTAAAAGTGAGATGAGACAGACCATTGCCATGCAACTGGATACTTTCCGAATCCAACAGAAGAAAGAGGAAGCTGAGAAGGCTTTGGCCATCTTTTGTCCTAGATGTACAAGGAAGCATCCTCAGAACGAGTGTCCATTTCACTCAATAGAAGTATGTTTTGTTTGTGAGGAGGACCACCCTACAAACCAGTGCCCAACCTTACCCGGAATTAAAGCTATGTACCAAGGGGCTGAAGGAGTCACTGAACCACTCTACTTCCTGAACCAAAGGAGGCCACATGGATCTAGACCTTACCAGCAGGGGATGCAAGGGACATCCCAAACTTATTACAACCCTAACCAATCCACTCACATACCTTTTTGGGGTCCCCCTGGTCATCCTTCCTGGTTTGCACCCCCTCCTTGGTCATATCCATCTCAATACCATACTCAATCTGCTGCTCATTCGTTTCATTCTCATGTTCATCACAACAACCTCAGTGGAATGCACCTCAACAGGGGTGGAGGCCCCAATACAAGTCTCCTCCCTCTATTTTTCCTCCACCACCTACTCAGCCACAACCATTACCTCCGGCTCCTCCAAGACAACCCCAGATGCCTGCTCAACCGAACTCGAACCCCAATAACAGACAGGCCCAACAGGTATATATTAGAGAGACAACATGCCCTACCTACGCTATGGAGATTTAGGAGATCAACCTATGATCTGGGAAGGTCCTCCCAAATAACCAACCTCCTAATAAGGAGGATGAAGAAAAGGAACAGGAAAGTGAACCCAAAGCCATTCCACCCTTTCCTGAGAGACTAACTGGAACCACACAACCAAACCCAGAAGAGACTGAACTTCTGGGAGAACTTAAACAGTTGTGTGTAAAAATACCACTTCTCCAGGTCATCAAAGACGTACCAATCTACAAAAAATTGATCAAAGATAAGTGTTTCAGGCACCTAGGTAGGCGCAAGAGAGATGCCCCAACTATTAATGTCATAGGACAACTGTCCGACCTGATGTTGGGACAAGTAATCTGTCCCAAATATTTGGACCCTGGGAGTCCTGTAGTTGATGTCCACATCAATGGCACTATAAGTCCCCACACCCTGATTGATCTAGGGGCTGCCATTAATGTGATGACTAGGGACACTATGCTCAAACTCAACCTTCAGAGTTCCCTAAGAAAGACCTCGACAGTACTATAGTTAGCAGACCACTCCACTATGACTCCCGAAGGGATTGTGGAAGATGTCATGGTCTCCGTTGATTTTTGGGAGTACCCTTCGGACTTCTTAGTCCTTCAACCAAAGGAAAAACTCATTGGATACCCCTCATTTTGGGAAGGCCTTGGTTAGCTACTGCAGATGCTGACATCAGTTGTCGAGCTAGGAGCATGACCATTAAGAATGGGCCAATGTCCAAACAGCTGGTCCTATATCCTCCTACCCAACCTTTGCTCGAACATGACTTACCTCTCTGGTTGGAGGAGAAAGATGAGGATGAAGTCTACTCTGCACCAGTGTACACCGTGGAAGCCACCAGGGGAGGTCCTCAAACCGAGGATGACCTTATTGAGAATTTAATTCAAAATCCACCTCTCAGTGTGTTGCCATTAGAGGAGTTGGTAGGAGACACCCAAGCCAGTGCTTTAGTGGATCTTTGTGTCGCTGATCCGACCTCTTCCTGAGTTAAGAATGTGGAATTTGGCCCTGAAACAACCTTGAAGATCAACTCATCCCTATCTCCCTCTCAGGAGAAGGCGCTGTGTAGCTTATTGAACCGCCATTTGGATGCTTTTGCTTGGAGCTGTAAGGAGATGAAAGGAGTCCACCCTTCAGTCTGTACCCATCACATTTACATTAAAGAGGATTGTAAACCAGTCAGGAAACCTCAGAGGAGAATGAATCCAGCCCTTAAGGACATTGTCAAAGAAGAATTGCAAAAGTTGTTGGATGTAGGATTCATCTACCTCATCTCTGATAGTGAGTGGGTTTCTCCTCTGGTGCTTGTGCCCAAGAAAAACGGGAAGTGGAGAATCTGTGTAGATTATCAAGAACTTAACAAAGCTACCAAGAAGGACCATTTCCCTTTGCCTTTCATAGATCAAGTGTTAGATGGCCTGGCACGGAAGAAGTTCTTTTCTTTCCTAGATGGGTTTAACGGGTATAATCAGATCCAAATCAGCGCGGAAGACCAAGATAAGACCACTTTCACTTGTCCATGGGGTACCTTTGCCTACCGGTCCTTCCCTTTGGATTATGCAACGCTCCTGCCACTTTCTAGAGAGCAGTATTGAGCATATTTGCTAAGCTAGTTCATGATTCAGTAGAAATCTATATGGATGACTTTACTCCTTATGGGTCCAACTTCCAAGAAGCATTGACTAACCTAGGAAAAGTTTTAACCAAGTGTATTGAGATGAACCTATCCCTCAGTCCTGAGAAATGCGAATTCATAATGACTGAAGGGACCGTGCTAGGTCATACAATTTCTCAGCAAGGATTACAGGTGGATCCCAACAAGATTGCTATCATCCAAAGGGTTCCACCTCCTCAAAAGGTAAGAGATGTTCAAGGTTTTTTAGGCTTAGCAGGATATTATAGAAGGTTCATTAAAGATTTCAGTAAGCTAGCCTCTCCATTGTTTGGTCTTTTGGGAAAGATGTCAAGTTTATATGGACTGACAACTGTCAAGGGATTTGGATGTGTTGAAAGATAAGCTGGTAACTGCCCCAATCTTGAGAGGTCCAAACTGGGCCCTACCTTTCCACATCCACACAGATGCCTCGAACAAAGCCATAGGAGTAGCCTTAGGACAAGTTGAAGAGAAGCTACCATAATGCCATATATTTTGTCAGTAAAAACCTGTCCAAGAAAAATTAAACTATACTGTAACCGAGAAAGAGCTCCTAGCTGTAATCCATTCCCAAACAAGTTCAGGCACTACATCACTGTTTATCAAACATTCGTACACACTGATCATGCTACAATTAGGTATTTGATGAATAAACATGATGTAAATGCTCGTATCATTAGATGGTTACTTTTATTGCAGAAATTTGATTTGACCATTGTTGATAAGCCAGGTAAGGAAAATGTTGTTGCTAATTTTCTGTCTAGACTAGATTTACCTGCAGGTGAAGATGGGATGGTGGATGATCAAATGCCAGATGACACCTGTTTGCTATTTCCGTACTCTCTCCATCGCTTTCTCATATAGCAAATTACTTGTTTTCAACACAGTTCCCACCACACCTATGCTAAAAAAATAAGAGCAAGATCGTGAGGAAAAGCACTCCATTCACTTGGATTGGGGGCAACCTATTCAAACTTGGCCCAGATCAGATTTTGAGGCATTGTGTTAGGGAGGAGGAAGTTTTTGAAATCCTCCTAACCTGTCATAATGGACCCTTTGGAGGCCACTTTGCAGCAAAAAGAACCGCTTTAAAAATTGTACAGGAAGGCTACTATTGGCCCACTTTTTATCAAGATGTCAGAAGATACATCAACCAATGTCAAAGGATGGGGAAACCGACTCCAAGGGATGAAATGCCCCTCCAACCTCAGGTGACTTTCGAGCCATTTGAGAAGTGGGGCATGGATTTTGTGGGTCCTATCAACCATCCTTCAAAACAAAAGTCTTACATCATTGTGTGCACGGACTACCTGACAAAGTGGGCTGAAACAAAGGAAATCAAGGCAGCAACAGAAGAAAAAGTGGCTGATTTTTTGAGAGAAAATATCTTCTACAAATTTGGCTACCCAAGAGAATTAGTCACAGATTAAGGAAGTCAGGTTACCTCTAACCTGATTGAAGACCTGCTTTCTCATCACAAGATTAAGCACAGAACTTCCACCCCTTATCATCTGCAAGCAAATGGGCAGGTGGAAGTCACTAACAGGGCTTTGGAAGAGATTTTGACTAAAGTGGTGAGCAGCAGTAGAAGAGATTGGACAGATCACTTGGTTGAGGCCACCTGGGCCTACAACACTACTTGGAAAACTACAACAGGTTTCACACCTTATGAGCTGGTCTACGGGAAGAAGGCTTTGTTGTCCATAGAATTTGAATACAACGCATTGAGGTTGGCAGCTCAGGTGGACCTGGATCTCAGCCATGCACAATAGGAAAGACTACTTCAGCTGAATGGACTAGATGAACGGAGAATGCAGGCCCTCCTCCACTCAGAGGTGGTCCAAATTCAAAGGAAAATATGGCATGATCAACACCTTAAAGAGAAGTAATTTCAGCCAGGAGATTGGGCACTGTTATATGATTCAAGATACAAGGATTTCAAAGGGAAGATGAGGACGAGATGGTTGGGACCATATATAGTGGAGAAATGTAATGACAATGGTTCAGTCCTTATCAGGACCATTGATGAAGAAGCCATCCCCATGCTCGTTAATGGGCATCAATTGAAGATCTATAGGAAGCCCCTTTCTAAGCAAGAGTTCATTGAAACTCTGGATAAATCAGTGCTGGTAATGGAGCAAGCCCCTGTCTCCACTCCGCCCACATTTTGAGAGAAAAAAAAAACAGAAAAAGAATAAAAGATCCTTGTGTGAAAACCTCTTGGAGGCGCCCAGGGCAGACAGTGAGGGTGAAAACCTCTTGGAGGTGCCCCGGCTGTCTCAGAGAAAAACAAAAAGAAAAAAAAAGGGAAAAAAGAACACAAAGAAAAAACAAACTTGACTTCTATTTAATAAATTGCAGGTTGCAGGAAGGTCCATTGCAGGTTAGGAGGATCGCACAAGACAAAGATAGAGGTCAGCACCAGGCTGCATGCATCCCTCACAATCAATTCCTCCATGACCACTACCCTTCCCTAATATTTGATCTCATTCGGGCCAAGATTTCACCTTCTACAGGAAGTTTTGTGTCTTCTACAAGAAGTTCTGTGACTTCTACAGGAAGATCCTGCAGAACCTATAAACAAGAAAAATTGATCTCAGAAGGGAATCTGAAGGTTGGGAATCTGCCTATGAGGTCTGTCCACATCCCTGTTTCCATTCATCGCCATATGCCGCCTTTTTCTATCTCTGTACACCTCCATTGCACCCATTTTTATATATGCCTGCACAGTCACACACAGAATCCTGTTTTCTTCATACTGCCAGAAAAAAATTTTTGATGACAAATCAAGCAGCAGTTTCTCACTCACCATACCTATCACCCTCTATCTAGACTCTTCATCAGCCGAGACCCTCGTCAGCAGTGTAGCCCGCTCATTCTAGCTTGCATTCCAGGAGGAGAAGCAGCTGCAGGACTTCCTATAGGGATCATGTAGCAGCCGATCCCTCTGAAAGACATACTTCAGAGACAGGGACCACAAAGTATTGCAGAAGAAGCATGCATGGAACTCTACCTGAACATTTTCACATCAGCAACAACCGAGACCAAGCATGCAGTGTGCATGCACAACAACAGCAAACGAAGGAATGGCTTCCAAACCCGAAATCTGCATAGCACAGACTCGACCACGCAGGTAAGTGCCTAAACTCATTCTTCAATTGCATAAATCATATTTTAACGCTGCATGACTATGGGAATAGTTCGGATTGAGTGCAATCGGTGGCCAGTCAACTGGCTACCCTCGACTAGTTAAAAATACTCGTGGAATCGAAACGAGCCCTATTACATTCAAAATTTCTGATTAGGTGGACAACCAGCACGTGTGGAGTGTCCATTTAGGGAGAAATCGCCGGTATTGGTAGTGGTGGCGGTGGATAACGACAAAGAGGAGGTGATGGCAGTCAGAAACACGTAGAAACATTATGGCTGTGACGTCAAACCAACGGTCCGGTCCGACCACCTCATCCCCTCACCACGAATCACGCCGCAGTTAAAAGATGCCCAGCTGAAACATGCACCACCTTCTGTTCATTCTGCACTCACAACGTCCTCGACTAGAGTACGCATCCACTGCTTCCAAAAACAGTTAACCAGTCATCCTCCACCAGTTTTTCTGCCTGTTTTAGAAAATCTCCCAAGTATCGGTCTCTATCAGAAGCATAGTTTCATTCTACAGGAACCGAGATCCTTCTACAGGAAGGGTTAAATAGGAAAGGCAGAATAGCGTTGCGGAGAAAGGAAACCCAGAATTTTCGTTGAATTTGAAGCTCCAAACGAGGTAGGCTTGAAAAAAACTTCTCTGTGTATAATTTTTTTGTGCAAGGTGGTGAATTGAACGACATCAGTTTGAAAAACAAGAGGAAAGTCTGCCTGTGTATTGAAAAAAAACGTGAAAGTTTCCTGCATATAGTTTTTCTGCATCAGAAATCTCCTCCATGTTTCTTTTTAAATTCTCCTCCAAGGAGGATATATGCAGTCATAGAGACCAGTCTGTGTGTGTGAAAAAATGAATTTACATATCTATCTGTATGCTGAGAAGAGAACCCGTGTCTCTATGCTCTGTTCTATAAAAACCAAATTTTCCTTTTCATAAACAGACAGTCAAATTTTGAGTGACAGTAGTTTTAAAACTAGGGAATTATTGCTTGCTGATATTGAATACACGAGAAATTCCTTTTTGGGTTCAGAAGAAACCGAATTCAACTATCCCCTGTTTCAACGATTGACTGTTGTTTTCCTGAGAATTTTCTTTTTGGTTGAAACATAAAAGAGCACTCAACACCATGCCAAGAGGATTCATAAGGAAAGAGCCCTCAGACTCCAGCAAGTTGCACGAGCACCCAAGGTGGTGACCTTTTCACTCAGGCAAATTGGATCTCCTTCTTTGACAAAATCTAGGGTTATGATGAGGAAATAACTGAAGAGTTTTTAATGTCCCTGAGACCACAGTCAAAAACACATGCCACAGTTAGTTTTAGGGGTTTGACCCTAGAACTCACCCCTGAGCTCATCAGTGGAGTTACTGGTCTACCATTGGGCTCCCTTGGAGCAAAGAAGAGAGATCATTGGGCCAAATTGCTAAGAAGTCATTTTTTCTCTGCCACGGAGCATCCTGTAGAAGATAAAAATGGGGTTAGAAGAACCAGCTTGCCTCCTCTCTGGAGTGAAGTTAGTTTTCAAATTATGAAGTATATGACATGTGAAGGAAGGTTTAACATCATCTATGGATATCATTTCAGGTTGCTGTGTGAATTAAGACATGGGATTGACTTGCCCTAACCAAGAAAGCTGAGCATCCCATATTTTCTTCTTCAGTCCCTAATTGAATGTGGTACAAAGTTAAATGAAGGGATCCCAGATCAGTTGGCCCATCATGGGTTCATCAAACTGTTGGTGGAAGATGCTTTACATACCTACACTGTCCCCATATCTTGGAAATATTCAGAAACATGTCCAGGGATGATAACATTAGAACTTGGCTGAAAACATCACCCCATCCAGAAGTGAGGAGGGGAGCACACTGAAGAAATTGAGAAGAAAAATGATGAGGGAACCCAAGACGTTCAAGCAAAGGGCAAAACAGAGAAAGCATAGGAAGAACAGAAAGAATTTGCAAGACTGCTGAGCCTAAAACAGAGAAAGAAACAACAACAAAAATAGCAAGGGAAAAGAGGATACAAAGTAGAAAGGAAAAGGCCGAGAAAGACCAAATGAAGGCTGTCATAGCCAAAGTAGGCACCCAGAAAGAAAAGGGAAAGACATACCCTAAGACATCAGCAATACAGACAGAAACAGTGGACACAAAGATTTCTACAGGAAGAAAAGAAAAATAATAGCAGGAAGAGAAATCCCCTGAGACGTTGGCAAGGGAGGCAGCAACTGTGCCTGCTGCATTAAGCACACCTATAAAAAAAAAAAGAGAAAAGAAAGAGGGAAACCTCCATGTACTTCAAAGCCAAAAAAAGCACAAGGATCAATGTAGGCAAACCTCAGCCACTACCCGAGGAACCGATTGTCATTGAGGACTCACCCACTAAACAGAAGGAAGAGTCTCCTTCCAAAATATCCATTACTTATGAAAGAGGAAGCCCAAAAACCTCTACATGGAAAGAGAAAATTAAGTCGTTGGACTCAAAGGCAACTCTACAGGAAGTTGCAACATCTCTACAGGAAACTCTAGCCAAGTTGAAAAAGACTAAGAAATCAGAGGAAAAGGTAGCTAAATAATCACAAGGGGAGAGAAAAAACAGAAGAAATACCTGAACCTACCCCTCAACCTGACTTGGGCTCATACTACAACCTGCTAGAGGGTGGGAAAATCATCCCACATAAATTTGTTGTACTGTTATTTTTAGAATTAGAGAAAGAGAGGATCATAACACACACATGGGGAATTGAGGACATAGGCCACATGGAGGAGAAGTTAAAAGAATTAAGAGGAACTGGCCATGACAAGACATGTAGAAAGCTGCAAAAGAGCCAAGCTACAGGAGGAGAATGAGCTGTTGAAAAAACAGTGGCAGCTACAGGAAGTCCATAAGAAAGATAGGCTGTCCATTTTGGGAGGGCAACAACAGCAGGGAGGACCTTCAGAAGACAAGGACACAGTTGAGACACAACAAAAAGAGGAAGAGCTACAAGCTAATGTGGAAATGCTAACAAAGCTGTTGCAAGAACAAGAATCTCAGGCAGCAAAAGAAATACAGAGTTTGAAACAGCAGTTGCAAGAGAAAGAGGCCCAATTGGCCTGCATGGCCAGTTGGGCAATAGAAGCCTTACAATGTAGGCAACCTGCTAAGTCATATGCCTTATATCTTAAAGATCAATGGTTGCAATTTCAAATTAACACCTTGGCCCAGAGGGGCACCATTCCATTTTAGAATTACCATTAGTTTATGGACTTGTGTGACAGTAGCTCAGTAGAAGATAAGGCCAAGTTATCAAAATTCTATTTACACAACTTGGCCCTTCCAAACATGAATCTGTGGGACCCCAATGCTGCATTGGGAGATGTGCAACTCATGGCCATGGCCTCTTGGTTAAACCATGAGGAAAAGAGGGCAGCAAAGATTCAGAATGTTATGAACAGGGAGCTAAGTGAGCCACTCATGATCAGAGTAGAACTAGAAGATCCCTCAGCTTTACTGTATGCCCATCAACACCTTGCCAACAACCCGCAGGTTCTCCCAGACTACATTGAAAACCAAGCTCAAGCCATTGCTCACTTTGAGGACATGGAGAGACTGTTGGGAGATAACTGCATTCATGATTGCACAAGGAGATGGAACACATTGTCCCACAGTCTGAAAATCAGAGAGTACCACTCCCCAACAAGGATGAGGGAGGCCTTAGCAAGAGTACCACTTTATAAAATGTCAATGAAAAATCTGCAGGCCAATTGGATAGCCTAAAGTTCAGTCCTCCATTGCTTTTGGGACCGCTGGAAGGGGTCAAAGAAGAAGAAGAACACAGGCAATGGGAGGAAGTAGAGAGAAAAGCAGGGTTCCATGACCGAGAAGAGGACATCACCTTAAAATCTTGGGATGTCAGAGAGGCAGTCAAAGCAATCAAAGATGATGAGCTAGATTAGTTTCTCAGAGGATGAGCAACACATTCAGCAGGGGGATGATGATGAGCCCCATAAATGGGTAACTTATTGGGCTCATTTTGAATATTATTCTCGATTAATCCACCATTCTTCATAGTTTTATGCATGCTTTTGAATATATTTATGTTAATTGAACGAATGAGAATAGTCACTTGACCACAAAGTCTAATACGTGCTTATTGCAGATTTTTGGACATCTTTTGGACCAAGGTCAAGCATTTATGAGCTAGTTGACAACCAAATACGAGGGAACAAGGTTGAGGATTTGTAGGAAGGGTGTCTCTTGCACTAAATTACCCCTTCCTCGAGTTCTCCACCATCAGCTCGGAGTTCAACAACCCACCGAGGATGATTTCAAGGGGTAGCCGAGCAGATTTTGTGAAGTGGCTAATTAATTGCAGTTTGAGCAGCCAAGCCCCTAAAGTTAAGGAGGGCTGTTGGGAGTCCTCGTGGTGCATAAGTAGGAAGGCTTCAAGCCTTGGTAGTTTAGCTCTTGAATAGTTGTTTTTCGCACTTTGGTGCTACTCTGCCTTTCAGCTCATTTTCGAGCTCTTGCTGTAAACATTTTTTGTGACATGATTATTTTTTGAGTAATGGAGATAAATTTCACTTTGCACCAGCTCTGAGTTTTCTTAGGAGGCTGTAGCTCTTGGGGTTGGGCCCAACCCAAGTGCCAGTACCTCCTTTGTGTACTTTTATGTGTCTTTGCTACATTCATAGAATAATTTCTGTTATTTAGGTTAAGATCTTGCTTTGTTACTTAGGTTGTTTTTGATGATTAAAATAGATTTTCATGCTTCAGGTTGATTTGACAGTTTGGTAACAGAAAAGATCTGCAAAAATTCCATCAAGAAATCCTTGATCTCACCTCTCCCTCCTTGGGACCATGAGCTGAGACCAAGGCATACTTGCTGCCACAAAAACATTGTTTTTGCCTTTCTATGCAATTGCTAGTGTTAGATTTTTAGTTGGAAAAGTTGATACCAGTTGTACTTGCATGTTTAGATCTGTTCTTGCTTAGTTTCCATAGTTACTTTGCATGATTTCCTATCTATAACCTTCTGTTCATTATGTTTCTGGTTTTTAGGTCAGATTAGGTCAAAATAGATAGATCTTTGGTCTTTCTCGTCTTTGTTCGATCATTTTCAGAAAATAGTGTGCAGAACACCTGTAATACATCCCTGCCTATCCTTCCTTCATCACACAACCTACTCCAACCCCTAATTCTAGATTCCTTCCCTTCATTCGCCACACTTTTCCAATTTGACCTAATTTCTACATTTTTGTGCAACATTGCTCCCTCCATCCTTGAACAAATCCAACCACCTTCATCACTCCTTAGCTTCATTTACCAGATCCTAGATCCCTTCACATCCTCATCCATCCTCCATTTCCACTTTCCTACCATTTTTCCACCATCAACCCTCTAGAATCCTCTTTCAGCTCTTCCTGTAGACCTTCCTGTAGAACCCTTGCAGACTTCCTGTAGAAGTTCACGTGAGCAGTTTTTCGAGATCTGATCACTGTGAAACTCTCTGGAAGGGTGCTAGGGACCCCTTATGCCCTCTTCTCACCTTCCCACCTCCTGCAAGCACCCATTCCATTTCCTTTCGCCAGTAAACCTCTGCATAGTAAAAAAACAGTTAAAGCACATGCATAATAATTCTGCAAGACTACTCAAAAATACAAAAAGATGTTTTCATGCATTTTTACCTTTCAAAGAATCAATGGCATCCATTTCAACAAATTTCATCTCTTTTCTTACACCAGTAGGGTTAGTCGGTAAAACTAGGGTTTGCTAGGGTTTGCATCTCTTTTCAGCGTTCATCCCCTTTCTGCAAGTAGACTAGCCTCTTTTGAGTTAGCTTTCATCCATCACAGTTAAAAGCTTCTTCTAAGAGCTCATAGAAGTTGGCTTAAGATCCTAGCGGAATTGTGCCAGCTAATCAAGTGACAGCCTGTGGCAAGAGCTAGTACTTGTGCATATAACACTGTCGCTTCCAAGTTTGTTAGAACTACCGGGTTGATAAAAGTAAAGAAGGGAGTCCCAGCATTTGCAGCATCATTGCTGCAATATTGGAGCCCACCACCTGTCAAAGACTTCAAATTTCTTCTTAAGGAAATATATCCATGTATTCCTTGAGAAGTCATCTATAAATGATACATAGTACACAGACTTACCCAGTGATGGAACCTTCACAGGTCCAAACACATCACTGTGCACAAGCTCTAATATATGTTCGTCCCTCTTACCACCAGAGGGGAAACTCACTCGATTCTCCTTCCCATATATACACTATTTTCACAGAAATCAAAATCCAGAGAGCTATTACTCATACCTTCTACCATACCTTTATCATGAAGTATTCAAAGGCCCTTCCCTCCAATATGTCCAAGCCTTTGATGCCACAACATGATCTTCTCTCCAGACCACCAGATTTTCTGATCCACTTTCAGGAACCATAGAACTATTGCACCCATCAATAATAGTGCTACCTTGCAACTTGTACAGAGTTCCAATCCGAACTCCCCGCATCAATACTAGTGCTCCCCAAACCATTTTGCAGGTATCCTTTTCGAACACTTTTTTTACACCTGCATCATCCAGATTGCTTACACACATCAAATTTCTGGCTAATGCAGGAATATGTAGAACACCTAGAAGTGATCTAACCCTTCCACCTTGCAACTTCAACTTTACTTTTCCACGACCAATGATTCTATCCTTCCTGTCATCCCCAAGAAGAAATCACCACCATCATATTTCTCATACTCGTAGAACCACTCTTTATGGGAGTGAAGTGAAAGGATGCACCTGAGTCAATCAACCATGCCTCTTGTTCTACATGTGTACTTGAAGAAGCCAAGTACACATCCCCACCTTCATCTGAGGTGGTTTTCGCCTCTGCAGAAGGAGCCTCATCAGATCCCTTTCCTTTGTCAGGAGCTTTAGATTTATAGTCCCTTTTGAAGTGGCCTTCCTTCCCGCATTTCGAGCACACCACCTTTACATGTTTTCCTGGAGATTTAGATCTCCCACTCGATGACTTATTTTTGTGTTTCAGTTTTGGACCATCCTCGTACAGATAAGGCATCACCATTTTGGCTCTCCAATATTTTTCCGTCTCATCTCCTCCGTTAGCAAGGCTGAGACTATTTCATCAAACTGCAAGCAGTTGCATTGCTACCTATTGCAATAACTAGACTATCCCACGAATCTGGTAGAGAACACAACAAACTGATGCACTTATCTTCATCTGAAATTTTAA